>OY728152.1:42945000-44195000 GCA_963277665.1 Viscum album
CATGTGTGTGGTGGACTACCGCCTCACGAAGTGATATGAGTTGTCTTTCACTACCGATCCACATGGAATGTGATAAAGATAATTTTAATTATTAAATGTGATATATATTAAATAAATATGACATTAGTGACTTATTTATCATTATTTATATATAATATATATCATTTTCTCTTTCCTTTTTACTCACGTAATGATTATAACATTGTTCTTGTATGTGAGGACTACTGCCTTAACTAAGCAACGTGACTCTCTTTTTTCCACCACACCACATGGATCAAAAATATAAGATCATAATATGGTATATATGGTGTCATGATAATTATTTAAATGTAATATATTTACCAAACTAATTTTCATAATGATCAGTGAAATGGAAATGTTACTCATGCGTATGTATGACCTACCATCTTCATGATCGTAATGTACATAATTTTTAATAAACATCCTTAATAACTAGGTTTTTATGTATAATTGATGTAAAAATATGATAATTATTTCATTTTTATTTTTCTAGATATTATAGAACTATATTATATGTGGAATTACTTGATCATTAATGACCAAACACACCTGAGAAAACAAGACAATTAGCATCATAAAAAATCAAAATAGGGAAATAATATTAAAAAAGTGAAAAGATATTATAAAAATAACATATATGATATTAATATGATTCTATAATAAGTTAATAATTTTTTTAAATCCACTAAATATGATTTTAAATTATTTTCAACCCATAAGAAAGGTGAGGTAAGGGATTTCATCTAAATTACTTTCAATTGAGGTATATTGTAATGTTATACACCTAGTTTCTTTTATATAGTCTATATACTACCCCTTGGAAATATATGTTGAGTCCAAATGTGTTTTTATTTTTCTGTTAATCTTTTTTTTTGGAAATAAAAAATTACATGTTTTTTCTCATCGTAACCATATCTTTTGTTTTTCATCGTAACCACATATGATTCTTTTCATCATAACCACATATATTATTAGGCATTATAATCAAAATATTTATTGTAATCATGTTAAGCATCGTATCCATGTTATGTATCCTAATCATGTTATACATCATATCCATGTTATACATTGTATCCTTGTTATACATCTTAACAATGTTATATATTGTATCATCATAACCATGATATGCATTGTATCCATGTTATATATCGTAACCATGTTATGCATCATAACTGTGGTATGTATCATAATCATGTCATTCATCATAATCATGTAATTCATTGTAACCACATTAATCATCGTTTCCATGTTATTCATCATAACCATGTAACCATGTTAAGAATTCTAACCATTTTATGCATCGTAACCATGTAACCATGTAAATCATATTAAACATGTTATGTTTCATAAACATGTTAAGAATAATAACCATGTTATGCTATGTAACCATATTATTCATCATACTCTTGTTTTAATCTAATATCACATACATGTTCCTCATTAAAATTCATCATACTAATTCTTTTATACTTTTGTACTTACTACCTTCTAACCAAAATTATTCCATGATGTTAGTTATATACCATGTGAAATGATGTCATGTATTATATTTTTTTGACCGTTATAATGACATGTTTCCAAGTACCTTCGCGTTTTTCAGATAAATTTTACCATTGAAATCAAATATGACCAATTTATAGGAGGCATATAAATATGATGTCATTTGAACCAGAAGAAATGACTTGGATGACTGAACATAGAAGGCACAATTTTCATTCACGAGAAAGATGGTGTAACATCTCATGCTTTGTGAAAAAATAGTTGAAGATACAAGAGTTTAATGACTTGTTCTTAGTTTTTATATTTCAATAGAAAATATTTTTTTCTTTGTTCGACCGGTCATTGTGATATCGATCGAGGGATTCCGGGGATAGGAAGACGGTGCTACAAATCATTATATCGAGGGATTTCAAGTATTTTAAAGATAGAGGTGGTGATTACCTTATTAATAGATGTATTATGTGGATAAGAATAAAACATGCCCATCATCATATTGAGGGATTACCCAGGCGGTGGTCAGATAGACCTTTTATCCTATGTGAAATGTTATCCTACTCTTTGGGATAAAATAATTGTAACACCATTTACTTTTCTGCTTCTATTAGTAATATAAATGGAATGATTTCATTTCCACATTCTATTAATATTATTTACTATTGTAATTGTTTTAATTATGATATATTCACTATATATTGTATTAAAAGATTTTGTAAGCTATATGGTAGAATAATTTACATTTTTTATACTCTCGTCATTCTATTCAATTAAAATACAATTTTTTTAATATCCTGTGGTATCATATCATATCAATCAGACCCAGGAAAAGTTAATCATTTGTATTTTTTTGTAAGAGTCTTGGAAATTGTATTAGTTTTAGATCTCTCAAACCATTTTTCTTCTTAAGAGTTTAAATAAAAAACATTTAAACCCAAAATTCACTATCTTTTATTGTGTCATGTCATATACATTTAAATATATATTTTGATCCAAAAATTGGTATCAGAGGAGGTATCCACAAATTATATTAATTATTTTTATTTAATTATTTAAGACAATTATATTTTTTTCTATAAACTATTTGTTTATAATTACATACTACACTAGAACGGGGAGTGGAAAAGTTTTTTTTACAAGAAGGAAGGAATAAATATTTAATCAATTGATAATATAAACCCAACTAGACCAACTATTTCTGATGGGAATGATTATGTGTACTAGAGAGATCGAATAAAGACATTTGTTATTAATAATGGAGTATATAATTATGGGATTCTCACTATATATTACAAAATTCTAGACAATGTTGTCAAAACCTTCACCAACCAAGAGAAACTTGAACATCAAATAAATTAAAAGCTACATAATACTATTTTATGTTCTATGACTAGAAATATATATAGTCAGATATCATCATGCGAGGCATCCAACTATATCTCAAAGAAATTAGAAGTCACCCATTTTGGTACATCTAAAGTTATAGAAACAATAACATCCATGCTCCAAGATGAATATCATGGTTTTGTTTTTCCCTGTGGAGAACTATTATGCAATATTCAACAAATATTTATGGCAATAGTAAACATTCTTCAATATATGGGAGAAAAACGCCTTGATGATGAATTTATTTAGGACAATATAATTGATATAATTCCCAACATGTGGGAATTGAAAAGGATATCTATTAATGAGAATAGGAAAGTTACCCAAATAATGCTTTCTGAATTATTTGGTACTATCTTACAACACATGAAAATAATGAAAAGAGATGCATATTTTAATAAAGAGAAGAATGGTAATGGAAATGTAGATTTTACTACTACGTCTAAATCCAAGACACCAGAAAGGGTAACAAGATCCAAAGCTAAGAAAGATTTTTTTATATCATAATCCAGTAAAAGAGAAAATTTAGATAAGGAACATTCCTATTATTCTTGAAGAATGGAAAATATTGTGGGAAGAAAAAAATTTAGTTTATATTATAAATGAAAGATAGAAATGACAAGAAATACTCAGAAATAACATGTTATGAATATAAAAGAGTAGGTCATATTAGACCAGATTTTCCTTTTCATAAATGATACAATTGAAATGATAAACATTATGAATGTAACAAGAAAAAGTATTAAAATTCTATGACTAATAATTTCTTGAAAGGAAATGATATTGGGAGTGCTAGTGGTGGGGATTATTTAGACAAATATTCTTGAATATTAATCATCTGGTCAAAGGAATATTGGACTTTTAACATGACTACATATTGAAAATCATTATTTCATGGCTAAGGTACACAATATATAATCTCTTACAAATGTATATTTAAATTCTAATTATCCTGATGAGAAATATTCTTACTCTTCTGATGAATAATCTTCCTCATGAGTGTATAATTTACCTTCTTTTGAAGAAGTATCCAAATTTTACATACTACTTGAGAATGAGAATTTAAGACTCAAGAAAAATATTCATAGGGAGAATTATAGAATATCTATCCTCAAAAAAAGTATCATATATTTCAAAATATCTTGATCAAAAAAATATTTATATTTTAAATATTTCAAAAATCCTTAGGGATGTAAATTCTAAGAAGGATAGTCTTTCTATGGATTTTGAATATATTGTTTTAGAGAAAAATGTTTTTGAAACAAAATCCAATTTCAAAAAAATTTCTTGTGAGAATTAAAATTTTTTCATTAGACTAAAATATAAAACTTTATCTGTTAAGAAAGTTTTATCAAACATTACTTTTGGAAATGAAAACTTTGACAATATGTGTTCTCAAATTTTTCCTCTAGGAAATAATTTTAGAATAGGCTATTCTCACTCAAAACATATTTTTAGAAATAACTATTTCATTCCAAAAAGTGACCAATTTTTCACTAAGTTTCCGAGTGGTGGACATTGGGAAACAACATTTTACCTTAACAAAACTTAGTCTTTTGGATTTCATAATGCTCACTTTTCAAAACAAATGTGGATTCCAAAAGTTCTATTATCTATCATTTTCAGATCCAAACATTGTGGGTTTCGAAAATCCAATTATTTCATTTTAAAAAAACATAAAGTGTACCAAAAACATGAATATTTTGGAAATTGAATGCGGATTTTATCAACATGTGACTGGAAATAATGATTTCCTTGAAAAGATAACTGAAATTAATGGTGGAAGATTGATGTTAGGAAATAATTCTCTTGGAAAGATCATTGGTATTTGTAATATTGTTATTTTGGGAGAAGTTTTAATTTCAAAAGGTTTGTTTGTTAAATATATTAATCACAACCTTATAATCATAAGTAAAATATGTGATGAAGGTTACCCTATGAATTTTATGAATGATAAATGTTTAGTTAAAAATTCCAAGGAAGGATTCATTCTCTCTACCCATAGGCACGATAATTTATACACACATAACAAAGAATACCTAAGAAGCCATGATTTTCCTTTCTTAAATGCAATGGAAGAAAAATCATGGTTATGACATAGAAGGTTGGGAAATTGTAACCTTAGAAACCATTGCAAACTCTCAATGAAAAGACTTTTTAAGGATATATTAGATCTAAAAATAGATTCATCAAAATTATGTGACCCTTGTCAATATTTCAATAATAATAAAACTATATTTAAATTAGTTAGTGATGTTTCAACTACTTATGCATTACAGTTAGTGCACATGGATCTTTTTGGTCCTACACTATCTAGACATTTTGGAGGGAAATACAACGTATTTTTTTAGTCAATGACTACACCAGATTTACATGGGTCTATTTTCTAAAAAATAAACATGAATACATTTTAGTTTTCAATAATTTCAGATCCCATGTTAAATATTTGAAAAACCTACCACTGATAACTATTTGAATACTTCATGGTGGAGAATTTTAATATTCAGATTTTCAAAAAAAAAACGGTAGTAGAATTGTATTACTCACAACTTTTTGTCTCCAAGAACTCATCAACATAATTGTGTTGTTGAAAGAAGAAATAATATTCTTCAAAAATGATAAGAACCGTGTTGAGTGAATACTCAACTGCTAAGAATTTATATGATGAAGTTCTAAGTACTTCATGTTATACTATATATTGAGTTTAAACTAGACGTTTTCTTAATAAAACACTTTATGAAATATGTATTTTTATAAAACCCTAAAGTTTATTACTTTATAGTATTTGGATGAAAATTATTCATATTTATTACTGAAGATAAAGTACAGAATGTTCCACCCAAATCTGATGAAGGAATATTTCTAGGTTTTTCCACTACTTCTAAGGCTTATAGACTTTTTAGCAATAAAAATTGTACTGTTTAGGAAAAAGTGCATGTTAAATTCGTTTAAACTAATAATATTTTTAAAAAACCCTTTAGAAATCAAAATATGTGTTTTCTCTAGCTGGTTATCAACCTTTTATTTAAAAATCTTCTAAAAAGGGAAATACTCAAGAAAATGTCACTTAAATATTTACTCCAAATTAATTTCTACCTTATATTTATGAACAGGTTTTACAAAACCCAAATAAATTGTTTATTAGGAATCATCATGGTGATAATATTATTAGTGATGTAAGTCACCCTATAAGGACTAGAAACTACTTGATAAATTAAATAGAACATCTTTATTTTCTATCTCAATTTGAACATAAAACTTCTAATGAGACCTTAGGTGATGTGGATTGGATTAAAGTAACGCAAGATGAACTAAATGAATTTGAAAGGAATAAAATCTGGACCTTAGTAGAAAGGCCTAATGAAACAACTATAATTGGAGTAAAATGGGTTTTTAGAAAGAAATGTGATGAAAATGGAGTCATTATAAGAAATAAAGAAAGGCTTGTTGTTGAATGCTATAATCAACAAGAGGGACTGGACTATGAAGAAACATATGGTCTCGTATCTAAGCATGAATCTATTTGAATTTTATTAACCATTTAAGCATTCTTTAACGTAATTTTTTTTTCAAATGGACGTAAAATGTGACCACCTTAATGGATATGTACAAGAAGATGGTTTTGTAGAACAAATTTCTAGTTTAATTGACTCAAAACATCTTGATCATGTTTTTAAACATATAAATGATTTATATGGACTTAAACAAGACCCTATATCTTGGTATGATAGACTTATATGATTTCTTTTACCGAATAATTTTTCTAAAGGAACTAAAGATCCTACTCTTTTTATAAAAATGGTAAATAAAAATATTTTGATTGCTTAAATCTATGATGAGAACATTATATTCGAATCAACTCAGCAATCCATAACGAATTCTTTTGTGAATCTCATAATATATGAGTTTTGAATGAGCATGATGGCTGGGTTACATTCTTTTTAGGTTATCAAATCTCTCAAAAACTAGAAGGAACCTATATATATCAACATAAGATTATGAATGATATTCTAAAAAAGTATGGATATGACAACACTAAAAGTATAAGCACTCCAATCAGTACCTCAAATTCAGTTGAACTTTATAAAGATGAGAAACTAGTAGATCCAACATCTTTTATAGGAATGATAGGAAGTTTGTTATACATAATAGCTAGTAATCGAAACATAATTTTTTTTTGTATGCTTATGTTCAAGATATCAAGCTAATCCAATAGAATCTCATTTAAAAGGAGTAAAAATAATTTTTCTCTATTAAAAAGGAACCATGGATTTAAGACTATATTATTAATCGAGAAATGATTTTGTTTTAAATGGATTTTCAGATACTTAATTAGGAGGTTGTAAAATTTATTGAAAAATTACATCCAAAACATGCATTTTCTTAGAATATTCATTAGTTTCTTGGTCATGGAAAAAACAATATTCAGTAGCACTTTTCACTACTAATGATGAATATATAGCATCTAGAAGTTTTTGTGATCAAGTGTTGTGGATATAACACACACTCACTTACTATGGAATGAGTTTTTCCAATACTCAAATACTATGTGATAATTCTTGTTCCATTTCTCTTTGTAAAAACTCTAAACATCACTCACGTGAAAAACAAAAAGATATTAGGAATCACATTCTAAGGGACCACACACAAAAATGAGATATTATTTTACAATTAATCATCATGCAAGAAAAACTTGTGGATATTTTTACAAAACCATTATCTTCTGATATATTTGAATACATTAATAAAAATCTAGGAATGATCACTATAAAGTACTCATTCTCATTTACTTCTTGTTTAAAACATCTCCTTATATTAAGTTAATATTTTTTAAAGGGGGAGAATACATATTTTTATCAGTTTTATATTTTTTGGTTTCACATTTTTTCAGTTTCACATTCCATTAGTTTCAAATTTTATCAGTTTAACATTTTATCAGTCTTACATTCTATCAGTTTTACATTTTATCAGTTTTAAATTTTATCAGTTTTAAATTTTATCATTTTTTCATTTTATCAGTTTTCTATTTTATCAGTTTTACATTTTATGTATTTTACATTTTATCAGTTTTAAATTTTATCAGTTTTACATTTTATTAGTTTTATGTTTTTATCAGTATCCTGATTATTGGTTTAATGGTTATCGGTTTCATGTTTTTTCAACATTATAATATTTTATCGGTTTTAGAATTCTTATCATTTTTATATGCTTATCAGTTTTAAAATTTATTTTTGTACTTTACTTTTTTTATCATAAGGAAAATATACTGAAACCAATATATCTATCCCAATACATTGAGAGGTAAAAATTCTAATATCTTTTATTTTCCATTATATTGAAAATTGTTGTTATTTCAATTCTTTTACTTTACTGCTAATCTAATTCATCCAGAATAGTTTTTTTTAAACCACAAGTGTTAAAAGTCATTCTCAACCATTGGATCTTTTACATCTAATCTTGACCATTAAATTATGTTTTAAAATAACACCTCCCTACCCATCCCACATCAAAATCCTTCTGAATTTCTCCAATGTTATAATTCTCTATAAATTTACAGCATGGTTTGTAATTAGATTTTACCTCAATTTTCATAATCATGGAAGTCCTCTACTTCTGTTACTGGAAAAAAGCTCGGTGATCAATATTGTTTTTCATGTCTTTCATGTATGAGTAAACTATTTCATCTCCCAATAAAATGTCTCCAAAATATTTATCTTCTATGACCATTTGAGGTGAATGGTTAGTTTTTTGTGATTTTTATGAGTCGTATGATTCATCATTGAAATGGATAATAAATTTCCAAGGATGGGAATCTCTGTGTATTGAAATACCTAATTCATATCATGATTTTGTGTTTTATGAAGAAGTATTACAATTCTATAAAACAGTGGAGATAGATAATGAACTCAAGATCTCATTTGTGATTTATGACAAGAAATACCCAACCTCAATAAAACAAGTCGCTTCCTTCCTATGAGTTCTATCCGAGGGAGATGTTTTTTGTGCTCCCCAAAAAATATAGGAACTTGATGGGAATTTTGATAAAAGAAATTAGAGGAATATATTTTTGAGAATCTTGATAATAATTAATAGTTAAATCATCTATCAAATGAAAATTGTCTCATTTTTATATGGATGTTGTGATTCTTACTACTGAGAAAGGGTGATAAGGAAAATTGGAAGGTTTCCAATATCTATGTACATGACAACCCAATGAATATGATGATGTTAAATCTTATGGGTTTTATTTTCTTAACCATCAAGAAACAAAAATCTGGTGCAATCAAGTCTCAGCTGATCATGTTTCCCACCATCCTGAGCATGTTTTTGAATGAGTGCCTATGTTTGTGCAATGACTCAATTAAATCAGATATTAAAACATTCACGTAGCCTCTTATCAGTAAAGATATGATGAGGAGACAAAAGATATGATTCAATCCTAAATTCAAAAAGTTTAAGAAAGATCCGGAAGGTGAGAATGAAAAATAAATAGCTGAAGGTAGGGAAAAACCTTCAAACCAATCCAAATCAACATCATGAAAAATAATGATAGCTAAGGCTACAACCACTAAGAATCCAAAGGAACAAATAGTATTATAGGATGAGGTTGCGGTATTGTAGAGGATGAATAAAGAATAAAGGAAAAAAGGTGATCCTCAATTCAGTTTGGACCCTACGGAAGTCTTGGCTGAAAGAATAAGAATCAAATATGCCTTTAAAGTAGAATAAGAAGTGGAAGATAATAAATCTTGAAACAAGAAAAATATTTTAGAAGAATCCTCAAAAGGCCCATATTTTATGCTTCCATATCTTGATCCGCAATCTTCAAAAGGATTTTCTCAAAAACAAGACTTCTAAGAAAGTCATTCCAATATTAGATAAATTAGAATAAGAAGAATCTGATATGAATCCGAATTAACAAGCTACTTTTGTCGAAACTGAATCTCATTTTGGAGATATTCAAGAACACAATGATGATATAGATTTAGAAATGACATTCACAGTGAAGGGAATTCAATATATTGAACAAGCCTTGAACAGATTGGGAAAGATTATACCGTTATTTAAAAAAAATTGATTCCATGATTGATATTATTTATAATATTCATAATGAAAGGAAAGATTATTCCAAGACTCTAATGGACTGGATTTTGAATCTTAAATCCAATATTAATGTATCCCAAGAACATGATGTTGAGCATAGCAGGGATTGTATAAAATTTGTTAAATGGTCGATCAACATTGATGATAATCTTAAGTATCATGTGGACAGAAATTATGAATTGGTGAAGCGTTTAAATGATCTTAATTGAATCTACCAAATTTTTGTCACTGATTTGAATGAAAACATATAATCCTTTCAAAGACCGAGTTACTCAAAAGGATTATCCTCTGATGAGCTTGAACATTTAAAGGGAAAATTGAAAAATGGATTTAATGAGGTCTATTATATCTCAAATGGAGTTGTAATCATAAAAAATCCCTATAGAGTTAAAATAGAGGATTACAATTCCCATGAAGCAAGGCTCAATGCATATGAGGAAATCAATCGACTTTAAGAATAAAGGCTCCAGAAATAAGGAATGATTATTGCAGAACAGGATGTGATGCTGAAGGATCAGTAAAAATCTCTTGGAAATTTGATGTAGGATAGAAAATAGTTCAAAAAGATGAAGCTCTCTATGTTCAACCTCTTGAAAAAAAAAGAGAAATAATGAATTTTTTTAACTCATATTGTATTAAAAACTTATTTCATTCTGAGTAATTTCTACTATTTCGTTTACATTGTTTCTCTAACTCCTTTCAGGAAAAAAATATTTTCTGTTATTCTTCTTGAAAATCACAAAGGGGGAGAATAATTTGGAAAAGAAGATATTCTTTTATAAATAAAAATTTTATCATAAAAAGGAAAAGGATGAATTCATTATTAAGGGGGAGTAGTCACAATAAAAAGTAAATTGAATATGATGATTAGTGAAATTTTTATCCTAAGGTGGAATTAGTTGTATTCGCTATTACTTTTAGAAATGTTACTAAACTCAGGGGGATATAGGCCTTTATTGTATTTTTGTTTTGTGCTTTCCAAAAAGGTGGAGATTGTTGAGTCAAAACGTGTTTCGACTTTCCCATTAATCTTTTTTGTTTTGGAAATCATAAATTACTCATTTTTTCTCATCGTAACCATATATGTTTTTCTTCTTCATAACTTCATATTGTGCTTTTCATTGAAACCACATATTTTTTATGCATAATAATCATATAATGTATTGTAATTATGTTAATCATTGTATCCATGTCTTGTATCATAATAATTTTATACAGCGTATCCATGTTACACATCATATCCTTGTTAATCATCATAACCATTCTATGTATCATATCCTCGTAACCATGCTATGTATCTTACAAATATTATACATCATAACCATGCTTTGTATCGTATCTGTGTTATGCATTGTAATCAAGTCATGCATCGTAAGAATATTACGGATCGTAACCATGTTAAGCATCTTAACCTTGTTATTCATCGTAACCATGTAACCATTTTATGAATCGTAATAGTGTTATGAATCATAACCACATAACCATTTTTAGTAACATAAGCGTGTAATTTTTCGTAACCATGTTAAGCATCATAACCATGTTATGCTTCGTAACCATATTATTCATCGTACTCTTGTTTTACTCAAATACCGCATACATGTTTCTCATTATAAATTTTCATACTCATTATTTTATACTTTTGTACATACTACCTTCTAACAAAAACAATGTTGTGATGTTAGTTATATACCACTTGAAATGATGTCATGTATTCTGGTTTGTTTTTACCGTTATAATTCCATGTGTCCAAGTCCCTTTGAGTTTTTCAGAGAAATATGACTGTTGAAATCAAATATAACCTTTCGACAAGAGGTCTATAAATAATAGGTCAATTGAACCAGAAAAAATGACATGGATGTTTGAACATACAAGACACTATTTTGATTCTATAGAGATATGGTGTAACATCTCTTTTCCTTTGTGAAAAAAATCCTTGATGATACAAGATGTGGATGACATGTTCCTAGTTTTTGTATTTCAATAAGTGCTTTTATTTCTTGGTGTGACTGATCATTTTGATAATGATCGAGGGCTTCTAAGGATAAGAAGGAGGTGCTACCAATCATTGTACCGAGGATTTTCAAGTATTTGTAAGACATATTTTTCAATTACCTTCCTAATAGAGTTATTTTTTGGATAGGAAGATAGATGTTCTGATCATTGTATTGAGGGCATACCCATGTAATGGTAAGACATACCTTTTATCCTAGGTTAAAAGATACCCTACTCTTTGGGATAAAATAATTGTAATACCTTTTAATTTTACACTGATATTTGTAATATAAAGGGAATCATTTTATTTCCTCTTTCTATTCATACTCTTTCTTATTGTAATTTTATTAAATATGAAATATTATTTACATATTTTATTAAAAGATTCTATACATTGTATGGTAGAATCATTTACATTTTTTATACACTGATCATTGTATACAATTGAAATAAAATTCTTTTTAATAACTTGTGGTATCATATCATATCAATCAGATCCTGGACCAGTTCAACCATTTGTATTTTTTCATTAGAGGCATTGTGAATTTTATTAGTTTAAGATATCTTAAACTACATTTCTTCTTAAGTGTTCAAATACAAAATATTTAAAACCTACATTTCACCCCCCCTTTTATTGTCCCATCTCATATACATTTAAATCTATATTTTGATCCAACACGATAATATCATGTATAATTAATTATTCATATTTCTTTAAGTTTAAATTTGGATCATTTCATCTATATGGATTTGACATTAATGTTACTAAATGGTAATGGATTTATTAACACAATTCCCACTTATTAAGGTAATCTTCTATTTTATTGATTAATTCATGATTAGATTATTTGAATATTGAATTATGATTACTTAATATTGAATTTCTAATTTTTATGTGTATATATAGTTGATATACAAAATATAACAATTGATTATTTCTCACTTCAATATTATAATAATTTTTAAGTTTAATGCACAATCTAATTCAAATAGAGATTGTTTATTCTTGAATATAAGTTCAATGTAATTTACTTTAATATTTCCTAATTATATCATATAATTTATATTATAATATTTATATTCATTATATTCTCATGTAATAGTACAATTTTATACGCTTTTATAATTAATTTGTTTTATAAAATCATTTCACGAAAACAAGACTTTGTTTCTCTCTTCAGTCAGAAATATGTTTTTTTTCCAAACCCATGTTTTCTAAAAATGTTTTCAAAAATGTTTTTCCCTTTTCTAAATGATTGATCAATAGAATATTTGCCTATTTTTACTCTTTACCAAAATCAAAATAATATTATGTATTTTCAAAACAAAATATTACTTGGAATTTATAGAAAATATGGAAGGAATATTTTTTTCATTTCATGAACTAGGCTCTTTCAAAACCTTTTTACGGTGAAAAGGGAATGCCATTTTTAAATTTTATGGAATGTATGAAAATGCCCACCATCATGATAGTCATTTCATTGATGTTTTCTTTGAATTTTTATGAGAATATTTTTTAATAAAATATTTTTAAAAATTCATTTTCAAAGGGAAGGATTTTCAAACAAAATTATAAATAAAAAGGATATTTTCCTAAAAATGGGTTTCAAATATTTTTTTTGGTATTTTTATTCATCATTGAAAACAACCCATTTTTAGTACTCCAAAGGGAATGTATTATATTTATACAATCGTTAATATTCCTCTGGATTGTTTATTATTATTTTGACCAATGACTTTAGCAACATTCACTTCCCTGCTTCATTTTGCAGTTATTTATTTATTCCATTAAATATTCAATTCCTTGTGATTATTATACATTAAATTTTCCATAAGTATTAATATTATTAATCAATGAAATTCTTTTATAATAAATTTAATCTCATTTTTATCTACAATGTTTTAGTTTGAATTTTATTTTTTTTGACTGGGGAAATATTAAAAAATCAATTTCATTTACTGAATAATAATACATTATGTTAAATAATATTGATTCATGAATTAAATTAGTAATTTTTTATAAGAGGAATATTTTGTGCATACAGTTATGGGTAGGTCCCGGTATTATTTAGCCCCTTGATGAATCGGTAGGTCTCATGAGACAAATTAGATAAGATGGAATTAAAAATGTATTAACCTATACTTCAAACCATCATGGGAAAAGGTCTTGACAGTAGAGGTATCATGATCTGGATACTATACATCCAATAATTAGGCATTGCTGACATAAAGAGTTCATTTTTTATTATTCATTAGATTTTCACAATGACATTATCTCTATATGCATATAATTATCAGTTATTGATTAAATGTCCTGTTTTTTTAGTTGTACACCTTTACATATTGATTATTCATTATATATTTATGAAACAATGTAATTTAATGGGAATGAATTTTTTCCATTGTTTACCATTATATATTGATTATTATCCATGACATTTTTACATTAATATTATCACTTCATGCACTTCCTTCTTCATTTATTAAATATATGGCATGTGTGTTCATTTATTACCATTCTATATTGAATATTATTATTGATTCATGAATACTTTCATTTCACATATCCCTTACATTGAATTTGATCTCACTCTTATATTGTTTCCTTTAACCAAGATTCTATTAAAGTTACCTTGAAATATATGGAAGAATATTATATAGGGAATAATAATTTTCTCAAAAAAATATTTTGTGATTTTTGTATTCAAATGTAATTTAAGAATCATGTATGTGTCTATTTTACCAATAATTAAAAAATTGATCGGTATTTCAGGATGTGATCCAATGTAATAAAGGATGTATCAAACCCAAGTTACTCGAGTGAGGGTTCATACAATTGGTATTAGAGGAATTTTTTCAGAAACCATTGAATCTAGGTTTAGGATAAAATAGATTAGGTAACATATCCCTCTGAAAAAATTTAAATATATGTATAAAATAACATCCTAATGTTATGATAAGATATATATTATTTGGGTTTTACTTGGAATATATAACAGTCTAGATACTGCAAGTGGATGATGTTCAAGAACCAAAATTACAGTGGGAAATAACTCCAAAAAGGGAACATTTTTCATGAGTTAATAATAACCCATTTTATGAAAATGGGCCTTACTAGACACCTGGTTTGATAGTCTATGTGGATATACTTAGGACAATTCACAATTTATTTAGAAACTGTCAGGATATATATAAATAGATAATGAAAATTTATAACTTTGGTTGAACTACTGACCATGGAATGACTTATGTGTAAATAAAATGAATGATGTGTTTATTTATTTTGTTTCAAAAGTAATATATTTTAGAAGTATTTTTACCTTAGGTATTTTGGTTATAAGAAACATGAAATATATTTGTATTGTATAAGAATCAAATATGCCTTCATTAACATAATAGTTTTTTATACCATCCTAGGGAATGTGTTTATGATTGATCGAATAAAAAAGTTAAAAACACCTCTTTTGGGGTTTTATGTTAAGAGATTCTATCAAGAATAAAGACATTTATGTTAAATTTATTAAAATTATATGTTTCTATGGATTTTTTTTATAATAATGCATTTAAATTTTATAGAAATATGTTTAAAGGTACATATAAACTATAGGATTACTATGACCTATAATTACATCATAATAAAGATCAAATAATATTATTAGACTTTAAAAATTTGTATTTAAAACAATATAAAAAATATTAATTAATTATTAAATTTATTTGAAGGATTCCCATTATTTTTTTTCAACGCTATAGGAATTATATTAATATTGTTTTAGAAAAAGGAAAACATGTAAGTCAGGTGAAATCCCATAAATCCCATCATTTTCAAGGGGCATGAACCCTTGACCGAAGGATGATAAGGGTTTTGTGCCTACCACTGGCCCACATGATGTCCTTGTAAACATGTCACTATTTTTAGTTAAGCAATTTGATGAGTAAATATTAATGATTAACTAGTGGTATTAATTTTAGGTGTAGATATTAATTCATTAAATGTATTATTTTGGGGAAATATTTAGAGAAAAATAGAAACGAAAAGTCTCAGCCACACTCTTTATAATTACTAAGTGGGGGTAAATTAGTGATATATTTTTATTTCATTCTATCTTTATTGTATAGAATCCTTCACCTCCTATTAAAGAGTCTTTATTTTTTTTAAAAACATTCACATATCCATCAGAATAAAATAATTTACAAGGTTTACTACTCAATAATACTATATAGTCCTTCTAATGAATTTTAAATAATACAATACCAAACATTTCATTAGAGGAAATCCTTTTTTGTACATAAAAAAGTAATAATTTTTTTACAATTTTGTATCACTATGATCAATAAAACCATTCTTGTTATTCCTATAGGATGAATTATTTATGTATTTTTTTGTAAAAAATTTATAAACCTTCTCCATTTTAATCTGAACATGTCACTATGTTTCTTTATCAAATTCCACTTTTTATGATTTCTTAGAAAATATCATCACATTCCTACACCGCATTACGTGGAAACTACTTCTTTAGACTTAAAAAAACAAATTATGATTGTTCACTCAGATTATCAAGTGAAATTATATAGCCCAAACAAATATTAGATTGGGTTTTCCTGATACAAGTTGATTTTCTTATTCATTTTCCCAAAAGGTTAGTCCAGTTTCTTGGTCTGATCCGAAAAACCAGATCACAACTTCTTTAAAAAACATATTCTATCTAGAAAACATTTCTCCGAAAACCCATATCCAGAAATTATCTAGTATCAATAGTTTCTAAAAAAATCATCTCTTTCTCTCTCTCCTATACATGAAAAATATCATAGTATGTTGTACTTTTAGCTCTATTTATTGGTGTCTCATGAGTGATAATTACCAGAAAACCAATTTTATTTTTCCATTCAAACTTATTTTAGATTATTAATTTTTTTTCATTTTAACACCATTTTGACAATCTCTCAAAACATAAAATTTGTTCTATATTTTTCTCGAATCTTCTTGAATTCATACGAATATCTTACTTGTCAACTACAATATCACATGATCTTATCCCAGAAAACATATCAAATTAAAAATGAGATCATTTTATTTTTCTTGATCTTATGGAGAACATCAAAAAACTGAAGCATTCCAATTTTAATTCTCCAAACAAACTACAACTATTATTCCTTAAACATAGTTTCAAATTCTAAATACTTAAAAACCCAATAATTATATGATGGAGACATCCCTATGTTTCCAATTTCTTTTTGTGTTCAAATATTTAAAATATTGATGTACTATATCTAATCAAGCTCAGCCTATAATGTTTTATTGGTGTCACACCTTATCTGATGACTCATAACAAAATTAATATTTTTAGATATTTTTCTCAATGAAAATTGTCTAATATACAATTATCCTCACCCAATTGATCGATCTCTCTTCTTATTTTATGGATTGGTATCTGTAGATGATTTGATTCATCAATGATAACATTTAACAACTCTAGTCTTCCATTGATATAAATATTCATCTGATTATATTTTTATATGAATAATTTGTCTAATGGATCAATGTCAGAATCTCATTTGATGGTTGGTTTCTGAACTCGTCTAATTAATTGGTTCCATAAATTATCTGATAGACTAGTGTGTTTTGACTTCTTTTCTTCTGAAAATAATGGTTCACCAGAATAAAAGGTTGGACTGATGGATCATCCTATTAGATGTATAGTTATATCATCACTTCAAAAAAACCTCTAAATTAGAAAATTAAAACTCCCTATTTCCAAGAAACATTCAAGCATAGTATAAGTTAAACAATTGATCTACGACCAGAAAACATTGAATTTGAATTTTCCTTTCCTCAACAAATTCAATCATGTACCTTGAATTATTTATAATCACGAGAACATTAATATTGTCATATCATCACCTTAAAAAGTTTTAATGTTCTATGACTTCCCATATTTTCAATAACTTTTTTTGTTCTACAAAAAACATAAAAAAATTGTCAATTATTTGAAAATACAAACACATTTTCAATCCATTACTTCACAAATACTATATCACAAGTCTTCAATCGAAAATATTAAGAAACTTTTATCATAGAAAATAATAATCAGATTACGTTTCATATGTCTCTATGAAATTTTTCATTTGATACAAATTAACAATCTACTATAAAAAGATTCATTCTAGAAAACTCAATCTGAAAGTTGTGTTTACTCAGTACAAATCTTCATAATAGAAAACTAAAAGCAATGGACATTCATAAGGACTATAAATATAAACTCATGAGTACTAAATATTTTATTCTGATCACGATAACATACAAATTTAATTTATTCATAATAATGGCAACCAAATATAAATCAATGAAGAAAACAATTTTTCAAACAATTCGATCATCTTAAAAAACTTACAACCAACTTTCTCCCATCAATCTCCCCAGTTGGATTTTTTTGGAAACCAACATTCATAAATAACTAAATGTTTTTAAATAAATATATATATCACTAATTGATAATTCTAATCCTAATTGATCGAACTCATTATAGGAAAAATGAATCACTGAATGAAGACCATGTTATCCATATGTAATGACTTCAGAAACATCTTCTTGAACATACAACATACCAAACTACTTCAAAACATCATTATCATTTTTTTAAAATATTTCCTAAAAGATCTTCAAAAAATGATAAAATAGTTCGTACACTTACATGTTGAGTTCATAGCATACCCACAACTCCCCCTAAATATAGGATTCCTTAAAAGTCTTGAATATAAAAATGGATATATTTATGAAACATTATTTTTCTCACCCATGAAAATAGTATCCAAACACTAGAAGATAGATAGGGAATAAACACATACCTCAACCCTTGTGTTCGAGAGGTTGGACACCCATGATCAAAATTTGTCTAAAAAATTCTTCATTTAGAAATATTTTAGGAAAATATTAGAAACTTGTTCAAATGTAGGAACATATTCCAACTTGAGATCATTATACTCCACATTATCTTTGATGAAGTGATATTTGATATCAACATGTTTTTAAAAATAAATTTTTTACATGAATCCTTGAGATATTTATATAACATTTATTATCACTGCCTAAGATAACTCATAACTTGACATCAAAAAATGAATCTTCCAACTGAGTCTTCATTCACATAAGTTGTGTTTTATCTTTACTTGTGAAAATGTATTCATATTCAGCCAATCTAAAAGTTATTGAATCTAGATTTTTATTTTTCCAACTCACACATATTCCCTAAAACAAGAAAACCCCACCACATGTGCTATCATCCAGACATCCCACCCAATTAGAAATTATATATCCAAACAAATTAATTCTCCCTAAGAAGAAGATATATCTTATTCCAAAATTTATTGTGACTCTGATATTTTTGAGAATTCATTTTCCATCAAAGATATGTTATTACTGTTACGAAATATGAAATCATGAACATGAGTTAACAATTTATAAAATTTCTAGTCTTGAAGAATATATATATATATATCTTCCATTCAAATTATGAAACTCTTTAGAGACAACATCATTTCCTTCTATAAATTTATAAAACTTGATTCCCATTGATTTTGGTGTATAAAAATGTTTTCAATTCACCATATAAAAATTCTTAAGAAATTCTTTAGTGTACTTCTATTTATAATGAAAAAGTTTCTTGTTCTTTTGTGTGAATTGTATTCTAGGAAAGTATTTCATTTCACCAATAAATGAAATTTAAAATAACATCTTCATATCTTTAATAACATGTTCATGTTCATTAATCAATACCAAAAATGGTAATATCATCTATATATACAATAAAAATGGGGGAGTCTAGATTATTAACAACTCATCCATTGTTAAAAATCAACATCCTTATGTAGGTATCCAATTTGGAATACATAGACCATGGATCATACTTTAAACCATAAAGAAATTCTTTATCTTTCACACATATAATTCATCCCTTTTAGTAATAAATCTACGCAATTGTTAATTATAAAATTTTTCATCCAGATCTACATAGAGACATGATGTTTTAGTTCCATTAGAAACTTTGTTTTCTTTATTGTGTGAAAAATTTCAAGAAAGATTATAATTTTTTTAACCCTATAAAAAGAGAAAAAGTCTCATAAAAATAAATTTATTTAATTTTTGAGTATCCTTTTCTAACTAGTAATTATTTTTTATTATCACTTCAACTACTTCATTCAAATTATTTTGGAACACACAATTTAAAGCAATATCATTTTTGTTATTTGGAATAGCTACATATTCCCATGTACTATTATTCATAATCTAGTCCAAATATTTATTCATAACATTAATCCACTCATAATTCATGAAAGAATCATTAAAATAAATATGATCAACATTTGAATAGAAATAATTATCTGAAAAACATTTATTTTTTTCTTATTTGAACCTTTTTCTCCACAATTGATGTTCTTCTTTCATACATTGGTAACAAAAATTATGTACCTCACATACTTTAAAATAGTTCCCCTTTTTACATATTACTCATGTAAAAACAATCCATAGACACATATTTTCAAAAAAACCATTTTTGTCTAAAAACAACTTTATTCCAATTAAAACAAGGATTTGAAACACTTAACAAGTCCTGTTTAAACCAATTAACAAATAAATCGTTATTAGATTTCAGTTTTTTTCACCCATAATATCGGATCCAACACCTTTGATTATTATAAATTTATCATTATGAAAAATCATTGTTCTTTCATTAAAATATTTCAAAATATTCCTTAATATCATATATCATATCATATGTGAGGAGCACCCACTTTCAAAAATCACAGGTCGTTCTCCATTGTTTTCATTGAGATATGTTTCTACAAAAAATATCTTTTCCTTTCCATTTATCTTCTTTAAAAATAAGACCTTCAAAGTTTTGTAAATTTTTTTTTGTGATGGAAGGAAAACAAGACGCCATTTTCTAGTATTTTAAGGTTTCTCACACCTTTTTCAAATATTTTCCTTATATTGGAATCTATTTTAAACTTTTAAAACATATTTCTAAAAATTATTTCTTTACGAGGTTTGACTCCCCCTGTAACATTTTATTTTATTACTGATGGGATAATTTTAGAATTGTTTATTTATCCAAGACATATTTTTTTATTCCAAAATCCACCAAAATACCTACAATGGTAGTAGAAAGATTATCTACCTCTATTACTACCATAAGGTTTGAAATTTTAAATATTTTTGTCAATAACAGTCTTATAATCCGCACTATAACATTGTTGAGTACCAAAATTCCTATTATGACCCAAAATATTCTTCTTCCATTTGGATTTCAGTCCATATTTAACATAACTATAAGTAGTAGAAACCCTTTTTTGGACATCAAAATTTTAGAAAATTCTGAATTTTCAAATTTCTTGGTTTTAGCTACATAGAAGATTTTCTCAGCATTATTATTCCTGGGAACATATTTAATTTTATTTTTATCATAAAAAGATAAATTTTTTTACCTTTATTTGGTTCACACATTCCAGAACATTCACCACTATTATAGATAGAGTTCATGAAACATTTAACTCCCTGTTCATCATTAGAATTTTTTTGAATAAAATCTAAAAATTTGTTATTTAACCTTATTTTTACCCAAACATTTTCATTAAATTTTTTTATATGTCAATTAATTACCACAAGTGATCAATCTATTCAATAAACATAAAAATATTTTCATGATAATATTCTTTATTTTTTGTTATAGAAAATTCCTTCACCAACTTCTTAATTTCCCTTCCCATAATCAAAATCTTTATAATGTATTCATTGAACTCACTTTTCAAGTGAAATTTTATCCATTCTTCTTCTTCATCATAAATAATTCTTCCATTAATTTAAAATAAATAATCTTAACTTTTTCAATAAACGTGTTTTCTTCTGAAAATTCACTAAATCATTCAGTTTCATCATTATTATCCTCATCTTTATCATCCTTAAAAACACATCCTTTTGGATTTGGTGACCTCTTTGTATTTTACCTTGTGAAAGGATTATGATATTAAAAGATTTATCTTCTAGGATATTCTAATATTTTTAATATCATTATCACTTTCATTTTCATTCTATCTTCTATGGAAATTTGAAGAAATTTCACAACAACTCCACATTCAAAACAAATAAGAGGAATATTATATTTTTTCATCAATGTACCTAATCTCACATTTTTATAAAATAAATAAAAAAATCATCAAGATTATTTCTAACCTAATTTTCAAAAACAAAATATCTCATATCTTCTTCTTTAAGAACTTTCTTTGATTCCCCTTTCTTAGAGGCTTTGAGGAAATTTCTCGATCAAAAATTTATTTGTTTTCAAAAAATTAACCCTTCTCGTTTATTATGTAATTAGTTAAATTTTATGGTTTTATAAATATATATTTTTTGTATCTCTATATTCCCAATAGAAACCTATAGCATCATACTTATCAGGAATAATTCATAAGGTCATTTTAAAAATAGTTGAATCTTCCAACATCTCTTCAAGACATCTTATGGATTAAATAATGTCATTCAACCTTGTAATGGAATCACTAAAACATTCATTCTAACCCATTTTGAGATCGTTATAATTTTACACTAGATTTTTTTAGCATGGCTTTCTTCACCATCATGTTAACTTCATAGATATTATTCAACTTTTCCCAGATACCATTAGTTGTTAAAACACCCTTAACGATAAGAAATTCACTTTTATAAAGTCATTATAGTAAATAATTAGGAGCACTTCCATCATCATCTTAATTCATCTTATCGACATATGAAATAGAAGCATTTTTAGAAAGATGATGAAATCCATCTTTAGCTTCTTCCAAAACCTCATACCCAGGATACCTAAGATAAGGCCTCAACCTATCCTCCATATATTATAGTTATTTCTATAGATTATTGGAATCCCCTTAATATTCACAGAATTAAAAAATCATCATAAAATATAATCTTCCAAAAAATCAACAAAGGGTAAATGAATTGAACCTTGCCTCTATTACAAATTGAAAAGGCCCGACCATGCTCAATATAATCACTATGAGATGGAGGGTGAATTACTGAAAATTTTTTCTTTTATGTTATATTTATTTTATGAAATCATTCACCTCATATTAATGATTCATCACTTTTTGAAAAAATACATTCAAGAATCCATATAAACATAAGTATTTACAATTTTAACTACACAATAAGAGTATCTAGTCCTTGTAATAGTTTAGAAATAATCAAATACCATAAAATACACCAGAATGCAATCCTTTTAGGTGGATACAACATAGAGAAAATACCCTTAGACCTATATATCACTATGATCTATACAAAAATAAATGTGTTTATTTTCTAAAAAACTGTGTAAATATGTTCATGTAACCCGAATAGAATCATTCAGTATTTGGTTCTGAACATTTTACTAATTTTCTATGACAAAATCATCATTTTTATTTCTTCTAGAAAACTTTCTTCACATTTCTATAGATGAGTAGATAGAAAAATGTTCACTGGACTTGTTATGAAAACTCAAACTGATTTGTCACTCTGATTCTTCATTCCAATTATTTAGCACAAAAACAAGTCATAATAGATTTTATAGAAACAAGTCCAATTCTATTAATCCTTCTCCAAAAAAAGACAATGGGATTTCTCAGTTCGATTCGAAAACCATGATCACAACTTCTTCTGATAACATATTCTTTATAGAAAACTTTTCCCAATAAATATCTATCCTTAGCTTCCTCTACATTTTTATCAAAAAAATCCTCCAATATTAATCTCTCTTGCAGGAGAATAGTATCATAGTTCATTTTATTTTTACCTCTATTTATAGGTGTCTTATAAGTGAAAAAAGGTTGGGACACCTAATTCATTTTCTCTCTCACAATAATTTCAGAATTATTAATTTCATTTTCATTTGTACTTCATTTTTTCTATTTGATAATACTTCTCAACACTTTTGGATTCTTATAAAATATTCATGAATTCAACATAAAATCTTAATTTGTAACTAAAACATCATAATATATTAGTAAAAAATAACTCACTCTGAAACAATTTTTTATTCTGATTCAATTGATCTGATGGAGAACATGCATAAAAGAAGCCTTCCTATTATGATGCTCTAAAAATATGTAACATTTCTGCCATAATGTAAAGACCCGTAAATTTCATGGAAATTTTTTTTCTTAAATTCTTTGGGGTTTTATGACTACACAGTTTCTGACGACACCTGATTCTGAGGCCCGGTGTGCCCGGAATCAATTTACAAATTTATCTTGGGTACGTTCAGTGAATGAACGAGTGGGTTTTTCTAACTTTTGAAGTATTGCTTGGAATTGAAATCTGAGGGCACCGATGAAACCGCAGTGCCGGTAATTGCTTAGGAAGACCTTTTCTGGAGTCGTGTTTGCTCGGGAGGTGTTGTTAATTAAATGGATTAATTGAAAAGTGAAATAAAATATGTGTTACAATTTTATTTCTACTTTAAGTAATTACAACCTATGTGAGGAAGTTGGGGTGGGACCCACTATATCCTAACTCCACTTGATAGGATATTAGTGAGGTGGGGCCCACACGATCCCCACCCCTTCAATTTCCCTAACTCCACCAAGCCTTCCCTCTGGAATTATGTGACTCACCCTCACATTAATGTTTCCAACTTAGCACACCATTAATTTTGAAAACTCAAAATTAATTAGATGAATTCAACTTTTGCTTTTTTTTGAATTGTTGGCATAAGTACATAAAATAAGGAAAATCCTTATTTTATTTTTGTTTGGTTTTTTCTGTGCGAGGAAAAGGAGAGATCCCTTGTGTTGTTCCCTTAAAGAGCTTCAACCTTCCGTGAAGAACAACACTCTTCTTCGAAGAACGCTGACACCGCAAGAATAGATTGACGTGTTGTTCCTTATCCTCTCCGCAGTCGGTGTGAGATGTCATTTCCTACCCAGACGTCCTCCGTCGACGCATACGGAGCCACACCCCGCGATGCCGTTTTCCGCGATGCTAGCTTCCGTGAACTACTTTGAGGTAGGGTTTGTTTTCACGTTCATGATTATTTCGAATTTCATCGTTAATATTGGCCTCTTGTTATCAATATAACGGGAGGAGGTCGGACCGCACGAACACGGCCGAATCTCCTACCCTTTTTGTTGATTGATTTTCTTCGTGGCTTGAAACAGAGGCGAAACTGTTGCACCGCGCGGGAATGAGAGAACCGCGACGGGAGCGATCTGCAGCGAAGGAGCGCGACACCGTCGCGCTGCGCCGGTGAAGCCAAAGGAGGCCACGACCAACAGAGGGCCGCGATGGGGGGGTGTGGCACCATCGCGCCGCGCTGGCGCATCAAGTGGCCGTGGCCGGTCGGATAGGGGGTGCGACCTTCGGCCGCGGCGGAACAACAAGAGGCAGGATCTCCCGCGGGTCTTGCGTGGCACAACCGGTCGTCCTTAATGGCCGACCGTTTCCAAGAAAGATGGGGGTTTGAAACCCCCAACATCCACCTAGGGAGGACCCCAGTTGGGTCCGCCGTTATGGGAAAACAGGGGGGCGACACCCCCCCCCTCCGTGTCCAGCTCGACCTCGAGCGGAGCCGCGGCCCGCGCTGGGCCGGACCGCCCGCGCCGGGCCGGGCCGCCTGCACTCGGTGGGCCATGTCAGCCGGGCCGCGCAGCGCCCTAACAGGCCGGACCCGGACCCAGGTCGGGTTGGCCCAGTTCGGGCCGACCTAGGGGTATCGGGCCGGGTCGGACCGGGACCGAACCCCCTGATTTCCGGACAGATCCGTTTAAACGCCCATAACATGGGCTACAGACCTCCGATCGATGAACCGTCAGTTGAATAGCGATCCTTGGATCAAGGCGGTCGTGTAGGTATATTACACTCAAGGTTTTAGAGAACTTTGGGTATAGTCGGGTTGGATCGAACATGAAACTAACCGGGCCCTCGGAGCGGAAATGCATATAACTAGAGCTCCAGACGTCCGATTGACGTGCCATCGACTTTTTTGGATTCCTCTTAGTGAGAAGGTTATTTTGGATTACTCCGCTCAAGGTTTGGAAGCAGTTGGAGTACGGTTGTCTTGGTATTAGCTTAAAAACCAACCGGGCCCCTCGGACAAATAAGCCAATAACTCTCAGACCGGGTGTCCGATTGACGCGCCGTCTGTCGCGTTGAGTTCCTTTAGACGAGGCGGAACGTTGTGATACATCAACTCTAGACTTCATGACAGTTGATGTATCAACCCCTTGGATCGTGGAGCGGACCCTCCTGGAATCGAGCGTGTTGTGTGCGGGAACCCTAGAGCTGGCTACGACTGCGACGACGATGACGACTGTACTAGGATCCTCCGTGGGTTCGGCAACGACGACGACCATACTGGAATCCTCCGTGGGTTCGACATCGATGACTACTGTTCTTGTATCTTATGTCGGTCTGGCATTACTTGACAACTGTTCTTGTATCCTATGTGGGTCTGGCTGTATTTGACTCTATACGTGTATCCTATGTGGGTCCGGTAGAGTAGCTGGTCTTGTATCCTTTGTGGGTCCGACAGCGTATCTGGTCTTGTATCCTAGGTGGGTCTGACAGCTTAGATGAATCAGTGGCTACATCTGATCATCTCTATCATCTTACGAAGCGTATACCTATGTGATCTGAGTCTTAACATACAATCATTATCATCAATATGATTGTTGTGACTTCTTGTGTGTATTGGGTTGTGCTTTCCTGTGTGGATTGGGTTGTGAATTCCTATGTGGAATGGGTTATGTTTTCCTATGTGGACTGGGTTGTATTTGAGATCGTGTGCTGGAACCGAGCTAGAATAGATGACTTAGGTATATGTATGGGCATATACCTAAGTAGAGTAGGTTGTTACTCATGTTTGTATCCTTCCTTTGTGGTTTATCCGTTGTGGATACTAGGAGACCTTCGGGGGTCTCGGGGTCCCTACCGAGTAGCGTATACTCAGCCCTGCACGGGCTATTCCCACACTACGTTGTGTTGGATGCAGAAGACGGACATCACTGATCGAGGTGGGAGCCCCTGGAGATGGATGGTACGTGGAGGTGGATCACTGGACGGGACGTACATGGAGCGGACAGCCGGAGCTGAGGAGTAGAGGAGACTATCTGTACCCACCCTTCAGGTGGGATTTCGAGAGGATGGCTCGGACTCGCTGGTTTACTTTTCAATTGCAGTACTTCCATTTCGGTTGTACTTTACTCTCAGTTGGGTTTGTATTATGGCCCATTTACTTTTCATCACTTACTTTTGTACTTAGTTTACTTAGTGTTTACTCATCTTGCATACTCTATGGTGACTGTTTACTTTAGAAAGGCAATGCCTTCCCTTTTTATCTAGATTTACGCCATTGGTGCTAGTTGCCAGCCCCTGGCCTATGGAAGGTGGGCTTGGGGTAGTCACAGTACAGGTCTCGAGGACGGGTCGTGTCAAATTGGTATCTGAGGAGTTCAGTTCTACCGCAGAACTTAGGATAGTGATCTTTCTTCTATGTGAAGCAATAGTGTTAATGGTATTGAGTGTGGTAATTAGTCCAGGGAGTCCAGTGTTGGTGTGGAGGATGACGTATCCATACACTAGGACCCTGAATTTTGATTTCTGACTCAATGAATGAAAACATTTATTGCATGTGTGTTTCAAATGTTTTCATTGTGATTACTTTGTGTCAGCTCAACAGGTATACTGTATTGACCATGGTGCTCCTTTTTTCTTTTAGGATGGCCCCACGACGACAACCAGCTAGGGTTCCGAGCGTTGTACGAGATGGCAGCCCACCGAGTGACATGGCCTCAGTGTAGGGCCCCATTACAGCGGAGGCACCGGCGGTACCTCTACCCGCCGAGCCACTGATGCCACCAGCCCCAGCCACTGAGAGTGCACATCACCTTAGTGCACTGCATGAGTTTCAGCGTCAGAGATCAGCCAGGTTCCGTAGGGAGATAGACCCTCAGGCAGTCGAGGATTGGCTGGAGGCAGTTGTACGAGTTTTTAGATTAGTAGGGACACCAGCTGACCTCATGGAGATCCTTACGGCGAGTCTCCTACACGCGGCATCAGGTAGATGGTGGAGCCTAATGCTCCAGGTGCACGATGAGGAATCTCTTCTTTGGACGGACCTCGAGAGCCTCTTCTGCTCGGAGTTCGTTCTAGCCACCCTCCGTGCGGTGCGCATCCTGGAGCTACTACAGCTGCGGTAGGGAAGCATGACAGTAGCCCAGTACTCGGCGAGATTTACCGACCTCTCGTGCTACTCCACGGACATGGTACGAGACCCATTATTCTGGGCCCAGACCTTCAAGCAGGGAATGAGGCACGAGATCAGGGCATCGATGATCTCCCTCAGCATTCTGACGTAGGCAGGAGTACTAGAGAAAGACTTTCTTGTAGAGAGAATTTTTGTTGAGCCTACACTACCAGTGAGACCTGTCGTAGGGCGGCATGTAGCGGAGTCTTCTGCAGCTGGAAGTCTATGGATGTCACAGGGGTCCAACCGGACCAGACCATCTGGCAGATGACCTCAAGATACTGGCTCAGAGGTGCGGGGCACACGACGCAGAGCCAGCCTTCCTAGGAGCAGACAGTGCTATGCATGTAGCGGGAAGGGCCACATGGCTCGTCACTGCCTGAATCGCCATACAGAGGAGCCGCAGACGGTTGAAGGACCACCCAGGCAGAGGAATAGGTTCGACCGTGGAGGTCCGCAGGGAGCAGGCGGACGAGGTAGAGGAGCTGGCCGAGCGGCAGGTGGTGGACGACGTTTTAAGGCTCTACCGCCACCACCACAAAGAGGTCCACCCCAACCACAGGGAGCTGGCGGACAGAGGCGGGCGCAACTTCAGCCAGTGGAGGCCTACAACCACGGTGAACCCGAGATGATTCGAGGTACTATCTATGTATACTCCACCCTTGTTGCAGTTCTTATAGATACAGGATAAAGTCATTCTTTCATTGCCACTACCCTTGTTCAAGGCTCGGAGATTCCAACGGAGCCGTTGGATCAATCCTTATGGCTAGAGACTCTTACAGAAGTAGACTCGGCGATTAAGAACAGGTGTCGGCAGTGTGAGCTTACTCTAGGAGGCGAGAGCTTCAGCTGAGATCTTCTTGTAGCGGCGTCGAGGCCTTACGACATCATCTTGGGCATGGATTGGTTATCTATAGTTCATACTTAGATATACTGTATTAGGCATAAGGTGCGTTGTGTCTGCACCAATGGGAGCAGGTTCACCTTCACCAGCGAGAAGGGAGCCTTTGCAGCGTAAGATGGACTCACGCAGAGGAGAGGACAACCGATGACTTATCAGTTGGCTAGCCTCATCCTAGGAGCAGTTGACGTGCGAAGTCCGAGTTTTCCTATCTTGGTGGATGAGTACGTAGATGTTTTTCCGGACGACGTTCCAGGACTACCTCCTCACAGAAAGGGAGACTTCTATATTGACCAGTACCCCGGGAAAACCCCGATACCTACCCTAGCATATCGTGTGGCTCCCGCTGAGCTTAGAGAGCTACGGGTACAACTGGGGGACTTGTAGGGTAAGGGATTCATCCGACCCAGTGTTTCACCCTAGGCTTCCACGATTTTGTTTTCCAAGAAGGCAGACGGGAGCTTGCGACTATGTGTCGATTACTGTCACCTAAACCAGGTGACCGTGAAGAACAAGTATCCACTTCCGAGGATTGAAAACCTCTTCGATCAGCTCAAGGGAGCATGGTGGTTCTCGAAGATAGACCCCAGGTCAGGCTATAATCAGCTCAGAGTTCGAGACGAGGATGCGCAGAAGATGGATTTCAGGTGTCTGTATGGACACTATGAGTTCTTGGTTATGCCTTTTAGCGTAACCAATGCTCCATCAGTGTTCATGAGTCTCATGAACAGGATCTTCCAGCCTTACCTCGATCGATTTGTCGTAGTCTTCATCGACGACATATTGATTTACTCGACCACTAGGGAGGAGCATGCCTACCACTTGCGGGTTGTACTAGACACACTCTGAGAGCACCGGCATTATGGTAAGCTCTTGAAGTGTCAGTTCTAGATATGTGAGGTCCACTTCTTGGAACACGTCATCTCTGAGGAGGGAGTTGCGGTGGATCCTGTGAAGATCGAGGTAGTGCTTGCTTGGGAGCCACCCAGGAGCGTGACAGAGGTGCGGAGTTTCCTGGGTCTGGCTGGGTACTATCAGAGATTTGTGCTAGACTTCTCCAGAGTTGCAGCACTGATTTTAGCTTTGACGAAGAAGGGGAAAACATTCGTGTGGTCAGATAGATGCAAGCAGAGCTTCCAGGAGCTGAGGCAGAGATTGACCAGTTCACCCATCTTGAGGCTACCAGAGGAGGGAGTAGGGTATGTAGTCTACTGCGATGCATCAAGGACCAAACTCGGGTGTGTACTGTGGCATGAGCGGGGAGTGATCGCCTATGGATCACGACAGTTGAGGCAGGACGAGAAGAACTATTCTACCCATCACCTGGATTTAGCAGTAGTGGTCTTCGCTCTGAAGATGTGGCGTCACTATCTGATGGGCGAACACTTTAAAGTATACTCTGACCACCAGAGTCTCAGGTACATCTTCTCGTAGAAGGAACTGAACCTAAGATAGTGGCGATGGCTCGAGTTCCTCCAGGAAAATTATTTTGAGATATTCTATACTCCTGGGATGGGGAACGTAGTAGCCGATGCTCTCGGCAGGAGGACAGACATTCACCTACTTGGGGAGGTGACAGAGTAGCTAGCCACTTTGCAGATATCCTTCGTGGATAGAGAGGGAGCAACCTTTCTTCAGTCACTCACAGTCACTCTTCCACTTCTTCAGTGGGTCAGAGAGGCACAATGTGGGGATGATGACTGTGAGACGCGATGTGCACATATATCCTTGGGTTAGGCACCTAATGGATTCTCTGTAGGAGGGGAGAAGGTCGTCTTTTTTAGAGGACATACCAGGGTACTAGCTGCTTTACACGAGAAAGTGCTAAGAGAGTTTCACACTTCCCTATTAGCGGTACATCCAAGTGTGGAGAAGATGTACCAGGAACTTAGACGATAGCACTGGTAGCCAGGTTTGAAGAAGGCTATGGCAGAGTTCGTTTCTCGATGCCTCAACTGCCAGCAGTTGAAGGCGGAGCACCAGGTACCAGCAGGTTTGGTACATCTCTTGGAGGTACCGGAGTGGAAGTGGAACAGGAAATCTATAGATTTCGTGAATGGAATTCCACATACATCCAGAGGACACGACTCTATTTGTGTGATCGTCGACCGACTCACCTAGTCGGCCCAATTCTTACCCATCATGGAGCAGGGCTAAGTGGAGAGCCTGGGACGCCTCTACATTCAGGAGATCATATGTCTTCATGGTGTGCCATCATCTATCGTCTCCGATCGAGATGATAGCTTTACTTCCTAGATTTGGAAGGGGTTGCTGGAGGAATTCGGGACGAAGTTACGCCTGAGCACCACCTTTCACCCTCAGATGGATGGCCAGACGAAGAGGACCATTCAGACTCTCGAGGACATGATCTTTGCATGTGACCTCGGTATTGGTCGCAGCTGGGTGGATCACCTACCTTTGGTGGAGTTTGCGTACAACAACAGCTACCACTCCACCATCGGGATGGCACCATACGAGTCATTGTACGATCGACCTTGTAGATCACCTCTGTGCTGGACAGACCCTGGGGAGTCAGCACTTGTGGTACCAGAGATGGTCCATGCTACGGCGAAGAAGGTCCATGTCATCTAGTAGCAGATGAGGATAGCTCAGAGCTGACATAAGTCTTATGCTGATAGGAGGTGGAGACCACTAGAGTTTGAGGATGGCGGTCACGTTTTCGTACAGGTCTCACCTCAGCATGGATTACGAAGATCTGGCCGGGGCGACAAGTTATCTCCGCGCTTCATCGGACCATTCTAGTTTCTTAGAAGGATAGGTGAGGTGGCTTATTTCCTGGCTCTTTCACCTCAGTTGCACCTGGTGCACGACGACTTCCATGTATCTCAGCTAAGGAGATACGTGCACGACCTGACGCATATCATCGACCATGGGGAGCTGGACATTGATGATGGGGAAAATTTTGCAGAGGTCCCGGTGGAGATCGAGGATTGACCGGAGTGGGTCCTACATGGTCAGTCGATTCATCAAGTGCGCATCAGGTGGCAGCACGGGAACCTTCATGAAATCACTTTGGAGTGGGAGGCTCAGATGTGTGCATAGTGACCCCATTTGTTTCCCTAGTTTGTGATGTATCTTTACGGGGACATAAAGCCCTGAGGTGGGAGTAATGTAAAGACACGTAAATTTCAAGGAATTTTTTTTTCTTAAATGCTTTGGGATTTTACAAGTACACAATTTCTGACAGCACCTGATTCTGAGGCCCGGTGTGCCTAGAATCAATTAACGAAGTTTAGCTCGTGTACGTTCAGTGAATGAACGAGCGGGCTTTTATAACTTTTGAACCGGTCCTCAGAATTGAAATCTGAGGGCACAAATGAAACCGAAATGCTGGTAATTGCTTAGGAAGACCTTTTCTAGAGTTTCATTTTCTTGGGAGGTGTTGTTAATTAAATGGATTAATTGATGAGTGAAAAGAAATATGTGTTACAATTTTATTTCTACTCTAAGTAATTACAACCTATGTGAAGAAGTTGGGGTGGGACCCACTAAAACCTAACTCCACTTGATAGGATATTAGTGAGGTGGGGCCCACATGAGCGCCACCCCTTCATGTTCCCTAACTCCTCTAAACATTCCCTCTTAAATTATGTGACTCACCCTCACATTAATGTTCCCAACTTAGCACACCATTAATTTTGACAACTCAAAATTAATTAGGTGAATTAAACTTTTGAAGTTTTGAATTGTTGGCATAAGTAAATAAAATAAGGAAAAGCCTTATTTTATTTTTGTTTGGATTTTTCTGTGCAAAGAAAAGGAGAGAGCCCTTGTGTTGTTCCCTTGAAGAGCTTCAACCTTCCGCGAAGAACAACACTATTCGTCGACGAACGCCGACACCGCAAGAAGAGATCGACGCGTCGTTCCTTCTCCTCTCCGTAGCCGTTGTGAGACATCATTTCCTCCTCGGACATCCTCCATCGACGTATATGGAGCCACACCCCGCGACGCCGTTTTCTGCGACGCTAGCTTCCTCGAAATACTTTGAGGTAGGGGTTGTTTTCACGTTCATGATTATTTCGACGTTCATCGTTAATATTGGCCACCTATTATAAGTATAATGGGAGGAGGTTGGACCTCACGAACACGACCGAACCTCCTCCCCTTTTTGTTGATTGATTTTCTTCATGGCTTGAAATGGAGGCGTAACTGGTGCACCATGCGGGAAGGAGAGAACTGCGGCCGGAGCGCGCCACAGCGAAGGAGCGCGGCGCCGGTGAAGCCAAAGGAGGCTGCGGCCAAAAGCAGGCTGCGGCGGAGGGGCTCGGCGCTGTCGCGCTGCGCCAGAGCATCAAGGGGCCGTATCTGGGGTGGGCCGCAACAGAGGGGTATGGCGCCGTCACGCCGCATTGGTCGGACAGGGGCCGCGACCTTGGGCCGTGGCGGAGCAGCAGGAGGCGGCTGGCCAAGCCAGCCGCCAGCGTTCAAGGAGGCGGGACCCCCCATGGGTCCCGTGTGGCACAACCGGCCGGCCTTAATGGACGGAAGTTTCCACGAAATCCAGGGGTTCGAAACCCCTGGTAGCCACCCAGGGAGGACCCCATAGGGGTCCGTTGTTTCGGGAAAATAGGGGGGCTGTACCCCCCCCCCCCCATTGTGTCCAGCTCGGCCTCGAGGCGAGCCGCGGCCCGCGCTGGGCCGGAACGCCCGCGCCAAGCCGGACCACCTGCGCCGGGCCGAGCCGCCCGCGCCGGGCCGGGCCACACCAGCCGGACCCGGACCCGGGTAGGGTAGACCCAGTTCGGGCCGACCAAGGGGTATTGGGCTGGGTCAGACATGTCCTGAAGCCCCTGATTTTCGGACAGATCCGTTCAAACGCCCATAACATGGGCTACCGACCTACGATCGATGCACCGTCAGTTGAGTAGAGATCCATGGATTGAGATGGTTGTTTCGGTAAATTACCCTAAAGGTTTCAGAGAACTTTGCATACAACAGGGTTGGTTCGAACACGAAACCAACCGGGCCCTCGGAGCGGAAACACATATAACTTGAGCTCCGGACGTCCGATTGACATGCCGTCGACTTTGTTGGATTCCTCTTAGTGAGACGGTTTTTTTGGCTTACTCCGCTCGAGTTCTGGACACAGATGGAGTACGGTTAGGTTGGTTTTAGCTTAAAAACCAACCGGGCCCCTTTGACGAATAAGCCAATAACTCTCAGACCGGGCGTCCGATTGACACTCCGTCTATCGCGTTGAGTTCCATTCAATAAGGCAGAAATTTGCGATTCATCAACTCTGGAAATCGTGAAAGTTGATTTATCGACCCCTTGGCTCGTGGAGCAGACCCTACTGGAATCGAGCATGCTGTGTTCGGGAACCCTAGAGCTGGCTATTATAGCAACGACGATGAAGATTGTATTTGGATCCTCCGTGGGTTCGGCAGTGACGACGACCGTACTAGAATCCTCTTTGGGTTCGATGGTGAAGAATTCTGTTCTTGTATCATATGTGGTTCCGGCAGTACTTTACTACTATTCTTGTATCCTATGTGGGTCCGACAGTATTTGACTCTGTACTTTTATCCTATGTGGGTCCGGCAGAGTAGCTGGTCTTGTATCCTTTGTGGGTCCGACAACTTAACTGGTCTTGTATCCTATGTGGGTCTGACAGCTTAGATGAATCAGTGGCTACATCTGATCATCTCTATCGTCTTACGAAGTGTATACCTGTGTGAGATGAGTCTTAACGTACAATCATTATCATCGATATGATTGTTGTGCTTTCCTGTGTGGATTGGGTTGTTCTTTCCTATGTGGATTTGGTTGTGAATTCCTATGTGGAATGGGTTATGTTTTCCTGTGTGTACTGGGTTGTATTTGGGATCGTGTGCTGGAGCTGAGCTGGAATAGATGAATTAGTTATATGTATTGGCATATACCTAAGTAGAGTTGGTTGTTACTTCGTGTTTGTATCTTTCCTTTTTGGTTTATCCTTTGTGGATTCTGGGAGACCTTCGGGGGTCTCGGGGTCCCTACTGAGTAGCCTATACTCACCCCTGCATGGGATATGCCCACACTACGTTGTGTTGGATGCAGACGACGGACAACACTGATCGAGGTGGGAGCTTGTGGAGCTGGACGGTACCTGGAGGTGGATCACTGGATGGGACGTACACGGAGTGGACAGCCGAAGCTGAGGAGCAGAGGAGACTATCTGTACCCACCCTTCAGGTGGGATTTCTAGAGGACTGCTCGAACTCACTGCTTTACTTTTCAGTTGCTGAACTTCCATTTCAGTTGTAATTTACTCTCAGTTGGGTTTGTATTCTGGCCCATTTACTTTTCAGCACTTACTTTTGTACTCAGTTTACTTAGTTCTTACTCATCTTGTGTACTCTGTGGTGTTTGTTTACTTTATAAAGGCAATGACTTCCCTTTTTATCGAGATTTACGTCTTTGGTGCTAGTCGCCAGCCCCTGGCCTATGGAAGGTAGGCTTGGGGTAGTCAAGGCACGGGCCCTGAGGACATGTTGGGACACTTAAACATAATTAAAATTCTAATGACTTAAAATCCCTAAATCATCAATTTGATTTTTTATACATGTTTCTAAACTATTCATTTGGTCAACTATTCCTCATATCGATGTACATCATCCGATGGAACTCATCATCTAATGTTTCATCAGTTTCACACCTTTTCTGATGAGACTAGACTTAATTAAATCTTTTCATTACTTATTAAATTTGAAAATGAATGATTACATTTTTATGCCTCATTTGATTGATTGGTCCGAGTTTCAATTAAATGGATCAGCCTCTAAAGCCCATTTTCTTTGTCAATGATCACATTTAAAAAATCTTTTCCACCTCCAATATAACTTTTCATCTGATTTTGTATTGATACAATCAATTTTTTTAGGGATAATTGTTTAAATATCCTTCGATAGATTGGCTTATGAACCCATCTAATACACTAGTGCAAGAAATTTTCTAATATACTGATATGAATTGACTTTTTTCCTTTCATCAACAGATGGTTCACCCGATGAATTGATATTACTGATAGATTATCATGTCTGATGGATCAGTCAATCTGCACTTCACAAAACCTATAACATTAAAAAATTCAAAATCCATATTTCCAAAAAACATACACATCTATTAAAAGTTAAGATAATGATCTCTGAGCATAGGACATTAAATTTGAATTCACTTTTCTTCCTAAAATACCTTCTTGTATCATGAATTCATAATATTATTGAGAACATTCGGATTGGAATTGAATCGTCTAACTTATGATTGAAATCTATACAACTTCCCATATTTTCAATGACTTCTCAATTTTTATCAAAAACTAAATTTTGTTTCCAAATATTTTAAAACTGAGACAAATATTCTCCCACATTCTATCATAGATTATGGATGAGAAGTATTTAGTAAACTTAGGATATTGAGAAATTTCATCAGAGAAAAGCATCGTCAGGTAAGATTTTTTATGCATATGAAGTCATTCTTATTATGATAAAACATACCACTAAATTAAGAGATGATTGATTTTGGACAACGAAGTCCAAAAATTATGTTCACCCATAAAACATATTTAGAACATAAAAATGAACTAGATAGAATTTCCAATGAAATTTGAATCTGATCTCTTGGGTCTAGAACATTTGTGTCCAATCACCAGAACATAAAAATTGAATTGGTTTATATTAATTAAAATAATTTAAAACCATCAAGAAAACACTTCTTCCTACAATTAAACATCTGAAAATAATTCCATAAAAATTTATTACATCCAGAAAGACATACCAATCTTTTATGGATATTATGAGAAGTTAAAGGTGATATTTTATGCATCTTGCATAAAAAATCATTTCTGGAAATTTTTTTCTTGGAGTAATAAATCAAATATCAGAAGAACAATGGAATTGTGTTAATGAAATATAAACTTCTGAAGTATGTATATTTCTTTATATTCTTATATAGTAAAATAATTCACGAACATTAGTAAAATGGTCTTTAAATAATAATTTTTACCCTATTACATTCATATACAATGATTTAGATGGTCTTTCAAATCATCCCAAATTTATGGTTTTAAGGCCCTTATCATTCCATCAATCATTAAATTTGTTATGAACGTTGACCTCAATAACCCTCAATAAATATGTATACCCTCCATGTTCATATCCTGATTTTCCAAAATTGTTCTCATACATTATAGCCATGTTAAATTTCATTCTAGATGACCATGTAATTTCCATTTATCTATTTTTAAGAGGTTTTTTATTAACCATTTTATGTTTTGGTAATTCAAAATACTAATTTTAAAATATCTGACCATTGATAACCAAGAAAAAGATTGAATTGTGAGTATTCAATTTACTTATGGTGGGGAGAAGATAACACCTAGAAATTATAAAAGAATAAAATTTTATTCAATATAAGTTTTTATACATAAAACATATCATAGCAGAAAATATAACACCCAAAGACTAGAAAATATATTTCTTTTATGATAAATTTTATTCAAAAACTATATTAAGATACACTGGACAACAAGTATCTTCGATATCTTTCATTATATAATTTTCCTAGTTCAGAAAAATAAAAATATACTATTGATATTATTACATAATATGAAAGTTAAAACCATGATATTGTAATGAATGAAATGAATAGTAATAGATGATTTTTTAGTATATATTTTTACAACAATTTATTGGTTATAACTTTACTAAAAATAATAATAAGAATCAATTAAAATAATGTCTTTGAAAAAAAATATTTTTCCAAATGACGCTGTAATTGTGATTTATGGACGTAATTTAAAATTAAATTTTCACCATTTTAGAAAATATAGATAAAAAAACTTTTTTTGAATGAAAAGAAGAAAATTAGCACAGGGTAAATTTTTTAGACTTTTTGAGAAGTTTTATATTTTTGACTAGTGAAAAATACTATATTTTAATTGAAAATTTCCATTTCATTTGCATAATTTATAATATTAAATTAAATTTTGAATTTTTTAAAGTAAAAATACTTAAATTATATATCTATTAGGTCAATTTAGGTCACTGAAGTCAATTTCATATTTATTTTTCATGTAAAAACATTGTAATCTTTTGAACATTTTCACCTTAAAATCAACTTTCTTATCTCATCTACTAGATTAGTTTTAAATAAAATTTCCAAATTATATGAATTGAATTTAGAAAATGAATTTCATATTTTGAATTAAAATAATTATAATCATTCAATAATTTCAACATAATTATTTATCAAAACTAATTGTGAATGTAGTAAAAATAAATTTTTATAGTTTAGGTGTATATTTATTTACTGATAGTTAAACTAAAAAATATGTGTTGAAATGACCTATAAACATAGAAAAACAATTTTATGGTCGTATTTTGACCATTAAACCTCTAATTTTCAGGAATGGCCATTTTTTAAACTTGTGATATATGATAAATGTGGGAACAGTCTGTTCTCTCCAAAATGTCGAAGTCTGTCCTATCCCCAACTTATTAAAGGCCACCAACTCTCCTGTTTTATTCACACATTCACACTTCTGTGGTTTGGACATCAACATAAAAAATGACATTCTAACTTCCCTCCCCTCATTATAGATGGAGTATTTTGTGAATAAATTCAAACATTCATGGCTTTAGTGAAAACTTGAAAAGGATACCTGGAGAAGAGGTAATGTTCCTCAACAAGCATATTTTTTATTATTATTTCTCCATCTTGATTTATTTTTTATTAAACAATGAAGATATAATGAAATAAATAAATTACATATTATATGACGTTTTTTAATAATTTAATAATCTAAAACCATCTCCACTTCAATCTAATGTGTTACAATATAATACTTCTTGTGTTGGGCAGACTACCACGTCGTGAACCGATACCGTTCATTCTTCCGTTACCACCTTTGAAGGTTGGGTGTAATGATGGATATAAAGTAAATATATGATATTTGTAACATTTTTATATTTTTTTATTAATTATATCTTATTTTTTACCCTCCATTCCTTATGAGATATGATAATGACACTTGTGTGTACGGAGGACTACAGCTTCCGGAAGCAATGTGAGTCGTATTTCACTAACGCTTCACATGGAAAGTGATAAAGATATTTTTAATGACTATATGTGATATAAGTTAAATAATTATGATATTAATGACATATTTATCTTTCTGTGAAGAAAATATATATCATTTTATTTCCCTATATTTCACTCCTGTAGGGATTCGTACATTATTCTTGTACGTGTGGACTACTACCTTCCCGATGCAACGTGACTCTAATTCTGTCACCACACCACATGGGTGAAATATATAAGTTTATGATATGTTATATATGATATCATTATCATTATTGAAATTCAATATATCGCATAACTCATTTTTGTAATGATCGGTGAAAAATGGAAACATTACTCATGTGTACGTAAGACCTACCATCTCCATGATCGCAACATATTTATTTTTCTTAACTATCATTCATGATTGGTTTTAAATATAAAATTGATATATAAATATGATAAAATTTTCATTATTATTATTATGTAGATGATTAAACTATATATTATTCCCAATAAAATGTTCATTATTGAGAAAACCTGCATGAGAAAACAAGGCAATTAACACCCAAAACACTAAAAATAATGAATGATTATTAACCACCAGGAATAGGATGTTATAAAAGGATCATGTATGATATTAAAATTACACTATAATATTTTAATATATTTTTTATAATTACTATACTTTATGGTAAAGTAATTTAAACAAAAAGGAAATGTTGGGTAAGGGATTTCGTCAAAATTTCATTTTATTGAAGTATATTATAATTTTATCCGCATTGTTTCTTATATATGGTGTATATACTTCCCGTTTGACAATTAATATCCTAAATAATTCATTATTCATGGTATTTTATGTTTCAATTAGAATTGTTTCATCTATCCATCTTTTATATAAAATTTAACAACGGTAAGGAATTTATTTACTTAATTTCCACTCATTTGGTTAAACTTATATTTCCATGATTACATCGTGGTAAGATTTTTTGTGAAATATATTTTCGTTATATTATGTTTTATATGGAATTTTTATATTCAAATTTATTGGTCATATAAATAATTTTGGAATATAATAATTATAACATCAACACAATGATAGTTTAATGTTTTTGTTATACTAAATCATTCTAATAGAGATTAGTTATTCTTGAATAGCAGTTGAAGGAAATTTACTCAACCATTTTCTAGTAAAACCATTTAAATTTTATTCTCCTTAATTTTTTTTATATTTTCTTATAATAGTTCCTTTTTTAAACTCTTTGGTACTTAATGTTTTTATAAAATGTTGTCAATAAAATCTATCTTCGTTTCCCTTTCCGTTTAGAAATATGTTTTATTCCAAATATATGTTTTCTAAAAAAAATCAATAATATCTTATCCTTTTCAAAAATATTGTTTGATTTAATTTTATCCCATTTTTACTCTTTTAAAAAAATTCTTAGTAATATTATATATTTTCCAAAACTATTCTCATTTGTATTTTACCAAAAAATGTGAATGGAATCTTTTTATCATTATATGAACAAGACACATTTCTAACCTTTTTACAATGCAAATTGAATGGTATTTTTTTTACTTTAGTAGTGTGTATAGTATGACATGAAGTCTTGAACATCATTTCATTGAATCATAAATTTTTTTTATGGGAATATTTTTGAATATAATGTTTTTAAAATCTGATTTTCAATGAAATGGATATTCAAAAAAAATTCAAAATAAAAAGGATATTTTCATCAAGAATGTTTTTAGGGATCTTTTTATGATATTTTCATTCACCGATGACATAAACCAATTACTCTTAATCCAATGGGTATATATTTTATTGATATAATACTTAATATTTCTTTTGACGAATTAGGATTATTTTGACCAAGGATTGTATTGATATTAAATTCATTGGTTAATTTGTGGCCATTAATTTTCCAAATAAATATTCACATACCTAAGAATATTAGACATTAAATTTACCCTAAATATCTTTATTATTTATCGTTGATATTATTATTCCTTATACCGTATCTCAATTATATATATAGTTTTTTACATTGAATTTTATTTGATTGACTAGGGAAATATTGATAAATTTTTATACTTTACTTAATAATGATATCTTATTTTAAGTAATATTGATTCATTAATTAAATCAATTAATTTATATGTGGGGAATGCTTTGGATATATAGTGATGGGTGGGTCTCGTCATTATATAGACCCTCAATACATTAGTACATATTTTGAGACTAATCAAATGATATAATATTAAACTTGTTTTTACTAATTGTTTCAACTATCTTGTGAAATTTATTTATAGTATAGGTATCATGTTCATGAGAAATTAAATCTAATAATTAGTAATTTCTAACGTTATGTGATAAATTATAATTCTACATTATATTATTCACAATGATATTTTATCTAGATACATTTCTTTATCTGTTACGAAATAAATAGAATGTATTTTCAATTACATACCTTTTCATATTGATTATACCTTATTTATTAATGAATTCATGATATTTAAATCAAATCTGTAATTGATTACTTATCTTTCCATATTTATTATTATCCATGAGATTATTTCATCGATATTGTCTTTGGATTCACTTCCTTCATCATTTACTGATTATATGTCATGTGTGTTGAGTTATTACCATGACATATTGATTATTCGTACTGATTCATGAATGCATCTACTGCACATAACAATTATTGATAATATGGGATCAACCTTATTTGGTTTCTATTCCCTAGGATTCCCTAAAGGTTACAGTGAATGATATGTAATAATAATCTTTATGGAATAATGGTATTCTCAAAAGAAAAATATGTCATAATTTTTGTATTCTAATGTAATGTAAGAATCGTGTATCAGTCTAGTTTTATAAGGATACTAAATTGTTTGGTCATTTGGGATGTTTATCCTTATATCTTATCCCAATGTAATAAATCATGAACCATATTTGGGTAGCTGGGGCCAGGGTCACTACATTAAAATATCGAGTAAACAATTAATAAAGAAAAAATAAATAGATTTAGTTATATAGTAAACTAAAAAGCTTTAAAATGGGTAAATTTCTATTGATGAAAATTTTAAAGAACAATATTTATATGTTTATGTAATGAAGATAAATTCATTTTAGTTTATCCACCATTGAACAAACATGAGTATTTCATTTTGATATAGTAATGAAATAATTTTAATGAGAATATCGTTATGAATAAAATCACATACTTCTTTTATTTCTCTAGATAAAATCATCTCTGTTTATTAATGAATTTTTCGACATATTTATTTTGATCCTTATGGAAGTTTTTTAGTGATTTACTATAAAAAATACCCATGAATATAGTGTTTTATTCATCTAACTATAACATTCTAGTTTTGGTAAAACATTATATTTTATAATTTTTTTCATAGACCATTGAATATTTTTAAAATAAAATAATTTTGTAAACAAAGTTATGATTAATGATTTTTTTGAACATTTTTTTGAATTCCCAATAAAATTTTATATTTTTTTAATTATTGGTAATATTTTTTCTTGAATTATTAAAATAGATTAAATATGAACACACACAAACACATATATAATTTATGTACATAATAAATGAATTCTGATTTTACACATGCCCATATATATTAATTAATTCAGTAATATTGGACTGTCAAAAAACCTATTTTTAGGGATTATATAAGATATTTAGTTTTTCACATAAGTGATATAAATTTTTAATTTTCAAAAAATTTAATCTATATATAAACAAATACAAATAAATATTTATATATATATTCAAATTATTGTATATATATATATATTGGTTAGTATATTTTTATATCTCTACAGTGCATAATATCATACTTTATTTGATTGTTTAGTTTATTAATTTATCAACTTTTTTATTACTTTGGGTTTTTAGAATCAATAATGAATTTCATTAATGGTTAGTTATATTTACTACAACCAACTAAAGGTCAAAAGGGGATAAAATTAAATTTTACCTTCTAAATAATTAGTTATGATGTGTTCCAACAAACTGTATGTTTTAATTTCAACCATGAACAATATTTTCCCATGGAAGATACACATGGAATCATGGAAACTATCACATACTAAGACCCTTCTTTCTATCATCCGAGTAGTGTCCCAACACTCAAGATCAATCAAAATTTTTTCATCTTACATGATCTATGTGATTGTTTCCACACTAATATTTTATAAAATATATTTCCTCTCTCATTATTCAACCCAGTACAGAAGCCCGGATTCTTAAAGTGGCATTAAATCATTATATGTGTCACAATACATATGTGGTGATAGTACATTCCCATATTGTGTAGTACCAATTTTTGATATTCCGTTAATCCAGTTTCATTACATTACACATTAAGATTAAATCATAAAATATTCGATCTTTAAGAAAGGAGGGTGGAGGCTTGATAGAACAAAGGGAGTTCATTCATCCAATTATTCGCAATTTTCTTCCTGAAAAATAGTCCACTACAATTTCATTTTCATATATATGGAAGATATTTTTTCTCAAATGGTAATTCTATGGAAACTATTTTCGATGTATAACAATTAATTCTTGGATAGATGTTAGAACCCAGATCTTTTTTTTCAGGTACGTTTTCCTAATCTGATCTTTTTTTAGAAAAATAGTAATTTTTGTAAATTTTTGAAGTACACGCCATGTACTTTATGTGTTGGTATAGTTTCCTTTTTATGTGTTAAAAGTGCATGGATTGAGTTGGGAAGAGTATGTGAGAGTTTGGAATTTTTTTGAATAATTTTAGAGGATTTTCTTAGGGAGTACGGTTTCAGCACGGTTAGGAGAAATCGTGCGGGTTCTCCAAGAAACGGTGCATGAGGAGATAGTTGGCCTTGCTTGGCCTCCACACGGTTTTCCAAACCGTGTGAGGAAACTGTGTGGACCCCTCATCTCGAGGTAGTGGAGTTCTCATGGTTAGCACGTGGTTTTCCAAACCGTGCATACAAACTATGCGGACACGTAAAAATAGGGTTCTTAAATCCAGGCTTCCTCGAGGGTGCCACATTTCACTCCAAACTATCTCCCACTTGATCCTAACTCAGTTTTTTGTGTTCTCAAAGGTTTAAGGTGCTCTCCCACTTGTTTTGGAATCAAATCGAAGGGGTTTCTTGTTGGATTGAATTTGGTTCTTCTGGGGTATGTCTCTTCTCTTGGTATTTCTTTGGTTTTCTCTAGGTCTTCTCTTCCCTCTCTCTAACTTTTCTAGATCTACATCTATTGCATGTATATATAGTGTTGTAGTTGGATTGGGTGTTGATTTTAAGGCTTGTGGATGATATGGAAGGAGATATAGAGTAGTTTTCGTGAAGCGTTTGGCCAGATTGGGGTGCGGCTGATTGTGGTTCGATTTCACTAGAACCCTAAAGGTAACTGGTTTGTACCTTTCCGTTGAAAGTCTTTGAGTATTATGTTTAATTTTGACCAATACCCTTGAAATGGGTATTGCGTGTTTACCGTTTTACCCTTATTGATTTCCTTCCATGCTTGTATGCTTGTGTAGAGATTAATTGGATATGAATAGGGTTGATTTCTATGCTTTGGATGTTTTTTCCCACAAATTATTTTTACGATTGTTGGTCTACATAGCCTTTTTGGCCGCCTTGCCTGTTTTACATGCCTAGTACTGTAGGGTGGAGTGTTTGTTTTTTTATATTCTTGATATGTTGTAGACTGAGAATCCAAGTAGTTTATGAGGTTTACTTTGTCCGTTTTTTCTTGCTATGCTCGTTGACCTACACAGGGCCGTGAAAAACTTTTGTATTAGACTATAAAGGGAATTGACCGAGTGAGCTTTCTTAGAGAGTCTTTGAGAACTTTATACTATAAGGGGAATTGACTGAGTGAGATTATTTAGAGATTCTTTGAACCATTTTAGAGTATAAGGTGAATTGATCGAGTGATTATCCTTAGAGTGTCTTTGAGCACTATAGACTATAAGGGGAATTGATCGAGTGAGCTTCCTCAGAGATTATTTGAACCATTTTAGACAATAAGGGGAATTTACCGAGAGAGATTCCTCAAGGGTCCATTAACCACATGAGGCAATAATGGGAGTTGAATGAGTGAGCTTTCTTAGAGAGTCTTTGAACCATTTTATACTATAAGGGGAATTGACCAAGTGAGCTTCCGCAGAGAGTCTTTGACCACTTTTGGCTATAATTGGAATTGACCATGTGATATTCCTCAAATATTCCATGACTACCTTAGAATATAATGGGAATTGACCATGTGAGCTTCCCCATAGAGTCATTAAATGCTTGGGAATTTAGGGGAATTGACAGAGAGAGGTCCTTTAGAGAGTCTCTATTGTATCCTTATCATTATTGAACCAGAGGGGTTAGGCTGAGAGAACTACCTAGAGAGTTTCTTGCTTATTTTCTATCATTGATGTATAGAACGAATTGCATTGAAACTGTAGGACTGGTTATTGCTGAGTACTTCTTTGTTTACCGCTTTCTTTTGTCTATTACCTGCCATATATTTACTGACTATTAGGCACAGATCATGTGGTGATTACCTACTAAGATTTAGTATCACACCCAATTTGGGATATGCATTTGGGCCTAAACATATTATATTGCTGCAGGTATAGATAAGGGAAAGCGCCCTACTACTTCAAGTGCATTAGATGTTGTGGAGCTGGAGAGAATGAGACCAAGCTGAGGCTTGCGATGCTGAAGAGCTATTATCTTTTTTCTTTTGTACCTAGGATTAGTACTGTTCTGTATTCCAGCATTGTGATGTGTTTGTCTGTTTTACTAGACATATGTACCATCCATCATTTTTATATATATATACTCCAGAAGTTTATTTCTTCAGACTTCCACTGTTTACTTTTATATGGATTATTACTACTTCCACTATAATTATCTGTTTTTTTCTCTCCTGTCATGTTACTCTTCCAATGAGGGCATAGTTTCCCCAATAACACACACAATTCCCTCACTACTAGGTGGAAACCTCTGGCGTTAGGGGAAATGCCCTTAAGCCCATGTGACCAATAGGGTACGGGGAGGCTCTAGGTGGCTTCCGGAACTGGGACGTTACAAAGTGGTATCAGAGGGATTCCTTTCTCTTGACTTACTGTTTAGAGCCTTTAGCCAGGGATAGGATGGAATAGGTACTTGGTAAAAAGCAGTTCTTGGGAGTAGCTTACCCATGTACAGGGAAAAGGCAATCTACCTCGTTTAATGAAATTTTTATGGTTTTCAGCTTTACTATTGATTTGATTTCACCTTGAGTGATTAACATTATTTGTGATGTTATTTTTTATATTATTGAAGTTCTATTTATGTTGCAACCCTATGAGATGAGGGTATGTCATCTCATGCATCATACATGCACTTGTTTTGGATCACATGTCTTGCATTCTTGTCATGCCATATAGGGTGAATTAGCAATTTCTTTATGTTGTGCTAGTTTCCATGATAAAAATAACTATTGGTTGATAGGGTATTGTCTATGTAAGGTTTTGTTTTAATTAATTCCAAACTTTGGTTCTTGAGGTTTTATGGACCCTCATGGACCGGAATTTGGTGGATCTTTGCCATGTTTTGCTTTTTATAACTCGTATAAGATTCCAACCTTTGATTCACGAGGATTATGTGCCATCATGAATCGAAATTTGCTAATTTGATGTTCGTTTTAGTGTTTTCTAGGTTCCAAACTAGTTTTTGAGGCTTACTGTCAAAAAAAAACCCAGAATACACGCCATGTAGTTTCCACTACACACCATGTGTTCTTCTATTCAGGAAGAAACTATTTTTCTTAAGTATACGTTGTGTACTTTATGTACACGTCGTGTAGTCTCTAACCATATAATAGGCTGTGTGGACAGAGACATGTGATAGGGAAATTATTGTTGGAACACGCCATGTACCAGTTCTACACGCCGTGTAGGGTTGAATCTGTGTCTGTCCATGTGACTAACAACACAGATGAAGAAAACTTAGGTGATACACACTGTGTTAGTTATAAACATGCCATGTAGTGTAATCTTGGAATCTGGATAGCTAACTTACAATACAAGCCAGTGTTATCTTTTCTAGTACACACCGTGTCTATATGGAACACGTCGGGTAGTGTCAGCTGAGTACCCGACTGAGTCATGAACAACACGGGTTGGTGAAGCTCGTCTAGTACATGTCGTGTCTGGAACAAACATGCCATGTAACCTTGTTATAAGGGGAACTGTGCGGCTTATCCATGTAGAAGGACTCGGGTCGGGGAAGAAAATTCATGTAAATTCCATGTGTAAGAAAAACACTTCGTTGGCGAATAGAATGACAAGAATATGTCAGTTCATGGAGTTCCATCTAAAGGTTGGTGGGTGTCACTTTTTATGGGACCTCTATTTCCAAGATATGATAGGCTATGATGTCATTCAAGGATGGACTAGTTAGTTCCCTTCTATGTATTCTTCGACTATTATTGTCGTAGGGTGAGTTTCACATCACCAGAGGGCGGATCTTTTCTTCATAAGGGTGGGTGGGATGTCCAGGAGAGCAGAGAAGGACCGGAGCACCATGGGTTAGGAAGAGTTACAACCCAGATTTCTACTCAATATCTAGATGACCGGAGGACTTCATAGTTATACTTTCCTCCAATGGTGAATCATTTTAGAGATGTCTTCCCATAATATTTTTCAGGTTTTCCTCTAGAGCATGAGGTAGAATTTTCTATTGATCTTGTTCCAGGAGTGGAATCGGTGTCCATTACTCCTTACAAGATGGCTACACTAGAGTTACAGGAGCTCAAGATGTAGTTGGTGGAGTTTCAGGAAAAGGGTTTCATCCAACCTAATACTTCTCCTTGGGGTTTTCCAGTTCGGTTTTCAAATAAGGTGGAAGGTACCCTCCGGATTTGGGTGGATTATCAGATACTGAACTAGTTGACAGTCAAGAACCGATATCCCTTACTGAGTATTGATGATCTCTTTGATCATCTTCGAGGATCCTGGGTGTTCTCGAAGATTGAATTGAGATCCATTTATCATCAGTTGCGCATTAGACCATCAGATATACCTCTCATAGACTTTCCGAGCAAGTATGGTCTATACGAGTATATGGTTATGTCATTCGGTCTCAAGAAGGCGCCTACATTTTTCATGGAAATGATGAATCGAGTGTTCCATCCACACTTAGATTCTTTTGTGGTGGTCTTTGTGGACGATATCTTGGTGTACTTTCACACTCCACACACCCATGCCACACATCTTGAGATCATTTTGAGTATACTGAGAGAGCATCAGTTATATGAAAAGCTCTCAAAATTCCACTTTTAGATAAACCATATTCACTTTTTTGGTCATGTTATCTCAGAGATAGGAGTACTAGTAGACCCAGATAAAGTGAGTGGAGTAGTTTCTTGGGAGAATCCAAAGAACGTCTTTGTTGTATGGAGTTTTCTAGGGCTAGATGGATAATACAGATGTTTCATACATGACTTTTCACACTTAACAACACCATTTATGAGTCTAAATAATAAGGGTGTGAAGTTATTGTTGTCAGATTCTTGTGATTCATCCTTTCAGGAGCTAAATGGGAGGTTGATTTCAACACCAATACTAGTTTTTCAAGAGCTGGGAAAGAGTTATACTATGTACTGTGTTGTTTCAGGTATCAGGCTGGGAGCTGTGCTTATGTAGGGAGAAGGAGTCGTTGCTTACGGGGCTCTGTAGTTGAAGCCACATGATAGGAATTACCTAACACACGATCTCAAGTTGGTTGATGTTGTCCATGCCTTGAGCTGTTGGAGAAATTATATTCTGGGAGAACATTTTTTGGTTTTCACCAACCACAAGAGTCTCAAGTACATCTTCACTCAGTGTGATCTGAATTTGAGACATTGAAGGTGGGTTGAGTACCTTCAGTCCCTTGACATTGAGCTTGCCAATACTCCTTGTAAAGGCAATGCAGTGGCTGATGCATTGAGTAGGAGGACTCAGATACAGGCAGTTCTGGAGGCTAGCTGTGAGTGGAATCTTATGAATGTATTCTCTTAGATGCATTTGGAGGTTCACGACAGACAGGGGAAGACTTTTCTTTCTTCTGTGGCTGTTACCTCTACTCTTCTTGATCGAGTGTGAATGAGGTATCTATTAGATTCAGAAGGCCTAGTCCTACGGGAGAGTGTGTCAGGAGAGGAGCCTATTCCAGGATAGACCATAGGCGAGGATGAGAGATTGCGTTTCCAGGGGCGCGTATGGGTGCCGGTAGACATATGTGAGGAGATGATGTGGGAATTTCATTCCTCAGTTTGGTTCATCCATCCTGGTGTCACCAAGATGTATCGTGATCTACACCATCAGTATTGGTGGCCAGGTATGAAGAGATATTTTTCTGGTTTTTTCAAGAAGTGTTCCACCTATCAGTAGGTAAAGGCAGAGCATCAGCGACCAGCAGGGCTTTTGCAGCAGTTGACTATTCTCTAGTGGAATTGGAATGATGTCGCGATAGATTTCATGACTGGTCTACTGAGGTCACCTCGAGGGAATTATTTTGTTTGGGATGTTTTTGATAGATTCATTAAGGTTTCTCACTTCATGCTGATCATGGAGACCTTAACTGTTGATGAGTTGGGATGGTTGTACATCTGTGATATTGTGTGCTTACTTGGAGTTCCCAATCCATTGTTTTAGACAGAGATTCCCAGTTTACTTCTCGGGTCTGGCAGGGGCTTCATAAGGCTTTGGGTACACATGTACTTTTGAGTAAAACTTACCATCCCAAGACATATGGCTGGTACGAGCGTACAATTCAGGTGCTTCAGGACATGCCTCGTGCATGCATATTGGATTTTGGAGGCTCTTGGGAGAAGCACATACCTCTTGTGGAGTTTACCTACAAAAATAGTTTTCAAGAAACTATTCAGATGGAACTGTATGAGGCGTTGTATAGTAGGACATGCTGATCACCCTTATGTTTGGGTGGAGGTATAAGAGGCAGCTTTTTCAGGACCACATCTTGTTCAGGAGACCACATAGCTGATAGAGTTTATTCGTAAGAAGATGGCTACTGCACAGTCTTGACGTAATTCTTTTTCTAATCATCAGAGAGGACCTCTGGAGTTTGTGTTCGGGGATCAGGTTTTCTTGTGTGTCACACAGAGGTTGGGGTACAAGAGGATTAGGAGACAGGGTAAGCTTTCGCCAAGGTACTTCAGACTGTTTGAGGTTTTTGAGACAGTTGGGCCGATTTCCTATTGGTTGTAGTTGCCTCAGAGGTACAGTTCTATGACCAACATCTTCCACGTTTCTCTTCTTCGACGTTACTTCTCAGACCCATTTCATGTCTTCCAACCTGATGATGTTGAGTTGGAAGTGGATTCATTTTTTGAGGAGCATCTTATACGGATTGTCGATCAAAGTACGAAGGTTCTCCATGGCTGGTATGTTCCTCTAGTATGGGTGCTATTGCAGCACGACCGAGTACAGGATGAGAATTGGGAGAGGGAGGCGGATGTACGATCGTAGTGGACAGAGCTTATCAGGGTTTCTTCTTCTATGCTACCTTGCTAGGGAAATTCGAGGACAAATTTATTTATGGGGGGATGTTTGTAAGAACCCAGATCTTCATTTCTTGGTACGTTTTCCTTTTCTGGTCTTTTTTTTAGAAAAAGAGGTATTTCTAGAAATTTTTAAAGTACATACCATGTACTTTATTAGTTGTAATGGTTGCCTTTTTATGAGTTTAAAGTGCATGGATTGAGTTGGGAAGTGGTCAGGAGAGTTTGGAATGGTTTTGAATATGTTTGGAGGCTTTTCTTATGGATCACGGTTTGAGCACAGTTACGGGAAACCGTTTCGGTTCTCCAGAAAACTGTATAGGATGAGAGAGTAGGATTTGCATAGCTTGCACATGGTTTTCCAAACCGTGCGAGGCAACCATGTGGACACCTCCTATCTAGGAAGTGGCATGCACATAGTTAGCTCACGGTTTTCCAAACCGTGCGTACTAACCATGCGACCTCTTAAAAATAGGGTTTTAAAATCCAAGCTCCCTCGAGGGTGCCGCATTTCACACCAAACTCTCTCCCACTCAAGCCTCACTTGGGTTTTTGTATTCTCAAAGGTTGAGGTGCTCTACCACTTTTTTGAAGCAAATCTAAGGGGTTTCTTGTTGGATTAAAGTCGGTTCTTCTTGGGTAAGTCTCTCCTCTTGGTTTCTCTTTGGTTTTCCCTAGGTCTTCTCTTCCCTCTCTCTCGATTTTCTAGATCTACATCCGTTTCATGTATTTATAGTGTTGGAGTTTCCGTGGGTGTTGATTTTAAGGCTTGGGGATGATAGGTAAGTAGATATAGAGCGGTTTTTGTGAAGCGTTTTCCCGGATTGGGGTGCGGTTGTTTGTGGGTCGATTTTTTCGGAACCCTAAAGGTAGGTGGTTTGTGCCTTTCCATTAATAGTCTTTGAGTACTAAGTGCAATTTTGACTAATACCCTTGAATGGGGTATTGCGTGTTTATCGTTTTACCCATGTTGATTGCCTTCCATGCTTGTATGCTTGTGTACAGGTTAATTGGATATGAATGGGGTTGATTTCTATGCTTTGGATGTTTTTTCCCACACAAGTTCTGCTTATGACCGTTGGTCTAAATAGCCTTTTTGGAAACCTTGCCTGTTTTCTATGATTAGTGCTGTATGATGGATTGTTTGTTTTCTGACATGATTGATATGATGTAGACTGATTATCCAAGTAGTTCTTGAGGTTTACTTTGACCATTTTTCTTGTTATGCTCGTTGACCTACACAAGGCAGTGAGAACCTAGTGTAGGAGACTATAAGGGGAACCGACTGAGTGAGCTTCCTCAGAGAGTCTTTGAGAACATTAGAGTATAAGGGGAATTGACTGAGTGTGCTTCCGTAAAGAGTTTTTAGAACTATTTTAGATTATATGGGGAATTGACCGAGTGCGCTTCCTCAGAGAGTCTTTGTGCACTTTAGACTATAAGGGGAATGGATCGAGTGAGCTTCATTAGAGAGTCTTTGAACCATGTTATACTATAATAGGAATTGACCGAGTGATCTTCCTCAGAGAGTCTTTGACCACATGGTGCTATAAGGGGAATTGGCCGAGTGAGCTTACTCAGAGAGTCTTTGACCATTTTAGACTATAGGGGGAACTGACTGAGTGAGCTTCCTCAGAGAGTCTTTGACCACTTGGGGATATAAGGGGAATTTACCGTGTGAGCTTCCTCAGAGAGTCCTTAACTATCTTAGATGATAATGGGAATTGACTGTGTGAGCTTCCTCAGAGAGTCTTTAAACACTTCAGACTATAAGAGGAATTGACTGATAGATATTTTTCAGAGTCTCTGTAGTACCCTTGTTTTTATTGAACTAGAGGGGTTAGGCTGAGAGTACTACACAGAGGGTTCCTTGCTTATTTGTTGTTTCTCATGTTTAGAACTGATTGCCTTGAAATTGTAGGACTAGTTACTACTGAGTACTTCCCTATTTACTACTTTCTATTATCTATTACCCGTCATATATTCACCGACTATTAGGCACAGATCTTGTGAATATTACCTACTGGGATTTAGTCTCACACCCTATTTGGGCTATGCATTTGGGCCTAAACTGGTTATATTGCTGCAGTTATAGATAAGGGAAAGCTCCCTTCTACTTCAGGTACATGATATGTTGTGGAGCTAGAGAGCATGGGACCAAGCTGAGGCTTGCGATGCTGATGAGTTTTTACCTATTTTCTTTAGTACCTTGTCTTAGAATTGTTCTTTATTCCATCATTGTGAAATGTTTGGCTGTTTTCCTAGACATATGTACCATGCATCATTTTTATATATATACACTCTACCTATTTATTTCTTCAGAAATATTCTATTTACTTTTTCCTGGATTATTTCTGCTTCCGCTATTGTAATCTATTTTTTTTCTATTTCATTGTATTACCCTACCAATGAGGATATAATGTGCCCACTAACACGCCCAAGGACCATGCTTCTAGTCGGAAGCCTCTGGTATTATGGGAATTGCGCTTGAGTCCATGTGACCAACCTAGTATGGGGAACCTCTGGGTGGCTTCTAGGACCAGGACGTTACAATAGAATACCTAATTATTCTCTAAGGTGTATAGATTTTCTGAATTCATAATGGGAAATAACTCATTATACTGTTGAACTGGGGCTAAATTTACTCATGTTAATTGATCATGTAATGACATGATATGAAAATTATTATAGGTCGAATTAATGGAATCATACACACAACATTAGGATTATATTAGATTTGTTTTATTTCTTTATTATTTTTGATTTGATATGGATGGGAATACCTATAAAAGAGCATGAACAACACTATAAAGGGGTATTCTAGGTGTATTATCTATTTGTTTCTCTAAACTAATTATTTTCATAGTATTTTCTATATTACATTTTTTTTTTCATTTTTTTAATTCTTATATAACCCTAACTTCTTAATGAAATGCATATCAATATGTTGATCCAATGGATTAGATAATCTAATTCATTTCTGATTATTTGTTCTCAAATTTTTCCTTTTTTTTCTATGATTACTATCTTATTCTAAGGTTCACACTATTTTTTCCATAGGGATTCAATGGTGGTATCTCTTCTATTTTTCATTATTTAAATTTGGTTCGTCTCCACTATATTTCAACATTAAAATATTTAAAATATATGGCTATCAAACCTAAAATAAGTTAATAAGGTGGCCATGGAGGTTGTGGATATTGGTAAAATCCTTAGGTTTTAGAGTTAAATATATGGATATATATTTCTTAATCGATGTATATCACAATATAATATTTATTCAGAGGAAAATAATCATGTTACCAAACAACAAATGACAAGAGTGTCTGCCATTATTTATAAAGTGATATAAGATTAAGAGAATATATGGAAGTGATATAATAATTATTATTATTGGTAAAGTAGTTGTAGATAGACAATGATTGAATGAATATTGGGATCCGCCCAAATATAATTCATCGTTTCATCTCACTATTGTATTTTCAATTCATTATTTATGTGATTTATAGTATTTCATTTAAAAAAGATCCCCCTATTTGGTATTTAATGTTTTAAATAAAAAATGGAATCATGTTATAAATTTTAATTAGTTACATTTAGATTTCAATGATCAGGTATAGTAGCATTCATGATATACAACCTTCTGGGAAACCTCTATGATATATTCATAAGTGTTTAGCAATTAATTTTCAATGATATTTTTTATAATTTATTTTCAAATAATTTATCATTATTCTATATAGGGGAAATTACCACACTCTATCCAAATTATTTTGTTCTTTTTTTAATTTTATATTATTTATTTTACTTTTGGGTTTTATCTTTAGTTTTTCATAATTTTATATTAACGGTAATTTAATGTTTTATTTTAAGTAAAATTTATATGCATTGGATGATTTAATATCTATCCAAAAGGAATAAATACTGAGTTATGTATCTCTAATGTATTATTATTCCTACTATCAAATATGGAATCTAAATATAAAAATTATATTCCTGATTTAACTAAAATATGGATTATTAAGAAGTTAAATATGGCTGTTCAATATAAAATTTTCTTTTCATAAGAAATTATTTTCATTTCCCATAGATAATTGATTTTTGTTTTTTTGAACTTCTAAAAAATAAATATAATAAAATTAAGAAAATTATAAATTTGTAATTTTATATTACTGTGTAAAAATATTAAATAATTTTTAACAACTGATTTAATTTTAAATATTTTGTTTTGTAATAGTTTATCTGAATCGTTATTTTTAAATTTAAATTCATTAAAACCTATGTCAATAGAAATGATAATTTTGTATTAATTCAATGATGTAACCATCTAGTGTTATTAAATAATAATCCTATGTTTAAATTTGAACCACTTTTGAAGTATTAATCCTAGTACTCTATTTATTGAGTGTCTTGGGACATATAAGAAAAAATCAATGACTATTATTCAAAAAACTATGATATATTATTAATTTAAAATTATTTATTCTATCTTCAAATAAAAAATTACACATTAAATACATTAGGAACATAATTTTCATGATACCCACAATTAATCCCTTAAATACCATGAATTTTATTATTAGGTAAGCTTCATTAATGGTTGATCAATACTATCCTACTAATATATTTTTAGTGGAATGAGATATTTTCATATATGCATGGGGTGAAGGATTTTTTTCATTTTATCTTTTGGGAGGATATTCAATTTAATGGGAAGATGTGAGGATTTTATACTGGTTATGTGAGGTAAGTTCATAAGTGAATCTTTATTTTTGATTTTTATTCCATTTTATTCACAAATAATATATATGTGTGTGTGTTTGTGAAAAAAATATAGATAATGGAGAAGTAATATGGGATTCACATACCATTTTTATTAAAAGATATGTGAGCCTTCATAATAAATATGATGAAGGAAAGTGTTTTGTGAAACACCTATAGGGAAAATAACAGAGTGTCTTCAAATGTTGTTGATGATAGATCATGGAATTTTATTTAGTGTTTAACACCCTAATAAATCTGTAAAATTTGTTTTTTGTTTCAAGCATTCCATAGATATCATGGAAACCTATTAAAATTCCATAATACTTGATAATGATAGATTACATGAACTCAACAAATGAGTGTTACAAAGTTTATTTGTTCCTTTAGTGAAGGGATAAAAATTTAGAATATGGTTGGTCATTATTAAATATATTTAGTAATTTAATGCTAAAACGCCTAATGGAAAGAAGACATAATGAATTATTCACATAAAAACACGAAAAATTTCACGAAACATGGGATTAACATAGTTATCACTTTCATGTATTATGTTTTTCGACAAAGTAGGGAAATCATTTTAAAAACATTTAATTGAGCCAGATGAACAAGACTTATTAAATCATCACTGAATTACACTATATATTAAAAGTCTTAAACTATGATATTTTAATGCATGTTAAGTTGAACATTGTGTATTATCTAAAAAAATAACAATTTCAATTTGACTAGTTGATTTTTCACAACCTTTATATAATTGTTAAACTGTAACATTGTGGGATGATCACTATTTTTCATTGAAATACTTGTTATGGTATACCCCTTTTACTAGTCTAGTGACCACGACCCTAGTATCCCTAGTCCATTGTATGAATTATTACAAATTCATATGATATATAAAATCACATCTTAATGGACCAAATTGATTACTAGAATTGGTAAAATAGATTCATGCAATATTTTAATAATAAATTAAAAAAAAATTAAAAAAGAGTTCCATTCAAGAATAACATTATTAAAAAAAGAACATCATTGAATATCTATCATAATACACTTCATGGATTAATGGTAAACAAACTAAATTGGCGATAGATCAAATGCTCAGAAAGTGTTATATACATCAAAAACTATCATGAATCAATAAACATAATCAACATGGAAAGGCAATAACTGAATACTCATTTCATTTAAAAAAAATAATTTTTCTGATAAGATAAGGAATAATCAATTTTGTAAAGAAAATAACTGAAAAAACATGAAATTTAATCAATAAAATGATAAAGAAATTCATCTAGATATAATATCATTCTGAAAATATATTGACAAGTAAGAACTAAATTATTAATGAAGGAAATTCTTAATTATTGGATATCATGTCTCAAGCCCATGACACAAGTACCATTAAAACCATTCCAAATGATTTAAAAAAATTGGTTTAAAACCATGTAATGTTAAATAATTTATTTAATTCATGAGTAAATATTTCTCACCATTAATACTTGTATTAAATAACGGATTGAATAAACAAAATTTATTAAAGTAATATTTGTTTTTTAATTGTTGTTAGTATTGTTTTTTTGATAAAATGTTAATATGACAATTATTGAAGGTTTTAGTTCATATATTAAATTTTTCTTGGTAAATATTCATAAATTGAAACTGATACATTGGTTAGAAATGATGCATTAAGTAATGAAGTAATAAATGTGGTTTTTGTAGAGCTGGTTTTCTAACCAATATATCATGGCCAACATATAAATATTTCTCAATAACAATTTAATGGAATAACACTAACCTCAAATAAACACATTTAAGGAATGAAGCAACAATTGTGATGATTGCAGAGTTGGTTCTATGTTTATAAAACATGTTTCCCTGGTTACATGGATAGACACATTGTTTACATCATTGGAAGAATGAAATTATTGGATTTTTTAATTGAATTTCAAATAGAGAAGATTTAAGTTTGATATATTTTTAATTTCATATATTATATAGTCATGATTTTTAATAGAGAATATTTTAAATTTTGGCCTTCATACCTACAAGCCAATGAGTATGGGATCAAGCTGAGGTGGGAACTAGGATTTACCCTAGTATGTTTACTAGTAGGGATTATGCAAGGGACAAATTTCATGTAGAGCACACCCACAATAGAATAAAATGCATCCAGATATAATATCATTGTGAAAATATCTTGGAAAGAAAGACCTAAATTCTTAATGAATAAAATTCTTAATTATTGGATATCATATCTCAGGCCCATGACACCAATACTATTACAAGCATCCAAATGATTTCTGAAAATAATTGGTTTAGAACCATATTTTTATTCATAGAATAATTTTCCGCATGATTGTTCCACATAACACTTTCGTAAACTGATATTAATGGAAACCTGTTATGTGTTGGAAATAAAAGAATAATATAAAATAGTTATTACATGAAGAATATAAAAAAAACTGCAAAGGGGGATAATAGATTTCATGAAGCATTTGTTTTACATAGTTGAAATCTATAGATAAAACTATATATAAAATTAATAATCTCTTTTGGATTTCATAATGTCTATTGAAACACTTTTTATAGTGTCATGAGAAGATAATGAAGACATCACATATTGTTATTCATAGAATAATTTTTAAAAGTGGAGTATCTCGTATATAGGTATGCAATGGAAACAAATAACCAATGCATTTATATACTCATGTGTGAAGAAAATTCAAATACTATGTATAAGAATGAAATATTATTCTTATAATCTATGAGAGAAGATCATGCATATTACACGAAGATTAAAGTGCAGTGTGTGAATGTGAGTCTATACATGAATGAGGTTTTCATAGACATTGGACAAATATACAGTGTGTGTGTGTGCACAAACACATTATATAATAGGGAATATGTAGTAAATAATATGCATTAATGATGATTATGAGTATTTATTATTCCCTTGTGCAAAGTATTTTCATGATACATACTTAAAAGATGCATGCTAAGAGTTGAATGCATGAAATATAAGTTGCATTAATTCTTTATAGACCATACATGATTCGTATATTAATAATCATGAATTGGAGAAGTAATGATTAAAGGAATATATTGTGATGTTGTATTTGTGCATGTGTTCAATTGTTGGGTTCTTAAAAAAAGAAGGTAAGAATAATATAAAGTTCATTATTTTATTATTTCACAAAGAATTCACAAAATTATTATGAATAATTACATGAATTAAATATTTTCATGTAATGATAAGTACTAAATACATGAAGAACACATGATGTTGATGTATCTAATAATTGGATTGGGATGGAGAAATACTTTTCAATAAAGAAGAAAAGAATACAACTAGAAATTTATTGGAGAATATTTACAGGTTAATTCTGATATTATTGTGAATTGAAGTAGAAGTGGTACATTCTACAATTCTACAGAGAATACATAACCAACTAGAATACAGTGTTGTTGACCAGATTCATTGGCATTTGAATTGTTTTAGTTGAATTGATCAAGTGTTGAATCAGTTTATTCTCAGTGGTTAAAAAGTAGATCAGTTTTGTGTTGAAGGGGTATCTTGAAATCCTTTTTATCTTTTTCATTATGTAAATTGTTGTAACTATGGAAAACTAGTCATATTAAATTATAAATAACACTGCTGGGATGCGAGTATAATTTTGGATATGGTTCATAACTACCGACCATGGCTTTAGGGCGATACATGAACAACCCTACTATAATTGGTGATTCACTCATTTTATATATTTTGTGTCTTATATCATCTCGAACACAACAAGGATGTGTCCCCCCACATCAGGGTCGATCCATGTAAAAATATTGTCTGTTGTGATTCATTTACTTTCTGTGTTGCATATAGTATAATTTTGTTTGAAACATGGAATATCAATTTACTACAATATGTTTAGTGGTTTGATTTAAAATTGAAAATGTGAAAAAAATTGATAAAAATATGTGTACAATGACTCCCCCCTCATAGTGTACCAGCATGATGCACTAGAAACTTCAATCTGTATCAGAGCATAGGTTACACCTCTGATTGGATTTATATAATTGTTTTAGTCCTTTTTATCAGACTTATGTGAAGAAAATATTTGAATTTGAAGAATTAATAGAGTTGTCTAAGATGTATAATTCATTTCCTATCTCTATCAGTGCAAACAATGATTCTTTTTCAAAAAAACATGAATAACAGAACAAAGAAAGAGGAAATAATAATGAGAAAGAATTTATAAAGGAAAGAGGATACATCACACACTAGATGTATTCATAATAGTAGTTCATCATATATTTCTATAAAAATAGTTGATAAATATCATTTTGATGATAATTGCTCATTTGGGGATGAGGAAGAATTTATCAAATCACTCGGTTATTTTTATTCAGAAATATAAAATTAACTAAAGAATGTTCCTACTGAATTTGTAACTTACATAATTTCTTTTATCAAGGGATTATATAATGATAAGTAATATATTGAAAAATAATTTGAGAATATAGAGAAACCCTTATCAAATATGTTTCAAAGATGTAAAGTTCTCTCACAAATTATTGTTTCCAAAGAAATAACTATATCATTATTAAATGAACATTTATCTTGTAACAACCCAATCATTTAGGAATAAAATTACCTTTCATTTGATTTGATTAAATGTCTTTTTAATATAGAAACCACATGTTTTTATATAATTAAATTTAAATGACCATTTAGTATCATTACCATTGATAATATAGTTATTGAATAGTGATCAAATGAAAAGTATAAATATAGGGATTTAACATATCTTTTTGGTATAGACAAAGGAAGTGATGACCTCAACTAGTAGGATTATCCCCTATGATACCATTGAATTAGATATTCCTAGGGATATAGAATTTCTTGAATTTTTCCTCAACCAAGACCATGCTGAGATCCAACAGATTAATCATGAGTGAAACCGTTTTTTGGAGAAGTTCAATCTCATTAATATCATGGCCCAAACCATGTCCACCAAATGGCTTTGCGAAAGCCCCACCACAACATGCCTTACTCATAGGGCGTATACTGATGTAATAAAGGGATATGTAATAAGACCCTAGAATTATACTTACATTCATTATTTCTATATATAATAAATATTATACTTTCATTATATTATTTTTACATTTTTAATTATTTTTAACACACAAATATTGTTTTGGTCAATATTCAAATTCAATTAAGAAATCAATTTTGACGAATTAATGGATTTTTTATAAATGTTTGAAAACTATTTTTGTCAAAACCAATAAATATTCAATAAATGTCTGTATTTATTTTAAAAGTGAAAATTCACATATTTAGAAAATTATTTAGATAAAATGAATAATAATTTTTAATTAGGACATCGAAGTTTTCCAACGGTTGATTTTTCATAATTTTCTGTGAAAGTAGAGTTTTTGGGTGAAAAATAAATACCATATAAATATATAGTGTGTTTAATGACAGCATAATGACCCAATAGAGATATAATAAATACTATAAAGGGTATATTTATCCAAATATGTTTTTTTCTTTTAAAATAAATTAATTACGCGTTTATTTTATTTATTTTATAAATCCTATGTAAATCCACCAGAACATATAGTATATTAAATGATTTTAAAATCATTTCCTTGAAAGTATAAATCACCTCCACATAAGCATGAGAAATATATTAATATATTCTCCCTTAGATATATAAAATAATTTATACCACTCCCCTTTTCTAGATACAATGGGGAAAAAATCATTGGTTGGTTTTTGGTTTTTAAATATGTTTTTCTGTAGTGTCCAAAACGAAAATAATAAATAAATCCCCATACTTTCCTATATATACCCAACCAAGATCCAATTTCTATACACTAAAAACCTTTTAATCTTTTCCACCTTCTTCCCCTTACACCCTAAAGTCCTCCGAGGTTCCCCCATGATCCTAATAAGCCTCTCCCAATCCTATGGATTCACACAGCCTTGTAGGGGATCTTTCCCTTTCCTCTTTTATCAATAAAACATTTTGTGATATGCCTTTTATATTCTATTTACTTATGCTGGGATATGTTCATACATACTCCCCTTACTGTCCATTTTATTTATAAGTAATGACATCTTCCTTCCACTCTCATTAATAAATTCATTATTCTTTATAGACACATATTACCATGATGAATTTCCAGAAGGGATTTTTTTCACCTCATTCTCATTAAAGAACTTATTTTATATTATGAATATTAAATAATATTTAATATATTTCGATATTTTTTTTCATGACCCCCATACATTAAATTCCATGTATAAATTATTAGAAACCCTTTTATCTCTTGTCAACCCATTTTACAAATTTCCATGTGACGCTGTTATGCAGCCATAATTGCACTATGATTTTCCATGTGAAAATAATCATGTAGGGAATACCATATCCATTCCTCTGTGAAGTATATTCACCATTATGCACATTTATTTTTTGATTTAGTACTAAAATACATGTATTCAACATTCATTGATCATGTAATAAATGATTAAGTTTAATGAATCCATGTTATATGATCTATATGGAACACCTAAGCTTGAGATTGAAATGATTGTGAATGGTGAGTCTTGATAGTGCTCCAATGCATTGGGTAAAGCTAAGTAACATGATACATCATGTTGAGATATGGGTTTACCTAATTAATTTTTTGGTAATTATTCCCACTATGTTGGGATAGGGGTTTACCTAATTTTTTATTGTTTATGATGATGTGTTTTATGTTGTTTCAATATTTTCATGTTATGAATATCATGCTATATCATTCCATTATATTCATGTTTCTTCAAGACTCATTGATATGCCTTGTATAACAGGTATCATTATCCTAATTTTATTCCATTTTTAATCCCTTATTATTCTTTATAGATCACACTTTTCTAATGTATATCCTTAGGTTATCACATACAGTGTTAAGTATGAATGAATATTGTGGTCATGTGAAAGAAGTTTTCAATAATGATATTGTATATAATGCTTTAAGTTGTTATATAATGTTCATAATTTCCAAAGATGCTAGAACTATCGACCTTCTAAGTTATTTTACATGAAAATCTAGTTAATATATCATGTTTAAATGTCTAAGAAATAGAAACGTTGTTACATATGGTATCAAAGGATAAGTTTAGTAATTTTTGGGATTATGATTAGAAAACCCTGGTGAAAACCCTTAATTATAAGACAACGTATAAGAAAAACATACCTATATTTTGGGTGAGTATATAGTAAGTGGTTTATCAAGGAAATACATCTCTGTATGGATATGAACAAGTGGACGTTGCTCTGGCACATATGTATCAAGGGGTAAAACCTGAAAACACCACTTTGAGCTAGACTCGAAAAAGAACTAGTGAAAAAAGAAAGGCCTTGCTGCACTCTTGGTTTGAAAATACCCAGTGAAATTCTATTGTAAATTCATAAGATCAGTATGAAACATTATTATGGGAAAAAGGCCCATAATAATATATTTTAGTAATTATATTTTGGATAAAATATATTGAATCCTAGAAACTCATATGTTAAGGAGATTAATTAAATTTATAAGTTATCCCTTTAATGTCATTGGATTACCTTTATGTGTTTATCATTTTAATATAATCATCCATAATTTTCCGTTTATTATAGGCAATGGATGGTAATAGGGATAATTTTGTTAACAAAAGGTGCGAAGGGATGTGTGAGTATTTCCCCAATGAGATGCCCAACCCGATTGGAGTGGGAATCATAAACTTTGTTATGATACTCTCTCGGTTAGTTGGAGTTATGAATCAAAACCTATCTTAAGAGGATCACATCCCCCCCCAAGAGAGAGAAACATGTAGTAAAGATCTTCATATGAAAATGGATACCTACATTCAATGGATCATATGATCCCTTAAACATAGAGCAATGGATCGATGCCATAAAAAATTTCTTCTCTATCCTTCAATGTTTCAAAAAATAAAAGGTTATTTTGGATATTTATCATATGTAGGGTGAATCTGATCAGTGGTGGACATTGATCAAAAATAGGAAGCCTGAGGAAGAGATCAAAGTAATGGAGTTGGAGGAATTCTAGGAAAATAATTGATAAATACATTCCTCTTACCCTCCATCTTAATATGTAAAGGGATTTACTTGCACTCAGAAAAAGTGTGAAAAATCTATTGGTGAATATGAAGGAAACATCACAAGACTTGTAAGATACACCTATTCTTCTTTCGTTACCCTATATGGAAGGTTTGACAACTTCTTTGGTGGGATAAATCATAACATATGAAAATCCTTGGAAATCAGTGACTTTGATAGCTATAAGAAAATTGTTAGTTATTCCCTCAATGTCAAGAAAGAGATTGGTGAATCTCAAGGGTGTCATGAGGGTAATAAGATTAATTTGGTGTTTAATTAATGTGGTCCTATATATAAATAAAATGGTTCTATGAAGTTCCAAAACCCCTCTTGTCAATGTTATGGAAGTAAGCACACTAGAAATTGCCTAAGGGGAACAAGGAAATTCATTAGGTGTGGAAGAGAAGTGAACCTGGCCAATGATTGCTGATAGGAGAAACCCATCAATGTGATATATGAAAGGATGTTTGTGGTAAATCCTATACACATTGTTAATTTCTACAAATGAATGGAAATGGGGAACTATGTGAACTAGTTCCCCAAGACAAGTTTTTTCAGAGGCAACCAATAACCTCAAGGAAGTAAGGGAGAGATTTTTCCATCACTACTGACGATAATCTAAACAATGAAGTGGTGACTGGTACACTATTTATTCATTCAATAATAGAGACCATACTTTTTTATTCTGGTTCTACACATTCTTTTATATCCTAAATGTTTTGTTAAACAATCCAAACACCACTTCTGAGAATGGAAGTAGAGAGGTTGATGACGTCACACTCGGTTTTTCATGTCTTTGTTTTGATCTCGTTCATTGGAAATACCGATCATTTTCATGGGTCTTGGGTGAGATGAAGGTTGATTTTTTAAGTTTCATCTATGTATAATCACCCAAATTTGGGTTCCCCATTTCTTGTTCAGGAGTTTCTGGAGAAAGGGTGGTTATTTCATGATTTGGGCCAACCTTGAGCACATTTCCAGATTTAAAAACCAAATTTGTTTATTTTATAATGTCTAAATTATTAAATTTTTTTCATTAATTCAAAATCACACTTGGCCTCAACTGCCATATTAAAACAACCATATCCTCTTGAACCCCTTATAAATTCATAAGCATGTCGAATTTGGGGTTCTTATTTAGGTATTGGGCCAGCCCATAGGCCCATTTCCAGTTTTAAAAAAATAATTTGTTTCTTTTATATACTTTTCATTTTTTTAATAGTTTTTGGTGATTCCACCTCCCATTATAATCCAAAATACATATCCTCACCCCATTATAAAGTTTATCTCTTTGGAGATCATTTCCATCGCATATTAGGGTGAATGTTCTCAGGTTTCCTCAAAACATCTAAAATTGTAAAGATAAATTGTTTCATACATAAATCATTCGATTCTTACTCATTTTCCCAAAAATATTATTTTATTGGTTATTATTGACCTTATGAGAATTTTCAATAAATTCCAATCCATTAACTTTTCTCTAAGGGTGCAGATCAAGTGGAAGACGAAGAGTTTTCTAGGTGGGAAGGTGAGATTCCTTCTCCTTTCTCCTTCCTCTTCCTCCTCCATTCATTATTTCTAGGTTTTATATTCTACCCTAGTAATTTTAGACTTACGGTTCTGTTATAATATGATTTTTATGGGGTTTTTGTTCATTTGGGGATGATCGTCATAGGTTTACTTTTTATAAACCCTCAGATGGTGATATTGGGTGTGGGTTTCCATTACGCCAAGGATTTGAGGTAGGATATCCCTTGAACAGGCCTTTACAATTTATGCTTCATCATTTTATTATTGTTCACATCTGATACATATGTTTATTATTGTTTTTCATTATTTGGATAATTTTCTTGCTGTGAAAAAATGGTTGTTTATGCCTTGTTTTGTGAAAGGTAGAGTTGTTTTATCATAAAAGTGCACACTAAGTGTTTGTTTATATGTTTTGCTATCTTTTTTCAACAATTTTGTGAGGTTTAAAACCTATTTTATGGTATTTTAAACATGTTACAGTATCTATAATAAAATATGGAATGAAATTGGTCTTTTATTCCTAGTCATGTTATTAAAATAAATTATATTGTTTAAAAAGGCCATGTCATGTGTTCTGTAAATTGGCTTGTTGGTTTTTATGTATGATGTGTGATTTAATAATTATTGGTTTGAATTTATAAATTAATTGGAATAATTATAAATGGTATTATATGGTCCTTATATGGCTTTCCAATTTGCATTAGTTTTAAAAAACAAATGGGTTTTGGTTGACAACATGTTTTGGCCTGAGTTTTTGGAAAATGTCCTGTTTCACATCCCTATGAAAATGGTTGTGTTTTTAATATATAACCTGAGTGTTTTAAAGGATTTATGAATGTGTTATCTTTTATTAAATAGTTTTTATACAACTCCTTAATAAAATCGATATGCATACCTCGGTCAAATGTTACTTTTGAGAAAGGGTTAAAGGCACGTTTGGCATTTTTTTTTGTAAAAATGGTTTCCATATGTATTTCTTGTTCTATATTTTCGGGAAATTTTATGGTCCATGAATGTTATTTATTAATTGGTTTAGGGGCTTCCAAATCTGTTTAGTTGTGTTATTGATGGGTTTTTGTCCTTAAAAGAGCATTTTTGAATAGATTTTATGTGCAAGGCATCGTTATACTCCTTGAAATTGTTTTACGAAACTTTTTTGTTGTTTATTGATTTGTGAAAGAAATGTGAAGCATGTTTGTGAGTTGTTTGTGTGTTTATGTTTTGGTAATAGAATTTTTTTTAGAAAGGTGTATTTGATAATATGTGTAACATGATTGAGCACTAAAGGGGATCCCAAGAATCCTGGTGGGCGGACGTGTACTAGTATGCTAATGATCTCGTGGGGTTTGGACCTTGTTTCACGTATCAAGTTTTACGATGACTATACTAACTAAAATATGATGATGATGATGATGATGATGATAGAAAACTAGGTTATCGGTATGCTCCCTACTAGTGGCTCATTTGCACGAGAACCTATATTTATTATGGTTACTTTCACCGAGATATGAGGTACCTGGGGCTCACAACTAACTAGTGTCTTGGGGTGTTCCTATGTGTTGTAAACATTATCTATTTTGTACTCACCATTGGCATACAATGTGTTTCGTTGGTTAATTAATAAGTGTGTGTGATTTATTTAAAACTATAAATTATTTACGTAGTCCTCTCCAAAACAATTTTCATTTTGAAGTTACACCTATTCGAAAATTGTTACTAGAATTCTTGTTTATAAAACATGAAATTTCTTGTCTGGTAATTTTTTTAATATCATGGGACCTAATTTAGAAAACATACCTTTATAATTGTATTTAAAACTTGAAATTGATGTTTATTTTATTTTAAAGGATGTGCATTGGGATTAGAATATTGGGCTAACCTACTGAGTTTTAATACTCATGACTGTAGTCTTCTATTGTTTTTATCCCTTGTGTAGGTTTCAACTTATGTTGGATCGCCTTGGGATACATGTGATCATTATGTTAGAGAGTGTCCAGAAGGGTATGATGGAGTTACTTGGTTTTCGGGTTTGGTCAACAGAGTTGTTGGTTTAGTTGTACTTTATGTTTATTGTACAAATAATGTTCAAGTTCAGTTTTTATATAAATGTATTTTGTGATGTCCATTTCTTTCCACTTTTTGTTTGATTGTTTATATATGGGTGAAATCAATCCCTTGTGTACTCTATTGATGCCCTTGGATCTTTTCGCCATCCCGGGAGGATCGAGAATGCCACTTGGGACTTGTCACAGGTTGGACCTTGTTACTAGTTCAGGGTCTACTCGGGCTGGTTCGTGACAAGTGAAGACAACAAATGGGGAAATAATTTCATCCCATGAATATAACCCCTCCTCTACCACCATTTTTGGATTAAACATCCAATTTAATATTATTATACTCTCCTTGATGGAAATTGATGAAATTCAGGGAATTGATTTTCTTTCCCTATATGGAGCCAATATAAATTTCATTAGGAGGGAAATCACTCTCCACATAGTGAGTAAACCCCGGATTCTATACAAGTGAAAGGAGGAGGATGAATCTTCCTCAGCACCATCATCCCAAGAATGGATATTACTACTCTATCAGCATGCATATCATTCTCGTATTATTGATTCTATGAAAGCAACCAACCTCGAAAACAAGCCTATTGTGGGGTAATTCCCTAATGTGTTTCCCAAGGAATTACCTTTCCTTCCTCCTAGTAGAGATGACAAATTCTTGATTGATCTTATACGTAGGTAATTACCAATATCCAAGAATCCATATAGAATGACTATTTTGGAACTTTAGTAACTAAAGAAACAACTATATGAGAATCATGATAAAGGGTTTATGTGCCCAAATTCTTCCCCATGGGGTGCACTAGTCCTCTTCATCAAGAAGAATGATGGGTCAATGCACCATTTCACTGATTATCATGAGCTCAAAAAATCACGATAAATAACAAGTATCCTTTTTGATGAATGGATGACCTCTTCGATCAGCTACGTGGAGCGCAATACATCTCTAAGGTGGATTTCCAGTCGATATATTACCAATTAAGGGTAAAGATGGAGGATATCCCTAATACATCTTTTCATAAAAGGTACGGGCATTACGAGTTCTTAGTGATTCCATTCAGACTCACTGATGCTCCACCAATCATTATGGACTTGATGAATAGAGTCTTTAGATATTACCTTGACAAATTTTTGGTTATATTTCAAGAAGATATTCTAATATATTCCAAAACCAATGAGGATGATGAGGAGCATCTAAGAACTATTATAAATACCTTGTTAAAAGAGAAGCTCTATGAAAAGTATAGAAAGAGTGTGTTATGGTTGTAGGAAGCTTCATTCCTAGGAAATATCATCAAGAGAAAATGGATATTTGTGGATCCTTCCAAGATAAAGGAAAATGAGGGATGACTAAGGCCAACATATATGACATATATATGTAGCTTCCTTGGGTTCACTAGATATTATCACCAATTTGTGAGAAATGTTTCATGATTTTCAAACCCTCTTACCAAGATAAATCAGAAGGTATTCAATATTTCTTGGAATGATGAATGTGAATAATGCTTCGTGGATTTGAAAAAGAGTCTTCTCCCTACCCCTGTTATCAACCCTCACACAAGTGGGAGCTTTTCGTAATCTTCATTGATGCTTCAAATAGGGGATTGGAATGTGTATTGACGAAAAATGACAATTTCATTACTTGTGGATTGAGGTAGTTGAAAATTCATGAGAAAAACTATCCCATGCATGATATGAAGATTGAAGTTATGATCATTGAATTGAAAATATGGAGGCATTTTATCTCTTTGGAGATAAGTGTGAAATATATGTCGATCACAATAGTCTCAAAAATATATTCACACAAAAGGAGATGAATATATTCCAATGAAGATGGTTATAGATCATCATGGATTATGAATTCTCAATCCACTACCTTCCAAGGAAATAGAATAAGGTCATGGATGATCTAAGTAGAAAGGACCCAACAATTCTATCATTGATGATAATTCAAAAGGATCCAATCTTCTTATATTTTTGGAAGATAGAAATTAGAGTCATAAATAAGGTAATTTCATCAATCATTTCACAAATTATTGCCTAATAATATCTTTTGGAAAGATTAAAGGATAACCAAATGATGTTCATGGAATTTAGAAGAAAGTGGAAACTATCAGAAAACATAAATCCTTAGATTTTAGTGTTAGTGAAGAAGGAATTGCGATATTTTGGTTGAGGATATGTTTTCCATAAAATCCCAAGTCAGTTAAAGAACTTATGGGTGATTAACATACTTCTAATTTTTCCCTTCACCCAGGAAATAGAATTATGTATCACGATATCTAGGAGAACTATTTGTGGGATAACATGAAGTAGGAGATCATTGAATAAACATTAAAGTACTTGATATTTTATCAAGTGAATCCTGAGAGGGAAAAATATAAGTGGATGATGTAACCATTACCTATACCAATGTGTAAATGGGAAATGATCACTAGAGACTTTGTCACTGGTAATCTGAAGACATCCAAAGCGGAAAATGTTTTCTAGGTTATTATGGATTATCTTTCAAAAACTGCACACTTCATTATGATTCAAGCTGATTTCTCATAGGATCAATTGAAATGGATATATATCAAATAAGTGGTAAGGATAAACATAGTACCACTTTCGATTGTATTAGATCAAGATCCGATATTCACATAAATGTTTTGGAAAAGTCACCCACATTCCCTAAAAATAGATCTGAAATTCATTACAGCTTATCGCCCTCAAAATGATGGAAAATCAGATTGGACTATCCAATCACTAGAGAACTTGTTGAGAGATTTATCAATGGACTTCAAAGGCTTATGGGACCAGAATATTCCTTTGGAGGAGTTATATTACAAACAAAGTTTCCAATAGAGCATCCAAATAGATCCTTTTGGAGCCAATTATGGGAAGAGGTTTAGAACACTGTCATGCTAGGATGAAGTTGTGGAATGAAAGCATCTAGGTTTGGAAATAGTTGAAGAATTAGTGGATAAGGTTAAGACCACAAAGAAGCACATCAAAGCTCCTCATAGTCGACAGAACTGTTATGCTGAAAATCGTCAACCTAACCTAGTGTTCAATATTGGAGACATGGTATACGTACACATATCTCCATGGAATAGATTCATGATATTCAGGAATAAGGGAAATCTAAGTCCATGGTACATCGGCCCTTTTGATATCATTAATCGCATTGGATTAGTGGTCTATCGACTAGCACTCCCACCAAACATATCTCAATTTGATGATGTATTCCATATATCTCTCTTAAGAAAGTACATCTAATACCCATCACATGTACTCAATCTAGAGGTGGTACCATTAGAGATTGAGATTTTCTATTAGGATCATCCATTGAAGGTAATAGATTGTAGATAAAAAGATCTCAGAAATAAGAAAATACCCATCATCAAGGTGTTGTTTAGAAACCAAAAGATTGAAGAAGAAACATGGGAACTAGAGGTGGTGTTGAAACAAAATTAACCCCATCTGTTTTTTTGTGGGAAAAGGAAATTTAGAGGTTGAAATTTCTTATGGGTTCAAGGTTATAATGGATCAATAATTTATGTATAAAATTCCATTTATTTTCATTTAATTAATTATCTTCTGGATATATAAAACACATGCACTACTTTTTATCCAATTAAATTTAAATTAATATATGTTATCACTACTATAATTAATATAGTCATTGAACAAAGACCAGATGAATAGTATAAATATAGGGCTTCAACTAATCCTTTTGGCATAGACTAAAGATGTGATGGCCTTAACCAGTAGGATCATCCCCTATGAAGACCATTTATCCGATATTCCAAGAGAGATCGAATGTCTGGTATATTTCCAAGATCAAGGCTAGGCCAAGATCAAACAACTTAAGCATGATTGAAACCGTTTACGAGAGATGTTCAATCTCATCAAGATCATGAACCAAACCATGATCATCGAAAGGCCCCATGAAAGCCCCACCCTTGAACACATTATTATTAGGGCGTATGTTGGTGTAATAATGGGATATGTAACAATAACAAAGCATTTTGATTATGTTCATTATTATTTTTTATAAAATAGTGAATATAATTTATTTCTACTATTGTTACTTTGAAAATGATTTTTAAAGCAAAAAGTGTATTTTTGGTCGATATTAAAATTAAATCCAGAAATCTATTTTAATGAGTTAAGGGATTTTTGAAATAAATAGTACTCTAATAAAATATTATTTTGAATTTAATTTTTTATATATAAATTATTGAATAATTTTATGTAATCAATTGTAATTTTTATTAAGTTTTGAAAACTATTTTTGTCCAAACCCGTCAATTTTCAATAAATGTCAAATTTTATTTTAAAATAGAAAATTATCATTTATATAATTTTATTTATATAAAATGAATATTTTTTTTGGAATCAAGATGTAGAAATTATCAAATGGTGAAATTTTCATAATTTTCTAAGACAACCAAATTTTTGGGTGAAAATTAAATACCATCTAAATATATACTGTTTTTTATGATATCTTAAGGACCATATAGTGATTTAATAAGTATTATAAAAGGAAAATTCCTCCCAATATATGTTTTAAATTTAAAATAATGAAATTTTAAATTTAGTAGATTTATTATATATATCTTTAGTGAATCCTCCAACACATATAATATATTTAATGATTTTAAAATCATTTCCTGGAAATTTTAACCCACATCCACATAAGAACGGAAAATATTTTAATACCTTCTACCCCTAGACTGATTAAATAATGTATACCACTCCCCTTTTCCATAATCCAAGTCAAAACCATGGTATTGTTTGTGGTTTTTAATATTTTATTATGTAGTGTCCCAAACCAATATAATTTTGAAATCCCCCCTCCATTCTTATATAAACCCACCCATGATGCCATTTCCTTTTACTAAAACTCATTGAACTTGACCCCCCTCTACCCCTTACTCCCTAGAGTCTTCCAAAGGTTACCCTATGCTCTTATGAATCCTCTCCCAAGAATTTTGTGTAACACATCCATGTAAGGGATCTTTCACTTTCCTCTATTATCAAGCACTCCATTTGTGATATGAATTTTAATTTAAATTTTCTTATGTTGGGATATGTTAATAAATACTCCCCTTATTGTCCATTTTATTTATAAAAAATTATATCTTCCTTACACTCTCATAATTCTCTTCATGATCCTTCATATACACCTGTTACCAAGCAATAATTCCTTAAACGATTTCCCTCTCCTCATTCCCACTAAAGAACTTCTTTTATATTATGAATCTTAAGTTTTATTTCATATTTTGGGATATTATGATCCATTTTCCCCTTAATATCAATTTCATGTATAATGGATGAGATACACCTTTCTTTATCATCATCTAATTTTACCAATTTCTATATGACGTCGTTTTTCTCCCAGAATTGGACTGCAATTTTCAATGCCAAAATATTCATGTAGTGAATACCATAACCATTAGTATATAAGGGTATTCACCTTTATTCACATATACTTTTTTATTGAGGACTTACATGTAGGTATTTCACATTTCTTGATCGTGGAACAAATAATGATGTTGAATGAATCCATGTCATATGATCTATGTGGCACACTTGAGCATGCGAATGAAATTATTATGAAGAGTGTGCCATGATATCACTATAATGAATTGGGAAATGTTTAGTATCATGATATTTCATGTGGGATAGGGTTTTAGCTGATTCCTTTTTGTTTATAATTCAGTTTTTAAGTTGTTTCCACATTTCCATGTTATGATTACCATGCTATATCACGCCTTTATATGCGTGTTACCTCTTCTCACATTGATATACCTTTCTAACATGTATTATTATCCTCACGTTATTCCATTTTTATTCCCTTATAATGTTTTATTGATTACCCCTTTGTTTTGTACATCATCATGTTATCCCATACAGTGATAAGTATGAAATAATTTTGTGGTCATATTAAATATTTTTTTAATAAAGATGTTGTATTTAATCTTTTTCATTTATTTAATGTTACTAATTTCCCAATACATTATACTTATCGATCTTTTGAGTCATGTTATGTGAAAATCAATTTAATATATCATGATTAAATTTGTAATAAAGAGTACGGTTTTTGGATATGTTATGTTGGAAAAAATTGAATAGAATTATTTGGGAGAATGAATTAACTAAGAAGTTCCTTTCTGAGATAATTCACACACTTAAAGAATCAAATAATGAATCAAGGAAAATTAAGAACTCTTGGTTGGAGTGCAAAGACAAGGATGATATATTCATCTAAGATGAAAAATAAAAAAGAACAGTCCATACCGAATTAAAATTAAATACTTAATTTGAATGAATATGAATTAAAAATAAATGTTAATAAATATTATTGGAATGAAAAATATTATACTGAAGTGATTCGTGCAATGGAGAAACTATAAAAAAGTTATGTGAATGTTGAAGAATCCAAGATAGAGTTTATGACATGTATATTTAAAGAAATCAATAATTATATACTCTATATATGTCAAATTCAAGATGATCATGTTTACAAAATGAATAGTTAATGGGATGAAATACTTAATTCTTTTAGAGATTAAAAAAACATTCTCAACATGAATTTTCTTGAAATGGAAGTGAATTTGAAAAATATGAAGGAAAGAGAATGAAAGACTTCCCCGAAATAATGTGAAGATATGGTGAAAACCCTATAATTTTAATATATTTATATAAATTTGAAATACCTTGAGTTGATGGTAAAGTTTAGAAATATTAAAAATATTCAAGATGAATCTTCAAAAAATATTCATATTAAAAAAATTTACCGAGTGTATTTATGAAAATAGTCTTATTATAATAAGAATTTTCAAGTGAAAACATCATTTTGATATTACATATAGATAAATATATTTTATTCTCATTAAAATAAGTAATCCCTGGTCTAGGAGTTTCTATTTGTACAAATCTTTTTTCGATTAAATGTATAGGTTCTAAAATAAATTCTAGTAAAAAAAGGATGAAGAAGACCGATGATAAATCCACTATGTCATAAAATGTAGACATGAAGAAGTGTAGGAATTATTTTCCCATTTAAAGAGATAAAATAAAGAATCATATTATTCAAAATTAAAAGGTTTTAAAACATATAAAAGTTGTTAAAAAGAAGTAGAAATCATGGATTTTGGCTGTTTTTGGTGTTATTGGAAATCTTGGGATCGTTCATTTGACTTTTGGAGAAATATGTCAATACATTATAATTACAGAATGCCTACATTAGTGGAGATGATATCTGATGTGATGAAAAATCATGTAATCATAAAGCATAATTCATGGATTAAGAAGAATATATTCATCAAAAATGGATTTTATTGTTTAGAATATTTATGTGATTATTGAATCTGAATTGGTCAAAATTATAATGACTGTTGTTATATACCTACCAGGTACAATGCATATTCCTATATGATGAAAATACACCAAAAAATGAAGTGGAAAACAAAAAATATATAAATGTCTCCCTTGGGATATAAGAAGGAGAATGATGTTAAGAAATCTGTGAATCAAGCCATATACAAGAAGAATGAGGAAATAAATTTCACACAAAAGAATAATTTCTTCTACTATGGAAGAAGATTCCATATTTTAGACCTTTTAAAATAGGTTAAGAACATCAATTTGTGTGGAATCAAGATGATGTAGAAAAAGAAATCAATATAAAAAAATAACATGATTGATTTAGTGCATGAAAATTGAGTTTAAAATTTTGAATTTCAATAGAGGTTTTCTAAAAAGGATTGCCTTATGATTGCGGGAGATTTTTTTGGATGGTGAAAAAAAGCATAGAATATTGTAGAAAAATTTATAACACAGTTTCCTGATAAAATAGAACTAGTGAAGAACAATGAAAAGTAACTAGTTGGTTATTATGTTAAAAATGATACATTGACGAAGGATCCAACACACAAGAATAGGTCTAAGGATATACTGAATGAATGCTTAGTCATATGTCTACAAAAGAATGAATTTAATAAAATACTGAAGTAGGAACATAACAATTAATATACACTACTTCTTATTGTGAAGAATCATATTCTCTCTAAGTTGAAATCAGAATAAATCAAGAATATCATGTTTCCGTTAAATTATAAACATTATAATTTTTAAAAAAGATAAAACATGATGAAATTTCATGAATCTTGAACATAAATGAAAGGAGTATGTGGGTTGAGAGATAAATCATATCCCTGTTTCTCTAACTAAAAAAATCTTTGAAAAAAAACCTTATTCCCATATTTATTCTATGATTTTTTCTTTTATGTTATAAAATTTATGGTGAGGCATATATTCAAGGGAGTCCCGAAGATATAAGTGATGTTAAAATATTATACTATATTCAGATGTCTATTCATCATGGGGTTATTTTTTTCAATTTTGATAAAATTGTTCTTAAAGGAAATTCTTGAATAAAATTAGTCATGATGAAGAATGTGGATGACGCCCATCCTTCTATGGGTTGAAAAGCTAAAAAAAATCAATGTTTAATATATCCAATAATTTTATTGATTATTTTATGTCCTAGTAATGGATTTATTTGTTGATTTAGAACTCTAGAAATAGATTCTTGTCATTAAAGAGGCACATTATCCTATTTATATATTAATAAAAATTCAAAATCTGGATGGGGAGAAATAGATATTTTGATGAAAAATTTAATATGGATTCATTAAAGGGGAAGTTAATTCTTAAAAATAAAATCATTTTATCAGTTTTTCATTTTTAATAGAAGAGATTAGTTGAATTTATTTCGAACCACTCTTAAAAGAAGGTTTCTGTGATGGAATCATATTATAAATAATTTATTGATAAATTCTTTATCTAAATTGATCACTCTTATTTTCTACACTAGGTTATTTCATGTAGAAATAAATATAATTAATTAATAACTTATTTTTTTAGAAAGGTTATGTTTTAAATATATCAACTAGATCAATTTAAATTATTTACATGTGGAATATCTTATTAAATGAGTAGATTAAATTAGAGAAGAATATAAGAAAAGTCCTTACAAAATGAGATGAGTTAAATTCGTTCCCATACTATTATCTTTGGATTTACTGTCAAGTATGGGGTAGAAGAGAAAATTTAATTTGAATGTAAAATGGGTATTGACAAAAAATTCAAAGGGGGATATTTAAGAACACAAATTGATTAATGTAATACTTTTTTTGTAGTTTTTGTTAATAAAGTTGTTTGATAAAAAGTCAATGTGATAATTTTTGAATGTTGGTGTCCTTCCATTTAATTTTTATTGTGAAATATTCCTATGTTGTTAATGAATCTTTGGTTGGAAATTTTTATTTAAATTAAGAAACAAATAATGTAATGATTACATTGATGTTTGGAAGTTCATAAAACATGTGTCATTGGTTACAGGAATAGGGAGGTTGTTTACATCATTAAAAATTGAATGATTTAGATTTTATAATTAATTTTAAAATATTAGAGATTTATATTGGTTGGATAGTTAATGTCATATAGAATATGGTAAAAATATTTAATGGAATATATATTAAAAACATGTCCTACATCCCAACTAGACAATGAGTAGGGGATCCAGCTGAGGTGGGTACCAGGATCGACCTAAGAAAGTTGGATAGTAGGGCTAAGTCCAAGGGAGATATTTTTTATAGAGTGCACCCAGAAGAGCACCCGCATGAGTATGAAGTCAGTCTTGTACCATATATATGGCGTCACAGAGGTATAAAAGATCACCCAACATGGTATAATGCTAGGAGGTAGTTAGAGAGCATAGTATCCCATTTTTTTAGCTATCAATGTTGGATCTGTTATAACTAAGCATCGAGAGTGATCTCACTTATATGTGGGATTCAGAAAGATGAATCAAAACCATCTGATCTTTTGGGTGAATATCATGGTTTTCAAATCATATTACAAAATATTTGGAACTGTGAGATCTTTATGATGAACCTCTTGAGTCATTCGATCAACATTGGACTTCGTTTTGAACCTCAGCTCGCCCTTGAGATTTTAGTACATCGGGATTTCCAAGTTGTGTCGATGGTAGCTCAATCCATGATCTTTGATCTTTTTTTGAGTGTTTAGATGATCCAAATATATTGGAAATATCTTTTTAATTTTTTTATCATGATATAACAAATATCAAACTGAAGTACTATAATGTTTATGAAAATATCTTTTTTGGTGATGGTGATGGTTTACGGTATAAATCTTGGTCACACTTTGTTTTTTTGATTACATAAGGTTTTGAGATAGTTTTTGTTTTCTCTAAATATTATAATCAATTTCATTTGGTGTTTCCTTCTATCTCTCATCTAATATTTTTTTTCAAAATCTTTAGAGAGAAACATAGAAAAGGATGTACTCTATATTTTTAAGAATATTCCATGAATTTTAAATTTTTGTTCATATTTGATTTCAAATAATGTTTCCAAAAATCTATTCTATTGTTTTGATTTTGTTTTTGGGAAGGATAATGTAGTTCCCATGATTTATATTAGTTTCCTCATACTATTTGTATGTTATGGCTTTGAGTATCACACTCATGTATTTAAATATTTGTGAACTAATTTTCTTGCAAATCTATTTTGGGAAAAAGAAGAAAACCCCACAAAATAGAAGCATGTCACTACAATTGTTATTTTCTACATGAATGTAATGTATAACACTTACACAAAATAATATTCACACCAACCTGTTATGTAAAGGAAATAGATGAATTGTGTAAAAAAATTACATTAAGAATATATAAGACTCACAAAGGGTAGGAATAACTTTTAGGAATTATTTGTTTTGAAATGATCACATCCATGGGGAAAATATTATATATCTATAATTATCACTTTTAGATTCCTCAATGTATAATGAAACACTATGTACAATGTTTTTGAAGATGACAATGACATCATGTATTTTCAAAAAAATAATAAATTTAATAAGAGGAGTCTTGAGTATACAAATATGTGAAGGAAACAGAGAACCAATGCATTCATATACTCATGTGCGAAGAAATAAGAAATACCACATATTAGATTAACATATTTTTCCACAATCTGTGAGTGAATATCACACATGTAAGTAAAATAATAACGTATAGTGTGTGAATGTGAGTCTGTACATGCACGAGTTTTTCAAAGAGTTTGGGAATATATATAGTGTGTGTGTACATTATCTAATAGTGAAGTGGTAGTGAACAATATCAATGCATGATGATTGTGTGTATTTTTCATTCCCTTATTCCAATTATTTTCATGATACATACATGAAAAATCCATGTTAAGAGTTTAATGCATGAAATATAAGATGCATTCATGCTTTGTAGACTATACATGATTTATATAATAATATGCATGCTCCGGAAAAGTATAGTGTAAAGGAAATCAAGGTGAGGTAGTATTTGTGTGTGTGTGATATTATTGTGTTGTTACACAACTAGGTTCAAAAGAATATATATTTTTCATTTTTTATTTAAAAAAATTATACATAAAAAAATTATGAAGAATTATTTGAATTAAATATCTTCATGTATTGATGATAACTACATGAATGATGAACACATGATCTTAATGTATACAATAATTTAGTAGATCTAAAGAAATAATATTCAGTAAATTAGATAAGATGAAAACTAAAAAATTATTGGAGAATATTTGGTTTTAAATTATGATATTGTAGTGAGTTGAAATAAGTGTTTTATGTTATAAAATTCAGTAGAGTATACTGATACTACTAGAATATATTTTTGTTGATAAAATTTACTGGAATTTGAATTGTTTTAGTTGAAGTGAGTGAGTGAAAAATTAGTTTATTCATAGTGGCTCATAGAGAAAGATCAGTTTTTTATTGTACATGTAGTTTGAAATCAGTATGATCTTCCTTATTGTATTAACTATTGTAATTATGAAAAATTTGTGGAATGATAGTATAAAGAACATTGGTAGGATTCTAGTGAAATTTTAAAAAAGGTTCATACCTACACACCATGTTTTTAGGGTGATATCTAACCAACCAACTTGTATTTGGTGATTTATTCATATTATAGAATCCATGTCTTAAATCATCATGAGCATAGTAAGGATGTAGTTATTCACAGTGAGGGAGAAACTTGCAAAAATATTTTGTGATGTGATTCATTTACATTCAATCTTGTATATGGAATAATTGTGTTTTATAATAGGTAATATCCATTCACTCTAATAAGTGTATAATTTCGATTTAAAAGGGTTAATTGGAAATAAAATAAAATGGGTAAAAACATAAGTAGATTGACTCACTACCCCCTATATACCTACATGATACATTGGGTACTTCAGGGGTGTGGATTATTAATATTTCCTTAGTCATTCATATAAATTTCAATATACAACACAATTTTTATAAATAAGGTATGGTTTAATAAATAATAATAATAACCATGATTATTAATTTGTATATTTATAGGAAATTTAATGCTTAATGACTATAGGTGATTTAATATTTCAATTGAAAGTTAATGGCTACAAAAATGGATCAACAAATTTAATGTCAATACTTTCCATAGTCAAAATGATTGTAAAATACATCGAGGAAAAATAAGTTTGGCATGAATAAAACATATCCTTAGTTGATTATATCTAAAATAAAGGTTTTTTTTCATTTATTAATAGAAATACCATAAAAATTCCCTTATAACCATTCTAATGAAAATAACCTTTTCATTTTTAAAATAACCTTTTAAAATTAAAATTACACAAAAAATTTCAAATGGTTTTCATAAAAAATATTTAATGGAACTGAAAAAAGAATATTTATATCATCTGATTGGTTATTTTGGTTTTAAATTTCATTAATTTCATACATCATAAAACAAATATTTCTTTCACTATTTCTTTCATATCCAAACGTGAATTTTTCTAAAAATAACATAAATATTTACTTCAAAAAAATAAAAAAATGATAAAAGGGTAAATATTTCTTTAATAAATAATTTGTAAGTGTTTATAAAAATTCTAAAAAACTTTTTTAAAACATTTCCTTGGAATGAAAAAATTATTGAACAAATTGATAAATGAAGTGAGATGTTCTTAAACAAAATTATCAACTATTTTAAGTAGTAAATAGTGGAAAATTATACTATTGCATGTAAAGATATTAATAAACATAAGAGAATAAAATTGATGTTTTTACTATAAAATGTTAAAATAATTTCTTTCAATGGATATTCAAGAATAAATAATCCGAATTAAAATGAGATTGTGAAATAAACCCTCACAATGTTTATAATGTTAATGTGATAATTAATCAATGATTTTGTTGTGTGTTTTAAATTTAAATACACATAAAATAAGTGGAAATATAAAAATATATATTCAAAAGTCATTACACTAAAAATATTATAATACCAATGATAACAAAGAATTAATTTAACCTAATTAAAACAAATTGAGTTATGAATTTTTCTGCCACTTGGTAATTTTCAAGTCAAATCCGCTTGGATAAAATAATTCAAATTTAAATTTAAAAAACATGAATTATTAAGTAATAATTTTATTCAATGTCATAGTTTCATTATATAAACCATAAAAAATAAATTTGATGCATAACATTACAATTTTCACCAATTAAGGGAAAATTAGATGAAATACCATTCCTTACACTTTGTTTTTTTAATGTGCTTTAATGTAAAGACCTGAACATTTATGAATAAAATTTTATTTTTTAAAATAAATGTCTTCTAGATATGGAAAAAAATTTAAACATGTTTTTTCTTATATCCAATTGTATTTATATTACCGTTATGTATCATTACTATTAATAATGTAGTCATTGTACAATGATCACATGACTAGTATAAATATAGGGTACTAAGAAATCTGGTTGACACAAACAAGGGAAGTGATGGCCCCAAATAGTAGGATAATACCCTTTGAATCCCATTTATCAGAGATTTTTAGGGATTTATTATTTATGGGATTTTTTTAGACAAATCCATTGCTGAGATCAAACAACTTAATCTTGAGTGAAACCGTTTATGAGGGAAGTGTACGATCATCCAGATCAGGACACAAACCATGTTCACCGAAAGGCCCCATGAAATCCACACCATTCCACACCTTAATTTTAGGGAATATGTTGGTGTAATAAATTTATATGTAACAATACCATATCATTATGATTATGTTCATTAGTTTTGTATGGAATTTTGAATATATTTTCATTTTATTATTTTTACATTGTAAATGATTTTTAAATCACAAACAACATTTTTGGTCAATATTAAAATTCAATTAATAAAAAAAAATTATTGACTTAATAGATTTTTGAGTTAAATAATATTTTAGAAAAATATTTTTTTGAATTAATTTTTTATATATAAATTATCATATAATTTTTATGAAGTCAATTATAATTTTTATTAATGTTTGAAAACTGTTTTTTCAAAAACACATCAATTTTCAAAAAATGACAATTTTTATTTTAAAAGTTAAAATTTAAAAATTAATAAAATTATTTAGATAAAATAAATATTATTTTTGGAGTTAGGACATCGAAATTATCCAATCTTGAGTTTTTCATAATTTTTTGAGACTGTAGAATATTTGGGTAAAAATTAAAAACAGTATAAAAATATAATCTGTTTTATGACGTAATAATGACCCAATAGTGGTGTAATAAAATACCATAAATGGTATATTCTTCCAAATATTTACTTTTAATTTAAAATAATTTAATTTTAGGTATATTAGAATTATTTTATAATGCCTTAGTGAATCCTCCAAGAAATATAAAATATTTTATGATTTTAAATTCATGTCATTGAAAGTGTGACTCTCCTCCACATAAGAAAGTGATATATTTTAATATATTCTTCTCTTATACATTTAAAATATTTTATACAGTCTCCATTTCTGGAAACCATTTTCAAAAACCATGGGATATTTTTTGGTTTTTAATATTTTATTATGTTGTGCTCAAAACCAAAATAATAATGAATTCCCCCACCTTTCCTATATAAAACCACCAACGAAATAATTATTCTTCACTCAAACACATTGAAGTTATACCACCCTCTACAACCTACTCTATAGAGTCCTCCCAAGGCCCCCTAATATTTCAAGAAGCCCCCCCCAAGCCTTTGGTATCACACATCGAAGTAAGGTATCCTCACCTTCCTCTCATCCCCTTTGCATTCATGCACCTTCATTGAGAGTAGTTATTTAATTTCAATTTTTTGTTATGAAATTCGTTTGTAATCATCAAATTACATTCCAATTGATGTTATTTCAAGGATTTATCATTTATCAACCCTCATTTAGAACCTTACATAAGCCGTTACAATGCCAAAATTCCATAAGGGATTTCTCTCTACTCATTTCCATTCAAGAATTTATTTTATATTAGGAATATAAATTCCATTTCATATGTTGGGATATTATGTTACATGATCCCCTTATATTATATTATAATTCATGAATTATCCATTTATCTCTCACTAAACTCACTTTAAAAACTTCTATTTGACTTCGTTATGCTGTCAAATTGCATTATTATTTCGCATGGAAAAATCATCATGTAGTGAATACTATACACATTTATCTTTCAAGGGTATTCACCTTTATGATAATGTACTTATTTTTTGGGGACTTACATGTATTTATTGATCATTTCTTGTTCTTTTAATAAATTATGAGGTTTAATGAATCCAGGTTGTATGATCTATGTGGCACACTTGTAAATGACAATGAAATGATTATGAAAAGTGCACCCTGATAGGACTCTAATGTGTTGGGTAATGTTCAGTAACATGTTAATCCATGTGTAGTAAAGATTTAATCATGATAATTATTGTTAAATGAGGGTTTACTCATTCTAATTCGTGTTCAATGATGATTTACTCATGTTAATTCATGTGCAATGATCTTTGGCTCATTATAATATCATGTTGTATGTTGTTTCCACAGTTCCATGTTATGAATATCATTCTATATCATGACATTATGTTCATGTTTATTTTCAACTCCATTGATATTCTTATTGATGAACATGTACAATATTCCTCATCGTTTACCATGTAAATTCCCTTGTTGGGCGTTATATCTCACCCTTTTCTTATGCATGCCTTTAGGTTATCACATCCAATGCTAAGTATGAAGGAATTTTTTGGTCTTGTAAAATATGTTTTCAATAATGATGTGTATTTCATGTTTTAAATTGTTATATAATGTTTCTAATCCCTAAAAACAATATAAATATCAATCTTATTGGTTGTATTAATTTCATGTTTATGTAATAAATAATTTCTAAATGTGTAATAATGAACATGTTTCTTATTGTTGGTATCAGAGGATTGGTTTAGTTAATTTTTTCCTTTGGATTAAAAAGATATAGTGAAAGACTTATGGATAATACTAAGTATAAGAAAAGAGTCCATAAATTTTTGGTGAGTATAGAGTATGTTTTTTTCAAGAATATACATCCCTGTTAGGATACGAACGAGTAGAGGTGGCTCTTTCAAAGACGTTTCTAAGGGTATAACCCAAAAAATACCACATTGAGCTAGACATGAATGGGAACTAGTGCATGACAACTAACCTTTCTGAAATATTGGTTCGACACTCCCAAGGTATGTTCTTTGATAAATTCATAAACATAGTATGAAAAAAAATGAGGGAAAAAATCCCATAAGAATATATGTAATGAGATAGATCATGTATAATGTAGATCAAATCCTAGAAATTCATAAGTGAATAAGGTAAGTTTAATTTCTCTGTTTTCCCTTTAACGTCAAAAGATTCCCCTTTATGTTTATAATGGTTTAGAAGTACTCGTATCTATGTTTATATTAGATATAGTAGAACCAAAATAAAAAGGTGACAGGTAGGTTTATTTTCTATAGTTCTACACATTATTTAATATCTCAAAAGATTAGTATAATAATCCAAACACAACCACAAAGCATGGAAGTTGAGATTTTGATAAAAATGTAAAATGTAAACATTATAACATCCCATGAATATGACTCCTCACCTATCACGATTTTTAGTTCGAACATCACAGATTACCTCTCCATACTCCCCTCAATGGAATTTGATGAAATTATTAACATGCATTAGATTTCTCTATATAGAGATAACATAAATTTATGTAAGAGGAAAATCACCCTCCATATGGTGAATCGGCCACGTATTATATACAAGTGCATGGAGGAGGATGAATCATATTTATCACTGTCAGCTCAAGCATGGATATTACTACCATATGAGAACGTGTATCATTCTCAGATGATTGAGTCTAAGGATATAACCTTCATCAAAGACATGCCAATTGTGAGGGAATCTGCTCATGTGTTTCATGGGGAATTTCCTAGTCTTACTTCTAGTAGATATATTTAATTCCATATGGATCTTATCCCAAGGGCATTGGAAATATCAAAGACTCCATATAGAGTGGTTTTTGTGAACTTGAGGTGCTAAAAAAACTACATGAGAATTTGGATAAAGGGTTTATATGCAAAAATGCTTCACAATGAGGTGCACCAGTCCTCCTAGTCATGAATAAGGATGGTTCAGTGTGCCTTTGATTTTATTCTCATGAGATCAAAAAAATCATGATAGAGAAAAAGTATCATTTTCCATGAAATGATGACTTTTTCGATCAACTACATGGATCACAACACTTCTCCAAGGTGTATCTGTGGTTGGGATATTAACAAGTTAATGTGAAGAAGGAGGATATCCCCAAGACTAATTTTCATACAGGGTACGAGAAGTAAGTGTCATATTTATTCTATTAGGACTCACTAATTCTCAATAAATCCTTATGGACTTGATAAATAGAGTCATTATAAATTACATTGACAAATATGTGTTAGTCTTTATAGGCAATATTTTAATATACTCCAAAACCAAGGAGGAGCATAAAGAGTATCTGACCACATTTCTAGATTCTTTTCCAAATGGTAAGATCTATGAAATGTACATAAAGTCTGAGTTTTAGTTTTAGTAAGTCTTGTTCCTGGGGAATATCATCACAAGCAATGGAATATCTATGGATCCTTCCAAAAAATAAATTGAGGTATGGCCAAGGCCAACATCTATGACAAATATCTATAGCTTCTTGGGGTAAACAGGATATTATCGCTGATTTGTGACAAGTTTCTCATGATTTTCAAACCCTCTTAACATAATAACTCATAAGGGAGTCATGTTTTCTTAGAATTATGAATATGAAGAAAGGTTCCTGGAGTTGAAGAAGAGACTTGTCACTGCCCCTATGGTCACACAACCCAAAAGTGGGGATCTTGTAGTAATCATTAGAGATAAATTCAATAATGGAATGGGATTTTTTTGAGTTATAATGAAAAATTCATTTCTTATGCCTCAATTTAGTTGAATATTAATGAGAAAAACTATCCCACACATGATCTGGAGTTGGAAGTGGTGATATTTCTACTAAAAAATTTGGAGCATTATCTATTTGGGGGGAAGTGTGAAATATATACAGATAAAAAATTTCTAAAATATATATTCACATAGAAAGAACTAAATAAGAACCAATGAAGATGGTTAGAGTTCATCTTGGATTACAAATGCTCAATCCATTACAACTGCAGGAAAGAGAATACGGTGGTTAATTATCTATGTACAAAGAAACCAACAATTCCTTCATTGATGATAATTGAAAAGGATCTAATCTTCTTGGATTTTGTAAAGATGGACATAGGAATCATATATAAAGTAACATGATCAATCCTTTTAGAAATTACTTCTCAATCATCTTATTTATAATGTTTAAATGATGAGCAAAAATATGATTTGGGAATTCAGAAGAATGTGGAAACTATTAAAAAAATTAAAATCACTAGATTTCAATTTTAATGGATAAGGAATTGTGATATTTGGGTCAGTAATACTTGTTCCATAAAATCCAGAGTTATATAATAAAATTTTTGATGATGTACATATGTTATATTTATACAATAAACCAGGAAACACGAAGATGTATCGAGATCTCAAGAAGCACAATTGATGTGATAAAATGAAGAAGGGGATCATTAAATATATATCAATGTGGCTGGTATGTCAGTAAGTGAAGGCTGAGAGGAAGATGTGAAGGAGATGATTAAACCATTACCCATACCAACATGGAAATTAGAAAAAATCACCAGTGTATTTTTCACCAAACTTCTAAAAATGTCAAAAGGAAAAAATTATATATGAGTTGTTGTGTATAATCTTACAAAGACTACAAACATCATTATAATTTTATAGGATTTATCATTGGATCAACTAGAACAGATTTTCATAATTGAAGTGGTAAGGATACATGGATTACCACTATATATTGTGTTTAATAGAGATCCATGATTCACCTTTATGTTATGGAAGAGTCTCCAATATGCTCTGAACTGTGAGTTGAACTTCCTCATAACCTATCACCCTCAAACTAATTTCCAATCCGATTAGACTATCCAGACACTTGAGGACATGTTAAGAGCCTTATCAATGGACTTAAAAAGGTTTATGGGCCAACAACTTCTTTTGGTGTAGTTTTCTTACAAAAAAATGGTTTCTACTCATGAATCTAAATGTCTCCTTATGAAGCCCTTTATAGGAATAGTTTCAAAACACTAGCATGTTGGGATGATGTTGGGGAACAAAATCTTCTTGGTCTAGATGTTTTTTATTAAATGTTGTAGATGTTTAAAACCATCTACAAGCATATTAAATCTACTCATAGTCGACTAAAGAGCTATGAAGACCATCATTGAAGAGACCAATAGTTTGATGTTTAGGACCTGGTATTCCTCCACATATCAACATGGAAGAGAGTTATGAGATTTGGGAAGAAGGTAAATCTTAGTCCAATGTACATAGACTATTTTGAGATCCTTGATCACATTGGAGTAGTGGCCTATCTACTAGTAATCCCCTCGAATCTATCTCAAGTCCATGATTTATTTCATGTATCGCTTTTAAGGAAGTTTATACCAGACCCATCACATGTACTCAATCCAAAGGTGGTACCATTGTAGAATGACATCTCTTATGTGGAGAAGAAGGTGAAGATCTTAGATTTTAGAGAGAATTTTCTACAAAATAAGACAACTCCCACCATCAATGTGTTTTTGTAGAAATCTCAAGTTCAAAGAAACGATGTGGGAACCATAGGAAGTGATGAAACAGAGTAATCCTATGATTTTTTAATGTGTGAAAATGGAATATTAAGGGTGAAATTCCTTAAGGGGGGAAGGTTGTAACGATAAGAACATTTTTGTATAAAATTACCTTCATTTTAATTATGTGTCCTCTGGATATAAAAACACATTGACTCCTTTTGTTATATTATATCTAATTGGATTTAAATTGAAATTAATTATCATTACCATTACTAATTTAACAATTGAGAAGTGATCACATTACTCATATAAATATAGTTTTTTAATGAATCCCTTTGACACAAACCAAAGAAGTGATAAACTCAACCAATAGGATCATTCCCCATGAAGCCCCTTTATTATAGCTTCAAAGGGAGGTATCATTTCTGGTAATTTCCCAATACCATGCCCAAGATGATATGAAACAACTAAATCAATATGAAAACCATTTATGGGAGAAGTTTATGATAACTGAGATCACGACCCAAACCATGTTCAGCAAACGACCCCATGAAACTCCCATCATCACACACCTTACAATTAAGGAGTATTCTGGTGTAATAAAGGGATATGTAACAACACCCTAGCATTATGATTATGTGAATTATTATTTTTAGAATAATTAATATACTTTAATTTTATTATTGCTACTTTTTAAATGATTTTTAAAACAGAAATAGTTTTTTTGGTTAATATTAAGATTAAATTAAGAGATCCATTTTGATGAATTACTGGATTTTTGAATTAAATAATATTTTATTAAAATATTACTATTAAATTATTTTTATTAAATATAAATGATTGTATAATTTTTATGACGTCAATTTTAATTTTTATTGATGTTTGAAATTTTTTTTTTTCAAAACCCATAAATTTTAAATAAAAATTAACATTTAATTTAAAAGTTAAAATTTACATATATAGAAAAATATTTAGATGAAATGAATATTTTTTTTGGAATCAGGATGTCTAAATTATCCAATTATTTATTTTTCATAATTGTCATAGACTACCGAATTTTTGGGTAAAAATTTAATACTATATAAATATATAATTTGTTTTATGAAATCATAATGACCCAATAGCGAGGTAATAATATACAATAAAAGTAATATTTAGAAAAAAATATTTTTTCCCTTTAAAATAATTCAATTTTACGTTTATTGGATTTATCTTATAAAGCCTTAGTGAATCCTCAAAGACAAATAAATTATTCTAATATTTTAAAATCATTTCCTTGAAAGTGTGACTCACCGCCATAGAAGCAAGTGCAATATTTTCATATCATTGTCCCTTATCCTTTTAAAATAATTTACACCACTTCCCTTTCTCAGAAATCATCAACAAAAACAATGGGATGGTTTGTTTATTGAATTTTTTAGTGTGTAGTTCCCAATACAAAAATAATTATCAACTCCCCCACCTTTCCTAAATAAACCCATTGAAGAACCCATTTATCTCTACTCCATATCTTTTAAGGGTGACCCCACTCTACCACCTACTCACTAGAGTCCTCTCAGAGCACCCAAAAGCTCCCATGAAACCTCCCCCAACCCTTAGGGATCACACATCCATGTAAGGTATTCTCACCTTCCCCCCTTCCCCTTTGAAATCAGGCAACATCTACGAGACTAGTTCTTTTAATTTTACTTCCATGTATTGAATTTTTGTTGTAATAATTATCTTATTGTTAAATTTTTGTAATTTCAATGATATATCATTTATCCTCCCCCGTTAGTACCCTTATTTAAGCTGTTACTCTGCCAAAATTCTGTAAGGGATTTCTCTCATCTCATTTCGATTCAAGAATTTCTTTTCTATTAGGAATTAAAATTCCATTTAATATGATGGAATATTTTGTTATATTAACCTATTAATATCCATTTCCTATATAAATGATGAGATACCCATTTATTACTTTCCATACCATTTTACGAACATCTATTGGACGTCGTTATGCTACCGAAATTGCACCACTATTTTCCATGAAAAATCATCATGTAGTGAATACAATACCCATTTCTCTATCAAGGGATTTCACCATTTTGATCATGTAAATATTTATTGGGGATGTACATGTTTGTGTTTCACATTCATTTTTAGGTAACAAATTATGATGTTTAATGAATCCAAGTTGTACGATCTATGTGGAACACTTATACATGAAAATGAAATGGTTTTGATGGGTGGACCCTAATAGCACTCCAATGCACTGGGTAATGTTTAGTATCATGATACTCCATGTGAAATGAGAGTTTAATCATACTAATTCATGTTCAATTAGGGTTTAATCATGATAATTCATGTGAAACGGGGGTTTACACATGCTAATCCTTGTGCAATGAGCCTTGGCTCAGGCTAATATCATGTTTTATGTTGTTTCCACATTTCCATGTTATGAATATCATGCTATATCATGCCATTAGGATCATTTTTCATTTGAGCTCCATTGATATGCCTATTTAAGAACATTTATTGTCTTCCTCAAGTTATTCCATGTTTATTCCCATACTTGGCTTTATATATCAACCTTTTCTTATGTATCTCCTCAGGTTATCCCATGAAATACTATGTATAAAGGAATGTTGTGGGAATGTTGATGATGTTTTCAATAAATATGTGGATTTTATGTTGTATGTTTTCATGTAATGTACCTAATCCCCAAATACACTATACAAATCAATCTTCTGGGTTGTATTACGTAGAATTTTATGAAATAAATGTTGTTTAAATGTGTAATTAAGACTATGGTTGTTAGATGTAACTTCTGTTGTAGTGGTTTTAAACATTTTATTAAATTATTAAAGAACCATATCAATATTTATAATATCATATATGATCCATTAATAACATATTATCACCTTTTAATTAATAATATTTCATTATTCTCATTGTTTCAGGTGTATATTGCCTTGTTTTCTCGTCATGCATTATCATGAAAGTTCAGTTTTTTTTAATATTATATAGTTCCATCATATCCACAATAATATTAATAATTACATAATTATTGTATTTTTACATGAATTATTATTTTAATACCAATCATTAATGATGGTTTTGATAACAAAATTACCTTACAGTCATGGAGACAGTTGGTTGTACATAAGCATGAGTAACATTTCCACTTTTCAATGACCGTTATGGAATGGTGGTAAGTAATATTTTGTCATGCCATAATTTTCATCAGATAATATAAATAATATTATTTCATTAAATATAAATATATATATAACCCATTTGGTGTGGTGATGAAAATAGAGCCACATCCCTCCATGAAGGGAGTAGTTCTCATGTACATGAATGATGTAATCACTTTTCAATGTAAGAAACAAAATGATATATTATATTTTATGAATAATATATATATGATTAATATCATAATTTTTTCATTTATATCACATATATTCATTAAGGTTATCTTTATTACCCTCTATGTAAAATGATAGTTAAAGATGAATCACGTCGCTTCTATAGGCGGTGAGTCGTTGTACTCACGAGCGTCGTTATCGTATCCACAATGGAATAGAAAGTAAAAAAAATTATATAATGACTCAAGTTGTATAATTATGTTATAAATATAATATATATAATTTATATACATTATCATATTAAATTGAGAGGGGTGGTAAAAAAAATATGAATGACAACAGTTTTGAAGGTGGTAATTCAATGCACACATGAATGATGACTTCATAACCAATTTTATATAATTGGATAAGGTTGTAGATAATGACCTTAAAATAAAAAAATATAAGTATATGGAAGATAATTAGGGTAATATTTAATCAATATTTATTAATAAATTTTGGAGATGGAGGAAAAATATAATAAAAACACTCATTGAAGAACGTTAACTCTACTTTGGGAAACCTCTTAGGTTTTCACTAAATACATAAAATGATTGAATTCTTCCAAAAATAATGATTTTTGGAGATAAATATTGAAATTTGGAAGTGATTTGGGTTGTCTATGTTAGAATCAAAAGGGTTTTAGGTGTGAATAATAGAGGAGTGGGGTGGCCTTTTATAAGTGTGGTGAGTGGTACACTTGTGATTTTTTAAAATAAAATGGTGTACCCACATTGTCACATTCTACAAGGGTCGATAATAAATTATTATACAAAATTAGATATTATAGGGTTGAAATATTTCCACATAATATATTTTAGAAATGTTTTTTTTGTTATTTTTACCATTAAATATTTAATTTAACACATCGGTAAATCGATTTTTTTTCCATAACTGTAGTAAATAAATTTACTATTTTCAATATTATTTTTTGTAAAATATTATATTTAACTAATTAGATATTATAAATTATTCTGATTCAAAATATGGAATATATGTTTCGTAATTCCATTTACATAATTGGAAAAAAAATAATGAAAAAATAATCCTGCAATTGCGACAACAATGCGGGTATTGAAAAAGAATATGATCAAACATTTACAATGTGTTTACATCAAAATTCAACATGAAAATGATTCTGATGACCTAAATTGGATTGATATATATATTATTGAACTAATATTTTATTAAAACAAAATAAAAAACAAAATTTATGATTATTAATAATGTAAATTAGAATTCATTTTTCAATTAAAATTTAGAATTTTTTATTTTTCATAGAAAAATGAAATATTTCCTAATATTCCAAAAAATTAATCCTAAAATAATTTTGTTATGATTATTTAAAAATATATTTTCATTTTTTTTTCAAAATAATTTTCTAAAAGTGGCAAATGTTAATTTTAGATTATGTGTTGAAAGGACTAAAACAACTTTTTGAAAAAATTCATTTTATAAATAAACATTTCTTCTTCATTTAAAAGATTAATATTTTATTTATAATCAATAGATAAACATAAATTTCATAATTTATTAATTACTATTCATACAATTTAATTTAACATATAGTTGATAATGGTACACTATATTTTGGTTCATTTAGACTTGGGGTTTCAATTTTCACAAGCTAATAAAGTGATTAAATTTAATGAAATATATTTTATGGGTTTTTTGATATCATTATGGTTTATCCCATATGCTACTAAATAAAATGTTTTCCTTTTATAATATTTTGTATTTTAATCTCCCCACATAATATAAATTGCATCTCCACAATTCAATATTGGTCTCGGAAATCAAGTTTTTAACATTTGAAAATACCATTGATGAAAAAGCCACATCATAATTAGGGTTAATAAAATATCCTTTTAATAAGAGGGAAAGGGAGGTAAAAGGTAATATGGAATAACATATAACTAGGATTATATATAGAATAAAATCAATTTAAATTGAATATATAGAGATTTTAGTAAATTATAAATAATTACAATGTGACACTGGACATTGATCACAAGAATGTGAGTTATCAATGTAAAGGTAAGGACCTCAAGACATAAATCTATCACAATTTAAAATATCATTGGTTTTATCTTATATATTATAGTAATTGTGTAATTTTTTTTCAAGATCCTTTTTCTAATGTTGATGAATTATTTTTATCTCTAATAATATAAGGAAATATACATGGTAATTTTCTATTTCAAAAGCACAATTTCATCCTTTTATTGGTATTTGATCAATTTTTTATTCAATACTTACTCTTAGAATTTTTTATTTTTTTGTATAAAGTAGTAAAATTCACTTGTAATGGATAGTAAGGTCTGTAGTTTAATGTCTTTCAGTTTATCTTTAACTATTTTCCAAAACCAACATGGTTATACAAAGTTATAAAATACGAATAAATCTCCATATAGTGAAGTAATAAATTAATCTCTAAAATATAATCCCATTATAAACTTAAAAATTTTCATAAATGGTTATCTGTATGACCCTTCCAAAATATTAAGTTCTAAAACATTAGAAATAAGGGCACAAATTTTTTAAAATTAACTTATCACTAATCCCAAAAATAACATGAAGTAGCTCTTAATATCCACATACTAATCATGTGAATACATTTACCATGTATTCTCTCCAAAAATGGTAATAACCTGAATTACCAAAAAACCTTATTAAACCATTTTCTTCCTTATAGCTTTAGTAAAACACATATTATTGGAGATATTCCTTAAAACCAAAAATATTATAATCTTCTTCAAATGATAGTACAGTACACTTTTTAAACAAATCATTAATCAGTCCCAAGGTAGTCGGTACTATACAATTTATTTTATCCAAACAAATTATCTCTTTATCCCAACATCATTATCTAAACATCAGGAATATATTAAGTGTTATGTTTTCCTCACTCACAATTTTTTTTCTACGAAGTTCATCTTTTCACTGAATCATTTTTCAGGGTAATTAGTATTTTTCAACCAATGATTTCATATCCATAAGGAAAAGGTGATGTGGTAAAATCCTTTTACATTTCATAATTCGTATAACTAGAATATCATTGATAATATAATCAAATGAAATGATTCATGAATCCAAAATCAACGACAATAATCATTCCACTTCATTTGTGGTAATAGAATAAGCTAGAAAATGATCAAATCATTTCTTTTAAAGTATATTCCATTGAATCTTGAGAACATTACTTTTTTAGTGTCCCATCTCTATACAGTTGAAGCATTGTACATTTGAAACATTTTTCATCCAGTTTCCATCGCAATAATGGTGGAATTTCTCTCCAAAATTGTATATAAATATTAATCCTTTTATACGAGGAACATGGGGTTTCATTCCACAACTATAACATTTGGGACGAACTTTTTTCACTTCATTAATTTATCTTTCATTTCCCCTAGAAACAACTTCTTCTATATCTTACCATTGAAACCATAATACTTAGTAAAATATTTATATTTCTTGCTATCACATGATTTAATATCCTCATATAAGGAGAATATTTGGGAGACTATTTTCCTTCAAATTATTACATTAATCCCATTAAAGAAATTATCATTATTACTCTTTGTATTATATGCATTGATATGGTTCCCATTCCTTCTTCTAGGTTCCATTTCCAACTGATTTGATATACTAGAGTAGATCTTATCATTACGAAGCATAGTGTATAATCCCAAAACTAGTTAAATATTTGAAATAAAATAAAAAAATTATGCATATCTAATCTCATAATAATAAACATGGATTATTTGGGGACATGTCTATTTCAAATCTCTTATAATGGTCTGTAAGGAAAATGTTAATTATACTAAGAAAATCCCCAAGGATTGTAAAACTAGGTGCATATTAAGGTCCCATTCATGCACCAAGTGATGATCTTGTCATGTCCATTGTGCCCCTTTCATAGTTATTACCCCTAGGTACATCTATACCAAAACCACATCATTTGTAATATCCATAAGGGGATGCATTTCTACAAAAAGTAAAATAATATCAATATTTCAAAATAATTATGTTGTTTCTATATACATATTCTCAATGTCTATCATAGGGTAATTATCCCTAATATATGTTTTCTTAAATCTAATTCCCATGATTTTTACTAAAATTACTATTATAAAAACTATAGTGAACCTGTCCCTAGTATCCTGAATCCAATTTCTGCATTATTAAATAAGAATAAAATATATTTAATTGCGTCCTAATAGAAAAACTAGTTTAGTACTCATAGTAAACTATATATATACATGATTCCCAAATTACATTTTAAAACATATATTAAAAGATTTTTTTTAAATTAGCATTATTCCCACTATAATAACCTATAATTTCAATCATAGTACACATCATGGATTAATTGAAAATTTAAAAAAAGTATGGGTGATCTCAAATGATTTGTAAAGGTTATATTCAATGGAAGCTATCTTGAATTAATATTCATAATCATCATGGAATGGTAAATAACTGAACACATATTCTATTTACATTTCATTATTATCAAGATAATATAAATAATAATCAATTTGGTAAGGTAAATAACTAAAAACACAATCCGTTTAATCTATCAACTAAAAATTAAATGAATCAGAACAAAATATTATTTTGAAAATTTCATTGATAATGATAAATATATTTTTAATGAAGTAAATTATTAATTATTGGATGTCATGTCTCAGGAACATGATACCTATAACATCACGGAATTTCACTATAATGTTTAAAAACATATGAAAAAATATGTTTAATTCTATCTTACATATTTGTCTCCTCAGTCCTACCGATGCATTGACATGCTATAACAGGATTCACCCATCAATGCATGTACAACTCATTCCTCATATATCAAATAATCAATTTAATTAATGAATCAATATTTCTTATCATTAATATGTGTATTTAATAAATAATCCATCTTATTAATATTTACCTCATTAGTCAAATAACATTCAATTTAAAACACCATATGTAGAAATGATATATGGTTTGATCAATAATCATATTAATTATAAATAATATAGATATTTAGGTAAAATTTAATTTTGATTGATCATAGTAAATTTAATATTTCATTAGAATTTTAATGAATAAAAAATGAATCAATAAAGTGAATTTCAATACTTTCAGTAATCAAAATGGTCGTAAACCTTCTAAAAGACCAATAAGGATTGTATTAATACAATATATCATCAATGGATTATATTTCAATTATAGTCATTTGTTATTGATGAATATAAATACCATAAAAATATATTTAGAAACATTATTGAGGAAAATATACTTTTCATTTTGAATTCACATATTAGAAGAAAAAGCACACAAAATATTTTAAAAAAAATTCTAATTAAAAATAAAATTTTAGGCATCAAAACTATTTTTTTCAAAAATTTGAGTAGACATGATGTATGGAAAAAAAATTAATGTCATACTTGTTAATACAATGATTCCTTTAGCCATTTTATTAAAATCCAAATAAGTAGTATTTTGAAAATGAAATTAATATTTCTTTCAGAAAAATTAAAATGTGAAAATGGGTAAAACAACTATGAAAAATTATTTAGTGATTGTTGAAATCAACTTTTAAAACAATTTTATAAAACCTGGTTTTTGAGGAAAATAGATTTCAAACCAAATTGATAAATTGAGTATGCTTTTGTTGAAAAACATTTATCTTTTATTTTAGGCTCTAATGAGTTGGAAAATGCAACTATTAATTTAAAACATGATTAATAAAAATAGTTTAATAACTTGAGAGGGTTTATCATATAGTGAGAATATAATATCATTTAACAAAAATTATATAATAAATAATCCTGACTAAAATGAGATTATGAAATAAGACTTCTCAAATATTGTAATATTAAATTAAGAATTAAACAAACAGTATATTATGTGTATTAAATGTAAATCCAAATGAAACTAGTGTAAATACAAAAAAAATATTTTCAAAATTTATTACACATATAATCTAAGAATATCAGTTATAACAAAGAATTAATATAACCCAATGAAATGAAATTTAGTTATGAAATTATATTCCATAAGTTAATTTTCATTTCAAGTCCCATTGGATGAAATTGTTAATGTTTAAACTTAAAATAAAAATAAATTTTATGGAATAATTATATTAAACGCCAAATTTTAAGTATATATATAATAAAAATTAAATTAGATGCATAACATTACAATTTTCCTTAATAAGGGGAATTTGAGATGAAATCTCTTACCTCATACTTCTTTTTGGTCAAAAGTGATTTCACATAATGTATAGCAGTTTAAAACATGTCATTTACTTATTATTGAACCATGTTAATATTTATAATAACATATATTGTACTTCAATAATGTCTCACCATCCATTCATTAATAATATTTAATTTTTCTCATTGCTTCTGTTGTTAATGGCCTTGTTTTCTCATTTTTCCGTTGTCATGAATGTTTTGATTCTTATGAATATTATATAGTTACATCATATCAAGAATAATAATCAGGAAATAATTATTATATTTTTACCTTAAATTAACTTTTAATACGAATCCTTAATTATAGTTTCTAGAAAAGAATGACATTATGATCATGGAAATGGTAGGTTGTACTTACGTATGAATAATGTTTCAATTTCTCAATGATAATTATGTAATGAAATTTAAGTAATATTTTATAGTTACGTAATAATAATAATACCATAAAGAAAATATTATTTACTTTAATATACTTAAATAAATCATCTATGTGGTGTGGTTATGAAAATAGGGTCATGTTGCTTTGTGAAGGTGATAATCAACACGTAAATGAATAATAATATCATTTTTAGTATAAGAATGAAAAGGAAATATTTTATGATTATAATGATAAATATTTAATTAATATCATAATTAATTCATTTAGATAACATGTATTAATTAAATTAATACTTATTTCCTTTCATGTAATGTGTCAATGAAAGTCAAATCACATAACTTTATGAGGTGGTAGTTTGTCATACATAGGAGGAACGTTACTATATACCCTATAGAATGGAATGTAAAATAATTTATATATTATATAATGTATCCATATATATAATTGTGTAATAAATAACATATATATACTTCATATAAATTATAATACCCAATATTAATAGGTGGTCATGGAAAAACGAATAACATTGGTTCGTGAGGTAGTATAGTTCTATATATGCAAATAATGATTTGGTAAAATGTTATATGAAAGTGGAGATGGTTTTAGTTAATTCCCATAAAATAAGAAATATTCGTATATGGAAGATAGTGAGGTTATTTTATCATCATTGTTTAACAATAATTCATTTAGGTGGAGGAAGAAAAAATTCAAAAAAGATCATTGTTGAACGTTAACTCTTCTTTGGGTAACCACCCTCTATTATCCCCAAATCCTTTAATGGATTTATTTATTTATAGATTATTGAATAAAGGATTAAGGAATTGAACTTGGGAATTTATTTGGAAAAAACATGTTTGAAACAAAATGGGTTTAATTGGAGAATAAGAGAGGATATTTGGTGGCCTTTTATAAGTGAGATGAGTTGCACACTTGTAATTTTTGAAAAGAATAAGGTGTGACCACATTTTTCATTTTCCAAAATGGTCTAAAATAGATTATAATTTTTAATTAGACATTATATGATCTAAATATTTCCTCAAAATATATTTTAGAATGGTTTTGATGTTATTTTAAAGATTATATTTTTAATTTAACACTCCTGTAAATCTATTTTTACCTTAGTCGCGGTAAGTAATTTTTTGGGTTTTAAATATTTTTTTTTTGTAAATTTTTTTTTACCTTATTAGAGTGTATATTTTATTATTACTCCCAATATAGAATCCATTTTTTCAAATTCCATTCACATAAGTGTAAAAGATTAATTTAAAATTAATCCTGCAGATGCAATGAGAAATCTGGGTTTCAAAGAGCTAATGTTAAAAAGACTACAATGGTTTTATATCTAAATTAATTATGAAAATTATTTATATAACCTAAATTATATGAATAGATATATTATTTTAAAAAAATGCTTTAAAATAAATTCAAAATATAATTTAACTTTATAAATAATTTAATCTAAAAGGCAATTTTCAATTAAAATTTAGTATTTTTATACTATTAATCAGAAAACAAAATTTTATAGAAAAATTACCAAAAAACAATAAGATTAATAAGATATGGGGATTAATTTTTTTTTATTTTCTCAAATAAATTATTTATAGGTGGTAAAAAATAAATTTTAATTTTCTGTGTAATGTGCGAATAAACAACCTTTTAGAAAAAAATCAATTTTTCTGAAAACTTTTTCTGAAGTGGGAATATTTTGGAGAGGAAAATGGCTATACATTCTTGGAATAATTGGTGAAAAACATATGATGCATGTGTGTATTTTTGTTGAGAATCATGATTGTTTTAATGGTTCCTTACAATCTTCTTCTATGTAGAGACATCAATAGCAATTAATAGGCCCCTTATATCTTAAGGGATAAATTCATGAATTGGATTTGGACTTGCGTTTTCAACCATCATAATTTTTTTGTATGCCCAAACATTAAATCTATCTTTGCTTCAATTGATTCTCACTCGAGATGGTTGGTTTCCAAGGATTCATTCAATGATTTTTGGAGGGCTAACTGGAATGGAATTCCCCATTATAATTTTATAGTGGGTGAGGACATTACTTTAGATTAGAGTATTTCTATCAAGGATCATCTTGCTAACATAGAATATCTTTCAAATAAAATTTTTATCATTGATAAAAATTACTACTTCTCCAGTATGGTGGAATTATGGGCATGGAAGCCTGCTGGTAATGATTTTCTTTACTCCAGTTTGACTTACAGGTTCCCATTCCCTTACAATATGGACCCTCAGTGGTTAGGAGGGATGCACAAGAACATTATTAGGACCTATCAGTCTATACTAGCATGCCTAGTTTCTCATCAGAAGATTCCAATATATTTATATCTTCAAACTCGAGGAATAAATTTTTTATCATCATGTGTTCTTATTCAACATCACTGGGAGGATACAGATCGTCTGTTTCTTGGTTGTGTTGTTGCTGCTTCAATGTGTAATGTTTTTGGTGATATTTTTTGAAATCTCTCTACCAAATATGGATTCCATTTTTGACTTTATATAGAGCTTTGGATCCCTTCCCCTTACCATCCAGCTGCTTCATCTATTTAGGGTTTTTGCAACTTAGCTTCTGTATTTCATCTTGTACACTCGCAACTAGGTACCCCATTCTTGTTATTCTTTTTTGGTCAGTGATGCAGTATCTTGGATTTTGGAAACTATTAGTAGGACCATCATTCCAAGTAAACATTTATACTCTAATAAGGTTTAATGATTTGATTGTGATTACCCAAATTTGAGTAAAAGGTTGTTTTTGGCCTCCGTATGGTGCTTTGGAAGATTTATGGAAGGTGCATCTTGTTGGATGGAAGCCAACTGTGACAGAACCTCTCAAGGAAATTTGGGTCCCTCTGGCTATGGTGTTACCTTTAGGTATCATCTAGTAGATGTTCTTGGAAGTCTTCATGTATATAGTGGTTTTTCCTCTTCAATTGAGGATAAGATTCTTGGTATTATTATTGATGTGGAGAAATAAAAGGGTCATGGGTGGAATAACATTTGGTTGGAGGGTGATTCTACTATTATAGTTTTTGCTATCTTGATGGGCTCATGTAACTTATCATAGAGGCTCATTGATCATTAGATCAACTATTTGGATTCTATTTTCTCTATGAATCATATCATTAATCACACCTACAGAGAAGCTAACTTGGTGGAAGATGGCCCTACAAATAAAGGAGTTGGTGGTGTTGTTTTTTATCATCTTCCCATTTTTCTTTTACCCCTTATTAATAAATATTTTGATAAGACTCATAATTTTCAACTTGTGTAACATAGTTCTTTTGTATCCATAAAGGAGCCTTGATTTTCCGGGAAAGGTATCATCTATTTTAAATAAATATATATAGTTATATTTAATTAATAATTGTAATATGTAATGATTTAATATCAAAAATATATATTTTACATAGTTTTTATTTTTATATATTTATATTTATAGTTATATATAATATATATACCTATATAAATATAAAAGAAAAACCATGATATATATATTTGTTTTTTATAATATATGTTAGTTTTAACACCCATCATTTTTTAAGGAATAAAATTGTTCATATTTTTACTTAACCATATGCATCTCAGTCATTTTTGTTTGTTTTATGAGTTGGTATAGTTTGGGGGGTCAATAATAATGGAGTTGGAACTTGTATGATATATTCCATATTAAAGAAACATTGTACAGGGTACATAATTTCTAGGTTTGGTGCCTATTGGTAATAAGTAGATTGTCTGTGGGTAGACCTAAAGGGCCATCAATGTTACAACTGACCCCTAATAGAACGTCTCTTAATACACTAGTGAAGATGTGAGTGTCCCCTGAAGCCTACCTCAACTTGGTCATGAATTGGTGATTATCATATATGGTATATGATTCATATTTAGGAGTCATTACACTCATAAATCCCTGGATCTTAACAATAAACCCACCAATCAACTCTGTAACATTATAAAAAATCAATCCCATAATCCCACAATACTTGTTATAGTCATAAAAATAATACGACTATAACTAATACCTAGAATAATCACCCATGGTGGTGACCCCATAAAAACCATTTAAAAATAACGATCTCCATAAACATGTACCTTTTATACCAACCCCTATTCCCCTAATATAGGTCTATAAAAGTTAGAAACACATAACAAGAGTTTATCATACATGTATAGTTAGTAAAATTCTCCCCAAAACCACTCATGAAAATGTGTAAGATACATGGAAATTCATCATTGAATAAGAAACAAAAACATGTCATCAACTATTACATGTAAATAAATATCCATCCTCACTAAGACCCACTAACAAAAAAACACAAATAGGAAGTGAAAAATAATATGAGTAAATACCCTTATATATGGTACCCTGTAATCACTTCCCCATTTACACAGTCACTCTCACAACCTATTAGATTATTTCCTAGAACTCACATCCATTCCATAACTATATAACCACCTCATGAGAGAAACCAAATTTCAGCAACCATATCACAAACACATATCAATATTTACATGAAACATACCATAATATTATATACACAACCTCTTTATATAATTGTTCCCAATCATGCAAAATATTTTCCTCATTCACAGTTCCTTCAATTACATTCAATAATTTTCATCCACATATTCACTTCATCACCGCATATTTAAACAAACCTATATATCATCAACATATATAATAATAGGTGTAACCCCTCAACTCTATTAAGCTAGAGATGGTTGATATATCATGACAATGATATAGAATATAAATATCATGATGAATAGAATCTAGTGGTAAAGTAATATTAGGAACTAGATACATAAATAAATATTACATTTCACTAAAAACATATTATCCCACAAATGAATATGTGAAAATTTATTATTTTTCCACATAAATATTTTTGTAACATGTTGTTTTCCTCATGATTTCAAGGGAAATGGGAAATAATACAACATGGCATACAGAAATACTTAGTAAGGGTTAGAATATAAAAAAATCTATCATATATATGCATGAAAAAAATAGTATTATAGGAATAAATAATTTTTATATGAAATAAAATATCCATGGACTGCAAAATAATGAATAAGTAAATGAATAAGTATAAATGATCTTTTAGTGATGGAATGCATAATTCTAGAAAACATAAAAATACCATCAAGGCCTTAGGCCAATAAATCATACCTAAATAGGTAATGTTTATAACAAATTCCTAACATGTAGTTATCCTGAGGTCTACTGATAAATTTAGGGGCTATATATTTTTAGCCCTCATCCATCACATAATTATTCTAATTCATCCCTTATTTGATTATAATGTCCAAACAAAACATATCATACTATATCATATGGAAACAAAAACCGAATAAAGGAAAAATAATATATATATATATATATCAATATATAAATAATGGATATAAATAATGTCAACATTTTCATATTAAATTGAATTTTGTGTATATCTAGTTGATTATCCAACAAATTACATACTAAATAGAGGATATCCATAGTGTAATGGAAAGTACCCTCATTAACGGAATGAAAAAAAGTTATCATATTGGGTACTTTACAAAAATAATTATATCAATAATAAATTGTAATTATTACATAAAATCAATAATATGAAACAAAATAATTGATATTTTCCATACCATTATTATGGTATGTAAATATCTTATGAATAATATGGAAAATATTCAATAAAAGTGTCAATTCTGGTGTGAATTTAGGCCCACATATTTTTTACCAATTTAAGATTGAGTTAATACCCATGAAATATTCTTAATTATGGGTACACCAAGATTAATCTTTGAATGATATTTAATCCACTTTTTTTATCCAATCATGAGTTTTTTCAAATAATTCTCTCACTTTGTGAATTAGAAAAAGATATGATGAGTTAGGGGTAAGGAAAAGATAAAAAATTATAACATCCTAAGAAGTTGGAATAATTAGAGGTAATGGTAATCTATCATTAATAATTTAATAATGAACCTATATAAATGAGGTAAAATAAAATTTTACTATGAAATTGAATGGAATAATAAATAACAACATAATTAAAGATAGATAAATTTTTAATAAGACTTACCATGAAAAGTGGATTCTTGAAGATTGAGTAAAGCACATTAGAAACATAGAGACTCTATAGTTGGAATATTTAAAGAAAAACACTAAGATAATTAATCCTTAATGACCATATAGTGTAATATAAAGGAAGAAAGGGTGGTTACATTCAGTGAATTAGTGGGAATTGTATATTAATCTAAAAACATAGGCCTTTAAAATATAGGTTGTGGGTAATAGAAAACCATTAACTTACCAATGTGTTTTTGTTCAGGGGTTCATAAATCTAGGTAATAGTTTTTGATATTTTAATGATTTACAAATAAACACTTCAATTTAATTTTACTTCATCCATAAGAATATGATTTTCCAAAAAAAATTGCATTATTTTATTCATAATTCCAATTTTACACTTTGTAAAAAAAATTAAGTATTTAAATTAAAAAAATAAATTACTATTGTTCATTTATGCACATATAATGATTATTAAATATTTATTACATCATAATTATCTCATAATACTTCATGTATATTACTATTGAAGTTTATTATTTACAGAAAAATTCCAATCTCTTAGAACATTCATAAAAATTAAAATTGGATTAACATTGATATAATGATTTCAAATTTAAAATTATTTTTTGAAAATAAGTTTCCGTGTTTTATAATATTTTTTATTAGGCAAAACTATTGGTGTATTAGGAAAAAATTACTTGTGAGTTATGAATTTGTAAATAGTTACTTTTTTATTTTTATTTTTAGCCATATCTGTGAAATTATTTTACTATTCATTTATCTATATAACTTGTTAATGTCTATTAATTATAGTTTTCTGAAATGTATTTATGAATTTTTATTACACACTAGTATGTGTAGAAGTAACATTCCTATTACAATGGCTAGATTTTTGTTGGAATATTCCAATGATCATAATACCTGTTATAAATACATTTCTTTATATATACATAATTATTCATATCCTTAGTTTATTTCTTATACCATGTAAACTTATTTTCATATTATTTTATTCATTATAGAAATAATTTTCTTATACTTTTCATTCTTTTTAAAGTATGATCCTATATAGTATAAGGTTATAATAGTTCCATGTATTGTTACTTTTTTATTGGTGTTTGTTTTAGATGTTATTTTGAATCTAATTTTTTAGTTTTATATTTTATTACTAGGAATATATAATTTAATTTAAATTGTTCCTCACTTTCTTGAAGAAATTTTAATTGACTATATTAGCATATTAGGTTTTACTTTCTCCCCTACTAAAATAATTTCATAATTGAAATTTAGTGTCTAGTATCAAACTATGAAAAATGTAGGGTTATTAGTCCTCATTATTTCCTTAATTTCCATCTTGTTTCCTCATTTATTTTATTCCTAAAAATATCATTCTATAGGGGAATTTTAGATTCAATTACACCTTATCTCTAGTACAAAGTGCCTAGATAAGATATTCAATATAGGATAAGTTAGATTTTATTTATATTTCATTATTTTTCAATAAATGTGCAGGGTCGGGAATATACTTCCTTACCGTTGAGAGATGAAAGAATCCACTAACTTTAGAGTTGTTGTGTTGAAAAACCAAATAGAAAAACCTAAATCCAATTATCTCAAAAAAATCAAATTTCAAATGTAATTCATACTTATATTACTATTTTTTCAAAGACATATATATCCCTTAAATGGTGATACATTCAAGAAGAAATTATCCCAATATTGAATTAAAATACCTTACTAAGATTATTATCATGGATTTTATATTCGTTTTTGAGTGTTACTAATATTATTCAAGATATCTCACTCTCTCATTATTCTCCTCATTGAGTTACAACCCAACTAGCCTTACTTCCCTATGTTTATCCCATTATGATGGTTTATTGAAATTTCTCCATAAACGTCCATGTATGCCACCATATATAGGCATCGATGAAATATATTATTGTATTAAAATTACACTAGAGGTAGGTATTTATTATAAGTCCCATGGAATTCATGTGAGCATTATATGAGTATGTAGTTTGATATTTGGATTTTTTATTCAGACAGATGATCTGTTTAAGGATGGATGTGACTATAAAATGTACCTCAATGTTTAATTCTTTTTAAAGTCCTCTACAAAATTATAATATGATACATGGTTCACGATCATATATATCTGATAACAATGAAGTTTCATAACTTCATTGATATAGATTCATGAAATATGTTCAAGGGGTAGGACCTACCTTATTGTTATGAAATTTTCCATCATTGCATGGTGAAACAAAATGACCCGTATTACATCATTACTCTTGGATGTCTTAGGATTCATGGTATAAAATTCCATTATAAGGCTATCCAAATTCCCCATTGGCATAGGGAGAGGTTTCATCACACACATTGAGAGTAGTCCCTCTACCTTAGCTTTTGAGAACATAGATAATCTAGATACATAGTAAGAAATTTACAACTTCATGGTATCCCACTAGAAGTGATGATTTAATTTATTTTATATAGTGATGATATAATGGAGTATATTGGAGCTACATTTATAATAATCAATTATAAATTACCTCTTCTACTCAAGTAATGGTGGTACACATAGTCTCATTTCAAAAATCTCCCAATCAGCTTCATCAAGGATGTATTTCATTGTCAAATATTCTATGTCTTTAGTCATTTTTGTAAAACCTTTTAAACATTTTTAGAACTATTTTAATACATTAATAATGATTATTAGGTGATTACCTTGATAACAAATGAGGTATATATTTCCTTAATAATTTTCAAATCCTATATTACAAAATCCGGGAGTATAGGATCATTATATGCCCTCACCATGGTTTCAAATTTATGATTCTTCTAGTTCAATGAATCATCCACCTTGTTTGGATTACCATGGTGGTTTTTAATGATATATTTATTATCCTTGATTAGTTTCAGGATTCTCTTTTGTCTCATGTGGAATTCATTCATTGCGAATATATACAGAATGATTTTTTGATCAGTATGTATATCACATCTCTCCGTGTAAAGATATTATCTAAATATGTACAATGAAAATCATAAAACAATAATCTTAATATCTGGAAGTTGATATTTTTTCTCAGAGTTCATTAACTAATTTGATATATAATAAAAAACGTTATCTTCATGTATAATAACATACCTTATTCCGTTCTTTGAGGCATCACTAGGTATAAAAAAATCCTCCATTTCGTGATGGAAAGGTTAATAATGTTTCATTGATAATTATATTCATCATTGACATGTTGTGTATTTTATATTCCTAATCAGGTGGATTCTTCATCATCACATATAGAAATGGTTAGTAGATTCTCTAATAATAAAAACAGTTCAAAAAATCACTGATTGTAGTTGTGTAAGACAAGGAAACTCTTCATCTTAGTTATATTTGTTGTTGTTAACCATTTGGTAACATGATTTGTCTTGGCAGTGTCCATGCATATTTTATCTATGGAGACAATTTGAAAATTAAAATATACTTTCAGAAGATGAAAGTCAATCATAATGAATTTATAATATATATTCTTCTCCATTATTGATTATAGAATAATATATAAATTGTCTTCATACACATCATTGAAATTTTCATATATCCGAATATGATCATTAAATAACCGAATGAATTTCCAACATAATTCTTGAATACTCTCTTTATTAGATACATGAATACAGGTGGTGTTGTAGTTAGCCCAAATAATATTACGATGAACTCATAATTACAATACCATATGCAAAAAACCATCTATGGTATATTATCTTTCTTGAAATTTTATTAATGATAAGTATAATAGAGAAAAATCATTCAGAATTATTGATCTCTTTGAATTTGATCAAATATATCATCTATTTTTTATAAATGATACAAGTTAATTATAATAATGGCATTTATTTTTTAATAATCAATGAAAAACCTCTTATACCAATCCTTATTTACCACTAATAAATAAAATTTTCTTCCTCGTGTTAAAGAATATAGATTATGAATATCATATCACACAACTCATGTAGTTGTTTCTTTAATTCCACCAATTCCAGTGGATCCATTATTTGGGGGGGGGATTAGATATGGGGTTTCCATAAATGGGAAGATTAATAGGTAACTAAAATTCAGGTTTTGGTGAATATGTAGATTGTTTATTAAGAATTAAATCAATATAATACCCCAAAATAGTTACATCCCCAATTATAAGGATATCCTTCTTAAATTTTCATGCATATTCTCCCAAAATTTAATTAATTTGGTCACCTATTGATGGTTACAAACATGACTTGTGTAATGAAGTCTCTACCCTCTAACCTCGTAGATTGAAATATTTTTTACACCATAATTAATTACTCTATTATTATTTGAGATAAAATCCAACCAAATTATTATTTCTATTTCAACCGTAGGTATAACAATGAGGTTTCCAAACTATAGAAACTCTTTGAACTTTAATAGTGATAGAAAAATATATATTTATTTCCATAATATTTCTGCAATTAATTTTATCTTACAACTCCCTCTTTAGTGTATCTGGGGATTAATCATTTCCCTTATAAATATTTCAAGTTATGAATGAATGTGTAGATCCAAAATCGAACAATTCAATATCTAATCGTGATGTTCTAAGAAATATAGTTACTATAACATTATCTAGTACCTCAACATATTTTTTCCTATTTTTATAAGCCGAACATACTCTCATAGACTCCACTATGGAAGATTCTCTTATCAATTTGTGAATTACTTTCAATAGTTTTCCATAGTATTTTAATTAAAAAATTGAAATTAGTGGATTCTCTCATTACCTGTAACTTTTTATTTTGACATCCTTTAATATATACGTGATGAAAAATTAAAAATAGTCATTTATTCCCTATGGTTTTTCTTTTTATATTTCTTAAATGTTCGAAATTAGACCCTACCCTTTTTCTCATTTATCAAATTTCTTTAAACATGGTGCTTGAGTTCACTCTTTTTCACTTTTTCCATTAAAAATATAAGACAAAGTGAAACATTTATCAGTATTAATCTTTCATGGAACAATCCCATCATAATATAGAATTTTTATACTGACTAATACCCTTATTGGATGTGGATTTAGTCCATCAATAAAGTTGTTGAAAATAATTTGAAGGATGGGTAAATCATCAATAACAGTTCTTGATAACCATGTAAATTTAGCCTCACACATAGAAAAATATTCTTCTTCCTTTTGTATTAAGTTCATGGATTTCCTCTCTATGTCGGTATGTTGCTCCAAATTAATGTACTTATAAAATTTTATCACCTTAAAATATTTCCATTCTATATTCTTTGTTTCCTATTCATTCTTGGTTTTTTAATAAAAACAACCATTGATAATCATATCTCTTTTGACAATATACAACCATGATAACCCATTCCCTTTCACTATATCCAAAAAATTATAATTTCTTATATAATGACATGGATATTTTGATTTACACTAATTGATTTATAATTACATTATATAATGAAGGATGATACAAAACAAACATGTATACCATCACTATACCATATTATAGAGAAATAGTTTATTTCATATAGTCAAGGTTACTGGTCATAACCATAGTAAAGTTCTCAAATATAGTGATAATCTTATCTAATCCAATACTAACATCCTTAAGATGCTTTGGAGAAATTGATCTACATTGGATATATGTTTAGAAATGGTTTATCTTCCCTCAATTCCGTTTAATTTCAATATAATGGACCATAATTAATTATTTTTTTATAACAACCGGAATCATGAGTCACAGTACATAATTCATTTGAATTTGTAACAAATGAATGTGATGATATATTGATGTATTTCTAGAATATCTTAATGTAATATCATATAACTATGTTCTCTTTAAATTTACCACTAAATATATATACTATTTTTTTAATAAACATTCTATAATAAAATTTTTTACACCTATTCTCTAGTGACCTAGATTAAGTGTTAATTTTATTACAATGGTAAATAATATATAAATAAAAATTCATAGTTTCCATTTAGTTTTCTATAGATCTATATATGTATATGAAATTTAATTTCACTTAAAATAGAAGTTATAAAAATTTAATAAATGATAATTTATTTTTTCTCCTTACAAATCCTTATGTCAAAGGTTGTATTGTTCATGTTTTCATAGGAAAATGGGATACAATAAAATAGAGTGATCTCAGACACTCAGTAGGGGTAGAATATACTAGAAGATATAACACAAAATCATGTAATCAATAATATTATTTCAATAAATAAATTCTAAAAAAATAATATATCAATTAATTTTTAAAAATAAATAAATTCATTGATAAGGAGAATTATCTCATAGTTATAGAATGCATAATTAAAAAAATAAAAAATATATTTACAAGTCTATCTGTGACGATGTTATACACAAAATGTAAGGATTATATCAAATACTCTTATAATTTTCTCATTAAATCTATTGATTCATTTAAGGTACACATAATTATGTTACCCACTAATCACATTTCATTTCTAATGAATCCATCTTATGAAGATAATCCCTAAATAATATAGAACATAGAGTTCCCTATAGATCAAAATATTTAATCATGGTTAAATTATAAATAATTCACTATATATAAATAATTGATACATAGAATATCAATATTTCAACAATAAATTTAAAAGTGTTTCAATATTATAGAATCTCCAACAATCACCCTAAAAACTATAGGACATTCACAATTCCATATAATGTGCCACTATTAATGGAATGATAATTAATTAGAGGTATATGATAAATTCATAGAAGAATAATACCAATAGAAAATAGTTAATGTGATTTCCAATTTCTAAAATTTGGAGTCAGAAACATTTATATATTCAAATAACTAATTATGATTCATAAAGAGAATGCAAACTATCAAAATCCTACCACCTAGGAGTTTCATAAAAGGTGTTCATATTTTCCATCTTATTGTTCACAAAGTTAAGATTGAGTTAATACCCAAAAAAACATTGTCGTGGTTATTAACCATAGGTGAATATTTTCTAGATCTTTAATCCACAGTATTTTTATCCATATGATGATCAAAATTATAGTAAATCATGCACTATTTACATTAAAAAAATTTAGAAATATTATTAGTATAGGATTTTATTTCATATAATTGAATTTGAAATAATAACATAATTTTTGGTTGGGAACACTTCCCTTAAAAAATATCTTCATGAAACAAGAGGAGAACACATAATAATTTTAGAGTCTTATTAAAGGGACTCTTGAGAGGTAAAATGAGATGGAACTATTTATCAATGGATTTATAGTAGAGTGTAACTGAATAATGGATGGGTATTTATAGAGAATTAGGTGAAATTTCTTATTAATTTATAAATATTGGCCTCATAAACATTGGTTTTGGAAAATGAAAAACCATTTTCTTACCCATGGTTTTATTCTATGTTTTTAGACATTTAAGAAATGGATTTTTAAATATTTAATTTTTTCAGACTGAAATCCATATTTTTATATTAATTTTTCCAAAACAATATAATTTCCACAAAATATTGATTTGGTAATCAAATATCCTATTTTACTCACAAAAAAGTTATTTTTAGGTTTGGAAAATAATTTAAAGTAATTATATTATCGAAATAAATTATTTTTAATAATTGATTCACTTTTATTAATAATAAAATCATTTTTATCATAATTATGTGATAATATATATCATATATGCTTATCCTATTTTTCTATTTAACGTAAGATCCGCCTGCATCGGAATATTATGAATTATTAACCATTGAATAATTTTAACATGTTTATTTCAAATATGAAGTCCATTTTATGAATATATATATATATATACATATTAATATATATAATAATAATTTTAATTATTTATTAAAAAGAAGGTGTGTATTTGAAAAGAAGGTGTTTGACCCCAAAAATTTAAAAACTATGGATTTGTCTTTTATTTTTATGACTTGTTCCTACAATGATATTAATATTGATTGAGAAATATGAGAAATTTTTAATTATTATTTATAATAAATTAAATTTGCTTAATCATTTTACTATAATACTTGTATGTATAATTGACAAATAATGATTTCAATGGTCATGTTTCAAATGGAATGATTCCTAATGTTAGATTCCAACAGTAAAACTATAGTGTTCATATTACCCCTTATAAATACAATCAATCCCAACATATAATAATATTCATATCTTTATATTTGTTCCTATACAATTATTTCATCTCTTATTGATTTATTTATAATATTAATGTTCCTCTTATACATGATTTTTTTATAGAGTTTGGTCCTTCAGAATGAAATGATATTGTGGTTCCACATGTTGTTAATTATTTTGAAGTAATAATTTTATCTATTATTATGAATGTAAATTTCTAGTTTTTAATTGAATTAAAATAAATAAATAGTATCATTTTCACTATTCCATAATATTATTATTAATCTTTCATTTACTATAGTCGAATATTAGGTATGGTAATAACCTCCATCCATTATAGCATATCAATGTGTGAAATAGAGAGAGTATAATGGGGATTAGTCCTCCATACTTATTTCCTCAGTCCCACATCTTGTGGAATGCACCTGAACCACAATACATTAAGAGTCTGACACACTGGTTCAGTGAATTTCCTCACCACTAGTTCCTTTAACACTAAATATTATGATGCTAGTAATGAGGAACTAGAGGCAGATATGATCCAAGAGGCCGGTCAAGAAATTTGAACCCTTTAGTAGGTTCTGTTGATGCCCAAATTCAGAGAAGGCCAGCATCAGAAGGATAATGATAAAATGAAGGAACATGGGAGGGGAAGAAAAGATTCTAGAACATGGGATGCAGCTGCGTGCTAGATTCAGGGTATGCGTGCAAGCGGCCCCCGGCATGAAAAATCTTGCGTGCCCAATACGACGTCAAGGGAGAGCTTCTGTGCAGCTCCCATTTGTGCGCCCAATGCGACATCAAGCACGCGTTTGCAGGAATTACCCCATTGCATTCCCAATCTTATGTCAAGGGAAATTGTCTGGGTATCACCTGTTTGTGCTCCCATTGCGGTGTCAAGCGTGCAGCGCCCCTTTGTGCGCCCAATGTCCCGTGAACCGGCCATTTCCATGCTGCGCCCCTTTCCGCACCACCCCCGAGGTCTTGGGCTATAAAACGAAACCTACCCCTCCCTTCAGCGATGGCAACAGAAGACAAAGTGACACTCGGCTTTGTGAAAACTACTTCTTCTGTGAACGCACGAAAAACACCATGGCCTTCGTGTATTGGATTTTTAATGAAAAGTCCCCCAAGGTTCCTCCTTTGGGTGGGCCCTCTTGTTCATGATTCTAGTTAATTTCCTTTCTCCCAAAGTCATTTGTACACAAGATACCCCATTTCAACGCAAGTTTCTTCTACATCAGACCTATCTTGTGAGCTTCCCCTTTCGGTTTGTGCGCATCCCCTTCCAGTTCATGCGCAACCCTTCCATCTTGCACGAAATCCTACCCTCTTGCGTGCAACAATTTCATCTTGTGCGCAGACATTCCATCTTGCGCCCAGCCTATTCTCTTGTGCACGCCTCATGTGTCATCCTCCCCTCAAGGTACCATGTCTGAGCCCCTCTTATGCGCACCACACCTGCATCACGCACTCTGTTTCCATGCGGCTCTTCATGTTTACTCGAACCGAATTCAAAGTCCCTTGGGCGGTCTCCCACAATTCGTTGCTTCGCCTCATGATTCTTCACATAAGAAAGCTAATGGCTATTTCTTCTTCAAATAGCACAGTAATGTGGACCCCCAGTGGATCAATCTATAATACCCCCTCACCATGACATTGATGATACATTCCCTCCCCCAAGGGGTGGGATTTATCAGTTATGTAAGTCCTATGGGGTGCAGAGTGCACCAACCTCATCCGAGATGCAGGATGTTAAACTGCCAAGAGCCATCGTCCATAGAACATGATGTTAAAATATGACCTCTTCCCATGTGTCTTACGTGGGGTTCCCCCACCTTGGACGTTCAGCAAGCCCAATGGTCTCCACGGGTGTGAAATCATTCCTCACAAGGAATGAGATCTTCTTTATTAGAGAAGAGTTTTTCAATGAAGATAGGGAAACCACCATGGTTTAAGCCCCTAGATTTTCTTGCAGTATATAGCATCACTGCTCCTCCTCTCTTCCTCGGTGCCGAGGACTAGAGAGTGGGGGATGGGAAAGAGAGCCCTCCTTTCTTCGGTGCCAAATCCCTCTCCTGCTGGGCTTTGTCGCCAGTGGGCCTCCACCCTATAGTAAGTCCCAATATACATCTCCATGGGCTGTGAACCACGAGTAAGCCCCTATTTCCTCTTTGGTCCACTGACTATGAGTAAGCCCAACTACACTTCCCATGTACACACCTTTTGCGATGTGATCTTCAGGTCTTTAATGCCTCTGGTTTCTCACAACAAGCATGACTCACGTGGGCTTAGAGCAAGCATCGACCATTACATCCTCTCTGGGCCACCATAGAGTGTCATCCCCACACACCATCCTGAACTACATAGACATTGATCCTTGCCAAGGTAAGGTATGTAGGAAGCCTCCCTGAGGTTCAAGCCCAAAAACCATTGGTTCCTACCATTTCATGTTACTTCACCAGCCATCCTGAACTACATGAACTTTGATCTGTTCCTAGGCATGGTACGTAGGAAGCCTTCCTAAGGTTCAAACCCAACAGCCATTAGTCCCGACCAACATCACATCGGTTCCCACTCCTTATAAACTACTTATATTTTGATCCTTTCCAAGGCAAGGTACGTAGGAATCCACCCTGAGGTTGAAGCCCAACAACAATTAGTTCTGACCCACTTCATGTCGGACCACCTTCGTCCCACATGATGTTAAACTGCATGCCCCCTTTTTGACATGTACGACGTTAAACTACATCCACCATCCCAAAATACCTGAGCTTCGATCCTTGTCTCCTAGGAAAGGTACGTAGGATGCCCCCATGAGGTTCAACCCAATCCAGTAGTAACCTGTTGTGACCCCATCTTGCGGTAAGCTGTTGTGACCCCATCCATCGGTAAGTTGTTGTGACCCTATCAAATGGTTAGTCATTGGGACCCCATCTAGTGGTAAGCCATGTTGACCCCATCCAATGGTAATTCGTTGTTTTCCCCTCCATTGGGACCCAAATTTCTGGTCTTCCCCTCTGGCGTCAGACCTGCTCTTGGGCCACTAGTCATGCGTAACCCTCATCATGTCATCAGGTCATTGTCCATCACACTCACCCCAATTGCATGCCCCAACCTGGAGGTTCCACTTCCTCCAGGTCCCCTTCATACGATATTCCTCATTAGGTTTCCCATCGCTTCAGGAACTATTCAAACATTGATCCCCTACCACGGGGATACATAGGAAGTCTCTTCGAGACCCAAGCCCGACCACACCACTATCCTCACATCAGCTCAACGTAATTCTTTATCAACTCTCAACCCTCCATCATCAATCCTAATTCTTATCTGGGCCACCACATTCTAGTGATATCATTCTAATTAACCTTTTCACTGATCCTAGAAGTAACCAGTTAACTAACCACACATTAGCCCTAATATCAGTGTTTTATCTAGGGTTGCGCCCATCTGATCCACTCTAGCCAGTGTTCCGATCAGTCTGATCCGTCTCCACTAGATGTTAAACCTACGACATACCCTATGTTAATCATAGAAAGTTGTGGAAAACCTCATATACATGCACATGGAATATAATTCCCCACATCTTACTCGAGAAGACCTATAATAAGGGGAAGAAATACAGACGTGCTAGTGTTCCAGTGTCCAGACATGCCAAGGACGTCCAATATGACTACTCCCCTGACCGAAGGTTTCTACCCTGATCAGACCCCTTTGAATGTCCTGACAGAAGCAGTGTAATTAACTGGAATCCATGAAGACATGACAATAGGAAGAGATTCATGAACAACATCTTAGTCTATAAGGGAGACCCGGACTAGGTTACAGGTTCCAAGGAGGAATCCATGGAAGGAAGAACCGAAATCTCATCATCCTATTTCGATCATGGAGAAAACGTCCCTGAATAAGTGATGGATGCTAGCAGCCTTTGGAAAGTGGGAATGTGGGGAAATAGGTGCGCATGATCCAAAGGTGAATGAACACGCCCCAGTGAAAGCATCAAGAATAGAAATGGTGAACCGTACGTGTAATTATTCTTCTCAATATGGCAACTAGTAGTGTTCAAGACATTAGTGGACTAGCATGTCACTAGGTCCAATTATCCAGAGCTGGTTACCGCCAAGAAAATAATTTGTTTGGCATGAAACTCACCAGATGTAAGGGCATTCAAAACGTTGGACATCCCAGTCTACGACATTGTCAGCGTGGATCCTTCTTACTAGATTTGGGATATGGAATGGTGTCGGGGCACAAGAAAACGATTTCTTTGTTTCAGCACTAATTGCTTAATATCCCTGCTTTTCAGGAACCAAGTTGCTGCACCCAGAACCTGATTGCCACCTACCCACTCACATAGGGGAAGGGACAAAACCAACATAGAAATATTGCGTGGCTCAACCACTTCTGCGATAGCTTCCATGCCCAAGGCCACTGGGCTCCCACACCCCATATCCCCTTCTGAATTTGTACAATGAAGGATGATAAGTGGGATCATATGATGATATGAGGATGAGTGGATTATCTTGACTCGGGATATGGACCACCAGGATTTAGAGGCATCTATTCCTTATTGGCACCGCCTCCCCCAAGGTCCACACATAAATCCACTGCTCCCCACCCCAATGTACAATTGTTTCAGGTTCCTCTCCCCGGAACATGTCGACGACTCCCTCCCCTTCGCCGACGAGGTAGGAAATGTTTGGCCCAGCCCGGCTGGGATCCCCTTCCAAGGGCCCGCAAGGAGGGCCTCCACTAGGCCATGCCAGCGGCACCACCCAGTACCATGGGATGAAGAGTATGTAAGCTATGTACCAGCATCACCGGCCCTAGTCCTGCTGACCCAACTCCAGCATCGGGGGTAGGCTGAAGAGGACGCCTGACAAGGGGCGTCGACGTCAGCAACTACTGTGGCTCGGGCCACTACCGACATGTATCATAAACCTCCTGTGCACAATTAGAAGGGTCACATATATACCCAATCCATATCGAGACACCAACTACCCCACGGGCAAGCTGGGTCGACTCTCTCAGCCGTCGGCGTAGGGAGCACCCTCCATCGACCGACCCGCGACATCGAATCCAAGTACGGAGGTCCTCCCCATATGACCATCATGGAGAACATAGGTCCTCCCCGATACCATGATCATCATGGAGGTCCTTATCATGCTACCTTCAATCCAAACGAGGGTCTTCCCCATAGTAGTGACACTCAGTACAGAAGCCTATCTCGTGCTCATTACATTGGGTATGGGGTCATTCCTCATACCACGGACCGTCGATATGGAGATGTTATGCATCCATTCAATATCTTAAATGAGGGATTCCCCATGTTCTTTTAGCTGTTGGCGATGGTCCTCCTTACCACAGTAATCTGTGGAGTGAAGGTCATCTTTTCTTCACTAGCACCCAGCATGGAGGTCCTACCCATGTTCAGCTAGAACTACATGAGGACCCTCCTCTTGCTGAGACTATCAGGGGAAGGAAGCATGGAGGTCCTACCCGTGCTCCTATTAGCTCCAACGGAGGTCCCACCCACTCCAGCATTTCCTGTGGAAATTCCCTCCGTACGTCATCCATTGGGCACAAAGGTCCTCCCTGTGTTCCCTTTGATATCTGTCCGGGTGCTCATCACACCCCAGCTCACTAAGGAAGAATTTCTCCCCACCCCAGTACTAGTATGGACAAAGGACCTCCTCATTCCAGATATCTACCATGTCCCGAAAAGCCATCCCGGGGCAGAAATCCAGGTCATCTCCGCAACAAAAAGAAAGCTGAGAAGTTTCAGACCGAGATCAAACTGGTTTGCTTCTCGGATTTTGAGGCAAAATACGAATAAGCGATGGAGCCCTCACCTAGATCCTATGTGTCAAGGTAAGGGGCTAGAATAAGGCGTATCAGCCTCATACATCCAGAATGTTAGGTCCATTATATTCCCACCTCCCTCTGTAGGTATATCCAGGAGGAAAAAAATTTGGCAACCCCACTGGTTACAGCCATTCAATCACCATCATCATCACCAGAAACACTCTCTACCTTGATTAGAGATCACAGAGAGCTATTCTAGGTACCAATGGTGGATGAGAAGTAGCCTAACCCATCACCAGAAGCCATAGTCCCTGCACTAGAGACTTCAGTTATTAGCTCATCTTACCGTATTGTGGTTGTCAAGTCACTACACTCTTCGGAGGATAGCCCAAGATGTGGCGGCTGGTTAGCTCGCTCACCATATTCTCCACCAAAAATCCTACTATCTCAGTGGTCTGCATGGGTGCCACTACCGGTTCCATAACCAACTCTAGTAGAAGAGTGGGGAAATAAAGGGTCAGATCCTGAATCTGGACCAAGGAGCTTGTGGGATATCCTCGCAGCGGACCATTTCCCTGAGATGTTCTGGCTAGTTGCATGGCCAAATTTCAGGGCACCCGAAGCGCTCACCCAGGAAGAGGTCGGATGCTATTGCCAAACCCTCAGGGTGACTCAGTTACAACTTCGGCATCGATGAGTGAACTATCCCAATAGTCAGGCACACTTCAAATATATTGACCAACAATGTATTTTGGTCAATTTGGCTGCACTCCTCATGGCCCAACGCCCTGAGTCACCAGGCCGCCATAAGACCATCCAACAAGAATGCGTCTAGAGATTTAAAGTTCTCCGTAAGATAAATTAAAATGGCTTCTACCCATTTTCATATTCATGGCTGGGGTAGTACGCGACCCTCCATATCAGTTCCATCCGGTGCTAACCCAATTCGCAAGGCGACATAGAGGATATGCCTCCAGGACGGGTCACAGTTAAAATGGCTAAACTATCATAGGGATAGAATGAGTTGGAGCTCCATGATGGAGACTTACACCCTGATGGAGTTCTGCAACTATTAGATCTATTGGGAAGGGTTACTCTCCAACAGAGAAATCTACGGGGTCTTCCTGTGGCCACTGAGGCTCTAGTCCTCATCCAGAACCCCAAGAAGGGAAAGGAACTCCTCGGAGTCCTCAAACCCTCAGACCCATATGACTCAGTGTAGAAGGCGTAAGATGACCCCAAAAAGCTGTGTTGCCTCAGAAAATCACCGAACAAAAGAAGGTGGTCGATGAACTCCTTGTTGAATGCGTTGCGGAGCGATGACCAGACTATGGTGATCCTCAGCCAGGGAATCAGGTGCAGGAACAACATATCCTTGGCGAACTGCCCCCAGGTGACCCTGACCTTATTTCCCATCGAGACAGGGTTGAGGCTAGGTCATACGGCAAGAGGACGTAGTATATCTCAAGAAATCCTCTTGAACAACATGAGAATCCATGGGACCTAGCTCAGATTCACCTAGCTACTCCACAGGTCATACCACCAGCTGCTGCATGAGCCGCTATCCCTATTTATTTTGTTGGAGAACCCACCAATGCACTGCTGGTCTGGGATCCCTATCACGACAGGAATCCCTGCCCGGATGATCCAATGGTGGCACTCATCTCCTGCCTCAATGATTTAGAGACTCAATAGGTGGTAATCCCACCTAATGGAAAGCCATACCTAGCATGGGTGGATGAAATTCCAGTACCCCCAGGTTTCGAGAATCCTGACTTTTCCCCATTCAATTGGACTAGGGACCCACCACAGCACTTGGCCCACTTTATCTTAAGGTGTGGCCCATGTTGGGAACTCCAGCCCAGTAGGAAGCTGCCAAAATCTCGTGTTTCGTACAAACATTGGAAGGATCGGCGTTCGTCTGGTACAACCAGCTTCCCATTAGGTCTGTGGATACCTGGGAAGACCTACTTAGGCAATTTCTCTACAAGTTCAGTTCCACCACTTGGAAGATTAGTATCACAGAACACTTCAAGTGCAAGAAGAGGCCTAATGAGCGAGTTGCCGACTTTGTCGCCCAGGGGAAAGGACTCACATACTCCCTTGACATGTTTCTGACTCAGGAGAATTTGCTGAAGATGTGCGTAGGGAATGTCAAGATGGAACTGGTCCCCTCTCTGATCACCCAGAACTACCTTGGGGTATTCTGGTACATCTCTGGTAAGGCCAATTGCCTAGAGGAAGCCTTATAGTAGGATAAATAGGTGTGTATGTTTCCTCCTTTGATCACTGTTTGATGGGATTCCAGGGTTGATCCCACTACAGTGGCTCAAATAGAGGCCCCCAGGAAATAGGAGTTGTTACCAACGGAGCCACCTCCATATCCTCACAGAGTCCCTCTACCTCAGGTGCAGCTTCCGGCCTAGCAGCACCCAGATCAAAATCGGCAGATGCTCCTGCGCAATGGGCTGCCACCACCTAGGAGAGATAACAAGCTCCACCTCTTTAGCAGGCTCTTCCAGTCCCTCATTAGGGCCAGGCTCTGAGGGTACCCTTCCTATAAAGGAGGAAACAAAACAACTCGTTCGGTGAGGAACAAGTCCCTGGTTATTTTTGAAGTTCCCTAGAGCAGGGGATTGTACGCTTTCCTGAGTGCAGGAGGCCAGAGGAGGAGAACCTCAATAATCTCCCTAATTACTGCCCCTATCACCAGATCCTAGGGAACACCCTCAAACATTGATATATGTTTAAATACTAGCTTTAAGACTAGGAGGATACCAACATAGTCTAGTGAGGCCCAGCTCCAGCCTAGGTGGCATGCATCTTCGTGAGGCCCGATAGCAGCAGCAACAGTGACGACGAGTGGAATCTTGTTTCTAGCCTTGGGTCCCAGAATTATGATGATTGGATGGCCCATAAAATAGTTGCCCAAGCCCATGGAATTATTTGTGCTTTCCTGAATCTTCAAGAGCCATCAGAAACTATAGGTACTACTTCTGCACTATCATCTCAGCAGTCCCCTTCTCAGATGAGAAAACCCCGGCGACACAAAGAAAAACAATGTCCCATGCCAATGCCATCGTCATCCCGTACTCTCGGCGATTTAATGCCCCCAGAGATGGAGATCCATCCCAGGATCCATCCAGTAGTGGATGAGTCCTCAAGTGATTGTCAAGGGTACACCTTAGTTAACACCGTAGAGCTAGTAAACCCCTACATTATTTCTAAAGACAAGGAGAACCAGGAAGACCCTCCCAATGTCCCTAGCTATCATCAGCGTCGATGGATCCGTGACTATATGGGTCGTCGTAGTGCTTCGGTTAGAACTTCCAGCCAGGTTGTGCATGCTATGGAAACTAGGCAGCATGCCCAGCATAGAGCTCAGCATGCGCATCCTTCCCACCTGTTGAAATCAGGCCCGCCTTCACTGCCTTTCATGTTGTTGGGTCAAGAAGAGCCACCTCGATTGCACTGTGATGAGCCACTCCCTACTACAGGCCGGTCTCTGTCATTTTTCCCTCATTTGATAGTCACTCTACAAGCTTCAACTAGTGTGCAACATGATATTCCTAGTACCAGTCAGCCGCCAGTCCAGTCGGTAGGACCCACCAAACCTCCTGTCATAGAGTGACCTCCTATAAGAATAAGTTCACGCTTGGCATGAAAGTGTGATGTTCTCAAACATCTTTCAAGAATTATAGTAAAGATATCTATCTTTGAGGCCCTTCAAATGTCTCCAGATGTGCTTGAGGCCCTCGCCGAGGCTTGAAGAAGCCCCGTCCAGTTCGAGATGGAGGTAACAGCCACAGAGGACTTTCATGTTTCGGTGGTCGAGAATGTAGAATGATAGGCCATCATCTCATTTTCTTAAGAAGGCGAAGGCTCTCCCATATAGGTGAAAATTCTCCAAATATACATCACCAGCTAGTTTAAACTCATGGAGGTTCGCCGTTGGGTTCTCAACACAGGCACGGGGATCAACCTAATCATGACTCGGACACTACATAAACTAGATTGTCTGGGGATTATCTGAGTACCTATGATAGAAGAATCAAAGGTTATGATAGGATGAAACATACACTGGCTGGAGAGAACCTTTTTAATACCTAGTTCAGTGGTCTAATTGACATCAACAAGTTTATGGTTGTCTCCCAGGACACTGCCTACAATGCATTGATGGGAAGTCCATGACTCCACCTACATGCGGGAGTTCAATCATCATATAATTGGTGCCTCAAGTGCTCCATTAATGGTCTTGTGGGCCTTCCTCAAGGTGACACGTCTCCCTTTCCTTCTTGAGAATCCCACTATCTAGATGATGATTACTAAAAGAGTAAAGACAAGAAGATTCAGGCTAACGAGGCTAAGCATGCCACGGCTGCAACTGACCCGTGGACAGATCTAGATGACGCCTACATCTTTCCAATCCACCGATTGGAGGCTACTACCATAAACATGGGAAAATTATTTGTTGTTTATGGAATGAGGGGGAACAAATTCCCAATCCCAAGAAACAACAGAATATCACCTCGTACTCCTATAAAAATCAGGCCCAGTTGATCCCAAAGCCCCTTCTTCTATAATGTATCCAGATGTCTTCCACATAGAAATGACAATACATCAAACATGCTTGTTTCTCTAGGATGGAATTAACCGGATCAAGTGGATGAACCACTACTACTTTGATATCATCATGTGTGGCCCCTTGGTATAAAGACCAGATGGGATCAAATCAACAACCTTCATCGATATGGTTGTGGTAGCACAGGAGTTCCCCGATGCAGTGTCCACTGCCGCTCTGACTTTTTCCGGCCTCCAGTAGGGATCTGTTGACTCAGAAGAAACTCCTCCCACTTAGGATCCCTCCTCCAAATGTAAAGAAGAGAATTTAGAGGATGAAACTCCTGCCTTTGAAGGTGGCGCCTCTTCCACGGTCGATGAAATTGTACAGGTGATCCTCGTTAGTGAGGGAGACCTGAAACCCACACTGATCATTGTCGCAATGCCCCTAGAGGAGCAAAAATAGAACATAGAATTACTTCAACAACACCGTGATGTATTCAACTAGAGTTATGATGAGATGCCAGGACTAGATCCTCCAGTATCCATCCATCGCCTCGGTCTCCCCGTAAATCACTGCGGGTTCAAGAAGCCTCCTAGGAAGATGCACCCTTCCCACTATTCCATGGTCTAGGACGAAGTTGACAAGCTCATCAGATCCAATTTCATTAAGGAGGTCAAGTACCTTAAATGGATGTCTAACATTGTACTAGTCAAGAAGAAGAAAGGATAGATTAGAGTCTCCGTCGACTTCTAGGATCTCCACTGTCACTGTCCAAAAGATGATTTTCCCCTTCATATGATAGAATTGTTTATTGACTCTACATCTAGGTTCCAAGCCCTCTTCATCATGGATGGGAACTCCGGGTATAACCAAATCTGAATGGCCCTGGAGGATGATGATTCTACAACATTTAGGGAACCATAAGGTACTTTATGTTACCAAATCATGCCCTTCGGTTTAAATAATGCAGGTGCCGCATATCAGCGGACTATTCGTCACATATTTAAGACCATCCTCAGAAAGCTGGTGGAATGTTACGTGGATGACCTGGTGGTAAGATCTCTCCAGCATCCAGACCATCTCAAAGACCTTGATAAGGTGTTTGGATTCCTCCGTTCTCACCATTTGAAGATGAACCCATTGAAGTGTGCCTTCGGTGTCACCTCCGGAAATTTTCTCAGAATCGTTGTCAGATACAGGGGCATCGAGATCAACCCGAAGAAGATTATGTACATCAATCATATGTCTCACTCATGCAACATTCAGGAGATTTGAGGCTTCCAAGTCCACTTAGCATATATACGCCATTTCATCGCGAATTTGGCTTGAAAGTGTAAGACCTTTTCTTGGCTCATGAATAATGAAACCATCTATTAGTGGGACAAAGAGTGCCAGACTGCTTTTGAGGAAATCAAGTCATATCTAATCCATCCTCTATTATTAATGCCACACATCTCCTGAAAGCCATTAGTATTTTATATGACCGACACAGATGATCTCTCGGTGCCTTTTTCACCCAGAAGAACAAAGAGGGGATAGAGAACAACCTCTTCTACCTCAGCTGCATACTCCTCAATACGCAGACCATATACTCCCCTATCAAGAAGAGCTACCTTGCTCTAGTATTCACAATATAGAAATTACAACATTATCTCTAGCATCTTGAGGTGCATCTGGTGTCCTGGGTAGATCCCCTGAAGTACATCTTGAACTGTCCCATGTTGACATGCCAACTATCTCGAGGGGCGGTAATACTCCAGCAGTTCTACATTAGTTTCATCCCTTAGAAGGCTATCAAATGGAATGTGTTAGAATATTTCCTTTCTTCCCATCCAGCTCATGCGGACCAGTCCCTGGACCCCTATTTCCCTAATGAAGATATTCTATCGGTTGACCATGAAATGCCATCTTGTAAAATGAACATCGATAGTGCTTTCCAGAGCCCCACCTGAAGGAGGCTCAATGACCCCAGACTCAGTAATGTAATCCTGGGTTTCATCTTCATTACCCCAGCATAAGTCGTTCTTCCGTATTCATTCATTTTTTCAGAAGGCTTCCCCAACAACGAGGACGAGTATCAGGCTCTCGTTACTGGCCTCGAGCTGGCCCTCAAGATAGATGTTCACCTTTTTCTTGTGAAAGGAGACTCCGAACTAGTCATCAAGATGATAAATGGTGACCATGTCATCAGAAATTTAGATCTTGTATGATTTTTGGAACACACTCTCCAGCTAATGGCCCAGTTCCCACCTCATCGAGAAGTTACTCATGTCCCTCACTCTCAGAATGGTTGAGCTGACACCCTTTCCGGCCTAGCTCCATCACTTGCTAAGCCCAAACAAGTTGATCTGATTATCCATGTGGCACACCTGAGAGTCATTGTTCCTATCATTATAGTTGATGATGATGGCATGTAGGTGAGACAAATTACCGCCGACACCTCAACATCAGGTTCCCCAATTCCCCTAGGTTATGTGATTGAAGTGACTCCCAACTGGAGAGCCCGATTTGTTGAGTATATCCAGAAAGGTAATCTCACAGCTGATCGGGCCGAGCCCAAGTGAATTCGACGCCGCGTGTTACAGTTTACCCTCTAGGATGGTCCTAGTCAAGAGAAGATCCTCTAAAAGTGTGGGTTTGTTGGGTTTCATCTTCTTTGCATTCAAGGAGTCAAGATTTCCCAAGTCATGCAGAAGGTTCATGCTAGTTCCTGCAGGGCGCAACAGACTGGGCCAAAACTATCTCACCAGATCCAGATACTAGGGTACTTTTGGCCCTCTATGATCCATGATTGCATCGTGTTCGCCAAAAGGTTCCACGTGTTCCAAATTCAAGCTAACTTCATGCATTAACCACCAGATCCTCTTCACTCCACCATGCACTCTTTTCCATTTGTGGTATGCGGACATGATGTTGTGGGACCATATCCACCAGTGATAGCTCGCCAGTGTAGATTCATCCTGACTGCTACAAATTTCTTCTCCAGGCGGGCAGAGGCAATTCAACTCAAGGAGGTCATGTCCCATTCCATCATTGACTTTGGGAGTTCCAACATCATCTACCGATTTGGATTCCCTAACGCCATCCTCACAGATAATGACATGAACATCCAAGCCGTTGAGCTGAAGAAATTGTACGCTAAGTACAACATCCATTCTAACCATACCTCCCATTTTCATGTGCAAGAAAACAAAAAAATCAAGGCATTCAGTAAAACCCTCTCTAAAATTATTTAGAAGATGTTTGGTCATAACAAGAGGATTTGGCCGGACAACCTCCCCCATGCCCTCTGGGATTATCATACAATAACTCGTAATTCCTCCCAGGTGACCCCATATTCACTGGTGTATGGGACAGAGGACATCCTACCCATTGAGATTCAATTTCCCTCCTTGCGCACAACTATATATGATCAGAAATTGCTAGATAAAGTTGCTGAAATCTGTCTGGATGAGTTAGAATCGCTCGACAAGAATAGGATTAATGCCTTGTACAACCTAGAAAGGCATCCAAACAAGATAGCTAGAGATTTTACAAAAATGTTTTCCTCCATTACTTCTTAGAAGGTAACTTGGTATTGGCCTTGAAGACACCTATGATACATGGCAGGAAACCACCCAAGTTGGAGCCCAAATGGGAACGAACTTACATTGTTCACATGGTTTACTCCAATGGAGCATAATCATTGTTGACCATAGATGGGGAGCGTATAACTCCTCCCACCAATGCCAAGTTCTTTAAGAAATATTTTTCTTGAGCCCCTTTTTATGGTCCCACACAACCCTAAGCTATCTAAGGGTCCTAAATGATCTTAAACTATCCATTAATACATGAATTTAAATGGTGTGTCCCCCTACATGACGTTAAACCGCATCTCAAGAACTATGTATGGATTGATTCACATCCTTATGGGAAACATTGAAACTCTCAAACACTTCATCTTGAGTCCAGAACCAATTTCCTCTTTGACTATCCCCTCATGGGAATAGTTCTTTTGGAGGATCCCACATGGCATCGTATAGGTTTCTTTGGCCCAACTCATGTCAAGGTTATGGCGATTTCACCATGTGCCCTCTTTTGTTCTTCTCTCCTCCCACATACTTACCACATGACACTAAACTACATGGATCGTTCAGAAATTTGCACGTATTGATTCCCATTCTCATGGGTTACGTAGGACCACCTGAACATTTTGTCCATAGGCCCAGCCCCAAACTTTGAGATTTCCCCTTCAGTCTCATCCAGCACAGGTATATTCATGCTCTATCTATCTCTTCCATTTTGGTTTTCTATTATCTTTCAAAACTAAATGGGCCCCTGAACGGTATGTATACTTAGCCTAAGGGCTCTCCTATCGGTTTGGGCCAATGCCCTCGAGGAATTCGAATGAAAAATTGATTTATAAGTCTTGCATTGCGAATAAGGTTAGTGGGCGATGTTCATTTGTTGTTTCCATTTCAGGTTAAATAGTATAGATGATGTGTTTCGAATCTGGTCAACAACTATTCTTTATTTTTGTCACCACCCCTATATGTTTCAAACATGGAGTTTATTGGTTCACTATACCCCGCCATCTCTCCATACCCCGTATACCTGGAGTAGGAGTGTAATGCCTTCTATCGAACCCTTTTGTGATGAGGAGATCCTAGTCCTACTCATTGTTTCCCACATTGAGAATTACTCACAAGGGAATAAGAGCTATGATGAGGTAATGCATGTCTGATAGGTCATATGGCTATAGTTGGCTGGGGTGCTCGGCCTCAATTACTTCAACCCCTTTGGCCCCTTGGCCTGAGTTCTCATTTGGGATTGTATGGTGTTGTATGGACTCACGCCCTTATTCATGTTGGGTTATTGTGTCATGACATACAATCCCCTTGAGACCTCCCTCCCTTCATTTATCGTATGTCCCATGATCACCAGACCTTCCATTCTTTGAGAGCCCGATCATTTGGGTTTCCCATCACCTTCTATACCCGAATGGTCCCCTAGATGGCATGGATGCTCGGCCCAAGGGATCTCCTAACACTACGGGTTGACGTCCTCGAGGATTGCGAGCAGAAAATCGATACAAGTCCCGTGTTGTGAATATGGTCAATGGTCGATGCTCAATTGTTCTCATTGAACTCCAATCTCACAAGGTTGGATAATGTGTAGCGAACCGGGTTAACAGTTTTCCTTTATCATCATTGTTGTTTGGTGATCTTCCATAGGCGCGATGGTTCTCCCTCTCTGCTCAATTGTCTCACAGATATGACATAAACTAACCATCTATGGTCCTAGCTCTATGACCATAAACTAAGATCACCATCATCCACACTACAAGTTATTAAACTCCAAGCATGATGTGACATTCTATCCATGGCCCAGCCTCAGGTCCCTTATCCTTCTCGGGCACCTGTCGCATGTTCTCACTTAGGATTGTACAGTGTGGTATGGGATTATGTCCTCATTCACGTCGGGTTACTCTATGTTCCATACACATCCCCCATTGGTTTATCTTTCCCATATTTTCTTCCTTGCTCCATGATGATAAACTACAAATCATCCTCTTATAGAAATACATGTGTCATGATTCCCATATTTATTGGATACATAGGACCGCCTGAACGTCTAGTTTCCAGGTCTAGCCCCATCTCTTAGAAACCTCCCTATCATCTTGGCCCCTAGGCCTACGTTTTTCTAGGAGAGTGGCATACTGTGTGGTATGGGATTATTTCCTCATTCACTTTTGATTTATAACAACCATGTTATGTACCAATCTCTCATTAGAACCCTTCCCTCCCATTCCATACACTCATCTCTTCGAGTCGCCTGCCCTTAATTCGGGTCCCTCGACCCTCTTCGGTGATTCGTCGATGGGCCCATGAGTACTCTGGTCCAGAGCCTGGAGTGTCGGATTCTTCCTAGACATGCTTTCAGCCATTTTTTATGCTTCATGTTCCCATTTATTTGGGCATCCATTATCTTTCACATTCTTAGGGATTCCTAAATGGCATGGATGCCAGTCCTAAGGGCTCTCCTACCATTACGGGCCAATGTCCTCGAGGGTTTCAAACAACAAATCAATAAAAGTCACATGTTGTGAACGTGGTCAACGATCTACACCCATTTGATATTCCCATTTCAGGCCACATGATATGTATGTTGTGTTTTGAACACAGTCAACAGTTATCCTCCATCATCATGCCAACACCTTCAATCCTTGAAGGTTGGTAACATGATTCACATTATTTTCCACCCCATCGTGTCCAAGTGGAATTTCGGCACTCCTCGCACTATCCCTCAATGCGCCATTTCACGTTAGGAGGACAAAGTCGTGGTAAGGCATCGTTCAGGGCTCCACACTAACTTCCATTTGGCATGCATTCTAGGTATTTCTGAAACCACTTCCTCCCATGTTTCCCACACCGAGATTGACTTGTGTGGGCTTAGGAATTGGGTTGAGGTCTGTGCCTACATGGAAGAGTTACGGTTCTCCATGGTCCTAGCTCCATGACCGTAAACTAAGATCTTTTTATATGTCACCCTCTTGAGAACTAACTATAGCTTGATTCTCATCCTCTTGGGATACGTAGGAACACCCAAACATCTCATCTTTGGGTCCAGCTTGAGTTGCACTAATTTATCTCTTATGTTCTGTGTTTTTGGTCCCAGCTCTTATAGGTCCTCATGATGTGGTGTCTGTGGGATTATTCCATTGTTCACGTTAGGTTTACAATTGTGACATCATGTACTCCCCTTCAAGGAGATAGTCCCTCCTACCTCCAACCACATATTCTCTAACTTTTTCTGGCCCCATCGTCTTGAGGTTTCTTTCTTGGAATCGTGTATGGTGTAATATGGGATTATGTACTCATTCATGTCGGGTATGCTTTATCGCACCATGAACATTCCCTTTTGAACCACATATTTCTTGTATATTTATAATCCATATAACTCTAAAATATCCTGCCAAGTCCCACATGACGTTAAACGATTATGTTTAGACTCCACGACATTAAAATGCATGGATGGTCCCATCACATGACCCTAAAATGTGACATTATCATCCTGACCGCACGATGAAAAAAGGAACTACATCGTGGTGTCCTCACTTAAAGAGACATCATGTTTGGTATCTGTCTCACACCATACCATTTTTCAACGACCGCATATTTCTTGATTCTATAGGGCATGCCTGGATCTTCTTTTTGGGGTCCATCACTTCAAAAAAAACACACATCCATCCTATAGGACAAACAAGACCTATCAATTGCAACTTCTTTTGGTGCAAGGGACAGACCCACATGACGTTATTATCTCTAGCCCTGTTACCTTATCGTTCCTCCTTTAGAACTTTGTATGGCTTGATTCCCATCCTCATGGGATACATATGAATGCCCGTGCACATTGCCTCGGGCCCATCCTAGATTTTGATTCCACCCCCTCGACCTAAAATGTCCCCAAGGAACACATGCTGATCTGGACTCCATGTTCCCATTCACACCGGGTTTAATAAATTACAACACCATGTTTATCCCACATTCACTACCACATATGGTCCGAGCTCTATGACCATAAACTAAGACCACTTTGCGTCCTTGCCGCAAGACGTTAAACTGCATGACATCTTCCAGAACTATGTACACCTTGATTCCCATCCTCATGGGATATGTAGGACTGCCCAGACACATTTTATCTAGGTTTAGCCCCAATAATCTAAAATCATGTCCTCTATCTTTTGGCCCCTATGCCCGGACACTTTTGGGAACATGTGGTGTGGAGAGTACCTTATAGGTTCTCATTCACTTCGGGTTTTTCAATAGCTTCACCATGTGACCCCCATGTATTTTCCCAACTTGGTCTGAGTTCTATGAACCTAATCTAAGATCTCCCTATGGGAAATGCACGTCACGTTTGGCCACATTGCCACCCTACACACAGTACATTAAATCAAGCCCCCTTAATGGCCAATCCTATTACCATTAAGTTGGAAGCATGAAACCTCAGGACCCTTGTCTTTATATTAGGACTCGATTCCCTCTATCTGATACATCTTATTGCCGTACTCAGATGTGTTGTGACAAAAATCCCAAAGTGTGGAATTTTCATGGGGACATTCCCTCATCCTACATCCAAGCTTCGTGAGCCCATTATTCATACCATCATCCTATTTCATGTCTAAGGGAACCCCCTAATATTATGGATTCTTAGCCGAAGGATCGCCTACTATCCTAGACTAACATTTTGTAAGACTATTAGATGCCATTTTGAGCCAGGACACATGTTTTGAACATGGTCAGTGGTCGGCCCTCATTCAATATCCCCAGTTCAGCCTAACACAATAACGATATTGTGTTTAAAACACGGTCAACAATTATCCTTCATTGTCACTCCATCCCTATAGTGTTCCGAATTTAGGGTATCATGATTCACACTTCCAAATCCCCTATGATTGAATCGATTCCAAAGCCCCGGGTGTTACCCTGATCGTGCACTAGAGCATATTGGGGAAGTGACAGTTCGACTGTTCTGGGAAATTTATTCTCCTGTCAGAACTCCACATTCCTTTTCGGAATCCTAGATGGGTCGTCTCTACCCTGGGTGTCCGATGTATGATTTCCACTCCCACATTCAAATGGAGTAATAACACAAGAATCCCTTGTTTCTCACATAGGGTACAACCCACATGAGCTTAGGAATGGATCACTATTTATTTCAGTATTGTGGTTGATGTACATTAAAATAAAAATTCAAATACTCTTCTCATGCAAACAATTTAGAGCTGGAAGTAATAAATAAGGATAATTTTAGGGGGTTGGCCAAAATAGGGCCCTTATGGATTGACATTTTGGATGGAATGTTCCAATGCTGCCACCTTCTAACTTTTGGCCTCCAGCATCACTTCTCATACCCTGAGATCATTCTATTCTATAAAGGCAGTGGGGAATAACTCATTATCCCTAGGCTAAATCCATGATTGTTCATTCTGGATCTCAATAATTTGGCGATTCACCTGCACCATCTGCTCCTGAGCATCTGGGATCTGGGCCTTCAATCGCTCAATGAGCTCAGGTTGGTTTGCAATGAATTCATCCATTTCCTTTTCTTGTTACTCAAGGTGTCAGACCTCCTGATCCTTTTCTAGGAAGGCTTGAGTATTCTATGAATCCACTGAGCACTGGGCAATGTGTGAACATCATATATCCTCCTGTATCCTCTCCTCTATGTAATTACATATCATTACATGAGAATGGTGAGAATCTACCCCTCCATTGCTGAGAAAGCATAGCCTGGTGTAGCGTGACCCCATCAGGCTTCGCCATTCTACCTGTAGCTGGATAAGAAAGCGTCTAATTCACTTCCACACCTTCAATCATGTCATATGGCTCTCCTCAGCAGCATCTGAGTCAGAATCAATGATTTCATCAGGGTTTGCGGGCCTATATTCAGGGAAAGTGTCAAGGAGTTCAATGGTAGGTTCTTCTTCAGTAACTCATTTCTTTTTAGTGACATCACTCTCATAGGGCTGGAGCTCAAACCCATCAGTATTACCACCCATCTTTGTAATCTCCGGCTCATCGAGTACCGAGGTAGAGACACCTAGAATGGTTGCTTCTGTAAAGGTCGATGTATCCGCTAGCAGGAATCCTACAGATGTCCTAGACTTTATGGTTTTTCGTGCCTCCAACCTTGTGATCAATGCATCATGAATGACGATCTAGATTACCTGGATTCTCCAGAAAAGAGGAGAACCTATGAAAAATGACTTACGGGATCCAAGTGCAGTAGTGTCCAATCCCTATGTCATGGTGGGGGCTGGCGCCACAGGGGAGCCTTCGGTGCTTGTCAACTCAATCATCAGAATCAGCTCCTATTGAACAATGGGGATGGCGGGGGACTCTCCTTCTGTCTCATCATTGCCTACTATCACCGTAATCAGTACCCCAAAATGCTCAGTCTCAAGGGCAGGCTCCCGAGAATGCTCTCAGGCCTCCTTAGGGACACCTTCATCCCCTATGGGGAAGGCTTCCAGGGAACCTGTTCCCATGTGTTCCTAAAAAGGAAAAAATTTGGTTGATGGATAGAGATTCTGAAAAGATAAAGTCTAGTAGAGATAAGGTTTAAACTTACCTCAATCTTCTCTTCCAGTTCTACGTCGGATCCTACGATTTCACTGCTCTCCCGGTAGCTCCACTTGTGAGTGGGAGTTTCTGAAGGCCGCTCACCACCAATACATTCAATTTGGTCCTCGTCCTCTTCTTCACCTCCATCTTCTTCGTCTTCATCTTATTTTTCTTCTTATTCTTCTTATTCCTCTATACTTTCAATCTCGAATGGTAGATTTTTTAGGTCATGTTCCTGGTCAGGCATCACTTACACTAGGAGATGCAGTTCTTCATACCACCCCCACTGAAATGCATACATAACCATGGCAGTCAGGAATTCATCCCAATGATTAATGTTTACCATATCCCTCATATAGATATGTCCTATGTCTATAAGATCAAGCCCAGAACGTACCAACCATTGCCACAATTTTTTAGTAGACATAGACTACCACAATGTTCTCCAGGCATAATTTAGAGAGGGGAAGATGGAATTGGCAGACGAATTCAGGAGGTACCTGGGTTGCTTTCCCAAAAGATCCCTAGATGGCCTATGAGGCCCCATATAGGATGACCACCTTTCCTCAGATGGGGGAGGCATGTTCTCAGCTTGTGTTGTTCCTCCTGTCGAAGTGTCAGCCTGTTCTATGCTTGCCACCTGGCCCATTCTTGGCCTCAGCTCTCCCATGACACCTTGTCAACCTCCTTGCTCTTTGGGCTCTGCACTAGATGCCATAACATGCATGATGCACTTCGAAAGAATTTCCTAGGGATATGTTTTCATCTAGTGCTCAGCATACTCTGTTGAAAGTCCTTTACTGACATCGGTGGGGAGAAGAGTGATGAATTTTACTAGGCTTGACATCATGAACATAACCCAAAGTTGGTGGAGAATACAAGTATTCCATTATTCATGAACCTATGTATATACATTCTTCGGAATCTGTTGCATGCACCCAAACTGTCTGGAAAACTTGGTCGACACGTACAGTTCGTAAAAGATTTTACCGTCAATCTGGACTACTAGTATGCCACCTCAAATGCTCTACAGGTACTCCCTCTGCTCTAATGGACCCCGCCCATCATCTACTATCTGAACGATTGGGGATCAAAATGGGTGGAAGTCAAAGTGGGTTTGGCTGTTGAACTTGATCTTGATCCCCTCGTCTCTGAGCGTTAGTTGGATAATTCTAGAAATGTTTAAAAGATATGGCTACATACTGTTACCAGGAGGCAAATGACATTCTAGAAGTCATACCCTTTATAGTGGTCCACAACCCAACCATAAAATTTTTGGAACGAACTGCATATCCTCCTGAAGGTACTTCCCCTTGAGATATGCTTGAGAGTGTTGTACAGGCTAGCCAACACCGGCACCCCCAGGTTGACTTTGTTCTTCGCCGTCATGATCCCGACCATAACGAGAATCCCTGGGTAAACCCCCATTCTCATGACCCTCACTAACAACAACCACTCACTCAAGAACGAGGCAGGAAACCCAAAATATCACACATTTGGGTGTCGACCTTCATTAATGAAAAAATCCCCACGACTGGTACTCTCCTGTCTTCAGAACCCTCCAGTGTGATGCAGCTTTCCCTCTTTGAGATGTGTTCAACAATTGTTTCCCTCGGCCTAGCATCATCACAGCCATTTCCTAAGTCCGGAAAAGGCTAAAACACACTAAATAGTGTATTTCCTTCATGATATATTTTATTTTTATCTCCTCCTTAGGTTGCTCTAGCAGGTTCCATGATAGGATTGGTGTGCGTGTCCTATCCCCGCAGACATTCCCTTTCGGGAGGAAATCGTCGTACTATTACCCCTCTAAGGGGATTCCCATGATAAAGTGGATGTCCAACAGGCTGATTCCCACTCCCCATGGTGGAGGAGGAAGGTGTTTGTATCCGGGGACCAATGACTGAATATCTCTACTTCCAAGTCTGGTAGTCGGTAGAAATGAAATTGGGACATCCATACGACCTCAAAATCCCTGATATACCGCAGCTATGGCCCAAATTCCTCACATTTATGACATACCTAGTATTCCCATGCACATTAATTGGTTTTGTTTCCCCCGGATCTAAAATCCCATTCCTTCCAACCCTTCGTCTCATCAGAAATGATGCTTCGGAAAGTACTTACAAAAATAGAGGGGGATTCCTCTCGAACTGGATCGCTTCCCACAACCATCCTAGTCTTCGGATTTAGGACATAGTTGGATATGTTATGCGTTTCTTTAGTAGGATGGCCATTGATTGTTATATGGAATTTTGGAATACTATCCTCGCATGTCACCCATACCTACGGTGTGTCAGTCTCGAAACCAGGCATCATCACCTCTTCTAGAAGGCCAAATTTCTATAGTGGAAGACAATCACTGAGAACATAATATTTTTTGAGGTTGCATAATCATGAAAAAAAGAATCTATTTATCAGAAACAACCCTCCCCCCCATGATGAATTTGAGGGTTCGTGATCATTTGAGTCCTTCTCGCAGCAACGGCGACCTCCCTCTCAGCAACAGTCATTTGAGAGGCCATTATGGAAATCCTATGGGTTGGCACAAAAAAATGATGTTTAGTGTGAAAAATATCTGGCCACCAGCAAGAATTTGGATCTACACAAAAAATAATGGACAGCGCGCAAAACCCGTGGTCGGCCGCTGAAACATATGCACTGATCGGGACCATTTTCACGCATGAGAGAAAAGCGTCTGTCATGTGGAAAAAGTCCAAAGTTGGGGCCTATGGGGTCCCTCATCCCATTTATAGGTGCAAAATCTCCTTCCATGTGCACAAGACGGGTTTTCATATGAAAAATATGGTTTTACGTGCACCGAATGAACTCTTCCCTATTTTTCTGTGTTCCCTTAGAATCTGACCATTTTGTTCCCCTTCATTATCGATTCTAAGGGGGACATTTATTGATTCTGAAATTTGGTGAAGGACAGAATTGGGAGGATATTGAGGAAACTAAGGAACCTGGGAGGGGAAGAGAAGATTATGGGACCCAAGAGGAAGTTGCACGCATGATTCAGAGTATGCGAGCAAGCGGCCCCCGGGGTGAAAAATCTTGCATGCCCAATACGACATCAAGGGAGAGCTTTCACGCAACTTTCATTTGAGTGACCAATGTAATTTCAAGCGTACGTTTTTGAATATAACCCCTTTTCATTACCAATCTGACATCAAGAGAGATATTCCTTGTAGTGCCCATTTGTGCACCCAATGCGGCGTCAAGAGAGTGGCACCCCGTTGTGCGCAATGCACTATTAACCAGCCGTTTCTGTGCTACACCCCTTTTCACACCACCCCCAAGGAGTTCAGTTATAAAATGAAACATACCCCCTACCCAGAGAGGATGGTAACAGAAGACGAAGCGATGCTCTACTATGTGAAAACTACCTTTTCCTGGACTGAGTGAAAAACACAATGGCCTTTAGGTATTGGATTTTGTGCAATAGGTCCCTCAAGGTTCCTCCTCCATGTGGGCCTTCTTGGGCATGATCCTCATTAATTTCCTTTCTCCCAAAGAAATTTTTGTGAATGGGACCTCATTTTCGAACAATTTTTTTCTACATTAGACCTCTCTTGCATGCATCCCCTTATGTTTTGCGCACATCCCATTACGGTTCGTGCAAAACCCTTCCATCTTGTGTGCAACCCTTCCCTCTAGTGCGCAACACTTCCATATTAAGTGGCGATCATCCATCTTTCACATAGACCGTCCATCATGCACCCAGCCTATTCTCTTGCGCGTGCTCCATGTGTCATCCACCCCTCAAGGTACCATATCTGAGCCCCTCTTAAGCGCTCCACACCTGAATCACACTCTCTCTTTCCATGGAGCACATCAAGTTTACATGAAGCGATTTCAATGTCCCTTGAGTGGTGCATCACATTGAATTTATTTACCTCATGATTATTCGCATAGGCATGCAAACCGCTCTTTCCATTTCGCATATTCATGCTACCGTGGACCCCCGAATGGATCAATCCATAACATCTCATCACCACGGCATTGTAGATGAATTCCCTCCCCCAATGGGTGGGAGGTATCAGTTATTTAAGTCTTATGGGCTGTAGAGTGCACCCACCTCGTCTGAGATGCAGGACGTTAAACTGCCAATCGCCAACATCCTCAGTACATGGTGTTAAACTGTGACCTCACCCCATACGTCGTACGTGGGGTTCCCCCACCATGGACATTCTGCACGCCCACTGGTGTCTATGGGAGTGAAATCATTTTCTCACAAGGAATGAGATCCTATTATTGGAGTAGCGTTTGTCCGTGGGGATAGGGCAACCACCTTGGTGTAATCCCATAGATTTTCTTGCAGGAGGTAGCATCCCTGCTCCTCCTATATTCCTCGGTGACAAAGAACATATTGGGGGGGGGGGATGGGCAATTTACCCCTCCTCTCTTCGGTGCCAAATCACTCTCCCACTGGGGTTTGTCTCCAATGGGCCTCCACCCTAGAGTAAGTCCCAATATCCATCTCCCTAGGCTGTGAACCACAAGTAAGCCCCTAGTTCCTCTTTGAGCCACTAACTACTTTTATGCCCCACTCCACTTCCCACAAACACACCTTTCACAACGTGATCATCAAGGCTTTCTTGCCTCCTATTTCTCACACCGAGCATGACTCAAGTGGGTTTAGAGAAAGCACCGACCATGAAATCCTCCCTAGGCTTCCATAGAGTGTAAGCCCCACAAACCATCCTGAAATATGTGGACTTTGATCCATTCCAAGGAAAGGTACATTGGAAGACACCCTGAGGTTCAAGCCCAAGAACCATTGGTTCCGACCATTTCATGTCGGTTCATTAGAAATCCTGAACTACGTGGACTTTGATCCGTGCCAAGGAAATGTACGTAGGAATAATCCTTTAGTTTCAAGTCCAACAACCATTGGTCATGACCATCTTCACGTTGGTTCCCATTCCATCTGAACTACATGAAATTTGATCCATGCCAAGTAAAGTTATGTTGGAAGCCTCCCTGAGGTTCAATCCCAACAACCATTGGTTCGGACCCCCTTCACATCGGAACACCTTCGTCCCACATGAATTTAAACTGCATGCCCCCTTTTTTTCTTGTACGACCTTAAACTGCATCCACCATCCCGAACTACATGGTCTTTGATCTTATTCTCCTAAAAAAGATTCGTAGGAAGCCTCAATGAGGTTCAACTCCATCCAACGGTTAGCTGTTGTGACACCATCCATTGGTAATCCATTGTGACCCTGTCCAGTGGTAAGCCATTAGGACCCCATCTAGCAGTAAGATGTTGCAACCCCATCTAGAGGTTAGCCTTTGTGTCCACATATAGAGATAGTTTGTTGTTTTCCCCTCCATTAGGACCCACATTTCTAGTCTGCCCCTCTGGAATCAGACCAAATCTCAGGCAGCGAGTCACGTGTAACCCCCAACATGTCGTTGGGTCGCTGTCCTTTCCACACACACCAATTTCATGCCCCAACCAGGAGGTTCCACTTCCTCCAGGCCCCCCTCACATGGGTCGCCTCCTTAGGTGTCCCATCGCTTCACGAACTACATGGACTTTGATTCCCTGCCATGGGGATACATAGGAAGTCTCTTTGAGATTCAATCCTGACCTCACCGTCATCCTCACATCAGCTCCAGTTAATTCTTCATCAACTCTCAACCCTCCATCATCCATCCTGATTCTTATCTCAGCCACCACATCCTGATGAGATCATGTGAATTCACCTCTTAACCGCTCCTAGCGGTCACCAGGTAACTAACCATGCATTAGCCACAATATCAGTGTTTCTCCAAGGTTGCTCCCATCTAATCCACTCTAGTTAGTGTTCCAATCAGTATGTTCCATCACTTATAAATGTTAAACCTATGGAATACCATATGTTAAACATAATAAGCATAGAAAACCTCACATATAGGCCCATGACATACAACTCCCAAAATACGATGTGTGATTCCTCGGGCTTTCACGCCCTCGACAAGCCCTATAATAAGGGGAAGAAACCCAGATGCGCTCGCGTTCTAGCATCCAGACATGCCAGTTATGTCCAACATGACTACTCACTCGACCAAAGGATTCTTCCTTAACAAAACACCTTGGAATGTCCCAACAAATGTTTTGTAATTAACCGGCGTCCATGAAGACATGGAACTAGGAAGAGTTTCATGAAAAACATCTTAGTCTATAAGGGAGGCCCAGACTAGGTGATGAGTTTCGAGGAGGAATACCCGAAAGGATGAACCGACATACCATCATAAAATTTCGATAAATGAGCAAAAATCCCGGAATAAGCGATAGATGATGCTTGCCTTTTAAAAGCAGGAATCCAGGAAATAGCTGTGCGTCCTCCACAGGCGGATGCACATTCCCCAGAGAAAGCGTCAAAAATAGGTTACCAAACATATTATGAGATACAAGACATGGGTCTTATAAATCCACATTGGATACCACTCCCAAGCATAATTTATAAAAACCTTGACAAAGGAGGAAGAGTGGGGAAAATTTTCTTGTACTCCCGAATTCATTGAGGTGACAATTCTAGGATTTCTTATTTTCTTACATGGACTGAGGTGTATATGTATCTCTATCTTGAGAAAATTTAAAGATATATTATAGTCCATAGGGATGTTCATGATGACCCACTCACACATCATATAGGGCCATTATAATATATATTCCTTGTTCGGTCAACCTACATCCAGGAATTTGTTTCTTCCTATCCAATTGTGACTAGATTTAATAACATGGATGACCCAAGATATATTTCTATGACTCCTACCGAACCCTTTGTGGGGGATCAATGTGACATTACATTATTATATCATAGTCACTCCACTTTATGATACAATTGATAAATCCATGGGGTGATGTACACTGATGATCCATGGATGAATAGATTAATGTTTTCACTACTTTATAGGAATTCATAGAGACATAATGAGCCTCGATGTAGTGAGAAATGAAGTTTTACCCATACATGGTAGATGTGGTTCGCCTTGATATATATTTTAGAACATATGATTCCCCTCATTCAATTTTATAGTTTACCTATTGTAACACCTTTCTTCTTTGGCCTCTCAATATTGCTTGATGTTGGGAAGCTTAGAACAACAAGTGGAAGAAAATCTATGATTATTTTTCTAGACATTAGAATGACCTATATTAATCCAATACCAATATCTCTTTCTTGGGATTATGAATAGATAGGAGGATATCCAATGATAGTTCATGTATTTGTTCATCTCCACCTTTTTCATGACATGTGTCAATGGCCTCTAAATTTGTAATAAATAAGACACAACATGTGTAATCAATTTCAATTATCAATATAAGGGACTAAAATAGACTCGTGTTGTTTAAATTTCTTTAGAAGAATTATTGGGGATATATGTGGAAAATAAATGTTATGAGATGGTCTCAAAAATCATCTTTAAGATTTTTTTTTAAATAAATACAAGAATTCACTAAGATAAATCATCATGTTGAAGAGAATATATATTGGAATAAGTGCTGATCTCACCCACTATGTATCATGATATAATGAAATCCTAGGAGAATACAAACAGTTTTTTTATCGGAGAACTCAACCCCTTAGCTAATATGGAACTTGGTGAAACCATAGAAGAAGCCCTATCAGGAAGATACTTTCACAAAAAAATCATTGTAGGTCCCCATAATGTATTAGTATTAATACCATTTTTATACCAAATAAACATGATATATTCCTTAAATGATGAGAAACTTCCATGATTTTGCATTTGAACCATAGAGAAAAAACTACTCAAACTATGATAGTTCACGAATCCATAAGAGGATTAGTTGAAGAACAAATCCAACTATTTACCCATATATATATTCCTTGGACCAAAAATTAATTAATTTTTTTCTTTATATATTATCTTGAAGACATGGTATATCACGGAATGGTGGCACTGGGTAACCCTCTTACACCTAACACGGGTATCTCTACTACTATTAATGATGATGATGATACTATGAAATTAAAATATGTATCCATTAGAGGAGCTCATATATTTTATGATTATATTGATATAAATATGATCTGGGGATCCATTGATATCATTTTCCCTGGTTAAATCAACTATGATCCTTTGATTCCAGTTCACACACTACAATTGCCACATCATCTTTTTACCCCTCAAAATATTGAAGGGGTGTGTGTCAGATCATCATGAAAAATAAAATAAAAATTCCAATCCCTTTTTAAGTATCCATGTATATAATTCCACATTCATTGGGATGATCTTTTTGGACCCATCAGACTCATAACAAATCCTCTAATGAAAATCATGTCTAGGCCTCTAAAAATTCTATTAGGTTAGTGGAGGACCCTATAGATCTCACAGACGAATCATTATCATCACCTCTATAGAACCATAATTTATGACAATATATATTCCACTGAGAAATTAATATAATCATTGGTTTGAGTATGTAAGATAATCCCTTTATGACAACATCCTCATTTATTGTTCTGAAGACCAGACAATTATTTAATCATCTAGCACTTCTAATTAAATCCAATGATAAAAAGTATCCATAAAAAGGAAAATAGAACTCATAATGTAAAAGTCAAGAACTACAATCATAGCTAATTAGGCCCTCTATAATTTTTTCCGAGGACCACACAATTGGTGGAAAGAAAATACAGCAATCTGGAAAGTGTAATTTTCTAAATCACCTCCCCATCATAAAAATTGCATATTAATCATTAAGGTGTCTGACTTATAAAAGGATATTTTTTATCACATAATGAATACACTAAGGATCCATATAAATATTGATACCAACATTGATGAATCTGGTGACATATATAAGGTATAATTTGAATTCAAGGACAATTAGGCTATCATTTCTATCTTTGAGGAGGGTGAAGTTGTAACCAAAATGGTGCATGTATTCTACCTGAACATCATATGTAATATCAATTGAATTAGTGTATTTATGTGTTTTGGGGACACTAAATGGGGAATTATCTCATCCGGACAAGCATTCTCTACATGTTGGGGTACATAGAGACCAGTCTAACCTCAAAAAACATAAAAACATGGTATATGGTAGGAGAAATTTGATATCACTCTATATGATCTATCAAATGATTTATTATAAAAATGGGTTTTTAATACTGAATTCATTATTTTCTCTTAATACACCACTTTTAATTCTTTATGGGAAGACCTTTCTTCATCTTTCACACATCCATCCACTCATTATATAATTGGTGTCTCAAATTTTTCTTTAGTGATCAAAGAATGAATGATCTATTATGATGTATCTACATTCAAATCATGTTATTCATACTAATTTTATGGGGTTTATTATAATATTGATATAAATAACTTGTAGTAAAAATAACCTTTTTGATTTATGGTTCCAAATGACTTGACACCTGTCGCGATAGTTCCTTGGGAAGATATGAATGGTGGTTTCATCCTTCCATCCCACCATATTGATGAAACAACCCCAAACCTTAGGTGTAGCTTCTTTGTTCCCCAATAATATTATTCTTCATAAATCACCTATAATTAATCTTAATTTTATATTCCTTTGAATCTTATAAAACCCACACGAGTTTCACACCCAAAAGTAAGACATATGCTTGACAATTAATATCTCCACCATGTCTACTATAGATTAACATTGATCCAATAGAAAACTAACAAGACTCATTTATTTAACATTTTTGGTAGACCACATTGATGAGTACTCCAAACGAAAATAGGAATGTTTTCTGTCATTATGGTCTTTATAGAACTAGAGAGATGAAAATAATATTTTGGATATCCCCCCTACATAAGAAGTCAGTTCCATCTCATAGCCTTATGTGCTAGTTGATCCATCTTTTAATTTAAGCCCATAATATTATAATGATGATATATTGGATCAATACCCTCCTACCATTGAAAAATGAATATTTACCACCATTGATATGATGATATATTTATATCATAGTATAAAAGAAGATGTGAGTCTAACAGAATTTATTATCACCATGACTCTAGATTAACTAAAATAGTGTTTTATGTCCATGAAACAACATCTTGTCTTATTTTAATGGAACTACAAGGATATTATAGGACACAATAATTAATTAAACAACCATCTACTTGGAAATATTAGGGTCCACCATAGATAAAGTAGTTTCCTAGAAACATGGATCACTCCCATAGTGCCATGGTTGAGACAAATTTTCATATGATTATTAATGACAACATCACTATGGATTTTGAGTACCATATAATGAAATACCAAATTAACCATGTCATGAAGCTAAATATACAACTCCAATTTATAAATTGTATTTTTCTACAATCAATTCCATTGTTAAAATTCATAAATCCCCTTACAAGATAAAATATTATTAATTGACACAACTCTTACTTACAACACAAATTCCATCCAGGATTGGTACTCAATATATAATAAGAATTTTATAGATCCTATGGATAAAGTGTCCACCAAAAACAGGGATCCTCATGGGAACTTAATTTTATCAATTGATGTACTTATTCTTAAATAATTATAGATTTACCTAAAAATGATACATGACCCACATCTTCAATACCCTCATATGAACCGTGATTTACTTATTTAATGATGACTTGGAAATTATTTCCCACTAACAGGTGGCCTTTCCCAAAGTCCTTGAGAATGTTTTAGGAATTATCCCTATTATAAATATAAAAATGAACTCCTCGTGGTCTTCATTCATGATTTCCTTTAGGAAATTCTCCATATTTTTTGGTTTGATATGAAGAATTCATTTCAAAAAATATATAATCATGGTAATCATTCTAATGTCATTTTAAAATAATTCGTGGGATTTTTAGTGACTTAATGTATATCCATAATTTTTTTATTTATTCCTATAACCATTTAATAAAATAAATATATTTTTCAATATGATGTTGAAATTATTTTCCAATCTGTTAGACGAAGAATGATAATCCTCATTTTATGTCATTTGGTAGTATCTGAAACACCCTCATGTTCAGATGTTTTATTTCTATGGGAAACCTTTTGCCCACTTTGTAACATCAAAATGTAACTTAGTTCACTATTAAACCTGTATAATAATGAAGTAAAATTGAATATTAAAAACTATATTAAACACATGATGTTTACCTCTAAGATCATATATTCTACCATTGTATACACCCACCGAGAATTACTTTTCTTATTTCACAAGCCACATCACAATGTGAAGTATCTTGAAATACAATTCTTCTCCTACATTGATATGTTAAACTATATACTATAAAATTCCATGATAAATTGATGAATAGTGAATGAACTATGGTCCTTTGGTATTTTAGCATCAGTTTTATCCCATATAGTGCTATCAGGATACTTGTATTTTCATATTTAGTTACCATAGACAAAAATATTTAATAATTTCCCTTGGATCTAGACTTATAGAATGATGGTATTCCATATTTCAATGAATAAACACCATTATTGAAAATTCAATTTCATTCTTCCAAAAAATTACTTAGTTGAAGAAGGATAAATGACCTTTAACTCTCATGGGGTTATCCTTGGGGTTTCCTTCACCATGCCTTCAATCACCCATTTTTATTACCCATTTCACTAATCTAGGGTATTAACCAATAAATTGGATGACTAACTAGATATAAATAATATAATAACATTAAATCATAGGATATAGGTTCTATTGTTTTATATGAATGTTAATTTTGAGCAAGTCACAGTGTAACATGATAGTGAAATCATAATCATTAAATGAAATATTATCCCCATTATTGAGCATGTTGGGAAATGAATGTACAATTTCCATATAATATAAAGGTGTATAATTTCCCATTATCCATGAATTATTGAGTGTAAACCCTATAATTATTTTCCATATCACTTATTGAGCTCTAATATGTAGAAATTTTCTTCCTTATAGAACATCAGAAAGTGATTTCAATGACCACAACTATTGAGGAAAACAAACGAATGATTCAACTCCAAATTAGATATTCCTTGAATGTTTCCTTGTATTTCAGTTTATATTAAAATAATATGGTGGGAAAAATAATTTTATTTATTACCTGAAGAATATAGTATTATATTCAACCCATGCAGAGGGAGAGAAAATCCAACACAAAGTAGTGAATTTCATCCTCTATGATGATCCAATATAATGACTATTTTTCTATAGACACGTCTCTGATAGTATCCACCTATTTCGATTGTAAGGGATGAAAATTAATCATTTATTATAATATATTAATTACTAGAAATGTGGGGGACCACTTTAAAAAGTAAAATCTATCCCATTATATCTAATGGTTGGGATACTTTTGGCCAACCACGGTGGGTGATACCATAGAATTAACATAGAAGTGCTATGAATTCTTGATTAATTACATCTTTTGGAACCATAAACCCTAGATTCTCCATGAAACCAAATAACCATAGTGTTTTTTCAAATAAATAATTTTTGTAATGGGTCCCTTCCCACAATTAATAGATTATTAGATTAATTTTATCCTTACTTCCATTTATATCTTCTCAAAGTGGGATGAATCCATTACCCTTAAGGGGGTGAAGAATAGAACCATGATTAGGTTTGTCAAATCCCTAATCATTCATTGGTTTTAGATATATCACGCTATACAAATGAATAATGGTACAATATTTGATACATGAATTTATGGAATATGTACACAAAATACATCTTTTCCAACCATATCTTATATTAACATGTGTGGGTAAATAGATAAAATGTGGCTTTCAAAATTCGACTTTAATATTTTATATGATATGATGAATTATAATATGGTAAATATGATTGAGAAGATGTCTAACTCCATGTGTTTATGTCATTAAATGGATTAAACTTCTATTATAGAGTATCCTTACTTCCTAGTGTATTGAATAGGACCAATGTTTATTTAATATCCATGACCATCCTGGCCTTTTTACTTTTGTGTTTTGGGTGATGGGGTGTCATTAGGGAGTTGATGGGAGTTTATGATATGGGGGTTGATTTTGGACCATCTATAGTTATCCCCATGATTTGAATCAATATTAGGAGGAGTTTTTGTTTTGAACAATGGTAATGGTGAGCTGGGTGTTTAGATTATGAGGTTTAGGGGAGATATCCATTTTGGGTTATGTAGAACCGTTGGACCTGAAACAAAAAATATTTAAGGTGATTTTATTTTAATCATTTGACAATGAAAATTAAAATTATCCCTAATACGTGTTGTAGGTTGTGGTGTTTTAAGATATATTTAGCATTCTCCCTATGGGATACAAAAATGATTGATATGATTGAATCCAAAGGAATTTGACATAAAAGACTCGCTAAGGGGAATATGAACCATTATAAATCATTGGTAAATTCTTTTAGGGGTATTTAGAAGATAAGGAATCATGTTTCATGCCCTATAAGGGAAAATGAAATGGTTGAGATCACAACACCATATCCTTAGGTGTCACCAGGTGAAAGGATTTTTTTTCCATTTACCATAGAAAGGGATGTGGTGGACTTCCCATGATTTTAAAAGAAATAATCTATTCCATATAGATGTGTGTAGTAGAATATAATGTTTTAATTAAGTTTTTAAATGTTTATGAAATTTAGGGGGTAATCCTTTCCAAGACGCATGAATCAGACATAGATGTTTACACCAACAGTACCAAACAAATAGTGGGTGTGGCCAAAATATGGAAGATTCCATTTGGACTTCCTCTATAAATAAAGGATCCAACCATCCTTGGAATTATGTTTTACTCTCTTTATATATGGTTTTTTAGCAGTAGTCACACTCCTTTCTCTCTATTCATCTATCACATGTGTTAAAATCTCTTTGTTCATTAGGATCAATCTCTGTTTGATCAACAAGGCCTCTATTGAACTACTTTTCTCATATCAAATTCATTTCTAATCCACTAATTTTTCATTGTAATTTTCCTCATCTTTGGGTTGATGATTCATTTTTGTTTGATGGTGGTATGTTTTGGTGGCGTTCTAGAGTAGTTTCATTCATGTTTGGTAATGTTTTATCCTATACCCCTATAATATTACTTTTTATTCCATGAAATATTTTTATCATGGTATGGGATCTGAGAAATCTCACATATTTTGGGGAATTTTTTAAATTTCATTCCATTATTTCTTTGGGTGTATGGTAAGAGTTAATTTACTAGAATACATTAAACTAAACTAAAAGAAAATAATCATATAGGGTAGTTATTCAAAAGGTATACACTACATCATGTTATTTGATATATAGTTACCCTATTTACATTATATACATACAAAATGTGTAGATGAGGTCTGGGGTGATCGAGAAGATGAAACCATAACTAGGAAATTATAATGAAAGGGGCCATCAGGCTTCTATAAGTGGTAGGTTTATTGGGGGTCTATCATAGGTGTTAGGGCTATGTAGTCTTTATCATGAAATTTTTTGCCCCATAATATTAATCCCTCCAAATTTTGTTGGTGTAACAGTTTTCATACTCCCACTAGGATGTTTTTTCGATTGTTTATTACATGTGGAATCATCATCCGTTAATAATTTCAATTAATGACTATTAATGGTTCCAAAAATGATATGGAAGGAAAAATTCTTTGTCATCCCATAAAATACCTACTTCAATATAGGTTATATTTTTTATAAGGTTCATCAAGTTTGTGTTCTTCTATGAGGATGTATCGGTATTATAGTCGAGCCCCCTGATATACTTCACCGTTAAGGACATTCTTCATGGCTTGAAAAGAATGGTGTCAATTGATAGTGAGGCATTAGAGTGAGATTTGGACACCTTAATGTATTGAATATGTGGTCACTAGTGGGGGTACTGATCATTTTAGGTATAATATATTTAATCCTATATCATGGATTAATATTTTTTTGATTATTTACTATCACAATAATTTTTTGTACATGACTATGTTTATTCCTTGGGACTCATTATGTATAGGATTCTATTTCCCCTGCCATTGAGTACACTAACAAGAGGATATAAAATTAAATATAATTTTTTCAAGGGTTGTGAGATGATTATGGGGTAGAATAAGTGACTTTTTTATTTATTTCTAATTTAGATATAGTAATTCATTTTCATTCTAAGTAATGAATTATTTTATTTTCTATTTAAATTAATTGATTTCAGCAGAATGAATGTTTTATTTTGTGATAAAAAGGGACATAGTGTGATGTGATTTGCAGATCGGGTGCATGAGATTGACAATATGTGTTTGGGCATATTACTATCTCAATTAACAAAATTATTTTTTTGTTTAGTACAGGTGTATCTGGGGGATATTCCTTGATTCATTGAGTATTTTCCAGATGTTTTCCCTGAGTTCATTTTGGACATCACCACATACCTAATAACGAGTTAAGGATCAATTTGTGTATTGGTGCACCAATTATTTCTTTAGATCCATATATGATGGAACCTTATGAGATATCAAAGATGTGTATTCATGTCCATTAACCAATACATAAGGGATTTATCAAACCTTGTGTATCATTATTAGGTACTCCAATATTGTTCACTATGAAGGTAGATAGTTAGGAGTGGTTGTGTATAAACTACTACAATTTTAATTAGATGATGTTCAAGAACTATTTCCTTCTTCTAAATGTAGATAATATATTCAACCAATTGAAGTGATCCATATGGTTTTCCAATATCAATTTTAAATCCAAATAGAAATAGATGAGGGTAAAGTAGGAAGAAATATCAAAGAATAAATTTAAGTGTTGATATGGGAACATAGACTATATTTTTATGTCATCTGATTATATGAATTCCCTTACCATATTCTTGGAATGTATGAACTTCATGTTCAATGTGTTCCTGTGTTGATTTGGGGTCATGGCAGTCAATGAATTCCTAGTATACACTGGGTGATAGGACGAGCATACATGATACATTTTGGTCATTTTTGGGTCCTTAACCACTATAAAATTTAATTGTTCGTGTACAGTACATTATTTAGATGTGAGAGGTGAAATTTTTAGTTATGTGGTGTTTTAGTTAGGAATGGAAGTAAATTTGTTGATTATTAAGGCATATTTATTTGGTAGATCCAAATAATATTTCACAAGTCAGTATTTTTTTATATCAATGGTCATATTATAATAGTTTCAAGTACGATGTTGCTTGGATCATGGACCAATTGATATCCTTTTTTAAAAATGACTTGAATTTCTATAGACTGGTTAGTTTTATGAATATTTTTACTACCTAAATAGAAGGTTGATTAATGCTCCCATCCATTAAAATGCTATTTGTGGAGAGTTTTTTGGGGTGTTCTATGATGCATCCAATAATGTCTTGGTTTGTGTCATGATGAAATATATGGAAGTGATACAAAACGAGTCATACATGTTTCATCCCAATGATCATAATGATTTAATACCTAAACTTGAGTTCATGATAGTGGTCTTTCTTCTGAATCTACTGTGGTATTACATCATTAGTGAATGTTTTGTAGTCATTATAAGAAAGAATAGTCTGAAGTTTTTTTCTCTTAGTCTGATCTAAATCGATGAAAACAATGATTGTGTGAGTTTCACTGGGATTATGATTTTGAAATTTCATAAAACCTAGTAAAGGGATATATAATTATAGATCCACTGAGTATAAATTCATTAGAATATGTTATTCAAGAATATAGATAAGTTAGCAGATGGATAGAGGATATTATAGTGGTACATCTTGATGAAGTGCAGACTTTGAGTAGAGGTTACTTATTTTAATTAGATAATAGTATATTCATACTTCATGCATAATGTGGATGAGTATTAGTGGGTAGACTCATAAATAATGTTTATAAGAGATGATTCCATCCATAGTGATCCTACATATAGATGATCAATGAATTTCTGACAATAAATAATTCTTTTCAGGAGACTATTCCATAGGCCTTTTATGAAGACATTTTTAATTATTTTTAAGTATCATACATTATAGTGAATATTGGTGTGAAAAGTATATTTCATACCTTGATGGGTCAGCATTGATGGACCTAGATGAAGTTTATAGTATAAAACATTGTATCATAGTGCTTAAACTACCCATAATTGATGGTGGAGTACCATGTTCCAATTTGTTTGATGTAGCCATTGGATATACCAAAGTGGAAATGGTAGGACATCATGATATATATCCTCATTGGTCTACCATGAGACTGAGGGGTATGATTATATAAAGTTAATCCTGGATAATTTGACCAAATAATCACACTTTATTGTGATTAAGGATTTATGGGTTTTTTAGATATTATTGAGGTTATATGAGGAAGAGGTGGTGAATATTTTTAGGTAATAAAACCATTATTTCTGATTGTGAACCTTTTTTTAAATCATAGGTTTTTGAGATGATTACATAAATTATTTGGTTCTCAATTTCCTTTATTGATACTTCTAAACCTTAAATGGATGTGCAGACTATATAGTCTTTCCAGACACTAGAAGATATTTTGTAGGATTATGTCCCATATTTTAGTGGATTATGAATGAATAACTTTACCTTGGATGAAATATATTATAAAAATATCTTCCACTCCATCATTCATAAAGATTTGTTTAGGAACTATATGAAAAGACTTTTCATTATCTACTTTTTTTGAATAAGGTAAGTGAGTCAGTAAAAATTGGTCTAGATGTGGAAAAAAAGCATGATAGAGATGGTTTATATTTCTTAATAGAAGATGAATGTGGTGTAGGACCATCAGAAGTCATATTCGTCTCAATGAAGGAGGTTTTTAGAGTTAGAGGTTGTATAATATGTTTTGTTGAGGTTTTCCCATAATTGTGGGTATTAGTGAATTAGATGGTAGAGAATGCCCACTACCATGTTTCTCAAACATTTTAATGTTTTTATGGAATTTTTGATATGTGGATTATTTTCTATAATATCTTCTATTATTTTCAATGAGACACATGTTCTACCTTGTATAATAACTTTTTCATCATCTTTATGGTTATTAAAAGCACATCAATTGGGGAGATATTTATATAGACAAAAGTAAACTTTTGTAGGAGGAATAGTTATAATCATTTATCATTATGATAAGGTTATGTATAGGTGATCAATTCCCATTTTAATTTTTGATATATGCATGGTGGTATGATGGATAGTACATGGGAATTTGAGTTGCAGATGTGTTCCAAGTATCCTGACTTGTTTTTAAATCTTTTATCTTATGATATTTGATATTGACATATACCTGATGGATGTATGTTATTTATTCCATGATTCTATCCAACATTTGTTGTGTGATTTATTATTTTTTCAATTTGGTTGGTTGCATTGTGTCATTTGAGAGGTATCTCTTGTGGAGTAATTAGTTAGTGGTGGATGTGGATTTCCTTCTTGGATGGTTTTAATTCTCAAGTATGAATTTTTTTTGAGGATAATCTAATGTAATAGAGAATACATACATGTATTGATAATTTTTTATTTTTTGTTCTCGGGGGTGTTGATAGGGTGTTCAAAGGATTTTCAAAAGGGAAATTTTAGTATTTTATATTAATTTGGTTAACCACTATTTGAATTTGGCCTTGGTGGAGGTCATTTTAGCCCTTTGGGTATGGTTGGTTGAGTGTGTTGAATCTAATTATAAAGGATATTTTTTTCTCATGTCATACACCATGGTGTCTAAACCCCTTTTGGTGGAAGGAAGTCTTCATTATAGATTTCCCTATGGTGATAAGGATGATCCTCACTATATGGTTTAGGGTGTGGTGATATTTTATATCTTGATCACTCTACCTCTTGGAAAACTGAAACACCTAGGGAATAGGTCATTTTTTCTACTGTTATCCCATATGTGGGAACAAGAACCCTTGAAATTCCTATAGCGATGGTTGTCCCGGTTTAGAGTTAAAGGAGCATCAAGTTGTGAATTTAGTATGGGGATATTGAAATATAGATCTCTCCATGAATAATCCATGGGTTGGGCATGTTAAAATGTTGAGCCAGTTTTCAATGCAATATTTTAAGAACTTTGGTAGTATTCAAGGTTTCTAAAATGGACTCATCTTTTCTATGGAGTAAGTAATTACACTACTCAATGTCTTAATGATATATTACTATGAGTGTATTGTTTTATGGGTAATCTATTATAAAGTTAATTAATCTTACATCTTTTTTTTGACTGGGGGCACCATAGGTTCTGTGGGAGCCACTAAATCATGGTGGAGTCCATTCAGACACCTTCTATAAATATAGGGTCTAACCTTCCATTGTTTTATTTATTAATATATTTATTTGAAACCTAGAGAACCATATTCCCTCTCTATTATCTATTTCCAAATATCCTGATGATGTAGTGGTCTTGGTTTATATATATCCAAATCATTTTGATCAAGGGCGTCTCTATTCCTCCCCTAATCTCCCCTTTTCCACAATCCTTTTTAGTAGTTTCTTGTGGTGTTTTCTTCATCTTTGGGATAAAATTTCAGAATGGTTTAATGGTAGGTATCAAGGGTTAGTTTTAAGGGATTTTTCCTTCCATTTCCAATGGTAATTGATACTTTATCACTATGACCCTTAACACTGATTTAGTGAAAACACCATATTGAGGTAGTGGATTCTTGAACGCTCTCTTAGTGGTTTAAATTGATGATATTCATTCCTATTATTTCATTTGGATTATTTTAAGACCAAAATTAATGAATTATAATAAACTATGTTAAATTAAAATGAAAGGATAGTGTATTCATTCATGTACCCTTCATTGGATTCTTCTTATTTCCTAATAAGGGCGAATCATTTGTTTCTATTATTGTGAAATTATGAATCAAGATAAGATAACCTTATTTATTATTAAAAATAAGATACTAAAACCACCATTTATAAAATGAGATGACATTTAATCATGGTAATTATTTATATGTGTGATGATAAATTTATTTAGAAACCCATGTATGTGCTATTAAGTGAATAATGAAATAGATAAAATTTTAATTTTCAAATCTGTTGAATCTTGGATTTCAATATTTTTATTTCCTTTATTTGTTCTAGTTGTTGTTTTTTATTCCTATTGGGGATTAAAGGGTAGTTTTTTCTTTTTGTTTTATGGAACATATAATTTTTTGGTATTTGGGATAAAACTATGCATTGTGACAGATTGGATTTGATAGTAATTAATGTTTCATGGTGGGTTTGATGTGTGAGAATGTGGCTTGGTAAGATTAGATATTTATGGGTAGGTTATTATTTCATTGGTGGGATAATGTTATGTATTAATGGTTTATAATTATAATTGTTTGGAATGGTAAAAAATTATATAATTTAAAAATAGGGAATGAATAAGATTATTAATTACATGAAATTATTAATGCTTAATGTGAATGATTAATGACTTGAAATATTTTGTGAGTGACATGGTTAGTTTAGAATTTAATCATAGAAATTTATGTAATAATGATACTGAAGTATTTAGGAACTATTTAATCTATAATTGTTAGATTATTGGTTGAAATGATAAATTATGATGGTAATTGTGACTACTGATTTTAATTTTTTTTGATTTTTTACATCCTAGAAAGTAGTGGTGTTGATGTGTGTGATAATGGTTCTATGGTGGTGGATATGGGTTTTTATGGGGTTGTATTGATGTGGACCATATATTTTTTGATTTTTTTGGAATGTATATAAATATAATGTAGTTTTTATTCATTTCCTTAAGTACCCCATATGAGTTAGATTACCTTATAGTCATCCAAATGCTTTTCATTCTTATTGTTTTCCCCAACATATTGTTTGGATAGGATAGATGACTGGATACCCCTACTACCCATTCTCACTATGAGGTATGTTATATTTTATTGTTTATGTGGATTGTCTTTTTTAATATGGTTGTGTTAGTTCATGGTAGAAATAGGGCATGAGGTTTATTTATTTCTTCTTCACGATACATTAATACGCTATATCTATAGAGGATAGATATACTATGAAATGTATATGTGGATATGGAATGATGATAATGACGTGGAAGTGTATTTTGGTATGGTTTTAGTAATGTAATAGATGGAATAATTATAGAATTATATGTTAGACTCCATTGTAGGTTGGGGTAGATACAGTTGTGACCCTACCTATATTACATGTTGAAGGAAGTGTGCACATGGAATTTCATGACCATGTGTGAGAGGGGAAACATATAAGGGGATTTTTTGTTGGATACTAGTTTTATATTCTTTATAATAAGTTATTATACCAGGATATGATAATTGGGGATCGAGAAATGGTGAGGTTTGGTGGTACTTTACCTGATTGTTGTGGTTTTATTCTATTATGGGTTGAAGGGATAATTATTATACTTCTTCAACAATTCCATGAGATGTACTGAGTATGGACATACTAATTATATATTAAATTCTAGACCATATATATATAAACAATTTTTCAGGATTCATGGATGATTTTGGCGACTAATATGGACATTATATCCTTGAATATTGGGTTTTCCTAAGGAGTTACTACATAGTACATTCATGGTATTTTTATGGGGTTTTCATTTTGTTTATGAATATTCATGATTTTTGGGATTATAGTGGATCATGTATTATTTTTATTATGGTATTAACTAGTGGGTTTTATTTAATATTTTTGTAAATTAGGTAAACTCTTCATATTTTTTGTTTAATAACCTTGGTGTGAATCCATAACCGACTTCCTATTAGAGGTGCGCCATTGAGGTCAATCTCATCATCACTACAGGCGAAGGATTAGTTCCTATATGTGGTGGGTTATGACAGATTTCAATTGAGTTTCAATTACCATCACTCCTAATATACATCCAAAACAAGTTCACATCAGAAAAATGGTTACAATTGTATCTAACCGAGTTAGAAAACTATGATGAAAATAGGATCCATGTAATATAAAACCTCAATGTCCACTAGAATAGAACAGTCTATTAATTCTAGATGGACGTCCTTTATCAAACATTTAGGGTGAGTCAGTGCTAGATTTGATAAATTCAATGATAATTGGGAGGAAATTTCCAATGTTATAGCACAAATAGAACAATAACATCACTATTCACAAGGCATTTTTCAATGGGGATAATATTTTGGTAACTATGGATGAGGAGCACATCACCCCCCACCCCACCAATATGAGTTTCCTCAAGAATTACATTTTACGTTATCATTATTTTTTTCTATCATATGGATAGAAGACCATAAAATATGAATCATGTTGTTCTATGTAATATGTCCAAAACCTACATGACATATAGTCTGGAATGCAAGACATTAATCTATATATAAACAACCCATTATCGATGACTCTGTTACATGGAATTGATACTCTTACAATACATTTTCAATACCTTTTAAATTATCACAAAATGTAATGTTACCTCCTATACATTTTTGAAATGATGTAATGTTTATATAATCACCTATCACATTTTACGAACAACCACTATCCATGTACCATGTTTACTTCTATAAACATCGAAGGCACATCTTCAACAAAGAAATATTTAATGTAATTTTGTTTCCTAGGAAAACATGGGTCCAATTGAGATAGTAAAAATTTTCATAGTAGCCCAAATTGATTTTAAAAACATAATTAACTTTCAATTTAAAGAATATTTTTTTAGAAATGATGAATTTTTTGTATCCATTAGATTGTGTAAACTTCAGTGAACACCCTCATACATAATATAGATCCCTGGAAACTTGTTAAAAAAATTGTATATATTTTAGTTAATTTATTATCATAACCAAGACTATTTTTACATTTATTTTTACAATATTATAATATTCTCCAGAAATTACATTTCTTTAATAAATATAAAAAGATCTGTTTGTATTCTCTGATACCAATTTCTTGCATTACATTTTCATCAACATTAGGATTCAATTTTATTTCATGATCATAATAATTAATATAGATATTATATTTTTTTGATCATTTTATCTTCTAATAGAATAAAAATATAAAAATATATTAAATATTATAAATAAAAGTAGTTTTACATTATTTTTTATTTTTTCCAGAATGACGTTGTTTTCCCAAAAAAATATTTCTTACTTGTCCTCATATTCCTTCTGTAAATTTAAATTTTGAAGACCTAATTTTGTAATCATTCAATTTAATCATTTAATTAATCTATAATATATTTATTAAAATCATATTTTGAAGAGTAAATTTTAGAATCTGATACTTGATTTGAAGAAGACATTAACCACATATTTTTTATTTATTTTTCAGAATTGGGTTCTTTAAACAAACACATATCATCATTACATCTGAAGAAAGATGCTGTAGCTCTACTTTCATTTTTATTAATATTTAATTTTTTACATCATTCATCAACTATAGAAAATCATGTTTAAAATGAAAATTCAAATGAAATTCATAATAAGATACTTCAATGAATTCATTATAAATAGTAATACATTTTTAATTAGGCCTGTGATCTTCTCAGGGAAAAAAATTGTTCTCCTTCATGAATATCCCCTCTTTCTATTGTATGTTCCACTTAAAAAATGGTCAACCTCATCGTTATCACTTACCATTAACATAAAATTTGATGATTAATACTTATATTTCATTTATTATTTAAAATAAAATACCTTAATCATAACATATTTTGATTCATCAATGTGTTTTAATTCTAAATCATATTGAAATAAAGATCCAATAATCTCATCAAGAGTATATTCTTTAAAATTTCTTCTATAATCAGTTCATGCATTATTAGGAATTTATTAATTAATTATATCTTTAAAAACTCATTTAACTATAATTTTATTATCAAGTGCTTCTATTAAAGCATTAATTCCATTTTTATTTTTTATAATTTCATGAAACAATTGATTTATTGTTTCATTCCCACCAATATAAATATTTTTATACTATTCTCTCACCAATACAAGGTTAGTTCTAATCATTTTTCCAAATTTTAATTTGTAGTTTGTAATATTATCAATATAGTATGCATTGTTATCATGCTCAAATACAAATAATTTTTTTTAAATAAAATAATAAATGTTTACATTTATTATTTTTTAATTAAGATTACATTTCATTGAATTTGTAACAGTAATAGTATCAAGATAATCTAATGAGATATTATATATTTTTACCATGGTTCTTAAATTTTATGTAGTGATATATTTATGTTATGATTTTATCTATACAATCCAATTTATTTAATCATTAACATCGAATATTGGTGGTCTTTTTAGGGAAAACCATCAATAGAATGTGTTATTTTAAACATAAATTGATCATATTCTTAGATTATTAAGTATATGATAGGGTTAGAAATAATAATAATTAAATATATATATAACATAATAGTGATAGTACTTTAAAAGTTCAAATCGGTGAAATCAATTTTTTCACTAGTAATAGAATAATAGAGTGGTATGAAGGGGTCCGACTGATCATTTTATAAAATTTTAAAACATATGGTGTAGTTTTGAAAATTATTAAGAATAAAATGAAATATGGGAATATGTGTTTTTAAATATTCTCAGATCAGTGTTATCCAAGATCTACTCTTCACACAAACAAAATTTTAGAATGAAAATCACTATATAAGTTACCCAGATTTTTAAGAGAGTCACAAAAAATTAGTATTCCATTTTCAAACATGGAGGAATATCTCTTATATTACTTTTATCACTCCCAAAGGAATAACCTAAAGCCTTCCTTCTGATGTATATAAAGAACCAATCTTTCCTCTCTTTGGATCATCGCAAAATCAAAACACAAACCTCTTCTCAGACCAAAGAAAATCCAAGAACCGTCAGTTTTCTACCTCAAGGCACAACCCAACAAATTTTTTAAGGGGTAGTATAACCCAACACTATGGTCTGTCAAATTATAAAAAAGGATGAAACCAAAATAGAAACAAAAAAATATAGATAATTATATCACCATATAAATGGTATCAAAATTTTGATACTAAGTATCATAATAGTAGTCGATAAATTTATAAAAACCTGTATAGTTTGTTGATGTTCTTAACACAAAATTATAACATGATGGGATAAAAAAGTATGTCTGAAAATACTGTTGAAATATCCTAAACCTAATTCCTTCAATCTCGTCTTAGTGATCTCTATATATTGATTTCTGTTGTGTATGAAAATATTCAAAAAATATAATTTCATGCATAGTTGTTTTATTTATTTATTTCTCCTGTATCTACAGTTTAATCTTTCAATGATAACATACTACATCAATATTAAGAGAGACATTGATATTTTTATAATAAAAAGTAATTTGTACATCTAAACTCATTAGAATAAAAAAAATATTAAATATTGAAATCAATGTCCTCAGAATAATCTCTAAAATCATGTGAGATAAATATTTCATATATCAATCCTTTCATATTTGAAATTCATAAATTTTCAAGAAATTGGATTAAAAATTGAAACACAATCTATCCCTTGAGATTGTAGTTTTATTGTACATAAACAATGAAAATATCAATTTTCATTGTATCTAAATACCAAATAAGTAATTATAAAATAATTAAATCAATTATACCAATAAACAAGAATATAAAGTTGATTAAAATGTATATGAGTTAGAAAAACACATCATATATGTATATTTTGAGAAAAAACTATTATGTTTTATTAACTACTTATGAATTTTCAAAAAGTGTATGACTTTTAAAAACCCCATTAGACATTATATCTCTTAGGTATTATTACCCATAATAATTGTAAGGAATCAAAAAATATTTTAAGACCACATATGACCTTAATTGATCAGCATATGACATTACAGACCATTTATGTTGTCAGAAACCCCTCCCTACATGTTTATCCCCTCCTAGGCTGGAAATTAGAGAAGAGATATAGTGAAACCCAAGTCCCACCTCCATTATGCCCCGAGATGGTGACTAGAACTGAGGGTATAGTAAACAGACTTATGGGAGGCATTACCCTTCAAGAGAACACATGTGAAATAGATAGATAACAAAAACACCCACCTAATCCTCCTCAGATGACAATATAGAAGAAAATAAAAAAGGAATATATGTAATGTCCTGCAATAACTACTATAACTAAAAGGAGAACTTCAATTAACAAAATAAAAGTAAATATGAAAGCCACCAAAATCCCAAACATCTCATGTTAAACCCCAAACTAGTAGTGACCATCATGATCTCCAACCTACAAAAAATGACCAAAAAACAATTTATATAAAGTTAGGGTGAGTATAATAGTATACTTAGTAGTTTACTCTCTCGATACTATAGTGAAAAAGGTAAATAAATCATACTAAAGAACTATTAATAACAAGTGAAACTAACTCATCACCTAAATTGGTATACTATGTTCATATCCTCCCCATGGCTACTCTCATTATGTATCAAATACAAGAGCATATAATATAGTAAGAATATCCGTGGTATCTTATTACCACTTCCCCACTAGTTTGTTTCTCTTCACCAACATAGTACTTCCTTACCATCTCTTTCCAAAAGTCTATCCCATAGAGACCTGGGTGAAGCACCACAACATGAACCTCATACATCACAACACCATTTCCACATAACCAAATGTAACTAGGTATTGCTTAGGAGCCAACGCACCCCATAAAACATGTATCACACATCATGTATTATACCTCAATTCATCATATCTTTTACACTGAGTAAGGACACGCTATCTATCACAACCTATACCCATTATAACTATAGTATTCCTTATAAAAGTTTATCCAGAATAAATGTGTGTGAAATAACCCCAATCCATTTTAGCTCTCTATGCACATATATGGGAAAAACTAACCATCTTGCATACTAGAAGAAGTAACAACCAATAGGAGAGAGTAGGGCCAAAGGGGTATTCGGTCATCAATCCTCCCAATGAGATGTTAGGGACCCCCACGGGTTCAAAATCATTGTGGTGTTAGTTGGCCTAACCGCTATGGTGGAGTTTCATATATAAAGAAAAGTACATGATATAATATATCCAACAACCACACTATGAGTATAACTTTTTCTCAGACACAGCTGCAGATAATGTCTCTCGGACTCCCATATACCTCTGCTAAGACAAGATATCCTATAAGCACCCAACCATTTAAAGATATTTATTAAATTACATTATTCATTTTCATCTATTCCACATTATGTAAATTAATTATTTAATAATTAATTAACCATTAACATCTCCACATTACATTACATTAGAATTACAACCGTGTTTTATGCCCTCTATGCATGGGTGAACCGAGTCCACAACTTCTCAGAATTATAAACTTAGAATTGCATCCCAACATGATCAAAACCCATGGTTTAATCATTTTTCATTAGTTAACATAATTAATTTCCATATTACTATGTAATCTATGAAATAACACTAATCTACGAAACAATGAAGGAAATAAAGTACATCCATCTGCCTCAAGTAGTGGGGAAAAGAAAGTAGAAAAACAAACAACCTGGTTGCCGGCCAAACAACATATTCAAACACCAATCCAAATTTCATATCAACTAGTAAGACTAGCATCAAACCATTCTATATTCTATGGTGTCCTCACTGACACCCACATGCATATCCTAATGCATCATTCTACATTATGCGTCACCTGCTACCACAACAACTAGACCTCCCCGCCCCTCATACCACAACGTCCCTCCAGGCTCATCTATCCTAGGATCACATCAAATTCGTGACTCCATTCCACATACACTACAACCTCCCTATAGGCTCATTTATCCCAGGATTACGTCACATTACAGGAAATATTAATCATGCATTGAAATCAGGATCATGACCCTAAAGCAAGGAATTCAGGCTTCAAACACAATGCGCTCTCACGACTTCAATGCAGAAGTCACTTAGCCCTACGAGAAAGTGGGCATCCTAGGCCCTAAAAAGGATTATATTTTATCACACAACCAATTATTATTCTATATTGAATTAACAAATTCATTATTCACAATATCATACTTCATAAATCATATGGAATAAGATATTTCAATATATCAAAAATTAATTAAACAATTAATTTGACATGACTTTAATTCATTAATCAACAAGAATAATCATTCTTATGGTTCACTAACCAATTCAATTAAACAATGCATACTTGATTCAATTTGATTATCAAAAAATTACAACAACCACAATTCTATTCATTAAAAATGCCTCATTAATATTTTATCCAATTAATTATCAATTAATTATAGCTTTATGTTCTTTACCAATTTCACATACTCAAACAAAAACCACAAGAACATTATAGATATCCCACTATCTAAAAAATCAAGAGGAAATATGTCATCACAGTATAAACAACAAAATCACCATGCAATAAATTCCAATTCTTTAATTAGGTTTATGTAATTATTAACTTATTTTAATTGTAAAGAAAGGGGTTATATGATGCTAACTCTACGATTTCATGTGAATAAATAGAGAAGCAAGGAATACCCTACCTCCAAAGGGTTTCAACGTTCTTCGAATACGAACAAACCAATGCTATAGATCCCGATCACCTATCCTGCAAAAATGTATCCTCCAGCGGATGTCATTCCACCACCGCACCAACAAAAACCAAGAAAATACCAATTATAAATATGGTAGATCAACCTTTTTCACATAGAAATAAGGATGGGAGGAAAAATATATCCATTAGGGAGAAAGTTCTATAAAACAAATCATGCCTTGGATCTACCTGGGTCACCACATATTGAGGATAGAGGCCCAATGATAGATTCCCATTGAAGGGATCTCTAAAATACTAAAGATAGGGTTGTCGGGTAACCTAGAATGAGAGGGAGATCTACTATATCTGCAAGGTTATGAATAACCTGACCAGCTATAAACACTTAAATGAGCACTGTGGTATATAATTACATAGCGTGTAATCCCCATGGTTCAGTTCTAAACAAAATAGTGCCACCTTTTCATTTTATTTATTTTTAATCCTCAATTTATTAAACATCAGGAAACATAGTTTCACGTTGTGTAACTCTTCAAGATGTGATGCCATCCCTTACTTCTAGATATTAGTTGTTTTACTTCTCCATACATCCTTTAAACCTCCTTCCGGCACCTTAGTCTTCCGAAATAAAAAAATGTTCATTCCATGTGGACCCAAGACCTTACCTTAGATACCTCTCCAAAATTTTTAACATTGAGAGTTCAAAAACATCCTAGATTGGAAATAGAAAAGGGGTCATCTGAACTACCACCCCATGAGATACCTTTCAAAACCTCTGACCACCATAATAATTCAACCACCTCTATCCTAGATAAGGGGCCTGCCATAGTGATTAAATAACTAATTTTAATGTATTCTCGAAATATAGTGGGATACTAGACCCATCTAACATTAGGAAGCTAAACAAGTAAAGTACATGGCATACACAACATGTCTTTGCCTCCCATGGAAAGAGGGTAAGGCACAAGAAGTAACAAGAGAGAGAGAGAGAGAGTATTAGCATAAACAAGAAAAATGTTTACATCCTGAAAAAACCAACAATGTTCTAAGAGAAGAGCTAAACATAAAACATATCACGTACAAAGCATGTATCTGCAACTCACATTCTCAGGAACTCCCCTCCACAACACCATAATGCCATAAGACACGAACTGAGGGGATAACATTCCCACCTAATAAATTCTCTTGGTAGTTTGATATCTCTAATAGTTTCCCCTCAATGGTCACATCATCATTAACATCAATATCACCCCAATCGATGATGTGAGAGTCGTCATGGAGATAATGATATAGGCACGACACATGAAAAATATCATGTTTCCATATCTGATGGATGTTCTATTCAATATTCCACAGCTCCAATATGGTCTAACACCTCAAAAGTCCTAAAAATAGGTAATAAATCTTCTTCTCATGACCAAACCATCACTGAACATGATGTAGAGTCGAATTTAGAAACACATAATCCCCAACATTGAACCCAAGAGTTCTCATCCAATGATAGGAATGGTATTTCTGATTTTCATACACTTCTTTCACCCTCTCTTGGATTAAATAAACCATTTTCCCATATTCTATACCAGTTATGGTCCCAGAATAGATGACTCCCCATCCCATGTTCAGCACAATGTAGAAAGAAATGGTTTTCCATAAAAAGCTTCAAATTGTTCCATACGGATGGTGGAGTGAAAGCTATTGTTGTAAGTGAACTCCACCAAGGGTAGGTGCCACATCCATGAACCTACAAAATCAAGGACATAATAGTGAAACATGTCTTCAAGAGTATTGATGGTCTACTCTGTCTAACCATCTATATGCGACTGAAATGTAGTAATATGCCATAAGTAAGAAAAAAATCATGCTCGTGACCTCTACACACCCTGGAGGTAAAATGAGGATCTTGAATAGAAATAATTTTCATTAGGACCACATGGAGTCTCCCCACCTCCTCTATATACTGGATCAAGAAAACCACCACTGAGCTCAACTCCTTGATCACAAAAAAGTGGGTTAACATTGTGAAATAGTCAACTATAACCGATATAGAATCATAGTGTCCCTGAGCACATGGTAAACCATTACAAAATTCCATTGACATTTCCTCTCAAATCCACTGAGGAACATATAATGGATATAGAAAACCATCAGGAACATGATGATCATCCTCCACCTTCTCAAAGACGAAACATCGAGACACAAAATCCGAACCTACACTCTTTAACCTAGGCCACCAAAACTGACTTCTGATAGCATGGTACATCTTTTTTGGGTTGTATGTATCCCAATAGTGAACTATGGAACTCTCTTAAAACCATCTCACTCATCACTAAAGCAATAAAAATCCCTCCATGGAACAACACCTGGGGTTATTCATCCTCATAAAAACCATCAGGGGCCTCACCACAAAGAAATCATTCTCTCTGGATCTCCACCTAAAGATCCCCCAACTAGGATTTCTACAAATTTTGTACCAGAGATGACTTCACCATCATCTGAAAAAGAAAAACTCTTCCCCATACTTCTCCAATATCTTCATGCAATACTGAATATTCTTCTATCAACATATATGAATCTCTTAATTCATGCACTCCATCACTGTATGACTTCCAACTCAACATATTGGATAAAACATTCCTCTTTCCAATTTTATATGAAATCTGGAAGTATTTTTCCTATTATAACTCCACCTACCAACATAAACATAAGCTCGTGTAATGTTGTGAGAAAACATACCTCTAGATCCTGTGATTTTTGAAGACCACAAAATTCTCACCGATTAGGTAATGTATCTTAATATTTTAGGAAAACACTCTATCTACCAACATGATATCAATGGTGGAGTAGTTATGATCATGGGAGCATAAATGTGAAGACCCATAAGAAACAACCAATCTCTACTGCATTAGAACACATGCCAACCTCAGATGTGAATCATTATAAAAAGCCTCAAACGGAACCCCATCAATTGGTAGAAAAAGAACTAGATCACTAACTAATATATTTTTTAGATACTCAACATCAATCTAACACCGTCCAATCTACACGAACACCAGATCTATTCCGGTCAACTCTATTAGATGGGTTCCAACCCAAGTGAAGTCTGCTATGAGCCTCCTATAATTTCCTCCAAAAACATGGAAACATTGCATGTCTTCCACTATATTTGAGGATGCATAAGACATAAATACTTATACCTTCTACGGATATGAAGCTACTCTCTTCAAGGATACAACATGCCCCATGAAATGGACTTCCTGACAACAAAAATAACACTTCATAAAATTACAAAATAGCTACTCATGATGAAGGACTCTCAAAAAGAAATGTATATGATCTTCATGACCCTACTCATATACGAAGTACACATGGATGTTATCGATGAAAACCAAAATGAACATATCTAGTAACTCTGGGAACACATCATTCATTATCCCCATGAACATAGCTAGAGAATTCTTCACACTGAACAATGTCTCATAAAACTAATAATTCCCATGATGAAAATAGAATGTAGTCTCTGAAATATTCACATCCTTTACACTCATCTGATGATAAACTTACCTAAAATAGATCATTGAGTTCTAACCTGAATCCTATAGTTGATCGTATAAACCATCAATCCATGGAAGAAGATAGTGGTTCTTCCTGGACACTTGGTTCAAGCATCTATAATCGATACATAAGTATAAAATTCTCTCATCATTCTTTATGAACAAGACTAGTGAACCCCATGGTGACACACTAGTCCAAAAACACCAAATTGAAATAGAACATTGAGCTATATACATAGCTTTAACAACTTGTAAGGATCCATCCTATATGAAAACATCAAGATAGGAGACACACATGGTTGCAGTTTGATCCCGAACGCGATCTATTGTCGAGTGGTTAACACTACAACCTACTCTGGAAAGGCATCTGGGTAATCCCCCACAACCCTTGGAATCACTGACTATTGACTCTCAAATGAGCTTAGCATCATCCAAAAAATCATGGATGACATGGATGGACCACTCTTGTGAGCTATCCAATGGTTCTTCTTGCCAACAAACGTTATCGGCTCTCCATCATCTTAGAAGAACACAACCTTCCTACTAAAGAAATCCAAGATATCATACATTAAATACAACCAATCCATGCCGAGGATGATTTCATATGGTTGTATTTCTAATAATAGTAAATATCCCTAGATCAATGTTTCTCCATCTATAGCTTAAAATTTATACATACTTTAAACAAGTTTGTTCATCCTATAACTGGTGTTGTCAGTGCCAAGGGCACTGTTAGCCTCTCTGCCTAATATCATAATGCGTGGAAAAATGAAGGTGATGAAAATGAGTGCACTCACTTGGATCAAAAAAGAATTCACTCAAGTAGGAAAAGAATCAAAGAGTTCCTAGAATGACAAATGACTCACCCGGTGTAGGCAATGACAAAGAATGAAGATGACCACGAACAGATTTGTGACCTCTGTAACCACACTTATGACCACCTCCATGGCTGCGCTCTACACTCATGGAATAGAGAGAATCTGGGGTTTTCCTCTTACTAAACCATCCACTCTCTTAGGATCCTAAACTAGGGAAACCTACTACTACTTCCTCTGTTGGAACTTCATCAATAGAGGAGCCTGAAGCGAAATAGTTGGTGCATGATGATTGCATAGAAATTTCAAGAACTCTCCCCACTGATGACATCATCCTACATAAGAAATACATCTGTATGATCCCTTTCAAATAGTCTTAATAACCATTGCCCCTAGGTAAATGAGACATTGAGGGCTGGGACATACCCTGTGCTAATCAGAAGGTATTTTGTCCTTGCAACTAGGAAGCCCATAACACAAATCTACATAGTGATGAATCCTAATGATTGCCTTCTCATTATGATCCATTTCTAGATAACATCCTCTCAATGACCTTTAATCATTCCTGAACCTCAAGATATGTATTTTTCATAAATAGGGAAACATAGTGCTGTATATCTATTTGCAAAGCCTCCTCAAAATCCCTCTCCCTGACTTCTTAATCCATTAATAGGTCAAAATCATATCATATAGGGTTATGGAAATAGATCCTAAACTCTTGCACACTGGAGCTCCCCTTCCAAATGGTAAGAAGCTCCTAGGGATTGGTTGTGTTTACAGTCGAGGAAAGAAACTCAGCTCTGAACATTCCATGGGACTGTTGACTCCACACTATCTCTGAAGAAAAAGAACCACCACAACCTCATTTCCCCACCTAGCATCGTCACAACCAATGATACACAATTCTACTTCAAATCAAAGTTCAAAACGACGTTGATCTCAACCTCCTATATCCATTATTTTGAGATTTAATATATAAAATATCCATCATACTTCTACAAACCCTGGAGCTAAAAAACTCACATTGTCCACCGCCATGTGTCATCATCATCAACCTATACACTATTTCTATCTGCTGGTGCAACCTACTGAACATCTTCTATGTGAGCCTGATGAGGACATCGGCCTAGAGACAATATTGAAAAATAAAAAACAATTAGACCTCCATAAACTAGAATATGGAAGACCTTAACATTGATTAATTGTATCTTCTTATTAATTTTATGTTAATCTATCCCATTGTCTACCAATTCAATCAAAGGCATAGAGAAGAATGATGCATGATCATTTACAAGGTCTATACCGAAAAGAATTATCACCCCTTTTTTTAGTCGATGTTAGATTAATGGTTTGTGCATTATAACATGGGGTGGGGGGATAAATAATAATGCCTCAGCCAGTCTCCCGTGTTTACATCACTTTCTAAACATATCTAACCTTTTTTCCCTATTAACCCACACAATATCACTTGTACCTAATTCAAAACTCTATCCCATAACTTAACCATTACTATGATACCGCTCTATTATGACTCACTCCCAACAAGGTGTACCCATCCTAGGTCGGAAATGGGACAATTGAGATAGTGACAACCAATTCCTGCCTCTAGTAGGCCCTAGTTTGGAAACTAGCACTGAGGGTCATGTAAACACATAGATGGGAGGCATTAAGCTATATTAGAACACACAAGAAAGAGATATATATGAAAAACACCGACCAACTCATACTTAGACAACCATATCGAATAAAATCCCAAATTCACATATGTAATGTCATGACAGAACTTTTACAACAGAAATGAAAATCGCAAATACCAATATAGAAGTAATTACGTTAATGACCATGAAGTCCAAAAAGCTCCTTCTAAAACCCAAGCTAGTATTATCTGTCCTGATCTCCAACTGACTACAACTAACCTAAAAATAGTTCTTATATATGTAAGGTGAGTATAATAGTATACTCATTAGGATCTGCCCCCGATCCTCTCATGAAAAGGGTATAGAAATCATTATAAATAACTATGAACAATAATTGAAACTAACTCATAACCTACACATATATACTTAGTTCCCAAACTCACCATGGATACTCTCACCAAGTATTGTATACAAAATAATATAATATAATAAATAATACCCTAGGTTCCCCACTACCGCTTCATCATTGGTTTTACGCTCTGCCCCAATGTCTCACATCCTCATCATCTCTCTCCAAAAAGTCTATCTTGTAGACACCTAGGTGAAGAACTGCAACATTCACCTTGTGCAACACACCACCACATTCATGTAAATAAAAGTAAACAAGTAGTTTCTAGGATGCACCACAACATGTATAACCTTTATCATACATCAAGTATTATACCTCAATCCATCGCATCCCATACACAGAGTAAGGGACGTCAAGACATAATTCCTATAAACATATACCTATAGTAGTCCTTATGAAACTATATCTATAATATATGTGTGTGAAATAACTACAAGACATTACATCCCTCTACACACATATATGGGAAAACTACCGATTTGAATATAATCACATGTAACTAATAAGATAAGAGAGTGGGACCGATGGAGGTAGTCATCCATCCATCCTCCTATAGAAATCATAGGGAAAACACCCCCCCCCCCCAAGGCTAAGAATCTCTGGAGTGTCAGTCACCCTAATCGATAGGGTGGAGTAGTGTATAGAAACAAAAAAAATACGTGATATAATATAGCTCACAGCCACACAATGGGAATAACGTAGTGTCAAAATCTACTACAGATAACATCTCTCGGACTCTCGACTGCCTCTTCTAAGACAAGATATCCTATAAGCACACAACCGTTTAATGAGATACATTAAGTTACTTTTTATTGTTTTCATCAGTTTCACATTATGAGAATTAATTATTTAACTATTATTTAACCATAACAATTTCCACATTCCATTACATAAAAATTACTACAAAGTTTCACGCCCTATAATCCGGAGAAAATCGAGTCCAAGGATTATCAAAATTATAACTTCCTCATTACATCCTATCGCGATCCAACCACATGAGTTACACATTTATTCTTTAATTAATATCATTACTTTTCATATTACCATGTACTCTTGGAAAACATCCTAATATACCAAACAAAGCAAGAAACAAAGCACATCCATCTACCTCATGCAGTGGGGAAAAGAATCCTGAAAAACAAACAGCCTATCCATCAGCCAATAAAATGATTGAAACAATAATCCATCATTCATGTAAACATGTGACATAATATTCAACTTGTTAAGTTATCTTTAGTGTCCTCTCTAACACCCACATGCATATCACGATTCATTTAGGTAATCTAGTTGTCAAATGATACCAAAATACAAAATCCTCACTGCCCACAAACCACAAAAACCCTCGAGGCACAGCCATCCTAGGCACATGTCACTTCCGAGCCTCCTGACCCCACACACCACAATAGCCCTCCAGACTCAGCGATCCCATACTCATGTCACATCACTAGCATTAGGAATCAAACATTGAAACCAAGCACTTGACATGAAATCGAGGTATTCATCCTCCACACACAGCAAGATCTCATGGATCCGAAGCACAAGGCACATTTAATTTACAGTAATGATGGAAACCTAGGCCCTAAAATGGAATTAAATTTGATCAAACAACCAGTTATTATTCCATCTTGAATTAACTGATTCATTATTCACAGGTTCTAGCTATAGAAAACCTAAGAAAAAAACTATCTCAAGTTATCAAAAATTAATTAAGCATTTAATTTGACATGAATTTAATTATATTTTCAATAATATTTATAATGATTGATGTTAATTAACAAATTAAATTAAATAATCATAGATTAATTAATATTATTATCATCAAATTAAAAAAAAACAACAAGATTCATTAAGCATGCTTATTTAATATTTTATCCCATTAATTACTAATTAATTATGTAATTATGTTATTTTCAAATTTTCCATTCTAAACCAAGACCAATAATCACCACATAGATATCACACTAACATGAAAATCAAGAGGCAACCCGTTATCCCAGTATAAAGAACAACACTGCCTCCAATCAATACCAATTCATTAATCCAGTTCAAGTAATTATTATGTTAATTTCATTGTGATCCAAGGGAATAAATAAATCTAAAAATATTATGTCAAAGAAATTGATAGATAATAAAAGAATCATCTACCTCAAAGTTTGTCAACATTCATTGCATGAGAATGGACCAATGCAGCAAATCCTAATCACCTCTCACATAATAATTGTGTCTACCTGAGGATGCCATGCCACAGTCTTGCCAACTGAAACCAAGAAATACCCCATTAGAAACATGGGATATTATATTCCATTTCATGGTGAGAAGAATTAGAGGAAAAAAGAGATCAAATCTGATTAATACACTCAAAAAATGAAGGAAATCACAACTTGAATTATCTTGGGTCACCAAAGATCGGAGATGGAATCTTGATGATCGATTCCCATTGAAGGGATATCCAAAACACCTAATAGGGGGATGTCGGGTGATCCAGAATAAGAAGGGGAGATACTATAGTTGTAGGGATATAAATAACCCAAGTGGTTAAAAATTCTTAAAATATAACTGTATCAGTGAATTACAAGATGTGTATCCGCCTTTCACGTTGTGTAACCCTCATGGTTTTTTTCCACCAAAAAATGCATCTACCTTTCATTTTATTTATTTTTAAAACCCAATTTATTACAAATTATGAATCCTAATTTCCTTCAATTTAACTCTCCATGATGTAAAATCATTCATTGATTCTATCTTTTAGCCGTCAAACTCCTCCAAACTTCATCTAAGACTCTTACGACCACCTCGTTCTTCAGAAACGGATGAAACATCACTCCAAATGTATCTAGACCATTAAATATGACTTTATACATAGTGAAACATTCATTTCATAAGTATTTATTTCCTATATGTTGTTCAACATTTTAATTATTATTGAATGTGGAATATTTCTAATAAATTTAATATCTCATAAGACATTTAATACTCTTTTGTTAACTCATAAGGAAGGTATGATTTCATATACAGATATATTCTGCTTGCCCCATGATCTCAGTAGCCTCAAAATCAAAAGAATATTTCTATTTAATCAATCCCTCCAGGCTCATTTCGTATAAAGGTTAGTCAAACAAGAACCTGGCCCCATTACACTTCCTCAGATCCCAATTTGTTCCTAATCTTATTGCTGTAAAATATTATTATAGGAGATCTTTCATCTGGCCTGGACTAAAAATGATTTTCCAAGAAATATATAAATAGTCACATTGGATTGTTAGTTTTAATTCCTATCTTAATTTTTGGAAAAAAAATTGGGTTGGAAAACCTTTGATTAATCAGGTCAATCCCTTGGATACTGACATTGACCCAAACATAGCAATCAAATACTAGTTAGAAAGAGGTGATTTACTCCCTGATGATGTTGTGGATATTGTTTCGTCCCATTATTTTATTCATCAAGATAACATCTTCATTTGGGATCAATACTTGAATGGCCAACTTGAATCCATGACAATATATAAATGCATGATACAGGGAGAACCGAAATGGATTAGAAGATTTAATTAAACATGATTTATTCCCTCTAGATTTACCTTTATATAGAGAATATTGCTGAATAAGGTTATAGTTGTGGTGAAACTTCATAGAGTTTTCATTTATCTCTACTACAGTTGTTCTCTATGCCATCAACATTGTGAGGATTTCGACCATCTGTTCTTGAGCTGCAAAACAGCCTCATCTCTTTGGCCAGAAATCTTCAATATTTTTGAACTACAACATCCCTAGTTAAAATCAATTTCTTCACTCATTCAGGTGATTCTTGATCTTCAACTCTCAAAATTGATTCATAAACTCCTTAAAGTGGAATGCACATAGCTATTACACATGCTCTGGAATGGCCAAAATGATGTAATCCACACCAACACTCGCTACAATCCAAATATGGTGATAAATTCGATCATCTTTACTATCCAAAAGGTCAGTTTCCCCTCACATCATGATGAAACAACTCAATAACTGATCTCATTATCTTTAGGTAGTTGAACATCAAAGTTAAAAACCCCAAACCTCTTGGTACTATTGAAATATTCTTATTCCCGCCCCAAATAGGATGGATTAATCACAACACTGACAGCGCCTCAAGGAGAAACCTTGGACCATCAGGATATAGTGCTATTTTTAGGGACAAAAATAGAGACATAATTGAAGGTATTTATAGCCCATATAACAATGGCACTGCCTTGGACACAGAAATGAAGGGATTTATCAAAGCTGTTGCTCTTGATTATCCATGAGGTTGACATAATTTATGGTTCAAATGCAACTCAAGCACAATTTTTCAAGCCACCAGGATGGGGATTATTCATCTCTCTAAGAAGATAATGGAAAAGTCGGTGAACATCCTAAAAAACATTCCTCAATGAATTCTATCATCTCCAATATCTTTTAGGAGGCCAAAAAACATCCAGAAAAACTTGCAAACAATTGAGTATTCAAGGTAAAACTCATATGTTCTACTTCCCTTCCTTCTGGTCTCTTTCCACCCCTATTAGAGACCAATGCAAAATGCACTCTTTTTGACTCTTGAATGATATATTTCTTTATTTTAATTAAAGATCCCTAGAAATCACATTTCTAAAAAAACTCACATATGACATTGAGAAATCCATTAATACCTTATACTTATACTAGATATAAAAAAAATGATATTTTTAAAAATAAACCTTAGGTGTCTAGGATAATAAAACTAAATAAAAATTTTAAATAAAAAAATCATAATTAAATAAATAATAACCTGGAAAATATTATTAAAATGAAATTAAGTAATGAAGTGAGAAATTAAAATTATACAATTATGAAAACATCAGTATATGAGTCGTAACCTAACTCAAACTATATATGGATGTTTCTTCAAAATCAATTCATAATACACATAACAAATAAGGAATATATTTCAATAAAAAATATCAAAAAATATTTTTTTATTCTAAAATCTGTTAAAGAATGAAAACATATCAATTAACTCATGTAAGATGGAATAAAATGATGAATTTTTAATTATAAAAACATAATTAAGTGAAGTTTTAAGTAGCCACTCAACTCCAATATCAGGTAATATTTGGTAGGTTTTCCCATGTCTCCTCCTCCTATTTTCAGTGGATATGAATTTTCATTAATTAGTATATTTATCCATTTCTTAAATAAATATCCAAAATTTATTTTTTACTTTTAATAAAAAAATATATATTTGAATCAAATGAATTTCAAATTGGGAAATATTCTCATTCTTTCAAAATTAGGAGAAACCCACTTTCTAGAAATTAAAATATATGATTGTGTTTATGATAAACTATGATTCACAATTATAGGCTCCTATTATGTTCATTATCTTGAGTATTTTATTAAAATGCATTTCATTAGAATTAATCATATCGTTAGATCTCTGTTGATATGGATTTGAGTTTTTCTAACCGAGCATATTTATCCCCTACAATAATTGAAAAATTATGTTTTTTAAATTCCTATTGCATGAATATGACTATCCATAATAAAAGTGATTCTAAAAAAATTGGAAATTTATTGTGATAGATGATCTAATTTAACCTTGTGTGGTGTCAAATGATGATGAAAATTGTGGGTTGGGGCTAGTTAACCAGCAGTCTTGCATTCCTCCATATATATCTTATATGTGTTATTGTGGGTGTATATATTTCATTGTGTGAATTACATAAAACAACTAGTCAATTAGGAAAGATTAAAATATTATAATTATATGATAAGAATTATATCAAATATATTAAGGGCCCTTTTTTGATAAACAACTTAGTCATTGTTATTCTATTGATCAGGTAATAAATTTCTTTTAGAGTATTGTAACTTTAATTTTATTTCCTAATTCATTGTATTATATATCGTAGAATATTTCCATGATTTCCACTTATCATATATAACCTTCCATGAAATAAATTTTATTTTTCTTTTACATCAAATATGTAGTGTAGTAAGATTATAAAAACTGGAATAACATTGGTTTGTTTATATAACACATATAAATAATGTTGTTTTCATTTTTTTCAATATATTTTTTTGAATTTTGATGTAATCCAAAAAACCACAAATAAAGTTATCCTATATTATTTAATTAAGTTAATTTTTCTATTTCTAACTTGTAAATGACAAACCTCATGAAACATTATATAGATATCCTCAATAGTTACCCCTTTATTCCTTCTATGTGGAAATCTCATTAGATGCCACTTGGTGTTTCACCTCTTAATCTAGTACTCTCCCCTTTAGACTCCAATATTACTAATATTGGTTCAATCAATTATCAATTTTTATAGTTTTTAGTAAAAACCTGTTACTATTTTCATTTAATATTCAACAAAAATTTTTCATGTTTGGTTGGGTATCTTTTATGGCAACTTGGGGAGAATTATTGAAAATTTTGGAAGGCTCTTAGGTTGTTCATAGTTGGCGCACATTTTTCCCCAATCGTGTGCCCTGGTAGTAAATACAAGGAAATCCCAAGAAGTGAGGGTTTTCATAGATGGAGCACAATTTCATAACTATTTTCCCACCTTGTATAAACTGTTAACCATTTTAGTTGGGAGGATGATTAGGGTTCATAGTTTGACAACCTATATGGCCCCATCTAGGAAACCATGTGTGCATACCTTTTTTCCCCAAATTCCTTTAAAAAATTCTTGAACACCCATCTAGACACTATATCAACCGTAAATTAGGGATAGATGATTTCATAGGTATTTGGAGCTCAAAGAACCAATTTTTTCTTCCCTAAAACCTCTAAAAGGATAATCGATGCTAGGATATCATAGTTTAATCATTTCCTGGTAAGAATTATTTCTGCATTCCTTATCTCCAACTCTCTACTTCAAACATCCTTATGGTTTATTAGATATCAATGTTTTTGTATGATCTAAAAACCATATTTGATTATCTTGAATCTTGGTTTAATTCTAATATCTCTATTGGTGATTTTTTTGGAGTTTCCAACTATGGGTATTGTGATATGTGATCACTTTGTTTCTGTAGGTCGTTCCATTTAAGAATAACCAATTTATTTTACTAGAAATTTCTTAACGTAAATTTAATTGATTTAAATTGGATTATAAACCACTTAATTCACATAATATTTGGATTGGAATTTTCTTTAGCATGAAATTTGGGGAAAACCACATATTCTTATGAATAGGGTTGTAATTGTGGAATTTGATGAAAATTCTAAAAATAAATAGTGGAATAAAATTTTGATATTGATTTGTGAAATTGATTTAAAATGAATATTTGAGAAAAATTTATTATGTTTTTTGATATGAACCATGGTGGGTTTTATCCTAGAAAAATGAATGAATTTATTTAAATCCTATTATTTTAGTAGGAAAATTTGGATATTGAATGGAGAAATGATAAATTTTTTATTTTGAAATGTTTTGAGATAAATTTCCAAATATGGATTGTTTTATGAGTGCATGATATCCTTGATAGTAAGTTAGTCATTTGGGAAACTACACTATTGGAAATTTACAACTCAAACAAAGCACATTATTGTGTGTCACATCCCCAATGGGTTGGTGATGAGTCCTCTTTGACTAGTGTCTAAGGGATGTGTGTATACATTTTTTCATGATCACTTATTAGATTGTATGAGGATATCATAACCTATAACTATAGTGCCTCTTGGAAGATGAACATGTTTTGAATTTATAATTATTTTATTATATTCTAGTATTTGTAAGGTATTTTAATCAGGAAAAGTAAATTTTTAAATACTATTTTAAATAAAATGTTTATTTAGCCATTTTTTGAAATATAAAAATAAATTTAAATGTAAAGCATGACATTTTTTAATATTAATTTTTATGCATATTCTAATTTATAAAAAAATGAAATCATTATTTTGTTAACAAATATGGAATCTTGTTATGCGACCCTTGGTGAGGCCCTACTGGGATTTTGGATCACACCCTACCTATGCCTTCTGGTGTTTCTATATTTCAATTTTCCTAGATCAGAAAGGGAAAAAAATCTTTTAGAAGGTGGTGGTTATTGAACTATAGGATTTTAGTTTTGTGTCCTTTTGGGACATGGGATTTTTTTTTCATTTTTGGTCCCTTGTGTTTGTGATTTCATTTTATATACATAGTTTAATGGTTTTTCTTTTCACCCAGTGTAGTTCCTTTTTCATCATAGAGACTTGTAAATATTTCCTCCACTATTTGTATGATACCAGGTGAATTTTGTCAACCTATGGGGATTGGTAATTCCCTTAATGCCATGTTAGTGCCAAATCAGGCATCAAAGTACCCGGGTATCCATGATATTTCATTAAAAATCATTATAAAAGGTAATGGTTAATAATTTTTCTGTGATTTCAGTATACAGATGTGATCTCTTATTGGGACATTAGAGGTAGTTTTGAGTGAGTTCTTGGAGATATCTCACCATGATAAGACTTAAGTCATCTGTTTTTTTGGGAAAGATGTATTGCGAATTAGTTCTGGTCATTTACATACATTTTATTTTGGTAGTTCAAATCTAAATCTATTATATGTATCTAATGTGATTATTTTTCCTTATTTCTATTTTTTGAGTGTTTTTGTATATAACATTATGAAATACTAAATTTTATTTTCTAATGTTGTGTAGAAGTATACATATTAGAAGATGTTTGAATTTGATAAAGTAGAAATCTGCTGATGAACCATAGTAATAATATCCTTTCATGGAACTGAACCTGGTTGATGTATTTGGTGTGTTTTTTGCATGCTATATGGCAAACACCTACACCAATTCATGTTCAGGCTCTAACTGTAGAACCTCATATGGATGAAATCTAAATTTGTTCTCATTAATTCATTATAAAAAATCCACATGAATCAAAAAGCTCAAACAATCATCAAGTGGCAGAGGATTGGTTGAGATGTATTTATATTTTATTTGAGTTCTTGAAAATTCCTGATTTTATCCAGCTAAAATGTTATCCCATTAAACAAGAGGGACCTAAAAAGATATAGAGGGACACCATAGTGATCGAAACGGAGTGTTAGGGGATATATTATATGTAATTCAAATATTATATAACTAACATGAACTATCTAGATTTGATGGTGTATGAAAAGTTTATACAGCTTTCCAAACCCAAGCAGGCTGATAGGACTATGACATAATATGAAAATTGCTTTGAGGAGCTTGTGCAGTTTTCACCAGAGATAGTATCGAATGATAATATGAAGACTCAATTGTTATATATTGGACTTTTACATGATACTCATTCATAGGTGTTCTAGATTAAAATCCCTTTATTTTTTGATGTGATGTATTGGGTGTTGATGGATTAGATGGTATGGGATGGCCAATCAGGGTTGATGAGGGTTCCTTTTTCTCTTACTGGTAGTTCAATGAGATACTATAATTGAAGTAAGAAGAGTGATTATTCTCATGGTTTTTCTAGGAATAATTATTATTTTATACCTCATACAGTTATTATGAAAGGCCATTTTTTTTTTCAACCAATGTTGAAAGCATGGGAACTCGAAATGGGTTTCCATTGAGGCACCCAAGGTATGTGGTTACTAAAGATCCCTTGGTCACTTGAAAATCATCTTCCATGTATATTTTTCTCCCCATAATTATAAAATATTATATGAAACAAAAATTTCTATGGTGAAATCAAATGCTTCATGAAACAATGGTGTTTAAGAAACATGAATTTTGAACAAAGCTTCTTCATGCACTAGTAGAGTCTCTAGAAGAAGAAAATGTTAGTCCAATGATTTTGAGAGGTTCCATCACCATAGATTCATCATTAGTGAATGACTTATTTGATACAGATACATATCATTTATTCATTTCATCATATATTGTGAGTATTCAAAATATTCATATGGATCTTTTATCTTACGTGATGGATATTACTATACCCCCCAGAACAAAGATAGAGGAGGGTCTTTATTTTCATGCATGTGTGTTATTTTTATCAGAAACTGATCTTACATGGTATTTTCTGGTTCTTGACATTAATCCTCTTGATTTCATCTTCAACATGGATTGGAAAATTTATAATAAACCCTGAATTGAATTCTATCATAGGTAGTCTCCATTACATCACTTGATGGGGTGTTTTGTATCTTTCATGGAGAATGGGAGTCGAGGTCATGTAGAGATAGACCATATTATCCTGATTTGGGGAAAGTGATATATGTATTTTTTTAATCAAGATTGAGAATCATTGAGTGATGATCTACCTCACATCATTATTGAGTTTATTGATGATTTTTTCTTCTGACATATTCGGTTTTCTACCAGCATGAGAGGTTGAGTTTTATAATGATTTAGTTCTTAGTAATCAATCAGTGTCTATTCCTTCATACCACATGGAACCAACATAGATTTTTTTAAAGGTTGGGGTGGAAGCCTCATTTTATTATTAAAGAAAATAAAATACCTCTTTAAACTGGGTAGAGGGAGACCCATTACATAGCACAAAGGCCCAGTGGGATTGTGGCCCATTACATAGCCTGTAGGCCAAAATATTTGGCCTAATGCCCATCCTATGAATAGTAACCCTTCTACTACAGTACCTCATAGTACAACTGCTGCTCTAGTGCCCTACCGCCGCTATAGTACATACCAATCTATAGTACCACCACTGCTACAATATTTCTACAAAACTGTTACATTAGCTGCGTCCAATGGGTTTTGAACCCCCATTTTTCATTGAACCAATAGATATTATGATTTGAATACTAGTCTAAATGATCATTTGGATAAAGTATTTATACTATTGAGGGTGTCACCTTGGGTGGTTCTTATTTTATTTTCCAAGAAAGCTGATGGGTCACATCACCTTTGTGTCAATTACTGAAAACCCAATCAAGACATGGTAAGTAAAAAAGTATTTGTTTCAATAGATAGATGATTTATTGACTATTTGAAAGGGGGAATGTGTTTTTTGAAAAATTCTTCTTTGTTCTAGTTTCAATTAGTTGAGAATAAAAGAATCTAAAATTCATGAAACCTCTATTCAGAGTTGGTATGGAAGTTATCAGAATCTTTTCATGACTATTTTCTAACCAATTATCATGTAGTATTTATAGATTTAATAAACATGGTTTTCCTAGAGTATCTTGAAACCTTCATGGTACAATTTCTGAATGAAATCCTTTCTTACTATATGTCTGAGGAGGATCATGTGTATCATCACACAACAGTTCTATAATTGTTTAGAAGTTACCTGAATTATGCCAAGATATCGAAATATGGTTTTTTATTCTAAAAGTTTAGTTACTGGGAAAGGTGTTGTTGGAAAATAGTATCTTTGTTGATCCAAAGAAGGTGAAATATTTTATGACATGAGAGAACACCAAAAATGTTTTTCATATTTAGATCTTATTAGGTTCAGTTGGATATATTTTTTGGTTTATAAATGAATTATCTAAGTTTTATTCTCTGGTGACTTCTCTATCTCTAAAGGAAATAAGTTTTAATGGGATGATAAATTTCAGAGTTCTTGTGTTGAGTTAAAACATCTTTTAACTATTGTGTTGGTGTTGCCTCTTCCAGAGGCCAAGCAGGGCTATGTGGCCATTGGTGATTCATTGTGTTCATGTTTAGGACGTGTTCTTATGTATTGTGATTATGTGGTAGACTATGCCTCTCAGTAGATTAGGCTGCATGAGAAGAGTAATCTGATCCATGTCCTTGAACTCACAATTGTGACGCATGCACTTAAGAGAAGGTGACATTGCCATTTCCTATATTGGTTTAACATGTGTTCTGACCACAAGAGCATCATTTATATCATATCTTAAAAAAATTAATCTCCTCAAAATTCATTGAATATAATAACTGAATTATTTTTACTTTAACAAACTTATACCCTACAAAAATGGAATTTGGTCACTGATTCTTTGATTAGGAAACAATTAACCCATTCCATGAAAGAATCATCAGAAGAGTGAAACTTGATAGCTCTTTTTTCAAAATTGCATACAAGAGTCATATAATCTAGGGCCACAGATTCCTTTTCCACTATTTAATTGACCCATTCTATTATTGATTTTATTCATCAGAAATAGTATTGTGATGATGAGTTCTACAATATTAGAAACTATTTTTATTTTGGGAGACCATAGATGAGTGTTTGTTCTCCACAGAGGGTATTCTATGTTTCTCGAAACATTATTTTATACCTTTACATTTGAAAAAAAAAATGTTATGGGGTATTACTATAGTTCCAAGTAGGAAGTACACCCAGGAAACACTTAGATGTTATTTGATATTCACGGTTGATTTTGGTGGTCGAGTATAAGATGGGTATTTTATGATTTTATATCTCATTGTTATACATTCCAACATGTCATGGTCGTGAAATTTAAACTGCATGTTTTTTTATCCCCTTACAGTGCCTACTTGGATGTGGGATGAGATATATATGGATAATCTCATGGGGTTTCTTCATACCCAAATAAAGAAGAACGTGATTTGGTTTGTGATTGATCATCTGACTAAATTGTATAACATTATAACCATTCGTTATATAAAAAAGGTTGTGGAGATGGGAAATATCTATAGAAAATATATATTTTATTTTAATGGAGTTCCATATATTATTTTATATAAAATAGATCCCTAGTTTACTTCTCACATTGGGAGAGGGCTTTAAGAGGCCCTGGGATCTCTGGTCTTTTTGATTGCAGCATTTCATCGACAGTCAGATAGCTAGATAAAAAGTGATATACGAATTCTTTGGGATATTATTTATGCTTTCATTATTGACTTTCGTAGTTTTTGGGATAACCATTTGGATTGGTAGAGTTCTATTATAGAAATAGTTACTAGACTATGATCATAATAGATCTGTTTAGCCCTTGTATGACCAGCCATGAAAATCCCAATTGTGTTGGCCCGAGATTGGGGAATGTTCCTTGGTTAGGTAGAGAACGTTTCAAGAAATGACAACAAATATTTATTTTATTCATCGTTGAATGATGATGAAAAAAATATGTTATAAGTATTGTGTTTATCCTCATCATAGACCATTGAAATCTTTATTTTGTGATTGGGTGTTCAGGAATGTTTCACCTCATTTGATCATCGATGTCTTTGGAGGAAAGGGAATCATTATCCACATTTTGTGGGACCTGTTGAGGTTGGTTTGAAGTTTTGGAAAGTGTTTTACTATTTATCAATTCTAAAATAGTTTATGTCGATAAATAATGTTATCTATATTTCACAACATTGAAAGTATCTTTTAGATCCATCTCATGTTCTTCGCTGGAGTGATCCTGATGTCGAGCCAGTTTTCCAGGACTGAGCATCCAATAAGGATAGCTGATTGTGAACTCAAGGCACTTCATGATATTAGTTTACCTTTAGTTTTATTGTAATGGAATAAATTTTATGATACTCATGAGACATGGGAGAGGGAGGAACTAATGAGAGAGAATTGGGCTTGTCTATTTGACATGGAAGCTTATTATCTAGATTATTGGGGATTGAAGTTCTCTATGGTGGGGAGGATCTAACATCATGTTACTTTTTTCAGGTACTACTCAACCCCATTTATTTATCATTGTTTGGTTGGGTATATTTTAGGGGTGCTTCAGGTGAAAATATGAAAAAATTGGAAGCCTATTGGGTTGTGGACAATGTGCACACGGTTTTCCCAAATCATGCACATGGCTAGTGAAAACCATGCCATCACAAGCAGTGAGGGATTTAATGATTAATTAATTGTTTTAAAAACTATTCTACCTCTTTGTAAATAAATTTCACCCCTTTATAGGGGTTCCTGGTTAGGGTGCATGCTTTGATAAATCTTATGGACCCCTTTAGGAAACCGTGAACACAAGATTTTTTATTTATCAATTTTTTTTTCCAAAATTCATAAACCCCTATTTATACCCCTTGTTGTCCATAAATAATTTTCTAAAAATTTCCTATGTATTTAGAGGTCCCAAGAACTAATTTTGGCTCCTCCAAACCCTATACAAGGTGGATCAGATCTAGGATATCATCACTTGATCATTTACTAGTAAGAATTATTTCCTTGTTGCTTCTCTCCTACTCCCTTCTTCTCTCCTCGTTAGGGGTTTTTAGATCTTCATGTCATTGGAGGGTCTAAACTCCATTGTTTTGGATCTTGAATCTATGTCTAATTCTCATATCTTCGTTCTTCAATGGAGTTTCCCATTATAGGCATTGTGAGATTTGATATCTTTATTTAGGTCAGTTGTTTTGTTTGAGATTGACTGATTGATTAAACCCAAATATCAAGAATTCAATTAAATTTCTTTAAATTTGATTATCATAAACCCAATTCACATAAAATTGGGATTTTGAATTTTATATGGAATGAAATTTTGGGAAAACCTAAAATTCTAATAAATTAATGTATGATTTTAGAATTTAATGGAAATCTTGAAGTTAAAGTACAGAATTAGATTGTGAAATTGATTTTTAAAAATGAGTTTAGTTTTATATTTGAGAAAAATGGATTATGTTTTTTTAATAAGAACCTTGGTTGGTTTTATCTTGGAAAAGGGAATTAATTGATTAAAAACATATATTCTGTTTTAAATGGAAAATTGAAAAATTGAAAAGGGAAATAGGTTAACTATATTTTGAATAGTTCTGATATTAATTAACCATTATTAAATAGTTTTTATCACATAAAAGTCTAGGTATTTAGTGAGTTATTTGGGATAGATCCCTTCTGGCACTTTATAACTCTAACAAAACATAGTGCAGTAAGAAACTTCACTTATGGGATGGTGATTAGTCCTCTTTGACCAGTGTCTAATGAATGTGTGTACTCACCTATTTGAGTGTGTGAGGATCCAATAACCTAGAATGATCAGACCTCATAGATGATGACAATGTTTCTATTTTATGATTATCATAACATATTCCAATTTCTTTAAAATGTTTTACACATGCCTTGTAAATTTATAAAAACTATTTTATATAAAATGTTTATTAGGACATTTTATATAAATATTTCCATTAATTGAAATAAATATCCCGATTTGTTATAATTTTTTTTCTACCACCATACCTATTTATTTAAAATTGATATCTTTATTTGGCTAATTGATGTTGAATATTTTTATAGAACCCTTCGTGAGAAACTGTTGGGATTTAAGATGACACCCAACTTGTGCCTTCCGGTGTTTTTAGATTTCCTCCTATTAGGTTTGATCATGGGTAAAGCACCACTTGGAGGTGGGGGTTTTTAATAACTATTATTGGAATGTTAGGACATGTTGGGACTTTTTATATTTATATTAAAGTTTCTAGTACTTTTTGGTTGTATATTGGGTTTATATACCGGTTTGACTTATTGTATTGTTCTCCCTATGAAGTTAAATATTTATCAAAAAGACATGTATCCGTTTCTTACACTTTTTTGTAGAAAATGTTTCCCACCTTTATCTTTTATGATTCTCGGTTCTTGTCACCAACCCTTGGGGATCGGGAACACCCTTCATGACATGTTAGTATAAAAATCGGGTATCAGAGTACCAGTGTATCTAGGCTAGTTCTTGGTATTTTCTAAATATATTTCTATATTGTTTTTATGAATTAAAATTGATATATTTTAATATTAAATATTAGTATTTTATAATTTAGAATTAATTGTAAATGAAGGTCCATGTATTTATACTTATTAATTGTAGAAAATTTTATAATAATAATTATTTAAGGCCAAATACCTAAAACAATTTATTGAACATGTGTAATTTTTTATTATTCAAGTGTATACTATATAACCATGATTGAATCTGTTACATTAGACATGATTGGGATAATTTTTTAACACATTTTTTACTGAGGTTAACATCGTTAACCCATATATAATATATGATTTAATAAGGATTATATTTTTATTGTCTAGTTTAAGAAGTTTGATCACCTTGGGTCACATATAAATAGATTTGAATAAATTGATTTAGATAATTAAATATTAATCAGAATAATTATTTATGAATAGAATGGTCATGTTTATACTTATTTTACAAACTAAAATAATGGTTGATCTTATTTTACTAATTTGGACTATAGGTGCTCAAAAATAGAAGGTTTCAATTTTTAAGACAATTAGATTCCATGTAGATGTTGTATAACGATAATAACTCAAGTATATTTTGAATTTGAACCAATGATATGAAAAAAGGCTAGAAAGTCCAAGATATGAGGTCCAAATATGACTTTCATAGTATAATTGGATTACTATATTAGATGATAACTAAATATATGAGATAATTTGACATTCCATATTGGAAAATAGTGTAAAACATATTTATCTATGATGAATCCATGTAATGAACTGAACTTTAGAAAATAAGAATACCTTTAATATTGAATTAAATTTCCTAATTTGGTTATAGAAAACTCATTCACTTCTTTGGTTAATTATATCCTATCAATATTAAAAGAACATTAATCTATATAACCGTTTATAATAAATCTATTTATCAATGATCATTTTATTAATATAAATATAGGGTTATGACAAATACAATTGACATAGAAAAAATAAGAAATGAACTCCACCAGTAGGGTCATACCCAACAAATCCCATTTACCAGATAATCTAAGGGAGACAGAATCACTATTATTTTACCTTGGTAAACAACAACCTAAGATCCAATAATTAAAGCCTGAGTGAAACCATTCATGGGAGAAGTTAAATCTCATCGAGATCATGGCCCAAACTATGTATGTAAAACCACCTCATGAAAATATCACCATTGTGCACCTTACCCTTAATGAGTTTTATGGTGTAATAAATGGATATGAATTAATAACCAAATAATATGAATATTTATATTGTATTTTCAATAGAATAATAGTTATATTTACTTGTTATTATTGTTACATTATAAATTATTTTCATTTTAATACAACAAAATGAAAATTGTATTTTTGGGTAATATGAAATATCAATTAAGAAATTTCTTTTTTTGAATTAATGAGTTCTTGAAATAAAATAATATTTATTATGTATAGTAAAAATATTATTTAAAAAAGTTGAAAATATTTATTAGTTTATAAAATTTATATCATATATTTATTATGTATAATACAAAATATACAGTGTTTATTATGACATAATAATGACCCAAAAGGGATAAAATGTATGATATAAATATTATAAACTACTAAATATGTTATTTCAAATTAATGTAATGTGATTTTTAAGGTATACTATTGATTTTTTAAATCATTTATTAATCATGAATAACCTATATTATATTTTGAGGTTTTCAAATCATTTCGATATGAATAGGACTCACTTCCACTTCATAAAGGGTAATATTTCAATGAAGAATCCTCTTATATTTATAATATAAATGAAACCACTCTTATTTGTAAGAAAACATGTGATACAACCATGTTATGAATTTTGGTTATGATTAAATTATTATATAGATTTTTAAACATATGTTTGATAGTTAATAAAGAACTCTAATCTCTTTTACTATATAAACCCACACAATATCATCTTAATCCTCACTAAAAATCGTTTTAAAACATGTTTACCCATTTCTAACCCATCTATAGTCCACCTATTATGAACCAAATATCTCAAAAAGCTCTTCTGAATCTCTTGGAATCACCCTCTCAAGGTAAAGTATCCTTCCTTTTTTTCTATTTATTCAAGAATCTTCTTCAATTTATGCCTATTGTTTTCAATTCCTATTGTTGGGATATGTTTATACACTTCCATATTATTTTATATTATATTTAAAAATTATTAAATATCCATTTCTCTCCCATTAAACCATTTTACGAATCTTTATGTACTATTGTTATGCTACTAAAATTTCACTGTCATTTTTTCTTTCGAATCATTTTTATTGAGAATACCGTCACTATTTCCACTCGAGTTTGTTCACCTATACACATCTATATTTATTTTATTTGGGAATCCAACATATTTATTACACAACACATTATCATGAATTAAATTTTATTAAATAAATTCCTATGCAGGATGGTCTATGTGGCACACTAATACATGTACATGATTTAAAAGCAATGGCTAGGCCCAAAATTATATTGTGCTCCCATGCATTGGGTAATTTTTTAGTCTCATGAGAAGTCATGTATGGTATTTGCGATAGAACCTAATTTTTATGGTACTTTGTACAAAATTTTATGATATATTTCTGGTTATCCTTGGCCGATGTTTTTGATTTCGTGATTAAATTTATTGTCACATTATGATGTTGCTTTTATAAAATCCTTCTATATCATGTCTCGTTTTTATGTGTTTGATTCTCACCCATTTTATGTCCCATGAAAATTCATATTTTACAAATTGTGATATATTATTCGTGTTATGTGTTGTTTATTCCCTTAATGGGATTCATAGCTCCACACTTTCTTAGGTAGGTCCCTATGTTATCCAATAAAGTTTTAAGAATGACGGAAAATTATGAGCATGTTAAGAAAGTTTTCATAATGTCGATGTACCACCTATTTTAATTTATTATTTAATGTACCTAATTACCAAAATAAACTATACTTTTAAATATTATTTTTTGTATTACCTTTATTCTTATGTAATAAATTGTGATTTATTATTTAATAAAGTCATGTTTTTTTATAATTTGTATCAAATTAATGTTTAATTATTTTGGGGTTATGATTTTAAAATTATAGAGAAATCCATAGGGATATGAATAGAACTAATAATACACACCTGAAATTTTGTTAAATTATTGATTGTGTGGTATCTAAGAAATTAAATCCCTTTCTAGATACTACATGTGTATGTGGATCCAGCACTGATTTACATAGGGGTAATGCCTAGAAACACTATATTGATCTAGAATCGATCAGGAACTTGTTTATGAAAATGGGACTTTATGTAAACTAGGTTTGAAAAATTCATGGTATATGCTTTGTTATATTCACAATCTAATTATTAACAATTATTAAGGAAACAAAAAATTCCCATAAGAGTCTATGAATAGAAATATGTCATGGATAACGTAGATTGAATCATAGAAATTCATAATTTAAATAAATACATGTAATTTATAAAATATCCCTAAAATTTTATTTTATACATGTTTTCCTTTTTAATACTTTAAAATTAATCATCCCTAATATTCACTTTATTATAGAAAATGGATAGAAATTGGTGGAAGTATGTAAACAAAAAATGTGAAGGGTAATATAATGAATTCCCAAATGAGATTCCCAACCAAATGGGAGTACGAATTGAGATATTTTTTTTATGATTCTGTCTTAGTTAACTTAGGTTCTAATGAGAAATATGAACTAGGGGGAGCACCCCAATATCCCTAAGAATTAAAAAAGTTATAATGGAGACCTTTATGTGATATGGGACTATGAATTTCAATGGATCATATAATCCCTTATCCATAGTACAAGATATCAACTCCATTGAAATGATGTTCTCCATCCTTCAATGATCTGAGTAAGAGATGGTTATACATTATGTTCATTATAAAGGAGGATAATCAGATTAGTAGTGGACATTGATCAAGAATTGGAATCCTTAGGAAGAGATCAAAGAGATGAGGTTGAAGTTATTTGGAAAAAACAATTTCATAAAATATATTCTTCACAGTCTCTAACATAAAATGGAATGTTATTTTCTTTCCCTCCATCAAAAAGTTGACAAAACCAATAGTATGTATGAGGAAAAAATCATATGATATGTATGACATGCCTCCAAAATTTTTATAACCCCAAAATGAAAAGTTCACATCTTATTTTTTGGGATAAAACCTTGTTTTAAAATAGCCTTGGTGATCTAGGACATCGATATTTATGAGAAAAAATATTTATGTTCCCTCAATGTAAAAATAGAGATCAATGATTCTCAAGGGTATAATGGGTACAGGAAGTGAAAAGGGGAGTTTAATTATGGTGGTGTGATGTAGAAATATAATTGTGGTATAAAATACCCACATCCCACTCATCAAAAGTGCAGAATGACGTACCTTGTAAATTGAATAAGGTGGACGAGGAAATGCTTTAGGTGTGGGAAAGGCACATATCTATATATTGGTGAAGGGATAAACCCCCCAATGTAATGGAAGATAGGAACGATCTAGTGAACCCTTATCCTATTTAACAGTGTTTCAACAATAACGTACAAGGAAAATTTACAAACCAATTTACTATGCCAAGGGTAGATAGAGATAATCCATGCTAATAACCTCTAAGGTATCAACATTGAGATGATGCCATTACAACTGTTGTGATGGATCCAGACAATGAAGTGGGGAACAATACGCTTGTTATTCATTGTAGAATAGTAAACATACATTTTGATTCTAGTTGTAATAATTCATTCAAATCCTGAATTTTTAGTATAACTATTCAAACCCCACAAAAATGGAAGCAGAGCTATCAATGAAAACCTCAAATAGGGAAATTATTGCCTCCCATTTATACAACTCCTACTGTATCAAAATTTGTTTTCTGAACTTCCCATAGAACCTTTTTACTATCCCTTTTGTGTATGTTGAATCAATTCTAGGTATAGATTTCATTTAAATACATAGATCCAACATAAATTTCTATGATAAGTAAATTTGTCCTTATGTTGTGAATAATCTTCTGATTTTGTAAAAGTCCTATGAGGAGGATGATAATTTTTTAGAACCAACCTCACCAGAATGGTTATTCATTCCATATAAGGGATCATATCTAAATCAAATTTTTTAATATAAAGGACATGAAATCCTTAAAAACATTCACATTGTCAAAGAATATGTTGAAGTTCTTCTCAATTAATTTCATGTTCATCCTCCTATCCAAGATGTTGAATTTTTGATCGATATTATACCAAGGGATTTTATAATATCCAATACTCTATATATAATGGGTAATATATAACTTTATTAACTGAATAAATAACTATAAAATAATTTGGATAAATGGTAGACATACCCAAGTGATTCACTATGGGGTGCACGAGTCCACTTCATCAAGAATATGGATAGGTCAATTTCAATTTTATTTTATTATCATGATCTAAACAAGATAAAAATAAAAAAAAAGTTTCCACTTCCATGGATTTATGGCTTGTTTATTCAAGTACATGGGTCCCAATAGATATCAATGGTGGATCATCAGTCGGGGTAATATCAAGTATGGGTGAAGAATGTGGAAATCCCCAAAACGTTATTCCATACAAGTTACATGCATTATGAGTTCACTATAACAAAATATAGACTCACTAATGATCAAAAATATTCATTGACATGATGAATAGTGTCTTTAGATATTACCTTGAAATATTTAGCATATTATTTATTGATGATATTATAATATACTCCAAAACTAAGGTGGAGCATGATGGGAAACTGAGGACTATGCTTAAGACCTTGGGAAAGAAGAATATTCGTGAAACGTACATAAAATGTGAGTTTTGGTTTAAGGAAGTCTTATTATTGTGGAAAATTATTATATGAAATGGGATATCTAGGGTCCCTCAAAATAAAAAAAAATTGAGGGATATCAAAGAGTAACCACTATCAGGAATATCTATAGATTCATTGGAATAGTTTAGTGTTATCAATGGTTTGTGATAAATTTTTTAAGATTTTTAAACACTTTAACTATGAAAACATGGGAGGGCCTCATGTTTGTATTGAATAATGAATGTGAATATATATTTAAGGAGTTGAAAAATATGATTATCACTGTACATGTAATTATGCTACCCATAAGTTGGGAACTTTTCATGGTATAAAGTGATGCTTCCAATAAGGTATTATGATTTTTACTAATGTATAATGATAATGTGATAGAATAATCCTTAATGAAATTGAATGTTCATGACCAAAACTACCCAAAAATATCTAGAGTTTTTTATAGTAATCATCTCATTCAAAATATAGAGGATCTATTAGTTTGGGGGGAAGTGTGAAATATATATGTATCATTAGAACCTTGAGTATATATTCACACAGCAGGATCTGAATATCAAACAGTGAAGATGGTTAGAGAATATAAAGTATTGTGACTGCTTAATCAACTACCAAATAGGGAATGAAAAAAATACAGTAGATACCCTATGTACAAAGTATCTAGTAATTTAATCATTGATGAGAATTAAGAAGGATCTGATATTCATATACATTAAAATGATATACAAAGGAATCATAATGGAAGGAACATCAATAATACATTAAAAATTATTTCTCAACCATAACTTCTCGAGAAGATAAATGAAACTCTAAAAGATAATGCTGAAATTTAGAAGAATATGGAATCTATAAGAAAATGGAAATACTCAGAGTTAAAAATTAATGAATAGAGAGTTATAAGGTTAGGTTCGTGAATATTTGTACCATCAAATCCTTATTTAATGGATGATATTTTTGATGATGCACATAGCTTGAACTTCTTAATAAATCAAGGGATAAAAAATGATGTATTCAAATCTCTGAGTGCACTATTGGTGTGAAATATGAATAAGGATATCAAAACATATATATCAAGTTGTCTTGTATGTTAGAAATTGTGGGTTGAAAGGAAAAAATACAAGGAGCTGATACAAACATTGACTATACATACATGGAAATTTAAACACAGAACTCTGGGAATTGTTGTTGGTCTTCCAAATATGACTAGAGGAACTGGTTCTATATGGCCGTGATGGGTTATCTTATAAAGAATATTCCATAAATTATAATTCAAGATGACTTCTCACTCGATAAACATGTAAGGAAATAAATTAGAGAAGTAGTAAGTCTAAATGGAACAACATTATTGACTATATCTGATTGAGTTTCGTTATTTACCTATATTTTCTAAAAGAGCCTCCAACCTGATATAAATTCTACGTTTAACATCATCATGGATTATCTCCCTGAAAGTGATGGATAATCTGAGTGTAAAATCTAAATATCTGAGGACATGTTTAGTAAATAATCAATGGACAGAAATGGGGATGGTATCAACATCTTCATCATGTCAAGATCTCATGCAATAATATATTCCCCCCAATAATGAAAATGGCTCCTTATAAATCAAATTATGGGAATAGCATTAGAACATCTTCATGTTGGGATAAGGTGGATGAATGAAAATTTTTGGGTCCAAAAATGGTTGAGGAAATGGTGGAAAACATCTAGACCATTCAACATCACATCAAGGATTCTCATAATCAATAAAAGATCTATGATGACATTTATTGAAGAGAAATAGTGTTTTATGTTGGATGTAAGGTATTCATCTATATATTTCCATGGATTAAATCTATGAGATTTTGGAAGAAGGTAAAGCTTTGTTCAAGAAACATTGGTCCCTTTGGGATCCTTGATCGCATCAAAGCGGTAGCCTATCAACTACCACTCCAACATAACCTATATCAAGTACATGATGTGTTCCATGTATCCCTCTTGAGGAATTAAATACCATACCCATTACATGTGATGAATCTAGAGGTTGTATCACTGTAGAATGATCATTTATATGAAGAGAATCTAGTGAATATATTCATAGAGAAAATATTCTAAAAAAAGAAAATTAACTTAGTTAATGTTCTATGGAGAAACCAAAACACTGAACAAGTGATCTTGAAAATGGAGGAGGTGATGAAAAAGAATTATCGTCATTTATTTTAGTGTGTGGAATAAAAGTTTCTATGGTAACATTTCTAAAGGTTTAAAGACTTTAATGACCCGATAATCTCTTTGTGATTGAATTAAATGCACTATTATAGTTATATAAAAAACATTCCATTATTTTGATTATTATATACTATCATATTTAAAATAACAATAATAAATATAACCATTAACAAGATACTAATTTAATATTTATCATGTAATTAATATAAATATATGGTTATTATAAATCCAATTTACATGGATAAAATAAGAAACAACCTCAGCCATTTGGATCATACCATATGAGGCCCTTTTATTAGAGATTCTGAGGGATATATCATCACTGGACCCTTCCCATGATCAATACCAATGCTATATCCAATAACTAATGGATGATATAAAATTTTTATGGTATAAGATTAATCTCATTGAGATCAAGATACAAACCACGTACGTGGAAGCACCTCCAGAAAACATCAACATTGTGTAACATACCCTTATGGAATTTTCTAGTATAACAAAGGGATATGTATGAAGACCCTTAAAATATTAATATGTATATATTTTTCAATATAATAATTTATATATTTACCTCCATTTGTTATTATTTTAAAAATGAATTTTATTTTGATACAATAAGATATAAATTGTATTTTTGGGTAACGTTCAATTTCAATTAAAAATTCATTTGGATTAATTAATGAATTTTTGAAATATATTAAATTTTAATAAAGTATTATCATCAAATAATATTTATTATGTATAGTTGATAATATAATTTTAGTAAGTCAAATATCATTTTTACAAGGGGTCGAATAAAGTTATTAATGAAAAACAAAGCAATTATCAATAAATTTACACTCTTATTTTAAACTAGATATTTAAAATAGTTCAAAAATTATTTGGATGAAATAAATATAAATTTTGGAATCATCATGTAAAAAATATATAATGGTTAATTTTTAAAAATTTTCTAAGATAGTCAAATTGTATGGTAAAAAATATGTTTGCTATAAAAATATGGTGTGTACTATGATAACGTAATGACCAAAAAGTGATGCAATAAATTATATAAAATGTATACATGAAAAAATATATGTGTTCAATTTAAAAAAAATATTATTTTTAGTTTATTTTTCAAATTTTATAAAGCCTTTATATATGCTCCATAACCCACAATATTTTATATGGTTTTAAAATCTATTCATTAAGAACATGCCTCACTTCCACATCACAAGGGTAATATTTTAAAGATTTCTTCCCCTCGACATATAAAATAAATAAAACAAATCCCTTTTTAAATAAACCATTTAAATACTATTTCATGGTTTTTTTATTAATTTATTATATAAGGTCCAAAAACTATGGTTGAGTAATAATAAAGAACGTTCCCCTATTTTCCTATATAAACACATCCAACCAACCCTTCCTCTTCACTAAAAAACATCTGAATGAATAATTACTCTACCATGCCATATATATAGTCTTCCTAGGTTTCCCTCATGCTCTCAACAAGCTCATACCATGATTTTAAAATCACCCTCCCAATGTAGGGGATCCTTTCAAACTCCTCTTTATTCAAGAATCATCTTCATTTTATCATTTAATTCCAAATTCCTATTGTTGGGATAGGTTTTTTCCTTTACCAATTACTATTAATATTATATGAAAATGATGATATAATCATTTATCACTCGTTAAAATATTTTATAAATCTTCATGTACTGTAATTATTCTGCCAAAATTTCACTATGATTTTTCTGCGCCAAACCTTTATGTGGAGAATGTCATCATTATTTACACTCAAGGGTATCCAACTAGACATAACTATACCGTTATTATTTTTGGATTCCATGTAATTATTACACAATCCTACATTTTGGAATTAAATTTGATTTAATATGGTTCTATATTGAATGATTTATGTGGAACACTTATGCATGTACATGATATGAAATAGATGCGTGAGCCCATAATTTTATAGAGCTTCGACGCATTGGATATTTTTTTAGTCTCATAAGAAGTCATGTATATGATTAGGGAGTGAACCTTATCAATTATGGTATTTATTCCTTCATTTTATTATTCCACGGTGATTATCCTTGACCCATATTTACAATTTCAGGTTTAATGTTGATTAAACTTTCCAATGTCACCTTTATGTTATCAGACTTTATTATGTATCATTGTTCATGTTTGTGAATCTCACCCATTTTTTGTCTCAATTAAATTCCTATTGTATAAAATGTAATACTTTCTTCGTGTTATGTTTTTTTATTCCATTACTAGGATTAATACTTGACCCCTTCCTTATGTGTGTCCCTAGGTTATCCCATATAGTTTTAAGAATGATAGAAAATTATGAGCATGTTATGCATGTATTAAATTATTCCAATTAACCACCTATTTTTAAGTTGTTATGTAATGTAACTAATTACACAAATATACTAGAATTATCAATATTATAGGTTGTATTAAGTGTATTATTATTTATTAATTAATGATATAATGTGTAATAAAGATAATGGTTATCATAATATAATACAACTAGAGTGTAGCTTAGTATTATGTTCCATGTTCCAATAGTGATGGTATAACTCAATTGAAATTGATTAGTATAATAAAATTTTAAGATATATGTTTGGAATATTGAATCAAGCTTGTTGTATAGTTCCACATTTAGTCAAGTGTGTTAATTACCTATTCATTATAGAAGGGGGTGTATATTTCCCAGGATATATGACATTGATGAAAGGTTATTTTATTATTTCGCTATGATTTCTTCAAGTGTTAATCATACATAGGTAGAGGTGAATATTCATTTTTTATTTCTATAAGGTCTTGAGATCCACATTTTACTATGTGAAAATTATACTCAAAGAACATATTATTGTGTGAAACGTAACATATATCTGCTTTTTAAAACATTAATGATTGAAATAACCTTTTATATCCTCCCCCCTTTGACATTTTTCAAGGGTTCTGATCATGTTATGAGCAGATTTAAAAAAGAGATAACAAGGTCTATTATGATATAGTGACCAATTGAATTATATTATTCAATATAGTGATATAAATTTATTTTATTTTTGAGTGGGTTCATAAGGATACTCAATTGATATGATGTTTTTAGGTTGTTAGTGAGGTGTATTCTTTATTTGACTTGGGATACTAACCAAAAAAGAGGCTTGGTTTCCTTGTTTTATTTGATAGTTCTCTAATATTTATGTTATTTTCATTTAATTAATTTCTAAAATCCTTCTAGTTCGAGAGATATTGTGTACCCCTATGGTGTCTTATCATGTAAATTGGAGTCTATGAATTGGGAAAAATTAATCATGGAAGGATTGGTGACTGAAAAATCTAGGTTATGTAATGGTGGAAAACATCATTAAGAAATTATTGTTTTATACATATAGATGTCTTATCACTTAAAATTGGTTATTTTTACATATAATTTATAATTACATGGAATGATTGAGACATGAATCTTCCATGTGATTTGGTTTCTTATTCATGGATTTTAATTATAATTTTTTTAACCTATTAATGTGTGTGTTTTAGATGGATCCTTGATATTTTTTGGAAAGTGATTACTTAGGATGTGTTGTGAGGTTTTATGGAACTATGGTTTAATTATTATTTTTGGGTTATTTATATATAAAATCATCAGATCCTTTATCATGATAATTGCAATAAACATAATTTTTTTATTATTGTACTTTATGATGTTACATTCCTCCTAAATTTTATCTCTAAAATAGTAAAATTATTAATTTTTATTACACTATATTCCATATAAAAAAATTGCATATAGTAACTGTTAACTGAAATATTTCATCTAGAAATCTATTATGCAAGATTCTATACCCAAAAATCATCTTATAGATTTTCTTTTCATATTTTCATAAATTAATGGATGAAATATTTCATCAAAAATTAAGCATAGTAATTAATTAAGACATATATATTTTCTATACAATATGCTTCATCTAATGGATAGTTTTAATGAATATATTTTCACAAATTATAACACTCAGTGTCTTCTAAATCATCAATAGTGATGATAGAGTTCTAATGATTTTTCTATGATCAGATAAAACACTCACTGGTAATCCATATCTAAATATCTAATCACACCCCTATATAAATAAATAGAGCAGATATTTATATTCAAAAAATATTCCATTTAACACCAAATATGTTTATATTATAGAAAAAATATTTCTATATAAAATTTTCACTTTATGGGGAAAACGTTACATGATATTGATATCATGTTTATTTATTCAATCTATTATATGTTCCTTATTATTCCTCCCATTTTTTACATCAAATATCTACAAGGATTATTTTAATTTATTATTTATTTTCTTATACATAATACATATATTTATCATGAATTTCTCCACTATAGTAAATTTCTTATCTGCATAGCTAAACATGAGACCTTTTGTATTCAATGATTTCCCTATCTAATCAAGGAATAAAATTTGTTTCTTTTATAGTAAAAAAGGGTTCTAGTAATATGATATTTTTATACATTAATATTAAATTTATATGAATTGAATATTTATTATAGTGAATCACATTATCATATTTTTTGCCATTATTTTTTTCATTTATTAAATTCTTTTATCAAATTTTTTTTTATAAATTAATTAACATTACACTTTCAATAAATAATTTATAAATTATTTTTCAACAAAATTAACATTATTCTATAATCAAATTCGTAGTTTCACTAAAACTAGATATTATAATAAAATTAACTTTTTTTTATTTGATAAAATATTTTATCTTTAATTCCCTAAAAATTTAAATTGATCCCCCATGAGGTTTATATATATATAATATATTTTTTAAAGGTTACACATTAAAATATTATGAAAAACCTATATATTTTACCTTTATTGGGTTAGTTTGGATTTGAATTTAATAATATAATACCCATATTTAATTTAATAATATTCTTTATTTAGAGAGATCTGATGAATTGTAGTTCAAGGGGATGATCATAATATGTACTTTTATTGAATTTAATTATAGTCACACCTTTATTAAAAAGGTATATTTTCTTATAAGTTCCCTATTCCAATGAATTTTAAAAAAAAATATAGTCACATTGATACTCTATAAGACTTGGAATTGTCTCTCATAGTCTAATTTTCATGGGTTTTTTTAGTTTATATGTATATTTATATTTTTTTCTGTTATTATTTTCAGAGTGCATAATTTTAGATTCTTGACATTCATTAATGGACAGTTGATATCATTATATATATTATTATTGAATATTTTTAATTTTTAATTTTGTATTTAATATATATATATCTAATTTTTATAGGTTTCTAATTAAAGGGGATGACTCCCATTTTAAAAATCTTATCCTTGAAACTCATCAGCAACACAATTCATATTGGACGTGATCCTAAGAAGACACCTTCCCAATCATTATCATTGAATCGGTGTAGGGTCCTTTGAGGATGGTGGATATTAATGAGGCATAAAAATTGTTATTTGTATGGTATTTAGATGGGATTTTTTAGATTACATGTGCACTACATTGAGATTATATACATGACCATATGTATTGGAATTGAATAATGAGAGAAAATATAAACACATAGAGAGAATTTTGTCTAGTAAAATGATTTTAATTGTCTATTGAACATAAATAGGGTATATAAATTATTCGAACATTTTACACTTGTAGGTATGGGATATTTTAACATGTGGTTTCATGTACTCAATTATTATTTAGTGTGTTATTTTTAAATAAAATAACTACATGGGGTTTCCCAAGAGAGAGATTATTGATATATCTAAATCCATGGGATAGTATAGATAATACAAATTTTTATGGATGAGATATTTCTTACTTGTCATAATTTATTCATGTATGCTTAGGTTGGAGTAGCATATCAAGACTCTTTTCAATCTCTCTATTGAATTGGTGAATTTATGGTACATGAGATGTCATATATACATTATTATTGATTTTTTTATGTCTCATGAATTTGAATTAGGTCAAGTGGTAGAGAAGTTTAAAATATTATTTTGGGATTATTACATTTTCCCTTGATCCATACCCTAGATATTATTGTCTTAGAAGAGAGTCTACTTCATAGTCATTGTTGATATATTGAAATAAATGAGGGTTTTATTATCTTTATAGGACATCCTTTATTATTTTTAGTCAAAATTATGGGATTATAATGTTTGTAATTTTTTCTATTCTTGTCCTAATGGGGGCATTGGTTTCTCATTTTGTTGTTATATGTGTATTAACTGAGATTTGTGGTATTTATATTCTAAATTTTTTACCATTAAATAATATTTCTGACACTAAATTATTTATTATTTATTTAATTGAAATATTGAAATAAAATTATACAATAAATGAATCATAAGTGTAGTATAATAAAATAAAAATAATGTTATTTATTAATAAAATAATAATACTGTTGATGATGGAAAAATACATTACAGATAATATATAAATGAAAAATTTGATATTAAATAAGTCTAAATAACATGACACGAAATTGTATGTTTCATGGACCTTGGTCCCCTAGAAGTGTGATATTTATAGGAATTATTATAGAAAGAAATAAATATTTTAAATAAGATATAAATATTGTAAAAAAAATAAAATAATTATTAAAACGCATGTTAATTAATTATAAGATATTTAATGGGTATGTATAAGATTATAAGATCTAATATTTTCATTAAAATAAGTTAATGTAATTATTGGAATCAGATCATTTTTATAGTTATATTCCATCTAAAATATCAATTCATCCATTATAATAGAAATTCAATAATTATAAGTAATCATTTAAAATATTTAATTTCAATTGAAAAAAGGTGCTTAGATATCATATATGTGTAAAAACGTTCTTATTTAATCAAATTAGTTAATAAATAATTCCTTTTAAATTTTGGGGAATGTATTATTCCATAAAAAATATTTAACAATGTATTTATTGTTTTTATTTAATAAATATTATTTCAAAAACATATAGATTAATCTTTAGGAAATAAATTGTTCTGTTGTAATCAACATATCTATATTATTAGAGTATATTTTATGAAACTATTTTTCTAAATTTAAATAATTAGGTAAATAGTAAAATAAAGTTTTAAAGTATATTATGATTTTTAACATTCTTTTAACAAATATAATAGATAATAATATTAAAAATTTCTTTAAAAAAATTTAAAAAAATTATATTTTAAAAAAATTATTTATATATTATTTATAATGTCTAGAAATCGTACTCCGGAAATCTAGTTCTAAAAAAATAATTTTTACATTTTTAGATACCAAATAATGTGACTAGATTTTAACCACCTGAAACCTATAACATCATAGAAGAATATTGAATCACTTACATACCTAAGAACCCTTTAGATTTAACCTTTTAGAGAGTTAGAGAAAACAGTTACATAAATAATAACAATCTATTCAAGTTGGTATTTTTTCCAAAATACCCATATTTTTATATTCCACATTTAGTCGTCATTATCATCCATATGAAAACCTTATATGAATATTTCATTTAAAATTTTTCTTCATAACCTGAGGAAAATGAAACATAATAAGTGTGAGCTCAAACACATAATAAAGGTAAATATAAGTATTATGAATTGAGTTTCATCAGTGAGAATAATATGAGAATAGGGTAAATATACCTTAATCAAAGTGCATGACAATAAAATAAAATAACTCATACCCATAAAAACCTAGATCACAAATCCTGATACATGGATTAAAGATTTATCAAAGGAAATATCCATTAGAATCAATAATAATGATCCATTTGAGGTCAAAATCGATCAAAGGAACTATTTAAAACATGTACCATGTAAATAGAAAACCTTTTTTTTAACATGTAGCATAATATTAATATATTTATTTAATACAATATTAAAAATAAATGGATCCAAATTAATCCATAGGAATACCCGTATAGGTTAACTCCCTCTATCTTTCCTTTGATTAAAATAACATTACCCAGTGCATTAGAGAGATATAATGAGAAACACCAATCTTATAAGTTTTATTTGGCTCACCCATTAATCATATATAATGTTTAAGTATTATATCATGAATGAAAACATTATTTTGTTCCATTTCCTCACAAAACCATTGAAGAGAACCATCTTTTAATTATTTTTTGGTTAACCCAAAGAATATAAATGGTCTTCATGAAAATATCTTTGAAAAGGACATCATAAGCCATCCAAAGATATAATATGAATAGTATCACAAAATCTTTTAATATGTGAGGAAAATGAATAATTAAATAATGATTTCATATGAGAAAATATATTTTTCAGATAACATTGAAATCATTTCATTGAAAATAATTAAAATGGTTTTTGTTTTAGTAATATTTTTTAAAAATTCACCAAATATAGGGGAAAATATTTTACTTCAAAATAACCATGGAAAAAAATAAAATAATTAAAAATCAATGAATAATAATTATGGAAGTAAAATCTATTCATATTGTAACTGCAAAAAATAAACAATCTTTTCAAACATTTTGAAAAGAGAATCAATGGTGACCCATACAGAAAACATTAAGAAATTTTCTTTCTAAAATCATTTAATCGATTGAAAATTTTCATATAAAAATATTTATAAAATAATTTATGTTCTGATAATTACCTTCTTGAAAAATTACATAAAACTTGTATATTGAATTGAAATATTTCTAATCTAAAATAAAAAAAAATATCTGTATAACTTGAAGACAATATTCATGATGTTTCTTTGATTAAAATGAGATGAAATAAAAAGTATAAATTTAAACCACATTTATAAAAATATTATAAGGAAATTTATTAGGTTTAATAAAACTATAGCATGTGATTCCTCCTAAAGTAAAATTGAATAAAAATAGTCCCGAAAATAAATTAAATTGTAACATAAAGAATTTACCAACATAGTAACTTTAAAATTCAAAATTATTTGAAAGAAAGAGTATGATATGGATATTTAAAAACCATAAATTTCATAAATTGATCTCTAAATGTTCCATTATGAGGTATTAATTACACCATTCAATGAAATCATGGTTTACACACATAAAATTTGTCCTAATAAATTGATATTGAAATAAAGAAAACTCATAAAAAGATCATAACTTTTGATGAAAATAATAATCCACGAGGTGATTATATGAACATATGTAAATAAAAAAACATGTTTAAATATAGAATTAAATAATTTAGATATCATTTAACACATTCTCAGAGAACAAAAAACTCAATAACAAATATGTATAGAGAAATGAAAGGATATTGAGACAAAAAATTATTTACCGCTTGGAATCTTTCATGTCAAATACTAATGGGTGAAATAATTATAATTGAAACTAAAAATAATATTAATTATGAATTCTTCATGATATAAAATATTTTAGTTAAAACTGTAAACCATATAAATGATATTTGGTTCATTATACTAAAATATGCCTCAATGAAAGGAAATTGAGACGAAATACCTTACCTTAAGTCCATGCCTATCATTAATTACCTTTATATCATATATAATTAATTTATATAAATTATTTTATTTCATAAGAACATTTAAAAATATTAATCACTTATATTTATGCATTTTATTTCATATAATGTAATGACATATTTACTTATGTTATATGTTTATTCTACATCATGTGTTTTGATTATGTTCGGTTCATATGTCCAAAATGACTTTGGTTTGTTTAATATAATAGAATTTTTCATTATTTCATACTATAAAAATATAATTTTCTTGAAATAACTTTGATTTTTATAAATTGATTTTATTTTTTAAACCAATTATGAAATATGGTTTCGAAAAATTAACTAATTTATGATCGTAGAGACAGTAGGTCATACATATGTATGAATAACGTTTCCATTTTTCAATGATCTAAATGGACGGATAATATGTATTATTTTATCAAAAAAAATATAATTATATAATAAATAACATATGATTTTTTATATATACTGATATAAATTATCCATGTTATGTTATGATGAAAAAAATAATCACATCTCTTTGTGGAGGTGGTAGTCCACATGTACGCATGAATGATTTTATTAATGTTAATGAATGGAAATATTAGAAAATAGATGATATATTAATGTTATAGAATTAAAATTTTGTCCTTAATAACTTTTATATACATCAAATACATCATTATAACTACTCTTGACAAATAGTGGTGGAGAATGACTTACATTAGCTCATGAGGCGGTTGTCTTCCAAACACAGGAACGATGGTTTTGTTTCCCATTTAATGGAATGAAGATATTTATATTTGTTATTACATTAACATAACAACATATCAGTATATCATAGACATTTTTGTTTTCATATAATCATATTTGAAGAATATTTTTAGGGGGTATAAGATGAAATAAAACAAAAACATTTGGGTAAATGTTATACCTATTCTTCAAAAAATACTCATTTCATTAAATCTTAAACCATATAACGATGAAATTATTCCAAAAATAAGGCATCTAGATCATGAGGATGAATTTTAAGATCGTATTGGATCATGTATTGTCTAAATTAAAAGGGTCTTCATGGATATTGAAAAGATTATTGGAGGTTCCATTTTATAATGAGGGGAGGGGAACATTTAAATTTCATAAAGTAATAAATTAATATAAATTAACTATTAATGGAAAATATTTATAAATAAATAGTATTATAACATATGATTATTATGAGTCCGAATCCTCTAACACAATAAAATTTTTACCGGCTAAGATTTTTTCACCCTTATCTTTTGGTTATATATATATGTTATCCCTTTTAACAATTACTATAACAAAAACATTTAATACTCTTAATGGGAATTGATAGTTACCATAAAAGGACTATTAGACCATAAAAAGGACATGGATTATATTTTAAACAAAAATACAATTACTTAGAGTATTATAATATTTTATGTATTTTTAAATAATTTAATTATAAAATATTTATTGTAAAATAACAATAATTTCATTTTGGGGACTTGTCATTTAATTTGACTTTTAGATTAATATTATTATAATTAATTCAAATAGAATTATTTATAAAATTTTAAAACATGTATATTTACTATAAAATTCATGTTACACAATATATCATTCTAATTATATTAATTATACTACTTATGTTATCATTTATTTTATTTTTATTTTCTTTAAATAAATATTGTATTTAGATTTTGTAAGAATTTAAGGTAATTATGTCATCATTAAAAATTATTAATAAATTACCATTATAAGAAAAAATATTTTATCTTTAAACTGAATTTCAATAACTAAGCATAGCCTTTTTTTCAGCTTTATAATAAAGTATTAGATATTTTAAATTCATGAGAGTAACATTTTTTACATTATCTTATCTTAGAATAATAGAAAGGTCATAATTAATGTTTTATAGAAACAATTGGCCATATATTAATGAAATGAATATAAATGGCCAAAAATAATACATAAAATTGGATAAATTCAGGTTTTAGGATCATTATATAGTCCTTAATATTTTATTTTTAACCATAATTAAACGATTTACCCTTACCATGTTGTCAACTATTTACTACGATTACTGTTCAAAATGACCGAAAACAAAAGGGACCAGTATAAAAATTTTGGATCCCCTGATTCAAGTTTTTAATACCTTTTAAAAGGATTTAGTTGTTATAATTTGATGAAATAAGTTTAGATTAACACAAAAAAATCAACAAAAATACATTTTCTTTAAAAATATGCCTTTTGAGAATACAGAAGTTTCTATACCAAATTAGATAATAAAATTGATTTTAGTGCATATAATTTTAATCATTAATATAATTAGATAAAAAAATTATTTTTAAATCATTTATAAATAAAATATATCTTTTTAAATTCTTGGAAAACATACAGTTTCGGTAAAGATCAGTATTTTTCATTATTCTTTATAAATATATCTTATCAGAAAAATCAAACAAATCCCCATAAACTAATTTGGATATTAATATTTAAGACATAATTTCAATTATATAAATACAAAATATATATATCATTGTAATTAATTATAATATTAGCTAGAATAAATAAATAAGCCCATTCATAGAGAAAATTAATTTTTATAGAATAAAATGACTACTAAAAATTTAGTGTTTATTTACTAAGAACTAATCATAAAATTTTATTGTGTTGTACCAATATATATTTTATAATATGGTTAATCCAATTAATATCCTCAAATTCAATGTTTAGATTATTATTCAAAATTTTATATAATAATATTTCATGGTTCCTTTTAGTTTGATGTTGCGTATCTTATACAATATCAAAAAATGTTTTCCTTTCGAAATATAGAGGTATTTATTTCTCCCCAAACCCCCTCATTAATAAATTTTTTCCTCGAAATTTGAATTTTATCTCTGTATCCAATGGTTTGACATTTTAAAATACCATTTCTGAATTCCCCGGTCATAGAAATGGTTAATAATCCTTCCTCTTGATAAGAGATAAAGGGATGTACAAAGGTCATTCAGAATAAGTCACGCTATGTTTCCAAATGTGATAACACTATTGGGATGTGAGAATATAGAAAAATAGTGAAACTACAATACTCAAATAATGATTTAGATTGACATATATGATCACAATAAAAAATAAATGAACACAAAACCATAGACCAATAATGTGTGAAAAAACCCATTGATTCATGGGAAATAAAGGTAGTCAGATAAAATTGTTGTTTTAATGTCATTTTCCTTGTGTTTAAGAATCCTTTTTTCTTTTACAATAAGAAAAAAAGTAAATATATTAACCTGATAAATATAATTTTATCTTTTAATAAATTTCCACCACATTCTAATATTTTTCCCCCAATGATTATATTCAATATGTATCTTTTATGCTTGAAGTACTAACATAAACAACTAATAAACAACTTAATCCCAAAATATATAAAATCAAATTATTATATCATTAGTTATTAACCCAAACAAAAATGTTTAACACAAGGTAAGATATTTACCCAAATTAATAAACCATCATATAATGAAATAAATTATTAATACATCTCCCATATTTTTTGGTAATTGACCCTTGTTTTTTTATTTTAAGATTATATAATTATTTAGTTATGTTTCAAGTGGTTTTCAGTGGTTTTATCATGATTTAGAAGTGTTTCTAGAGGTGCATGGTTTGAGAATGATTCATAAAAACCAAACACCCCCTTTAGGAAACTATTTTACCTTGTGGGAGTAGGATGGTGGGAACACACGATAGTGTAAATTTTGGACAAAATGTGGAAGTACCTAGGGTAAACTGTGTGATCTACTTATCTTGAGATAGTGGTTATGCACAGTTGGCACATGCTTGTCCAAACCATGTGGCCAAATAGCCATGTTGTCTATTGTTTTTAGTAGCTCATGCATGGAAGGTGTGCAGCTTAAAACCCATTCATCCTAACCATGAAACTTGTTTTTAATGCACCCAAAAAATTTGATATAATATTAATTAATCCCTATAATCATATTAAATCACCTAAGTCTCTAGGTAATTGAGCACCTACCTCACCAACATCTTGATAGATGACACCATACGATCTTGGACTGAACTTTAGGTCAATTGAATTTTTCTGGGGATTCATAAAAATCTATAACAAGTCATTATTACCTATTATTCATATATTTATTCCTCTTCTCTCTTACAAGACCATTTATCTAGTCTATTATAGATATTTGAATATTCCTTGATTGTAATCTTGATTTGATATGATTTAATATTTTAAATTGATGTCATATTGTGATCAAATATATAAGATCTAATTTCCATTCTAGGTTTTCACCATCCATTGGGAGGTAGGTGGATTATCTCTTAACATCTCATTGAATTATAACTCCAAGGATTAGTTTTGATAGATTTATATTCTTGTATGTTTTATGAAATTCAAGGGTTATTCTAGATGGAAACTATTTTGGGTAATTTATTTAAATATTGTGATAAATTTGTTGAATTTTTCAAAAAGATTTTGGGGTTAAATTTTAAAATGTTGATTCTAAAATTTTGGATTTTATTATTCATGCCACTTATTTGATTAAATATTTTCAATAAATGATTTAGCTTATGTTAAATGGTTTGGCCTGGGATTTGGAATGTATGGTTGGCATAAGTTCATTTCTTTAAGCATAACCCTAAATTAGGGTCTTTTACCATTGGGCTATAAGGACGTAAACCAGGATAGGGGGTCTGTCCCATTAGGGCACAAGTATATTTTCCACATTTTGATGACTGGGTGGCTGGATGATAGAACTATTATGAGCATATAACTATAACTTTGAATTCATGTGTGTGTTTGTGTGTGTGGGGAAACATGTAATGGGTATTCCAAATCTTGGAAAAAATTAATTTTCTTAATTATATTCAATGGAATGTTCTTATGGGTTTGAAATAAAGTATTTTAAAATTATTTCTGAATGCATTATATAAACTATTATAACGAATTATTACCCTATTAGAATGTTCTATAAAGTATTTAAAAAAATCATACTTATTTATTACTCACAACATTCATGGGAACATTGGGAAATATACTGATGTCATCTATCGGTACATGGGAAATGTCTAGGTATCTCATTTATTTACTTATTCTTCTTAATACCATAGTTGAGGCATGTAGTGTTGGAGTTTCGAGATGTTTGGTATCTATTTATCTTGATTCCTCTTTGGTGACTTTATGTTAAGTGTATTTTATTCTTTTTTATTTGATGTCATTTTTTCATTGGTACTATGATATTATTGTAACTATTTTTTTACATTTGGTTTTATTGTTTATGAAATTCCTCATATAGTATATTGGATGTTTTTTGTTTCCATTTATTAGGTGTTTTATCTTAAAAAGGTAAAATCAGTACACAAAAGACTATGGTTCCCATGGAATTTGCATCCAAATTTTGGTGTCATGTGAATGTGACCTAAGGCTACTATCACCACTACCTCTTCTCAATCCAATGAGATGGGGAGTAATGTTACAAATGGTTTCATTTTTGGTTGGTTCATGACTTTGTAATGGTTGTAGTTTTGTTTAACCCCTGATAGGAATTGGTGTCATTTATTCAGTCCATTACATGGAAATGGTAAAAATCATGGTATATCCTTATTTCTATTTGGTATAGTAGCAAAGAGATAGGAACATTAGAACATTATATATAGAAAATAAAAAGACTTATCTAACCATTTTATGTTTATAATCAACTTAACATGGTGTTCAGGTGTATAATTTGTTTTATACACTAATAGGTGAGTCATCGTCTCATAATCATTAGTTTAGCTAATGAGGATAGCATATCAGGAATTGAGGGTAAAGGATTCCCACAATTATTGAATTGTTCATTATGAATTGTTTTGTTTATGAAGAAAAATAAATAAATAAATAAAAGAAGAAAATTATTTCTAATGGTTGGAATTTGTGATTATGGGTTTTGGTACTAGTTGATATAAAAATTTGGAATTTATAATCAATCACATTCTAATGGGTAATGAATAAATGTAGTTCATTTTGGTTATAGTGATTGGCATCGGGTAGGAATCATAGAAATCAACCAATGTAGTGGCTAAAAATGTGGTTTCACTTAAACCCCTGGTGAATCAACAACTGAGCCAAAGTAATATCCAATATTTTCAAGTCACCGATAAGGGTAATTGGAATGATGATCCTTGACAAGTAGACCATTCATTTTAGTTACAAAAGAAATATCTTTCCACCATTCAATTGGATTCTGAAACATAAAAAATCATACATCTTAATGAATATGATGAATTGAATAATTTATTTAATTATAAAATCATCAGATTTCAAAGTAATTTTAGAATCATAAATAAGAGTGGACCTAGAATACCAATTTTGTGATTTATCAATTCAATTTAAAGATGAAAAATCCATCATTTGGGATTATTTTGAATAATTTTTCAACAAATAATTCCATCTTCAAATGTTTAAAATTTCTATAACAACTTTATTTTTCAGTTTGAAGCATCATATTCTCTCTGTAATAGAGTATGCAGCTAAATTTGTGAATGTTTACTAATTTATCCTAGACTTTATTAAAAGTTCACCCCTGATGGAATGCATTTTAGAGTTATGGAGAAGACCATAAATTGACACAAATATTTTCATTCTATTTATTATGAACTATATAAAAAGGGATAATAGAGTGTTCGTGGAAGAAATGGATATTTCAGAAAATACAATGGGATAGAGCATGTATGTTGCTAACTAAAAAGGTGGGAAGTGTAATTCACAAATAAGATGAAGTGGGAACTTACATCCAAAGTGGTGGGACACCTCAGAATCAGACCTTGGGATTAAAGAAAAATGTCTCAATCAAAAAGTAATTAGGAATGTTTTTAATTTTATTCTTTTTAGGATATGAAGTGTAATTTTATAGAACCACCTAGAGCTTCTCAAAATTGTAATTATATGTGACATATTCAATATTATTGTTTTATTTCTCCATGATCTGGTGTTAGAGAAAAATCAAATGTTTCCCTTACATCATATTCTTTGACTGGGTGATCTCAATTGAATAAATCTCATCATCAGTATTGATAGACCTACGGTGAATCTAGGAACACAATAACTCTTCAACTTATGAAATATCTAAAAGGATAAAAAAAATTATAGAAAAATGAGTAAAAAATAAAATGTAAATGAGAAAGTGATAATTGATAATTAATCATGCCTTTCGATGGTGAAAGATGTTATTATTTGTTATTCTACCATTATAAAATATTTTATTGATATGGGAATATATAAATCATTTATTTAGTCTTGTGTTTTTAATCATATGAATCATCATGGTGAGATAATGAATTCATTCTTGAAACATCAAACACATATTGTACAAATATAGTGCCAAGCCATTATGTGTGAATATATTTCTATAATTATCGATATGGAATTTTTTTTGGAATTATCTTTTTTTGATATGGATATCTATGAATTTATTTTTTTATGAATTGGTGGAAATAATTAAAGGAACATATCAATTTTTATACATGAAATATTAGTTTATCATATATTAATGGAATTGAGTTTCTAGTTAGATTATAATAGGTTGTAAAGGAAATTAGAACATGACTCTTTTATTGGTGGTTGGAAGAACCTATTTTTAGTTGGAAGAGAATACATTGGAATCTATGGATGATATCAAAAAAAGACATTTCCCAACTATTATTGATCAATTTTCTAATTTTTTTTCAATCAATTTCATAGGGTTTCAACTAAAATGAGAAGTGGAGTTTATGATTGATCTACTTCTAGGGACCAACATTATTTCACTTCTATCTAGTAGGAGGGAAGTAAAATAATTGAGGGAGACGAATTTTCAATTGAATGTGTTGGAATGTAAATGGTTCATTCAATCGATCACATCTCCTTGGGAATAAAGACTTATTTTTGTAAAGAATGAAGATATTATACTTAGTATTGGGGTAGATTATCATAATATTTACCAAGATATGTTAAATAATATGCATCATATTCCATTAATTGATATCCTAGTTGTAAAATTTTAGGGATCCTAGTGGTTCCTAATAATTTATATACATTCAAGGTATCACCAACTATATGTTCAAGGGGAGTATATTCAAATAATGGATTTTTATGGTTGTTATTGAAATTATCAATATGTGGTTATTCCCTTTCGACTAAACAATGAACCATTGATTTTCATGTAATTGATGAATCAAGATTTTTTATAGTTGTCGAGATTACTTTTAGTAGTTCTTTTTGATAATATTATAGTATATTTCAGGACTAAATATAATCATAAGGAACACTTGGGTATAGTTTTGGGTACCATGTGGGAATATTTCCATTAGGTAAATATTTAAAAATGTTATTTATAGATACAATGGGTACATTTTTTAGTCATGTAATTTATAATAAATAGGTTTCTATAGAAATTAAAATGATAGAGGTTGTTTTCTCATGAAAACTACCAATGTATGCCTTTGAGATATATAGTTTCATTATATTAGTGGGCTATTATAGATGATTCATACTTGGTATTTCACATCTTACATCCCCGATGTTTTCCTTGACAATGAAGTGTGTTCCTTTCTAATATAATGATTATTTCTAAGAATATTTGTATGATAATAATGTTTTCCTCAGGTAATCAATTTTCCTAATATTATAGGAATCATGATAGGGGTATGTGGTTTACATTGATGCATCATGATCTTTTGTGGGTTATGTTATCAAGAAGAGAGATCATGTGGTCTCTTATGGATCATGATATTTATGGTTACATTAGAAAAAAACCAACACATGATTTGGAATTAGCTGTTGTTTTCAATGATTTGGAGATGTGTCATCATTATCTTATTGGTGAGATATTTATAGTGTGTATGGTTCATAAGAGTTTGAAATATATTAACTATCACGTTTATTTGAATCTAAGTAAATGAAGATGGATGGAGTATCTTCAGACATTAATCTTTGACTATGTTTATGTATATTTTAGAGAACCACTCAGATCTAGGATTGTGTGATTGGTTTTGGAGGCTCACATGAAGATCACATACCATTAATGGGGTTATCATACAATAAAAATTATTATTCCTCGATGTATATGGATCCTATTAAAGTATTTCATATCCATCCATGTAATTCTCTACTTCATTGGCTGAAAACGTGTGAGACTTCAGTTAATGGACTTATCATTTTTTAAGAAACAATATATAATATACAAAAGATAAAATAATAATGGGGAAATCGTAGAGTCATATGTATCATATAAATGCCATCTTAGATGATAGTTAACATTTAATGTAGTTCATAATGTGTTCTTGATAATCTCTCCAATGATAGGGAATCTTCATTTTGGTAAATAGGGAATATTTTATCTGTGTCACATTGACCCATTGGAGATAATGGAATTTATTAGTGAGGTAGCATAATATTTGGATCTATATAAAAGGATAAATTTAATGCATAATTTGTTTCATGTATATTAATGAAAAAAAATACAAACATGACACAAACCATTTGATTTAATGGGACAATATTGAGATTTAACTGGAAGCTATGTTGATTCATGTTCCAGTGCATATTATTTATTGGCAAGAGATTATATTATATTGGAAAATAATCATTATAGTGTGGGTTTATTTGGAAAATGTTCAAAATATTGAATAGAAATGGTAGAATGAAGATAAATGTTAGATAAGTGACCTAAGCTCTTCAAAATCACAACTACTTTTCTATATTCTGGTGAAGGAAGTACTAATGGAAGGGAGAATTTTTCACGATTATTATAGAAAATTAACTTGGTTTTACATATTTTAAATTTATATAATGATATCCCTATTCTTTTGTATGTTTGGAGATTTTTTTCCATGTTTTGGATAAGTTTCTAGAGGTACATGATTTGATCACTGTTCATACAACCCATAAACCGCTTCATGAACCATTGAAACATTGTGGTATTAGGATATCCAAACTGTGTGGATGGAGCACAGTTTATCCAAACCATGAGTTTGACCATGGAAACATTATGTGATCAATATGTCTTGATATATATCTATGGATGGTGGGTGAATGGATTGGCCAAACCATCCAGTTTTCTGGTGTTTATCCAGTAGCTTATGAATGGTTGGGTCATGGTTTTAAAAAAACATGATTACAACCCATGAAACATATTTTTAATTCCCACAAAATATTTGATCTATTCCAAATTTGTACAAGTAAGACACTTTAGATTCTTACTAATCTAGGGAGTAAAACTCTTCTCCCTCCTGAGGTAGCAAAGACAATTCCCTTCGATCTAGGAGTGACATTTTTGAGAATCAATGCACATTGCAGATCCAGCATCTTCGGTAAGTATTTTTTCATCCCTATTATTCTTAGATACATTCTTATATTATCTCAAAAAAACATTTATATTGTTCATTATTAATAGATAATTTATATTTTAGATAAATCCTGACGATATATGATTGAATATATTTATTGGAAGTTGTGGTCTGATCAGATCTAAAAGATATATATTTCATTCCTCATTTTTTATCTAGATAGATATAGGCGGATTATCTCTAATATACACTTTTAACTAGAACATAAAGGATTATTCTTGATAGAATTATTTTCATATAATTGTTATAAAATACTTATTTTATTCTTTATAAAAGCCAGTTTCTTTAATAGATTTCAGAATCCCGGGCAATTATATATTTTTACAAATAGCCCTTATAGATAAATTTTAAAATGATGATTTTAATATTATGGTTTTTTTGTATCACAATAGATGGTTAAAGAAATGGTTTCAATAGAAGATTTTTGTTCTTAGAAATTTATTTTCATGGGATTTGGAATATATATTTTGAATGATTTATTTTATTTAGACACGAACCTAAATAAGGGGTGACCACCACTGGGGTATAAGAACATGATCTAGGATATGGGGCATGATCCATTGGGACATAAAGGGATTAGACACCTAGTGAGGAATTGGTGTATGGATGATAGACCAATCATGATCACAAAACTATCACATGTGATGCAAGTGTGTTTGTGTGTGTGAAAACATTGAATGGGTATTCCAAATAAATGAGAAATTTTTTAATTAATTTTTTATTGTTTTCCCTGGATTGTGAATATGGTTTTGATATAATAGTTTTTTAAAATTATTTTCAATTTTTTTATTAAAAAATTCTAGCTAGTTATTATAATAGTATAATTTTATGGGAATTCATTGGGTAAATCCTACTATGTTTATACTCACACCATACTTCGGAACTTTGTTAAATTTTTCAAATTCCATTTATCAGGACACATGAAAATTCAATGTATCTAATTTATTTAATGATTCTTATTGATATCATAGTTGAGGCATGTGTAGTCGATATTTGGATATTATTGGGTGTTTTTTTCCTTGGTTATATGCTAGTGTATTTGGGTGAATGCATTTCAATCCTTAGTTTATGAAATTTGTTTATTTTTGAACTCTAATATTATTTTTACTGTTGGGTTACCATTTCTTTTATAGTTTAATTAGAAATAATATAGAGTAATGGCTGTTTATTTTTTTAATATTCTGGTGGTTTACTATAAAAATGGAAAATTATCCCCAATCATTTTATGAATCACTTGTAACTTATTTTCAGCATTTGGTGTCTTAGGTATTTCTCATGCGTTTAGTATCACCACATCCCCTTATCAATCTAATGAGAAGTGAAAGATGCTATAATTAATTTCCAAGGACTCATATATCATTTGAAAAATAACTAGTCTTAAGATTCTTAATAATGATACTAACTAATATTGAAACCGAAAGATCAAAAGTATTTGAACACATAGTCTTCAAAAATTAATTTAGCATTTATCTAAAATCAACATTAGTCACTCATAAATTCATACACCAAAAAATTTATATATCTTATGGTCATATAATCTCTAAAATATGGAAATAATTTCCATAAATAACTTCAATCACCATAAATCCACTTTAAAATCATATATGATCAAAAAAATATAATTTATCATAGATTACTCATATAAAATCCCATAATATCATATAATGTTTAGAAAAACAATAGTGATCACTTAATCACCAAATCACTTTTCAATCCCATGGTTATCTATAGGATAAAACATATGTTCCCAAATTATAATAACTCATAATTAACTAAATACGAAAAATTATATAAACTATAATGTTTAATAATAAAATTAAACTTGTATTCATAGACTGTAGAGAATTTATTCACCAAATAATTCTTAATGTTAAATCAATGTTTCAGATATACCTCAACCGAATAAAATTTCTTCCAAATACTCTTAATAATCTTAGAATTCCATAACTTAAAACCTAAAAGGGGTGTCTTTTCCATTTAATTGAAAATCATAATTATACCTATAAATCAAATATTTGATCCATAACACTTAATATAACCTCTCATGAAATTTTAATAAGCTCCAATGTGGGGTAAACATGGCTCTAATAAAAACTATGACATCCCTGAACCTGCACTCTTGGAACCCGGTGTAGAAAACAAAATATATTCATTTATATCATTGATACCTACAAATGTGACCAAATATTATCCAACAAGAAAATACAAAATCATAGAAATTTATTCAATCACTTACATATCCCATCATAAATTAGGTTTAGTTCTTTAGAAAATATGGAAAAACATTGACTTTAATAATATCCATGTCTTTTAGTGAATATTTTTCTCAGTATAACCAAATTTTTTTATTTCATATCATGTCATAATCATTGTCCATAATCAAAACTTCTTGAAATAATTTATTTAACATGATTCAAGATAACATTGATAAAAGAGAACATAAGAAGGGTAAGCTCAAATGATCAGTAAATGTAAGAATATGTATAAATAATTGGATATCATTAGTGAGAGTAATATAAGAATATAAGAAATATAAAATAGTATAAGTCAATGAGAATGACTTAAAATAACACATACCCATCGAACATTGGATCGTAAATCCTGAAATATGACCTATAGATTTAAGAAATATAAGATCAATAGAAATAAAAAATCACGAGAAATGTGATGTTAATATCGATCAAAGGAACCATTCAAAACTCATAAAAAGAAAATAGAAAACCTTTTTGGAAACATAGGGCATCATATTCATAAATCATGTTAAAACCATGTTGGAAATAACTGGATCCAAATTAAATCCATAGGGGAAACCATACCAGTCAACACCCTACATTCTTAACTTATAAGATAAAGTATTTTACCCAATGAATTAGAGAGATATATTTGATTTCGCACTTCTTATAAGTTGTATCAGCCAGAAATTTTTTTCATATTTAATGATCTGGTACTATATTAGTAAAAAAAATCTTTATTATTGCACCTTTAGTCATATAACCTATGAAAACTACTATAATATGTTTATAGCTTGGTTAACCCATGGAAAAGAATCATGTTTTAGTAGAATGTCATTAAAACATAATATTAATCCATTCATTGATGGAATAGTGATAGTATCATAATATTACAATCCCAAACAAGAAAATGGATAATTAAATAATGATTATATAAAGTTAATACCTTTTAAAATAACATTAAAAACGTTTCTTCGAATGAAATGGAAAATACTCTTTTTATTGAATAATATTATATAAAAAACATCAAAATATTTGGGAAAATCATTTAATTTAAAAAACATTGTATTTTATAAAAAATATTTGATGGAAAAAATTTCCATGATGGTGGGAATATATATTTATATTGTAAATGGTAAAAATAAATATTCATTTCAACTATTTTGATAGTAGATTCAAAAAATTACCATGTGGAAACATTAATAAATTTACCATTAAAAAAATATTAAATGGAGTTTAAATATCATGTAATATAAATTTGTAAAATAAATTATATTTACTTAAGTATATTCTAGTAAAAAATTAGGTAACCTGGATATGGATGATAATGATTCTTGACCTAAAAGGAAAAACAAGATTGATAAACCTTACAAACAATTTTCTTGATACTTCTCTAATAAATAAGTGAGTAAATGGGATTCAAAAAATGAAAAAAATTCATATAAATGAATATATGAAAATATATTTTCCTCATGAAAATATGAACATATGATTCATTCCAAATGAAACTTTGACACAAATAATACTAAAAAGAAATTATATTGTAACATAAATCAATTACCACATTAGTTACTTCATAAAAAATAACTCATTGAAAAAATAGTATTCTATTTCTCTATAAATTCCATAAATTTCATATAGTGATATGTAAAATTTCATTCATGAAGTAATAAGTACACCATTCAATGAAATAATAGTTCACAATATGAAAAATTTCTTAACCAAATGATATTTAGAAAAAGAAAACTCTTGACAATATCATAAGCCTTGAATAAATAATTAATTTGTGAATTGATTATATAAACATATGTAAATAAAAAGATAGGTTCAAAAATATAATAAAAAACTAGATATCAATCATGCATAATAATGAAACAAAAAACTCAATGATGTTGAATTATAACCTAATGAATAGAAATTATGTTTAGAAGTTTTTTACAAATTAGTAACATTAAATTCAAATATCAATGAATAAGATAATTATAATGGAAATCTAAAATACCACTAATTATTAAGGATTAATGAAATAAAATTTAAATGTATATTATATATGCCATATAAAATAAATTTATTGTATAAAATTAACATATTCCTCACGAAAAAAATTGATATGAAATCCCTTACCAAAAGTCCATACTATCCATATATGTACTTTATATCATGTATAATAAATTTATATAAATTATTTGATTTTTTGAGAAACATATCCAAGGATAATATGTTATAATTAAGCCATTTTTTTCATTATCTAAAATTATATGTTTATTTACTTAATATTTTAATTCTATGTCAGGAGTTTTGATTATTTATTATTCATATATTGGAAATGACATTGCTATATTGACTATGGTCATATTGGAAATTATTTCATAATCTCTATAATAGTAATAATGAAATAATTATCATTATTATATATTAATTATATGTTTGAAACCAACTACACATGATTGTTATGTAAAATGAACTATGTTATGATTATGGATAAGATAGTTTTTACGTATACATGAGTAATGTTGCCATTTTTTAATGATCATAACAAAATGAATTTAAGTATTATTTTACCAATATATAGTTTTCATTATATCAAAATATATTATTATTTCTTTAATTTTTCTTATATATTATCCATGTGATGTGATGTTCAAAAATTAATCACATTGATCCATGGAGGTTGTTGTCCACACATACACATGAATGATGTTATCATTTTCAATTAATGGAAAGGTACGAAATTAGATTATATATTAATTTTCCATAATGATAATTATGTTATTAAAATAATAATATATATAAATATATATATATATATTAAATTAATCATTATATCCATCCATGAGAGACAGTGATTAAAAAGGAATTACATTGATTCATGAGGCAAAAGTTCTCCGTACACAGGAATTATGGTTTTGATTCTCATTTGACCAAAAAAGCATATGTATAAAGGTTATTACATTAAAATAATAACATTGAAATATATTTTATATATTTATTTTTTATACAATCATGTTTTTAATGTATTTTATAGATTTAAAATGATAAATAATATTAAAACATTTTGTTAAAAAAATACCACTTCTTCTGACAATATCATTTTTATTACACATTAATCCATCTATGAATGGTACTAATCCCAAAATAATAAAAATATATCATAGATAGGGAAGTTATTATGGTATCTTTTATTTTTTGGGCTGAATAAAATGATCATTTAAGTGTGCAGGAAGAAAGATAGTTGGTTCCATTTTATAACGTGGGAGGGAAACGTTTGAATTTTCTTAATATATTAAATTAATATAGATTAATTTTAACAGAAAAAATGGATTTAAATTTGTAAAATTATAAGATAAGATGACTATAAGTCATAATAATATTATCCAATAAATTTTTTACAATTTAATGTTATGATGTAACACTTATAATTTTTATTTAACCCTCTGTAAACCCTTTTGACAATTACCGTGATATCAATGTTTTTTACACTTTAGGGGTCATGATAGTGACCATAAAAGGAAAATTGGATCGAAATAGAGTATAGATTACAATTTCAACCATATTCTAAAAAATGTGGCATAAAAAGTTCTTTTAATCATTTAATGATATATTATTTATTTTAAAATAAAATTATTATAACTTTTTGGAATATTTATTTAATTTTAATTTTAAAATAACATGGGAAAAATGAATAAAAATTAAATTATTTTATAAATACATAAAATTTTATATTTATAAATATTTTTTTAACGAAATAATGCATTCACATTATATTGCTTTTAATATTTTTTAAATCATTAACTTTATTTTCTATTTAATTAAATAAATACTATCTTAGTGTTACATAATAATTTAAACCATCCCTAAAAATCATAAATAAATTACAATGACAAATAAAAATTATTTGTATTTCAAATAAAAACATCAATAAAAAAATAACCTCATTTAAATTCCAGATAATGTTTTATAGATATTAATGACAAGAGTGCGACACTTTTGACTTTATCTTTTCATAAATTAATATAAGTTTCCTAATTAATGAAATATGGCACGAAGTGGCCATTTATTAGAGAATTGGATTTAAATTGATGAACCTCCCATATAAATTATTAGAAATGCATTTCTTAGGGTCATTTTTTAGTCCTTATCATATAATTTTTAACATTAATTACCAGATTTACCCTTACTGTGGTGATAATTATTTACTATTATTACTAATCATAATGAAAAAAATAAAAGCGATATATTTATAAAATTTGAAAAACATTATTCAAAAAATTTATTTCATTTTTAAATATTCAATCTATATAATTGGATAAAATTAATCTAATATTAATAGGCTAAACCTACTGAAGAAAATATTTTTTTAATATATTTTTCAGTATAAAAATATTTTTATGTCGTATTCAACAATAAAATTTATTTTAGTGAACATAATTGAATTGTTAATATAATAATATAACTATGTATACTTTTCAATATATTTAAACCCAAATATAACCTTCTAAATTCTTGAAAAAAATACAATTTTCAATAAAAATTAGTATTTTTCATTGTTCACAAGAAAATAAATAATTTGGAAAAAACCTCAACAATTCACCATAAATTAATATTGATATAATAATTTCAAAAATAAATTCTTTCATATAAAATACAATTTATGAATTTTCAATAAACTAAATATAATATCATCCCAACAAAAGAAATAAAATTATGTTTGAAGAAAATGTATTTTTCAAAAATAAAATGACTTTACTAAAAATTGAGTACATATCTCCCAAGAATTAATGAATAAGTTTTTATTGTGTATTAAATTTATTCATACTTCATAGTGTGTTTAATATTATTCATACCATCCAATTTTATATCCCTTTTATAATAAGAATAATTAAATAATAATATTTCCTGATTTTTTTATGTTTGGTGTTACGTATCATGTACACTCTTTAGCATAGTTTTTCTTTTTAAAATCATGGGTTCTTGAATTATTAGGTAAAAATATGAAACTATAATGTTATTTTCAAATTATAATAAAAATATTATCCTTTTAAAATCTAGTTCATTATATATAATTATCTTTTCTTGGGTCAACAAAAAATATAATTTATTAATCAATCCCTTAAAGCCTAGATAATAATCCTTTATATAAATGTCATAACTCAGAAGCCAAATCCATTTTTGATTAATTTAAAATGAATTTTCCATAAATTAGTTTTATATGTATTATATTAAAAACTAATATAATATGTATCGATAATTATGTTTTGATGAAATCATCATATGAAAATAATCTAATAAAAAAATTCATTACTAAAAACTAAATTAATAGAATTGATATATGTAAATAATAGTAAATAATATAGGAATAATGAGGCAATATAATATTTTACCATAAATAAAAATAAATAATTCATTCCCTAAAAACATGAAATAATTTAGTAACATGTGAGTTTCATTTAAAAAGTAAATTTATTATAATGATATAATTCATTCATGAAAATTGAAGACAAAAACGGATTCAAGCTGTTGAATATACAAATGGGTGATTTTTTTTAAATTTTAATATATAAATAATTTTTAGACTATATAGTAAAATATAGTATATATATATATGGTAATCTATACATCATAATTTAATTTTTGGGTAATCTATTTTTTACCATTTCTATGTCCTAGAAAAAGATATATTTATTAAAAAATTTATTTTCAGATATTATAACAATGATTCAGCCACTAAATTAATACATAAACTATATGTCATACTTTTTTATATTTAAATAAAATCACAATTCTTCAATCATATGACTAATTTAAATCATATAAATGATTTTATTTTAGGGGGATAAAATTGAATAATTTTTTTATTTTAAAATAAAATACCATTATTTGTATGAATTTATTTTGGATGAATAGGATCATATTTATAATTTAAATATTTTATTCCAATGGTTAGGTTAATAATTTCTCCAAATTTCAAAGTTAATATTGATATATATACCCTATTTATTGTTACACCCAATCTATTTACAATTTTCAATCTATAATTTGTTATTTTTATCATTGAAAAATGATTTATTACTGGTCTTAGTGTGATATATCCCACTAATGCATTATTAAATGATTTGTATTTTAATATTATATGAAATCATGGATGTTATCCATGATTTGATGATACCATTGTTAAGAGGCATTTTATAATAATTATAATAACATTGTTTGGTGACATGGAAACAAGTATACAACAACTTGATGATGACCCTTGGAAATACGTCTTCATTACACTGATGGGGAGAAATAGTAATATATTTGTGAAACCTTTCTATTTTCCTTTATAATATGCTTAAAATACCTTATTGGGGAGCCTAAATACTATTTTTTTCACCCTACCGATGATCCAAGAAAATTTGATTATGATATCCATATGAAATACAATTTTTATTGAAAATGTTGATACTTGTATTGATTATTCTCCTATTGATTCATGTATTGTATTCATTATATGATTATTATTCCTTTACATCAATATCCTTAATATCCATTCATACTCAAATATACCATATTGGTTCATTCGTTATTTATGATCCTTATTATTAATGTATTGTATACCTTTAATGGAGACTAATTCAATACATATATTCTAGTATAGTCTCTTGATTTATTATATCTCATGATAACTATTTAGTTATAGATTAATCAAGATAATTATTTCATTAAATATTTTTAATATGATTAACAGTATCTCATGATGATTATCTTTTTCTCATGTTTTTTACCTATGTCTTGTGATGATTAACTATATTTCATTGCGATACATTATATTTAAAGCATATTATTTTCCATATATGTATTTTATGATTATTACATTATCTTTACATTGATATAGGTATTATATTCTTCTATACAATACTATTTTATTATTAAGCCTTTATAAGTATTTTTATATCAACACTTTCTTTTATTTATAATATTTTGGAAATTAAGAATATTATAATGGTTTGAAGGATTTGTGATCATGGTTATATATAGAAGATAATTCTAATAATATAATTGGAATCATTACCTCAGTATAATCTACATAATTCCCAAATATAAAAAATTTATACTTCTAGTAAATGTGTTTTTGTTATATCTTTTATCATATTATTGTATTTTATGATGTTTCATAACAATACCAAGGAGTGATGCACTGGGGAATAATAGTGTCGATCCTATATAACGATGTAAACCTTTTTTAAAGAAAACTCATTGGGGTATTCAACATAGAATAACAGTAGTAGATCATTCTTAACAAATATGTGGTCTTATATAGGTAAAAAAAATTTAATAGATATACCAATAAGGAATAGTCCTCAATATAATGGTAGTTAATAATGTTTAAAGGAATTCAATTTTTTCCCTTTCAATGAAAGTCAAAATCATTTTTATGATTTCCACTAAAATAAAAATGGTTATTAGAGAGAGTTTTTAAATATTAAAAAAGTATAGTGATACATAAATATTTAGTGGTAATGTTAGTAAAATAATAGTTAATGTAGTCATATGAGAATCTTTTAGGACATGAGTTTTCTCTTATTTTCTTTTTGATTCTCTCTAACATTGAGTGTTATTAAGTAGATAATAAAATTTATCATTAGAAGGTATATATGAAATAAATTTATGATGATGTAGTTGGTGAACATTTTGATGTTTAATTAGGGTTTTAGTGTGGAGTATTGTTCACATTAGTTCCTCCCCTTCACGTTTTTTAAACAAAGACAGGATGTCATTCAATCAATTGTCTTTCTATTATTCATTATTTTTTTCTAATTTTTTATAATACCAAATATTTGAATGTATTTTCAAAATATCCATATAATTAGATCCTTCATTTTATTTTTTAGTAATTTATTTTCTTTGATACCCTATAATTGGATTAATAATTCATTTTCTTTATTTTAATTTTAATTTTTTTATTTATGGGAGTTTTTTTAATATCATTGATTTATATATTTATACACAAATCACGAGGATTATAATGAAATTTGGAATTTGGGAACTATATATGGTAATTATATTTTTGGTTCTGGATATTTTATATTATTCTCTATATTAATTTGAAATATTTTATATTTGATCCCCCCTATTCATGGCGATAAATGTTTTGGAAGGATACAAAAATTTAGGTTTGTTGTAGATTACTTATTATTTTAATTGTTATTATTTCACCCTAACTAAATATATATAGGACCAATCCCTCATTGGGTTTTTAAATATTAAAATATTTAAGACATTATGCATTAGATGATAATAACCTCTGTTATATAGATGTATAATGATTTTTTATATTATTCCTCATTGATATTAATGTTAAGGAAGGAAGATTATGTGGTATTTTAATAATCATTGATGTGTAAATATTTTATTTTAATGATATATTTACTTCTATATATTATTTAACGTCTATTATTTTTTATACTATCTTATTTGGTAATGGATTGTAAAATAATAATTAATATCAATTTTTTATTTCTTCTTTTACCATTTTTTTAAATTAAATATTTTTAAAGATAAATTGATTTAAAATGGTGGAAAAAGTAATTAAATTTCCCTTTCCTTCAGATGATCTTGTTTAATTATATGTGTTTATTAAAAAATTTTCATTCTGTGTATAAACTATCATTTTTACACTTCCAAAAACCAAAAATTGTTTAAAAAAAATCATGTCACCAATCTTAAAATTGGTTATATTCATTAGTATGAGAGTATTATAACTTTTCTATCACATACTTTTCCTAGTTTTACTTTGATACCATCAAATTAAATAGGCAAGGGTTTTAAATATTAATAATCTATATCTGAGTCTCACCATCAATTCTTTTTTCCATTTGATGCATTTTTAAATAATGTGAGAGCTCATTAAATTATCTCTAAATTTTGGATCGTTAAAAAGAAGTAAATAAATGTTGATGATCCCTCTTTTACTCCTGTTTTCTTTATTAGATATGAATTTCTTCACTTGCATATAGGGATTTACTTCTTAAAATCATAATAATATACTAAAAATTTCATTTATTTTTTTAATATTATTTATATATTTGAATCCGAATATTTTTAAAACTTTTTCAAAGAAATATCCTAAAAACGACCTAATAGATGATTGAATTAGGTTTTATAATTTTGTACTTGTCTATGAATAGTTTATATTCTCAACTAGTAAGGAGTACTAAAATCCTTTCATAATAATTTATATATCAAAAATCATACCTGTATGAATAGTATGTGTTCTAATATGGAATTTTTTTATTGTTCATCACTAAAGGATACAACCTTTGATGATACATTGATAATGTGTTGATTTATCAAAAAAACACTAATCACTGTTATGTTTAAAAGTGTTTAGGAAGGGCTCATATAAAATACATGGGTCAGTTCTCCAACATATCTATCCATGAACTTCTTAAGGACATTTTATGGTATATGTTTCAACACAATGTTTTTATCATAATAATATCTTGAATAATAATAAACACCAAACTACAAGGGAGACTCTGTTATGATCCAATTTCTTCTATTAAAAATATTTAAGCATTTAATCTCATTAAAAACACCCATGTCTATGTTTCCATAATGATATAGTTAATTAATCTATTCATTATACAACTCCATTCAAAATACTACCTCTTAAATTATCAGTATGTTAATCATAATTATTCATGAATCTTTATATTTAATGTGTTATCACATTATTGGTCTATAAATTCATCTATAACCAAATATTTGAGTCCTTAATAAAATTTATTTTATGTGAAATATGTAGATGATTCCCAATGTCAATTTTTTTTTAAAATCAACTATACATTATGGTTTAAAAGACACTAACCCTTACATAGCGATTCATAGATAATCACCTAGCCACTATAAATGAGGACTTCAACATCTCCCAATATTCAAGAATAATTATTTTGTCAATTAAAAAGTTGTTTGTATAACTAAATTCCCCGACATAAATATATCTAGACAATGGAATAGTCTTAAATTAATTAGAAATAATTTCCCTATAACATCATATATTATTAGAATCCCGAATATAGTGCAACCTAAAAATTGATATTATACTATAGTCACCACTATATAACTTCCATTTTCATGATTTTTTTATATGCAGCATAAACTACCAAAATAACTTTAATAAAAACTTTTCTCCACCCCCTTATGGATTGGAGTTTTTTTACAGACCAGGACATGAGCTATGATATATTTCCCCATGATTCTTTATTTCATGTTTATACTCTCGGTCCCTAATGATATCACCTCCATAATAATAGAAAAGAAAATATTTACCACCTCAATGTGAATTTTATTATAGAGTCTTATATAGAAAAATCCCCAATATGTGGCCAATAAAAAAATTCAAAGACAATAATAATTCCACAAATATTGAAAACTTATTCATATTTCATGGTTAACCATTCCGTATTATAGGAAATCAAGACATGGCGTGTTTTGTATATCCTCCAATAATAACATCATCATACAATACCATTACTATCTTAAGATTATAATCCCTTACACTTGAAAATATAATATTCTATATAATAAATGGATATATTTGAATGAAAAAAATACCTCAGTGCTTCTAACAATTAAGTTTAGATTCAAAAATCATCATTAATTACCAACATAAAATAAATTATTATCTATTTTTTGGATTATTGGAGACTTAAGTTCACCTGAAGACCTCCAAATATCTTCAAAGACCAATTAAACCTAGAATAACCCTTATATCAATCTATTTCAACATGTGAAATTCTATTATATATAAAAAATAATGAATTAATTTTATGCTTATCACGAATGAATCATCTTAATTACAACTATAATTTACATTTATTTTATATTTATAAAATCTCCATATAAATCCCCTTGAACTCACTAATATTGATCTTCTTAAATCCTATACCCATGTATTTTATCTCCTCTATCTCATAGTCTAGAAAATCTCCCTCATAGTTATATTTAATCGACTAAATAAAGTATAATATATCTCTCCCAGGATATAATATTTTAGTAATTATCTAACTGCACATGTTAATGAAATCATATTTCATACCAATTTGATGGAAATGAAATTTCCATCACTTCTCCCCCATTGAAAATAATCCCAATGGTCAATTCCCCATGGCCATTTGAAAACATTTTCAAACATTAGTAGAATATAGAGGTTGGGTATTCAGAAACGTTTTAACCTATGGAATTTGATTTATTTCCCATGCTCAAACAAAGAATCTCAAATGAAAATATGGCCAATGATTTAATGAAAATTTACACTAATATTTAATTAATTCAAATATACTCTATCTTAATGAATCACTATTCCTACTTATCCAAAATTAAATGGTACTAATTTGTTATATTATTCTTATGAGAGTGTTGTTCTATATTATTCATCAATTAAATGTCACTCATGTTTTTACATTGTGTAACACCCAAACCCAAAACCCAAAACCCAAATTTCATATTAGGTATCCAAAAGACCTCGTTCATGCCTCCACATATATATACGGCCACTGACTAGCAGTGATGTTCTGACCACCATTAGTGGGAAGACCATACACTTTTTTAATCTTATTCAATAAAATTGAATAATAAAAATATAAAAATGATAAATACAAGTGGAAAAAAATATAAATCTAATAATGGATATAACACAAGTCATACAACGAAATAATCAGTCTCCCATTGTTCCAACCTAAACCATAGTATAATGTTATAGAAGAAGAAGAAAAACTCAACTATAAACTTCAGGAGTCTATCGTGATCCCTCCATAAGATCCATGATCCAAAACACATATATATATCAAGGTCTCATTTCAATTACATGGATCCCTATACATAAAGTCTTCATATGAATAGGGAATCTCGTATAGGGTGTGAATAATAAAACCCAGTATGAAAAAACCAATGCTTCTATAATCAGTGTTCACAAGTATAACAGGTGTATACCATGATAAAAATAAATTCAAAGCAAATAATAGAAAAATATACATCAAGAATTTATGTTCTAAAAAAGCCACCAAAACTCTTGTACATACTGAATTTGTCCCCATAATGTTAGTAATTTCAATATATCATAAATGATTAGAATTGGTAATAATTCTAGTGAACATATTTCATATCGTCCTTCAGACATCGAGTGAACATGATACATGGAATCCTCTAGGAATAAGGTTCACATTCAACTCATTGTCAACTAGGAATCAAGTAATAGTGATACTCAAAATCTACTAGTAATTGGGTGTATATGGTTCCCAATATCTACTAGGAATCATTTACTGTTCTACTCAGCATCCTTGTGGCATCAAGTGTAAATATAACTCATTATCTTCTAGGAATCACAATCCCATGTTCAGGCCCATTATCATCATCATTTCATATCATTCACACTCCCCCTTTAAGGGGTAATCATATCATGATAGTCTACCTATTTTGAGTACCAAAATAAACAACACCAAGGAATTTTAATAATTTATAATGGGGTAGAGAATAGGTAGGAAAATCATAAAATAACATTAGGAGAATTGGTAGGAAGTTTTATAGACATGTGATGAACAAATAACATGGTAATAAGAAACATAAGAATATTTCTGTAATCACATATCCAAAATAGGCTTCACATTCTACAAACACAGACCCATAAGTGATCATAATAAATCATTTAAATCATGATATGTCACACAAGTACCACATCAAATCAATAAGAGTAACGAAGGGAACTAAATGGTATGGAACATCCAACCCCAATCTCATTGATAAAAGACCACACTTTTTGTCAATGTATCAAATCCCCAATAACATTACACCCCCCTTGATGAACAAGATCACACATGAAGTATTCCCATATTAGGTCTTAGTTAATCAAATAAGTGGTTTATAGAATAGTAACAAGGGTATTACATGTAAATAACGTCTTCCTAGAATCACACATCTCATTAAGTCCATCAACAAAACATGTTCTATGATATTTCCGTGGAAAACATTCTAATTCAAGTGATCCACTGTCAATTCAAATACTGAATGTGAATTAATCTTCAATTCTAGATATAATCATCGTGTCTAGTAGATGAATATTAGACAACTATGAATCCATCATTGATAAATATATCCATTAAGATATTATATAATAAGGTGGCGTGATGATTGATCTATGAAAACCTACCTATAAATGTCCACCATTAATAAGGGACCAAACTCTGGTGAAAGGGGTATTTTTAACATGTCAAATATTTCATAAATATAATAATGGATATTTAATGGATTATATTTGTATCATTAATCTTCCATCATGAAGAGATCTAGGAAGAGTATCCATAAACACATACCCAGATGGAATTTATAAGCAATGGTAGATCATGATTAGATCAAGAGACATTTTCAAAAACCAAGATCTTTATCTGATTTATGAATAAATGAAGATTTCAACAACAGTTAACCATAGAATAAACAAATACATCATTGATCCATGATCATCACTCAACATAAAAGACAAATTTTGTGTAGATATTGGGATAACTTACTGATCTAGCATCAATAGATCGATCAAGCATTGAATTTCCATGGGGATATGAATAAAAGAACTCAAGAGTTGGTTGGAGAGGTATATAGTTCTAATTAGGGGGTTTGGGTTGGAATTTTTTATTAAAAAATGTGGGAAATGAGAGAAATTAAACTCAATGTGGTGAATTTAAGCACCCTCATTCTGTGCATACCCATTATCTAATAGGTTCTACTGATAGGCCTGTGGCACCACCATCTAGCGAGTGTGCTAGGAAAAACCACCTTGTTAATCCAAAACCACCATCTATCTAGTGGTGTCACAATATTACTTTATACCAACTGTAACCCTACCAGATGGCCAGTGGGTTGCACCGATGATCTGTTGGTCACATTGCAACCACCAAAATGTGAAGTATCCTTTCATCAATCCAATCTTTGATTATTGATCCCTTTATAAAAAAACTGACCTCGAAAATACATATAATAGAAAGAAATATAAATGGTAATGGGGGATTTATAAACACAAACATCTCATAAATAGAATTTAAACAATGATGTTAGAATTATCCCCCTCTAATGATTTCTTATACTTATGATGTACCTTCAATGGTTCTACCCAAACGACACATTCCATTATGACAAAACATATGGATCTCTTTCCCAAGTCACCTCCTAGATCCATCTGTAATTCCATAGAGTCTGGATAAGTTGTATTGTGTTCCCATATTGTACTTTCTTCCCCTAATATAAAATCATCACTAGGTGTTCCACACATTATTCATCATGCCCCAGCTTAGAATCCTCTCAGTAAATGACATATGTGGGATCGATCATATTGTTATGGAACTAGGACACAAGAATCAAATCTAGGATTCTTTATTAAGGAGGTAAAATATTAAGATGGTGTGCCACTATCCCTATCCGATCAGTGGTCTTAAAGGTCTAACATAATTCGGAACTAGCATCCCATACATCCTTAGTCATTAGAGGGATAAATAAGGAGACACTATCATAGAAACATAGTCTCCTATAATGAACTCAAAAGATATCCTCTTATGGTTATCATATGGTTTATAACATCTCTGGGTTTTCTTTAACCTATTTCGAATCAACCGCACTATCCCAGAGGTCTCCCATACAAAACTGGTCCCCAATACTGTAGCCAAACCAACCTCATGTTAAAAAAGTGGTGAACAAAATGGCTTACAATAAAGAAGCTCATAAGGTTCCACATGCATTAAATAACGAAAAATATTATTGTATGTGAACATTAACAAGGATAATTGATCATAAAATGATCCTATGAAGACTAGGATGAAAGCCTAATATAATATACTCTAATATATGAATCATCATATATAATTCTACATATCACCTAGGATGGTTCTATTTGAACAATATTATTGAAGTCCTTAAAAATTTCTACAAACACTTCTAAAATAAAAATATTAAACATGAGTCTATATTTCATAAAATGCTTAAGGGAACTCCATGTAAGCTGACAATGTCATGGAAATGCATATTTCCTATCTATTCTACTGAGTGAGTCTCACAAATTGGTAAGAAATGAGAAACATTTTTGACAAATTAACAAACCTCTTGAATAGTGTCATGGATCCCTATGGTCCTAGGTCACTCCAACTAAATATTATAATGAAATCCTCCCATTTCTAAATAGACATGGGTAGTGGCAGGAGAATCCCATCTAAATGATTATGCTTGGACATTATCCCTTAGCAGGCAGGGCATCAAGAAATAAATCTGGTAATCTATTTCTTCATCCCTAACTACTAGAACTACAACCTATTGTCATGGTATATATTTTTTTATTAAAGGACTCAAAAGAATCATAGTGGTGTGGATGTATATCATCACATCTACCATTATGGTTGTAAGGACTATAATTATCCCGTTTAATAGGATTATATCATCGTCTTCCAACAACCACCCATTTATCAGGTCATCACCTTGTAGATGTTCCCAAATAAAAACAAATCCTTAGTTGGTTTCGTAAATATAATTCACCCAATATACAAGATAATATGTAATAAATAATGTATTACACATCATTCAACCCAATCCCTTGAATCCATATTCTATCTGGCCAATAAGGTCATCAAGTTCTAATGTTCTTATGAAAGTAATTCAATATGATCATGAGCTAACTATGTCGTATGGATAAGGAAATCTTCCAAAATGTTACATTTAAATAGTAAATATTCCATATCCTTGTAGAAAATATGTATATACTCTACCCAGCTACCCTAACATAAATTTATTTGCCTCTATGAGAATATATAGAGGACGATATTGTGTTTTTTGTGGACTACAACCCTCTAGACAAAGAGATAGTTTTCCAACACTTCTAAGCATGTACAATGGATTAAATATCAATGTTAGGGTTAGGATAGTTCCACTCAAGTTTTCATAGATAACGAAACCCATAAGACACTATTTGATCCCCCCTTCATCATTATTACCCACAAACTAACATCTTATACATCATGGTAAATTGAATAACCAATTGATATCATGGGAAGAATAAACAGTGGAGTTGTAGTTAACCACCTCTTCAGCTCAGTAAAATCCTCTTCACATTGGCCCAACCATTGAAACATAATGCATTTATTTTTCAGAGTATTCGTGTGTGATGATAAACAAGAGAATTATAGGATAAAAAATTGATAGTTTCAATCTTATCATAGAAATATCTTGATCTCAAAAACATTTTGAAGACATGTTATGAATATCATTGCCACCACATTACATGGGTCTATTGATATGCATGTATTAGAAACACCATTCCCCATAAATCTCACCTATTGAATCTAAAACGTGAAATTTTGATAGCTAACTATAAATATGGTGTTCTTAAAGTGTACTCAGGACTATCTCATTAAGTATAGCATATTGTATTATGGTCAATGAGTGAATGTGGACATTTTCAAAGAAAAAGGAGATTAATGAGTCAACATATTGGTTTAAGATCATATTAATTATATACATAGATAATTTTTGTGCAATTTCCATTCCAAAATGAATAATCAAGTACTTGAATAGTCTATAATTACTCATAAATTCCATATTTGGGATGTCCACCTCTCTTACTTGTAACTGGTGATAGACTGGTAAATGATCAATATTATAGAAATAGGATTCTTGTAGATAATCAAATAGATTAGTGATCTAAGGAAAAAGATATCTATTCATCACTATCACCCAATTCCATTTTTGGTAATCAATAAAGAGCTGAAAACTACCATCCCCCATTTTATTAAAAAAGATAGGGGAACCCCACGATGATGTACATTTCATGAAAGTTCCTATTAGTTACAAGGCCTTTATTTGTAACATAATCAAATAAAAAATAGTTTATATCATATGATATATTGGTATCAAAACGTAGAATGAGTTCAACATGGAAATAAACTCATTTATTAGGAGGTGATATTGATTAATCAACCTAGGAAGACATCCTGATAGAGATCCACAATTAAAATAAATGGAAAGGGGCTGCCATTGATACTTATAAAAGATCCAACCTTTCAATATGAGTTGTATTCATCCTAATATAGATTATTTCAAGAACAACTCTACCTAATCCAAACATCAACCCACTGAACATCACAAGCTTCACTCCCATGAATGATGTATATGGTACCTATCTATCATTTTAATCAATGTGGGATCCAAATCATTTCCTTCATTCCATTATAAGAATCACATTAAAACTCATCATCTCCAGAATATTGATGTCCCACAAAAGTACATAACCCATACCAAAAATAGGACACACTATGCAATAGTGATGAAGATCTACTTTCATGCGCAATAGTTTATCAATACAATGTAACTTTAAACATAACATGAAAAGTATGTTATATCGGGATGTATATTTTCAGATATAATGGAATGGTATGTAATGATATCAAAAAATAAGTAGACATCATTGTAGTGATAATGATCGTATCATTAACATTATATGTTCCCTAACCAAAATATTCTAGACTACAATCCTCTATATAAACATAGCATGCCAAAGTTCTACAACCCATTCCCTATGGTATGGTACTTGACTGAGTCATCATTGTATGATCCTACGGCTGAGGATCTAGGATGGAACCCTTGTTCCCAGACCATTTCTACCTTGATTCCCTATGAAAACCTCAACATATATATTTGTGATCATATCTACAGGAGAATCCATGTCATTCCATCCTGATGAAACATTCTTCACAGTGTTTTCAAAACCCTATGGAAATGTATTACCATTGCATAGTTGATGAACTATGGAACTCCTCTCGAGGGGCCTTTAGAATATATACTTTTCTCCACCTGTATAACACTACCCTGATACATGTCTCTAAAAATCCACATCCAATAGCCAGAAGAAGAATTAATCATATTAATAGGAGGAACACCTAACAAAGAATAGAAGGGTAGAAGAAGACTAACTCTTTGATCCTCCTCCAAGACGTTTTCAATAGTCAAGGACTTGTGTAAAATTTTTGGTTTAGTTGTTAGGTAAAAACTAATAACCAATCTCCTGATATCAGAATGAAGAATGATCTTCAACATTATGACCTTTATTCATCATTTCTTTCCAGGATAGAAGAAAATTGATGTAGTTGGGTGATATAGGTTGGGTATTCGAATACAATCATGTATCCCTATTGAAACTCCATAGACTCCTATGCTTGATCTAGATTCCTCGTGTTCGTAAATAATTGGCAATGAATTGGTCATTGAAGGCCACTTAGGTGACACCCACATGTCTAATAGTATACCCCTCCATGCCTACACTGCCTCTAGGTGGGTTCCCATAGTATAAACACCAAGAACATCATCTTCCTATCCAAAATCTCTCAATGAGGTTGAAAACACACTCACTGATATCTATTTAGTTCTCTATTTTCACTTTCCATTTATTTCCATGAATGGATAGTATATTATGGATCTAGAAGTATCTAGTATAATCGACCATTGAACTAGGTGCACCTCTACCATGGGTAGGAACACACAATAGGAATCCTGGTTGGGATGGGATTTTTACCTATATCACCGAAGAAGGTGTGAGAGTATGTTATTTTGCACACTTCTGTATAGTAGGTAGTGGAATAGGAGAATACTTTCTAGAGGGGGAATCCTGTCTCACATCATCCAATGGTCTAATTAAACTCCTTTAAAATGATATCTTCTGCAACAAGAAATAAGTAGTTGGAATATCTAAAGGCATTAGTTCAAGATTGATCAAAACCATTCTATGGAATCACACAAAGGTTGTCCTATGAAGCTTCACAAAACATAAAATATATCCCTCCTAGAAATAATAAATTTATATATTCCATTATGATAATCATAGTCACATACATATATACAAATAATAGTGTCATTTTTATGTTTAACTAGTTAATTCCAACAGATATTTCACAGTAACATGAAAAATGGATATATCAGTCAATCAAAAAATACAGGTACGTCCTAAAAATATTGAAGAGTCAAAGAACTAAATTATAAAACTATTATACTGTATAGAATAGGTATATATTTGGAATGTGATCCTATGTTCCAAGACAGGATACATCAATGCTCTAAAATACCATTAATGAATAACAATAATTTCATTAATGGTAACTTAGAGGGTGGTTATACATAATCCAATAATGCACATGGAAACACACTAAAACAAGCTTCATAAATCCTATATACTTTCTTCAATATACCATGTTATTAAAATGAAAATAAGAAAACACATATAATAACATTTTAGTACACTCGGACCCAAAAAACTGGTTTCAATCCATGGATTTTCAAGATCTCATGCACACCTCCCTATATTAAAGAGGGTGTTGACTAATAGAAACGGTATAAACATCATTAATGGGGAGAATATTCCCTATAATAAACAAATCCATATAAAATAATAATAATAATAATAATATAAACATAAAAAATAAGTGTAAGGCCATATATCCAATGTAACAATGGATGGAATATAAGTCAAACAAATAAATAATGGAGCTCCTAGTGTAGTAATCCAAACAAGTGTTTAAATTGTTGGTAGATATATAAATCCAACTATGTGAAACCCCTCCAAACTATGCCCTTATCCTTCCACCAACTCTATTATCCACAAATATGTTATGTAACATGAGCCCCTAACCCATACCTAGACCCCTATACATGTTGTTTATTCACACATCATAATTCTTGTACATGGTGTTAGTAATTAGACTCGGAAGGAAACCCCCAATGTTTCCATAGACAATGTGAAAAGGTATAACAACGGTATTCCATGAAGATAATAAATATATGAGAATTCTTAGAACAAAAAACATTAATGAATTTTTTTATTAACCAAGAAACCACCAGCCCCATATGTACCATCTTCATCCCCAAGATGGTTGGATAATCATAAATTTCGAAAATGATCAAAATAGGAAATGAGGCTAATGAACATGTTTCTCAATATCTAAAAGGATTCATGTGAACATGCATCTTGGAATCTTCTAGGAATCAGATGTAAATACCACTAAAAACCCACTAGTCATCATGTAAATGTGAAACTAGACATTTTTTGGAATCTTCGATACAGGGCACTAAGAATCCACTAATCATTAAGAAAATGTGGAACATTAAATCTATTTGATATTTCAATACTATTTTAAGGTTCATAGTCTTCATCATCACATCTTGTGTGCACTCCCCCTCTACAGGATAAGCTTATCATGATGGTCCACATATTTTGAGTAACAAAAGTGGCACCTATAATTCATTACGATTATCTATTACAAGGTAGAATATACAATAGAAAAGCATTGTATGACATCATAAGAATTAGAAAAAAGATTTATTAACGTGAAATCGATATCTAATAATTAAAAAAGATATATAAGTATATTTATGAAATAAATAATCATAAACATTTCTCGTGAGCTACAAAAAAACACCCCCAAGTGATCATAATAAATCCAATAAAATGATCTATTTCAGACATGTATCACATCAAAGAAACAAGATTATTCAAGGGTCCTAAATTTTAAGAAACTTCCTACCTCATGCTAGTTGCTGAGGAAATCTAATATTCATTAAAGGATGAAATCCCTAATCTTTTTGTGAATCCATAAATAGCTAACTCAAATATAGAGGATTAATATCTTTGGTTCTACTTCATCAGAGAAGAGGTTTATAAAAGAGTCCAAAGTAGAATTACTGTAAGGAGGGGGTTCTAGAATCATGTACCACATGAAGTGTGTTAATCGAACTAATTCCAAGATATGTAAAACGATTTAATTCTAATTCACCAAATATATTATTGATATTGGAACAAATTTGTAACTACATATCAATTATAAAAATAATCCATGGGTATATTTGAAGAAAATAAAACCAACATGAACCCATAATTAGAAAAGAGATCCAAATGAGGTTCAATAAGAAGAGTGTACCAAGATTACTATTCTATGGAAACATATTTGAAAACATACACTGATCAAGAGTCATCAAGATGCAGTCAAAGGTGTATTACTGACTTATTGAATCCAACACTAACCTACAAAAGGATGATTAATGGATTATAGTTATATCATCAATATTTAATCAATAATATACATTGGAATATGATCCATAAGAAAATACTTGTAAAATGTTTATAATAGAAGGTATATCTCAATATTATCATGAGAAATCATCACAATTCTAGAGCAGACACTGATATATAAAGAAATAAATAATTTTTTCCTTGGATCCAAAAAGAGAAAAATGATCCATCATTGATCCTTTATCATATCACAAGAGTAAATATTATTTTGGTGTAGATCATGGGAGAAAATATCATTCTAATATCCTCAGGTTGAACGAACATTTAAGATAAAATGGTAGATTAATGAGAAAGATCAAGAGTCGAGGGGTGAGGTGTCTATTTATTAATAATAGTGTTTAGAACATAATATGGTGTTAAACATTATGGAAAACCAATTGGAATTAAATATCATTGTGGTATTTTTTGGATCCTTAGACAGGGAACACCAGCTAACCAGTATACCTCACCAGCCATCTAGTAGAACCATAGACCGATTGGTTACGGGTCCCCACCATTCTTGTGTACAAATAAAAATCACTTGGGTTCTTTTAGAACCACCAGCAGGTATGTGTTACCCAACCGGCTAGTCAATGGGGTATTTATATTAATGATTATCTAATATAACCCCAGAAATAGGATGGTGGGTTCCACAGACCAGTTGGTTGATTCATTACATCCCCAATAAGGCTAAGCTTCCACTAATCACTTGAACCATTCATTATAAATCCCTTTATTTGAAATATCAACCTCCAAAACACTAATATTTGAGATAAAAAGGGTAATGATTAATTTAGGAACTTTAACATCTCATATATTTATTTTTAGTGAGGATGTCAAACAATGTATCCCAATAATAAATTTCTTGAATTCAAAAATATACCCTTGTTGTTTCTTAATTAATTTGAAATAAGAACATTCCTTTATATATGGGAAATATTCACAATTAGTTTTCCTATATATATACTCTATTTTTTCTTGATGATACACCCAATTGAAATCTTCCTAATAGTAAAACCTCAGCCTCTTGTGGATATTTTTCCCATAACATATTTTAATTAGTACACATATAAATTGACCTTGAAGTCTTTTTTTTACTATTTTAAGATCCATTTCGTAATTGAGAGAACCTCAAATATACCTCAAAATTCACATCAAAATATTGTTATATTCTTCTATTAGATTACATTGAATTCAACACACTAAACAACTAGTATATGTAATTCATGTCCTAGTCACTATAAAGTATAAAAAGATTCCAATTATCATTTAGTAATGTGTAAAACCGAATTCTATTAAATAATTATTCTTTACATGAATTATACTCATAATTATTAGAATTCAAGATGGAATATAATAATTAATCTCCATATTCCATAGATTCCCACTTTCTTAATTTTCTTGTGAAATAAATTATACCTCATTATTACATAGTTCCTTCCACAAAAATATTTTATATCACTTATCAAAGAAGTCCATAACCCTAAAGTGAATATTTCCTGAAGAATATATATATATTTATACTCAATTTAAATAATAACTAAATCATTAAAATAAATGAGTAACACTATATTCTCCTCAATTTATGATTTCAAAAAAAGTTATGGTTTATTCCACATCTCTTTAATTCTCAAAAATACATGTTTGAGTTTAATAATTCAAGATAATATTAATGTGTTTTTAAGACATAAAATGAATTCTTAAATAAACACGTTATTTATTATTCTTAATTGATTTAAAAATGCATTTTTTATTCAATATATAATCCTTCTTTGAGAAATTAATTTAAATACTAACACCCTCATCAATTTTGTACACATTGAAGCCTATTTGTTTATAATTTGTGAAAAATAATCACATCAACTTATGTCTCCCAAAAATTAAAAACATTTATTCAAATTTTATTCCATTTATTTTATCATATCCCATGTAAAAAACCTTGTGTCGTTTTTAGATCTTATTCCTTAGTTAATTATATTTTTCCTAAGAACCCTCTTTCTTCTTATAATATTATGATCAAACAAAATTTTTATAGCATCCCATTTTTATGTTTCTCTATTTATACTAATTCTTTATTCATAGACTTCACCTATTATTCCTCATTCAATTTTTTATCAGATGATGATGGAACTACTTGATATAGTAGTATAGTGGGTTTTACAATCATCAACCTTTGTGGTTTCATTATTGTATATTTTCACTAATAAATGTAGAAAATTGTATATTTTATTTAATAATAATTTCTAATTTGTCCCCTATATTTTTAAAATTTATTCCTATCAACACATTTTTATTATTTTTGACTACTTTGAAATTAATATAGAAATGTATTATTATTTTTAAATTAAGTGTAATATTTATTTTAAAATTTAGGAGAACAAAACATAAAACTTCTATTTGATGTGTTGAATTATTTTTAGGTGATATTTAGTAGGGGTTGAAGATTACATTACATTTTTAATGATTAGGGTAGATAAAATATCTTGGACATAGATATGAAACATTAAAAATTCCATGTATAATCCTTGCATGTGACTATAATGAAGAGAAATGACCTTTGAAAGGAGAATTCATCAAAGGAATACACTTCATGTGCATAAAGAAAATGAGATATCACTATTTCAAAATAAATTCATGTTGGTAACTCATCATGGAAAAATGAACGTTTTCAACCATTAGAAATAGTATGAGGCTCATCTCTTCCATGGGATGAAATTCAAGGGGAAGTTATAATTTCAGACTGATTGGGGTCTTCTATCAGATTAATTTTCTCATGCCAACAAACCAAGAATAAATATAATCATTTTTTTGAGTGAGATTAAATTTTTATTATAGAACTCAACACATATGAAACTAGGTCCTCTTATATGAATCCATTAAATAATAGTTAGTGCATCCCCAGAGCCCATAAATTACAAAATTCCCTAGTATCATATTAAATGATTCTAATGTCCTATGATATGGGCTTTGATACCACACACATAATGTGAGATGATGACCTCAACTAAAATATAACCTAACGTGAACCCAATATTATTGAAAATCTATGACCTAGTCGATCCTTATTGTTTTTTATTAAATTTAAAAACATGATTCATTATGTGGGATTGAAAATACTTATTTCAAAACACAGAATTTGGGGCTAGACATGGAATCTTCAAATCTCAATTTTCATTTTACATCCCCAAATATGGAAAACTGCCCTAATGTTCCCATGAGTTTGTCATACTAAAATAGTAATCATGGGATGTTTTTAAAGAGTTATCACACACTAAGAAGTTTCAAGATTAAGTGTCCATTGGGGAATAAATCCCCCAAATATACATGTGGTAGAAGATCCAAAGAAAAATTTCACATTAGAAAAAATTTATTTCTATGAAGAAAAGTGTCCTAAAAATGCATTAATTGAATTATATGTTCAATTAAAAAGATTTCTCACTTGACCATTTTCTTTTCATGAATTAAAATATGTTTTTTATAAATTTTTTTATTTGAATACAACCTTTCATTCCTTATTATTGTTGTTGTTCTCTTTTTCTACCCTTGACCAATTTTCATTTCCTAATCACTAGGATGTACCCATAATTAATAACTCATAATAGTGAAGTATTGATTTATTTTGGGGTGTAAAAAGGGTAATTACTTTGTTATTTTTGAATTTCTGGGATTACTTTCAATTATATATGCATTATTCAATAGTGATAGTGTGGGTAGGGAGTATAATAAGTGATTGAAAATCCATTTTCCATTAAAATTATTTTATTCATTCACTATATGAACATCTGGCTTGCCTATAATAAATTCACTCACTATACTAGTTGAGGTGAGTGAATTAATAATTTGAATGGAATGTGACTGATTCATGGTGGGTTGAGTAGGTTCAATTTATTAATTAAGGCGTGTTCTTTCCATCTCACGATGGTGTATAAGTGAGTTAATTATACTATTTAGGATCCTTGGGTATAATTATATTCACAAACATGAAATATACTGCAAGGACAATATATATATGATTTTGATTATTCATAGTGAATTAGGTTGAAAAAGCGATCTAAGTTGATACTAATGATTACCAAAGGGAATATATCAAAACAAAAGGAACATTGATGTGGAGTAATATATCTAGATATGGGACATAACAACCAATTATCTCAATGATCTTATCAAGGATGATATGAATATATAGTTAATCACATGTCAAAAGAAGTTATATAGGGTGTTTAATTGAAATCATTTTAGTCTTGCCTTTAATAATTGTTTTCCTCTTTCGTCCAACAACTTTTTTATGACATGAGTGGATTCTCACTTTATCAAAAAAATGTTTCAAAAATAAAAGAAAATTAATTTTCTATATATTAAATTATGTGATTTTGAGAAAAGAATAATAATAATATATCTTATTTGAATTCACTTAAGGGAAAGACATTATTTTCTATAATTTATTTTTCTTTTATTATACTTCTATTGAAATTTCATAAAATAAAAACTCAAAAAATTCATGCATAACTTTTTCATTTTCCATGATAAATATAAAAAAACATTTATTAGTGTAAATGAATAGAATGTTTGTGAGGATGAATCTTTGAGTGATTACCCTGGCCAGCTTCCACAACTATATTTAAGAATATTGATTTTTTTTACTTTAGATGAAATAAAAATACATAAATAATTTTCATAGTTTTCTAAGGACCATCCATGAATTCATTTTTTCACCCAGTAAATAATTTTTTTATTTTTCTAATTTATTTTATAATTTTTACATTTTCATCATTATTTCACAATTTCAAATGAGTTAATTATCATTGTGTTATGGATTTTTAATTGAAATAAAAAATAATAATCTTTAATATATACTGATTAAAAATTTGTTTATGGTTGGTACTTTCACATAGAAATACAATTTCAAGTAGACCAATGATTTTTTTTCATAGTAATTTGAAGATCCATTTCAATGAAAATAAAACAAGAATTATCTAGGAAAAAATGGGTGTGAATATGAATAAAAATAGAAAAATGTGACATAAAAAATTCATTCCATTTTTTCCAATACAATTATGATGAATATGAATTTAAAATAGAGGTTATTTAAGAGTCACTCAAAAAATACGTAAATTAAAGAAAATGATGGCTATAATGGACACCAATATCAAGGCCTATATAAAATATGGGAAAATTGAATAAAAGTAAGAAGAATAAAATTATATATAAATTTGTTAAGAATTAATTCAAGAGGTAAAATTAATTCAGGAATCCTATCACTCCCACATATTTCAAATATCCTTTTTCATGTAGTCAAAGTATAAATACGTATACTAATATAGAAGTTATAGGGAGTAGATCAATCTCTTAATTTTCATGGTTTTATATTCAATTAAATTATTTTGTAAACTCAACAAATTTTATCAACAATGATGATTAAATACATTTAGTGTATTTTGTGAATTAATTGGAAGAAAAGAAGATGGTTTTATTTAATGAAATAATTTACTACACACATACCACTTCTAAAATATCTTTCTAGTGGTGTTCAAATAATATTAAGATTTCAAGGATAAACAAATAAAGGGAGTAAAGGATTTTATATTTTCTATTTCTCATGATTTCAACTACATTAATTACATTATAACCCAATTTTTTATAAAAGTTCGTATTTTTAAATGTTTTATATTTCTATAAATATAAATATTTTGAATAAAATTCCAACATATAGGAGAAAGTTTTTAAATAATTAATGTAATCTGTTTCCCTAGTCAGAGTAAAATGGAAATAGAGATGAAAAATAACCACTTTGATGGGGAATATATTCATTTCAATTCATCTTGTTTATACCTTTTAAAAATGATCTCTTTGAAATTTTTGCCTATATTTTTAATGTGTAATTTTTACCTATTTCACTATCCCGATTTGAAAATGAGAATACCAAAAATAATTTTATGAAACAAAGACAATGTAAAACATAACATATGGATGAATAATCCTTGAGTAATTTAGAAATAAAAATACCACCTTATTTATAGCATGATAACATTCTAGTGGATTGTATTACTAAATATAGGGAATCGCCTTATATTTAATTCTCATCCATTCTTTTTGTTTCAATTATATTGCGGTCTTTCATATCAAAAAAAATATATGGGACTCTACATAGTATTTGTTTCACTTATGTACATTGAAATAAAAAATAAGTTCTTGTTATTATCTAGGAAATATATCCTCATTTTTTATTATGGTTGATCCACTGAAATATCCTATAGGTATGTAGTGAAAAAAATATAAAACCCGCATAAGGATTTTTTCAAGTATATAATTTCATCCTCATTAATTTTCATATTTTTCACATTGAATAATTTAAAATGTTTTTTTACTTATAGTGGTAAAAGTTAACCTGATGATAGAATTATGAGCTTAGCTCTAGGATACCAGTGAGAGGTTCACATAGTTTATATTATTATTTTATGCCTATTTAATCACATCTAGCACTGTGTGTATTATGTGTGATATAAAGGGGGAGTACTAAGTAAGTGTTTTTAGGATATCATTCTATTTTGACATGTCTGGTGGCAGTATTTGTTTCATTTTTATTATTTAAATGTGTTCTAAATTTAAAAATTTGTGTGGTAAAGCTGGTCCTTCCATGTGAAAATTATTTGATTGTTTTAGGATTTCACTAGTTTTAATTTTTTTAAAATTAAAATACTATTAATGTGGAACTTTTTGTTTCATTCATGCAATTTAACTAGTATTAATAACGTATAAATTACTTCCCATTCCATGAATAAATATTAAAATTATTTTAATTCCCCATAAAGAGAGTCATTATATGAAGATTTGAATATTCATTATTGTAATACATTTCATGAGAGTCATCATTCAATGGGGAATTAAAATGGTATTCATGAATTGTTATGTTTTATTTAATTTATTATTTCCCTGTTGTTGTGAAGAAATGTGGGAACATAATTGAGTAGGGGAACATTCCCCATTTTCCATTATCATTGTTTCACCCTTTTGATATATAAACTTCACAGCTTCCTAATAGTCGATTCAACCAGCATACTAGTGGAAATGGGCTAATTAAAATGTTGAATGGAATGGGATTACTAATGGTGGGGTGATTTTATTCACGTTTTATATTGATTAGTGTCCTTACCCATAATCCTTGTAGGATAAGTTTATTACTTTTTTTAGAGTATCATTATGTTTAATCATATTCTCTTATACGAATAATAGTATGATGAGAGTGTTTGAATGATAATTATTATGAGTATTGTTTTTTTTATTTTAATAAAGATAAAATATTTATATAAAACATTAAAATTCACCAAATAACCATGAATTTTTATTTCTATTTTTATCATTTAATTTTCGTGTGGTATTTAAATTTTATAAAATGACAAAAATAAAAAAACATGATAACTTTTTTTCTATTCCATTTGAATAAAAAAAATGTGTATGAAAATTAATAAATAATGATTGTTTGATGTAAGTTCTTTATGATACAATATTTTTCATCTTTATTAGCATTATTTACAGAGTTTCAATTTATTTTTACCTTAAGAGTCCTATAATAACTTCACTTAAATCACTAATGATATTTGATATTTGAACATTATCCTTACAATTGTCACCTTATATTAATTATTATATCTCTTAAATGTTATAGTATTATTATGATTTTTCCTTGAAATCCACTTTATGTTATGGATTATTTAAACTAGAATAGTTTATTTTTACAATAAAATATTGATCAAAATATGAGTTTATATATATTATATTTTTTTAGACATTAACATCATTGTATTAAATAATATTTTTATAATGTAAATAATCATATAAGATTTAATATTTATTTTTTATCGTATAATGAATTATTCATCAGCTTTATGAAAATATTTTTTGAAATTTCATTCCATGTTCTGAATATAACATTAACATCCAAACACACTCAAAATTATATTCATTAGATGCTTTCCATGAAACATCTCATACAGTTTTCTCTTCTCTCATGTACATGGAAAATTGTAATTTTTTTTTAAGTATCCAACCACACTATTTCCATTTACAAAATAAAAAAATAACATTTATAGTAAAAAAATATTTATTATATTTTGTACAATCATTTCATGACTTCAAATGATAAATTCTTTAAATTCATCATAGAAATAGTTTAATTGATTATGTTATGAAACTTATTATAATTATATAAATAAATTGAGGTATACTCTATGTCATTTAGGGATTAATGACTCGTGATTGATAATATAGTTTTGTTGTTTGCACTCATCTAAAGTCATTTAATGCACTATTTTATCTATTTCTTAGTTTTAGTGAATAAAATAATACCATTTAATTATTTTCATTCCAAAATATAATTACATACTTGTATCCTCGTGTTTTGGGTGGGTCATTAGACAACAAAAATCAATGCGAACAACATTAAGTAGTTTTTTCCGTCTTTTTTGTTTTGGTTTATAAAGATTTCATACTATATTCCCTCTCTTTCCCAAATCCAAGAATTTCTCCTAATTGTTATTTATATTTTCAATTCCTACTCTAACAATCAACACTGATAAATGCACACTGATTTATTTTTGTACACAATAGATAATTTTATGGAATATTTTTTTTCTACTTCTACCATAATAAGATGCAGCGTCTCTTATCAATATTATTGATACAATATTCCATACATTCTATAACTCTTAATCAATGAATTTTAAATATTTATATTAATTTGGCAGCTTTTAGTAACCTATATCTTTACATGTGGAAAAAATATTAGGAATTCTAAAATTTAATTCCCTTTAGTTTTCATTGGGAAATGGTAATTTCTCTAGGGATATAATCTTGGAATAATTTTATGACCACTAATTCATCCAAAATGTAATATTTACCCTATGGATAAAATATTGTGTAATTCCAATTCATTAATAGTTTTTGGGTTTTAATTATTTATTTAAATAAATTTTATTTTTTCTCACTTTTAGAGGTGGGGATTTTATCTAAATGAAGATAATTATTGGGTATCCAACTCTACTGGTGACTCTGTAATTTGGGATTTTCCTATGTGAGGTGTAAACTTATCTCATGCATCAAGCCTGGTCCCAACCAATTTTTCCTTTCCCTCTTTATATTCTTTTTCTTCTTTTAATTTTCAATATTTCATTTATGATGTCTCCTTTTAATTATTGTTTATATGGATCCAATGCACTATGGATTTCATTCTCAATCATGATGGAAGAGGTTGTATAGAGAGGTGAACACTATTTTCTCTGTCTATTTAAAGCTCGATCAAGGTGAAATGGGTGAAAGGCATGGATTCAATCTCAAAGATTAAAAATTATACAGCCTAATATAGTCTATTTGTTTAGTCTTTCACTGATATAATATTATATCTGTTATTATTAGAATTTAATTCATTTTTCGGTTGTTGGGGGATCTTGAGTTTCATGTATGATTATTTTTTGGAGTTTGGGGGGTCTTGGATCTTCACAAGGGTTTTTCCATTTAGGAAAACATAATAATATTTTTTTAGTTCATGAAAATATGTCATGTGTTATTTTTTTTTGAGGAGTCAAACATTATGGTTAAATTGTATGTGTTTTCATGAAATTATTTGTAGAGATGCTCTGGGTATGGTTGGTAGCACTTCCAAATACCCAATATGGGTGGTACATGTATGTTTAAGGTATAATAAGAAAGAAAATTTGAGTATAGGTATTATGATAATTGGTTATTATGGACCATAACATATTTTACATACATATAAAGGCACCATGTATAGGTTATACACTGTGTATGAGGAAAGCACAACTTTTCCATTAGAACCAAATGCTAGGTTAGGAAGTGGTACATAGAATCAGAGTCTTGTAATAGGTAAACACCATGTACTTGTTCCATTAATCTGAGTAACCATTTAATCACCCTATAGTTTCAATTTTACTTTTATGTGGTCAATTATAAGTGTTTTTTACATTCAACACCATGGAGAGGATTTCATGGAATTTTAGGGTCATGATAGAGATGTTTTATTTTGTGTCATACTCAATGGGAGGTCTATAATGATATTTTTTTAATTGTATACATTCTAGGGTAGTGGTTTGATTTGGGATCCCAAGTGATGGTTTGGAACTTTTCAGACACCAATGATTAATATTTTCAATGACTTTAGTTAGTGTTTGTTTTAAATGATTCATATAAGTTGAACATAGTAATTTTCTGAATGATTTTTCCTAATTAGTTATTTAATCTTATATTTAAATATAACCATTTGGATTTGGTAGTATTGTGGGGTTCCAATTCTATTTGGGTACAATTTATTAGATCTTGAGGTAGGACTAGTGGGAAAATTTGAAGATTACCTTATGGGATCAGGGTTGTTCTAATATATTTTTCATATCTTGTGAGCTGGCTGATTATTCTTACGATGGGCTTGCCCCAAAGATATTATTATTCTAGAGGATCACTATATTTATTTTTACTTCCTTGTTACAGTTTGGAGGACCAATATGGGTTCTAAATTTTTTTCACCTTTGGAGGGTTGTGTTTAGTTTAACATTATAAGTGGACGATTTTTTTTTCTATACCAAATGATTACCACGAGGGTTGGGATTTTTCAATGATGTTTGGGTATATCCCATTTTTTGTTTTTAAATATGAGAGGAAACCAATGGAAAGTTTTTAATTTATTTTTGGCTCTGATATTGATCAATATTATCCCCTCTATTGTATATTTTTTAATAAAAAGGTAAAGAAATTCAATGGATGATATTGATGAGTGCACCCCTATTTATTAGTATCCCATGGCTAGAGGGGTTTATTATCCTAGGATGTTAAGGCTCATGTACTAACCTAGTCATTCCATATGATCCAAAATGTGGTATGAATACCCTCTAAGATAGTTCAAAAGGACTTTTAGAACCATATTTGGTTTCCTAGTTCTTTAGAGCTGGCGAATCTTTCCACTAGTTCAGATCATTCTATTTAAATCGTAGAGCCTGATAGATGGGTATTGTGGTTTTTAATTCTTAGAGAGATAAATTATAATCCAAAATTCATGTTTTTTACTTATAATAGGCATTTGGAACCTCTTATTTTAAGAAACTAACATTTTATAAATTATTTTTTTCCAAATAAATTTAATATCATCGATAGCTTGTGCTATAAGAAACTCTGAGTTTTAAATAATTGTAATATAATATAAAATTATTTTCTTACCAGTAAATTTTTTGTTATGAATATGAATAACTAAGTTATTAAAATTATATGTTGTATTAATTTATAAAATAAATTTATTGATTATCAATTTATTAGAAATGAAAATAAAATTGTTTGGAAAGTAAAATAAATGTTTTTCTAAGAAAATATTTGTATGCATGCAAAGGGTTGTTATCTTAGTTAATTAAATTAGTCACTACTATTGAATTTTTTTATTGAAATTTATGTATTATATATTCAATAAAATGTTTTATCACATATATAAATTTTTTTAGGAAAATGATAAGAATAAAACCAGTTTTATTCTTGAAAACTATAATTTTCTAAAAGGAGTTTCATCCAATTTTGGGAATTTATTTTAAAAATAAATTTTCCCAATTATAGAAATATTCATTGAAAAAATAAAATACAATTTTTAAATCATCATGTCAAATATATCTTATATTTAAACTTTTAATATTGTCTAAAAATATCTTTTTTGATGAATAATGAAAATTAGTAATTTTATAGAAGACTTCATTTCAATTTAATGAATGTTAGGAGTTATCTTCTGTTTCCAAAAATTTAAATATAAATTAGTTAAATTATATAATTATTAATCATATGTTTTCCATTTTAATAAATTTAATTTTTAATTTTTATATAAAACCCTTTTATACATATAAAACTTTTTCTTTAGAAACCCGCATTTTCATCACATCTATGAGTTTTAATTTAAATTAAATTATGACACTAATATGAATTTAAATTTTTCAAAATAGATTTCATATTTTTTACAAAAGTAATTGTAATTATATAATATGTAAAACATAATTTTGGGTCAAATTAAAATAATAATAGAAATGTGGTATGGTTAAAAGGGTTTTACTGGGATTAACAAAAAAGATAAGAGTGTGATTGCAAATTAAGCAATAATAAATAAAATTGTGTGGAAATATTTATACCTTATCCTTTCCCAAATCCAAATATAATTTTATTTTAGGATTTATTTTTTGAATAAATTAATAATTTTTTATTTGTTTGGGAAATTTCCAACTGATTTTCAAAGGTCCCTCACCCACACTTCAAAAAGGACACCACCTATCCTCTCATATAAACACTTAAAAATAATTTTGGTTAAAAGAAGACCAAAAATATTTCACCAATTACTTCCATTACCCTGTACTAGAATCCTTTTTTACTATGAATCCCAATTAATTATTTTTTAGTTTTAAACCTGAAGAGGTTCTTCGAGAAAGAGGTATAGTCCTTAACCATGCATTTTTATTGTATATCTTCCTCAAACAACTTCAAATATTCTACATCCGTGATGAAATAACAAATAAAATATATCCTTTATATGGATATATTGTTAAGTATTGTCATAAAATAAAACCATCTCTTCTTCCATCAAATGGTAAATGAAAATGTCGATTGTGTGTACAGTAGTTTTCTGCCTGACGAACCGATGTACATCGTTTTAATGAAAATATTTTATATTTATATATTTATTAAAATTATGGATATGATGTAACAAAAATGAAAGTACAAGGACCAAAACTACTTAACCAAAACATATATCAAAGAAAATTTATTTATCACCAGGAACACTGATTTTATCAAAGAATTTTCGATAAATGAGTAGTAAATGGTTCTAAGTAAATCATATATTGTTTTATATTGTATGAATATGTTTTAATAATATATTTATAATATAAATATATTTTTTATACAAGGGGTTTTAATGTGCACGGATAAATTTTATACTTGAGGTGAGAGATTTTCTATTCATTTTTATTTCTCTAAGACACATGGCACATTCCCCACTTATTAATTTTTTGTGGTTTATATACATCCCATGAATTTATTTTACTAATATTAATATTATTATTATTGAATTTACATATACATCTATCGTTATTTATTTTATGGGGATTCATGATTCAAAAATTATCAAAGTGGTAAGGATTTTGTGTTATAATCAAATTGTTTGTCAGGATTTTTTATGATTATTCTTATAAGGATGGAAAGTAAGGATCTACCAATAGATAAAAAAATATTCTCCTATGTATATTTTGGTATAATACATGATTTAAATGCATATTCCACTATTAAAAAAGTAAATAAACCATATGTCTGTTTTTAAAAGACTAACTTTATATCTCTCTTTGGTCAAAAATCCTTTTTATTTAATGTCCATATTGTCAAAAAATGTTTTCAAGAGTTTTTTAATGTTATAAAAATATTTTTTACCGAAATTTTTATCAATGTATTACTTTTTATTAATTTTTTTAAAAGCAATCATCATCTTATTTTCCAAATGTGGTAATTTTTACCAGAAATATTCAAGGAATATTTGTTATAATGGGTGTAAAATAAATAGTATATCCCACTATCCTGGAAGTACAATGATTTAAATCTATATTTTCATTCTTTACAAGGTTATTTTAAAAGAAAATGTTTCGTTAATATTTGGTAAATTTCTCCATTTTTATTTTGTGATTTCCAAATGTAAAGGATATTTTCCTCATGATTGTTTTTAGGATATTTTTATCGAATTTTTATTGATTAACAATAATAGCCTTTGGCTTTTTTATGTTTTATTGAGTATATGATCAAAAGACACCATCATTATTCTATCTCTAGACATTTTGTCATTATCATGATAAAATGTTTATATAAAAAACTTATTTTCCATGGGTTATACAATTATATATTGATGATATGTTTATGAAACGTGATTTATATTCATTAATAATGATCAGATGATATGATGAATGTTTAATGATTTTATAGAACATATACATATTGTTTTCAATGTATGATAGGTGGGGTCAAAATTTTAAATCCCTCTAAGGTATTGAGTTAATTATTATATATCAAGTGATAATTACAAAAATCACATCATGTTTCATGATGTGATATGGGAAACAAGTTTATGTGTTTGATATGATATGTGAAACAAGTTAATGTTCTTGATCCACTATAGAAAAATATTTGACATTCATGATCAACATTAGGGAATATGTGATCATGTATGATCTATTATGATATGGGAATTTTTTTTGATACCTAATCCTTTTTTATTTGATGGTCTCTGTTGTTAACCTAGACATATAAAATTGTTTCTATGCTTATAATGGTACCATACTTATATGACATGAACTTAAGGTTCATGGTTTATTTGTGAGGATTTATTACTAAAATTATTAATCTTATTTGAAATTATAATTTTTTAGTCGATGAAATGTGTTTATGTTCAATTATAGATAGTGCATAAACAATATAATATCTATTCATCACCTCATTATGATATGTTTCTCTTATTATTTCAAATGATAATCAATTTATATTTCCCATGTTTACCCTTACTAGGTATATGATCTCACCATTTCATATGTTTCCTTTACATTGGTTAGGAAGAAATGTTTTATGTAGGGTATTTCTATGAAAATTACTAAATGATGATATATTTTTAGTAGATGTTTATGATCTTTCTTGACTCTAGAAGATTGTGTATCTAGTATCCAAAGACACTATACCTTTTGGGTTCCCAAGTGAGTTATTTTAAATGTATTGAATATTAATCAAGAAAATTTAATTATTTTTTTATTTAAATACCATGATTATATAGTTTGTATTTGAATAGGGTTTAATCAATATTTTATATTCGGGTTAGAAAACTATAGTGAGAAGAAAAAGGATAATTGAATGCATCAGAAAATGTCCAAAAATTTCAGTGAAGGATAGAGATAGTGGTTTACTAGAAATTATATCTCTTTATAGATACATAAAGTGGATGTGCCTCTAGTATAGTTGTACCAGTGGGTAATTACCCTAAAAATGGTGAATTGGTCTTTGACTCGATCATCTATTCATGTATGAAAACGGACCATACTTCACATTCGAATTGAAACTCCGAGATTATATGTTTTGTAAATTCAAAAACTATTTATGAACCATCATAAAGGGTTTGAATATATGTTGAACATTAATAACCTTATTTAAATCTAAAGAGTGTATATTGAAAAGAAGGTTTGGTGATTTATGAAATCCTATAAATGATTTTGTTGATTATGTTTTATCTCATTATGATTATTGCTGCTCACATTATGCTTTTTTTATGTAATCAATGATTATTACCTAGAAGAACTATGTTAATGACAAATGGATGGAAAATGAAATGATTTTCATATTTATACACTAAATTTTATTTTATATTGATAAAGAAATCACATTAATATTCTCACAAAACATTATGAAGCTATGAATCATGATAATCTTATAAATAAGAAAAGGAAGGAACAATGTTTTGTTGAGTCCTTCATGGGGAAACATTGAACGTATTTTATTGTTTCCCTTAAGTCACTATTTTTTAATGAACAAATAAATACCACTAAAAAATATTTTCTATTTTACAATGTTTGATTATGTAAAAAGGAATTTTTTTTATTTATTATTTGGAAGGTGAATTATATTAGTTGTACACTCTTATCAATAACACAAGAGAACATGGAGAAATTTATTATATTTAGTGGAACAAGTTTCATAGATTATTTTTAATAAGTAATTTCCTTTTATTCATTATATAAAAATATAGAATTAATTCTTTGAGATGGAGAGGAATGATAATGAATTTTTTGGTACCAATGAGGAAAATTTTACAAGACCTCTGTGGTACGCATATGTATTTATCATCTCACCAAAATTTAAGGATGATTGATTCTTTCATGGCCAAAAACCAAGTCCATTAAAAATGTTAGATATAATATTCTTTTGTTAATATGAATAAATCATTATATAAAAACTAAAGGTAAAATTTTAAATTTTAGATTCCCATTATTCACATTGTTTGAATTGGTAAAAGCAGGTCGAGTCTTAGGAAGACTAGAATAAATGACATTATTGAAATAATAAAAATCAATCTATAGGAAATTTTTTGGAATGAAACATCAAGGTGACTTATTTAATATAAGTAAGAGGTGACTTAAATATTGAAGGTTGGGTCATAAATCCTATGAATTTCAAAAAGAAATTAATGGGATGGTAATCAAAATAGAATAAAGAAGATTCCCACTAATTCACCACCCATTATCCATGTTTAAGATGAAAGTAGTATGGTAATTATGTTGAAATGTGATAAAATAAAAAGTTCAACGATGATAATCACCATCACTAACTTCTTAAGATGAGTGAAAAATTGAAATATCATGTGATCAGTATTTATGATGAGGGGTTCAATAACAACATGGTGAAAGGTACACTTATCATAAACTATATAACTATTAATTTCTTATTTGACTCGGGATCTACAAATTATTTTTTAAATGAATAAATTTATAAGGGTATTAAAATTCCACCCCAAAAATTATTTTTTTAATTACAATTGAAAAATACTAATGGAGTGATGATTTCAACTCAGGTCTATAAATCTTATCCAGTTGAAATATTTGGGAATTTTATTACTTAAAATCTAATTATTCTCCCTCTAGTTGAATATTATGTTATCTTATTTATGTAATGTATTTATTTACATAAATCTAACATCAATTTTCAGGGAATATAAGTCTCGTTTGATATTCAAAACCAACTTATGATCATCTGTCTATGTGATAATAAATATAAACATCCACTAAAGATCACATCCATTATGTGGGTCTTCATTCATTTTTGAATGGGGTTTTATCTAATATAGTTGTGGAAAAACACAAAATAAATGATATTCCTTTTGTTTGGGAGTATATTAATGTATTTATATAAGATATTCATATTATTCAAATGAAAAGTGGGGTTTAGTTTTCAATAGAACTTATTCCTGAGGCTACACCATTTTATAAAAATCCCTATATAATGGAACATATTGAGTTATAATAAATGAATAAGAAATTATAGGATATTATTCATAAGGAATTCATTCATCCAAGTGTTTCACCCTATAGTTCAACTATTATTTTTTCTAATAATAAATATGGATATATGCGAATCCAAATTGATTATTAGGAACTAAACAAGATCACAATAAACAATAGTTATTCTCTACCCCATATTGATGACTTGTTTTATCAAATATTTATAGTAAAATATTTTTCAATTAGTTACCATTATTATAGATATCATAATTTGATGGTAAAGAAAGTGGATCTACCAAATATTTAATTCCATAAAAGGTATAGGCACTATGAATATGTAATTATTATATTTTGCCTTACTAATCCCCTTTTACCTTAACAGATTAGAATGTTATTTAGAGATTAAATCGATCAGTTTGTGGTAGTACTTATAGAAGGTATTATTGTTTATTCTAATATAAAAGAAGATAGTGATGATCACTTTGGAATTGTATAGATATTCAAAGGAAGAAGAAACTATATAAAAAATTTACAAAGTGTGATTTTTTTCTATAAAGAAAGAGGCTATTGAATATTGTCCCAGACAAACCATATTGAATGATGTCTATAGTTTTCCTGGATTTGGTGGATATTATTAACAATTTTTGGAAAAGTTTTCATCGATGTCGAATACAATCACCATGTTCACATGGAAAGGTGGCAAGTTTCATTGGATGACTACATGCGAATAAAATTTCCACGAAATAAAGAGACAGTTAGTTGGCACACCTGTGATTGCATTACCTTATAGTGGAAAGGGATTGTATTATATTATGATGAATAAAATAAGAAACATTAATTTTTTCTCAAGTGTAATTACATTGGTATAGATTATACCTCTGAAAAATTTATTATTCATGAGCATAATTTCCCAACTCATGATTTAGAGTTAGATGTAATAAATTTTAGGTTAAATATATGAAGGAATTGTCTTTACATTTAATGGTGTGATATATATATATATATATTGATGAAAAAATGTTAATGTATATATTCACATAGATTGAGTTGAACATGTGAAAGTGAAGCCAGTTGGAAACAATTTACGATTAGGAATACTCAATACAAAACCTCACTAGGAAAGGAAAAAAGGTGGTTGAAGATATGAGTTGAAAGGATCATTCTATATTATCTTTGATTATGATAATAAAATATAAAATATTTATGTATTTTCAAAGGATATATTTTGAAATCATAAATGAAGTGGTGGAATATTATCACTCACAAATGAGTGTTCAACCATATATCCAACTTATGTTTAAATTAGCATAGAAGGAAGATTAAGAGATACAGAAGAAGGCAAAAATATGTTCTAGATCATAACCTTCGTTATGATGTAATGATAGGGTTTATAAATCATTTATCTCTTATATATAACCTTGATTTTAAGATGGTGTTTTTGGAGGAGGCTCATTGATCTTCATTGTCCATACATACAAAAAGTATAAAGATATATATATATATTTGAAAGTTCATTTCTGGTGGGATGAAATTAATATAGTTATTATAGAGTTTTTATCATGGTTATTGGTTTGTTATCAAGTTAAGGATAAGTGAAAAAATTATAATGGGAATTTACAACCATTTCTCATATTATAACAGAAATGATAAAGCATTATCATGGATTTTGTTATCGGACTCCCCAAAAAGTCCAAAGGGAATAATTTTATATGGGTTTCCATTGATCCCAAAATTCTTCAAATTGCTCTGGATACAGAGTTATATTTTAGAAATTTGTATTAATCTCAGATAGATAATTTTTCGTAAAAACAATTCATATCCTAGAGGATATGTTTAGATGTTATTTTTATGTTTTTCAATGTTTGTATGGATGAACAAATTCCTCTATTAGATATTTCTTTCACAAATTTATTTCTATAAATAATTCATATGGATACTTATGAAGAAATTTATGGAAATAAGTGAAAAAATATAACTTTTTTTTGATGATTTTGGATAAATAAGGATATTGGAACCTAATCTAGGTGAGGAAATGGAATATAAAGTCAGTTCCATTAAATAACACATCAATGTAGTTCAATGTCGATTGAAATTGTATAATGACAAAAAATAGATTGATTTTGAGTTTGAAATTGGTGGGATGAATTTTATATGAATTTCTATATGGAATAAGTTTAATATACTTGGGAATAATAGAAATCTTATACATATGTATATTTTCCACACATAGATTCTTGATTGAGTAAGTATAATATAATATCACATGGCACTTCCACTGAATCTCTCTCATGTTCATGATGTGTTCCATGTATCTCTCTTGAGGATGTATATACCTGATCCTTAGAATGTACATTAAAAAGTGGTTATAACATAGGAAAAATATATTTATTATGAGGAATAACATATGAATATTATGTATCATAGAGAGAAAGTGTTATGAGATAAGACCACTGACCTGGTCAAATTTTTTAGGCAAAACTACCAATTTAAGGAAGAAACATGACAACTAGAAGATATGATATGGCTGAAGAATCCTTAGGTAAATTTATAGAAAAAATATAAATTAAAGGATGAAATTAATTTTAGGTGTGGTGTAATTTAACACCCTAGGATTTTATGAAATATTTTTTTGAAATAAGTTTAATTTCTTCAATAGCCTATGTTATAGGAAACTCTGAGTTTTAACAAATATTAAATTTATATACCATTATAAACTAGTTATTAATTTGGATATTATTAATTGGACTAACTAAAATATTAAAAATATATGGTTTAGTTATGTATAAAATAAATTCATTACATATCAATTGATTAGGAATGAAAATAAAAATCATTTGAAACTAAAAGAAAGGTTTTTCTGAAAAAATATATTTATGAGAAAAAAGGTTATTATCATAATAAATTAAATTAATAAATATTAGAAAATTATTTTAATGAAATTTATATATTATATATTCAATAAAAAATTATCATTCATATAATATTTTTCTTATCATGGGATTAAATATAATTTATTTTTATGCATGAAAACATTATTTTTCAAAAAGTGGATTCGTCCAATTTTATGAACCTATATTAAAATCGATTTTTGAAAATTTTAGGAAATTTTTTTTTAAAAAAATAAAATGATTTTTGAAATCAATAGTAAAAAATTATCTTAGAGTTAATTTTTAATATCTTTCTGAAAATACTTTTATGATGATTAGTGAAAATGACAATTTTTATCAAAAATGTCCTCAATGTTAAATGAATTTAAAAATATCCACATTGGTTTAAAATAGTTTGAAATAAATTTTGATTCATTAATAAAATTATTAATCCAGATTAGGTCATTTTAATATTTATCAATTTTAATTTTTTATATAAAAACTTTTCATACATATAAAAAATTTCTTTGCAAAACTTCTTTTTCATCACGTTTACGGGATTAGTTTTAAATTAACTTCAACCATATATGTGAATTGAATTTGGAAAATTATATTACATATTTGGTATAATAATAATTAACAATATATAATAATTAAAACTGTTTTTGTTCATAATGAAAATAGTAAATAATAATAATTGTGGTTAACGTTAAAATGAGATTACTAGGGGATAATGAAAAATATAAGGGTATGTTTTCAAATTAAATATTCAAAAATCCTACTTTATTTCCATTTTTATAACACATATTATCCATAAATATAATAAAAGGTCAATATTTATCATTTTTATTTTGTATGTATTTATAATTTTATATTCTTTTGGGATGTTTCCAATTAATTTCCAAAATGTGTCCCCTCCCCCAATTATAAAAGGACACCTCATCTCCTCTTCTATCCCCACATCAAGTCTATTTATTCAGAACAAACCAACAAAAATACCTTTATTGATTCCCTTATCACGTTAAATAGTATTTCTTTGGATTATTTAACCCTCATAAGAATTATTTAGGTGTAAACCTAAATATATTCTCAGAAGAAAACTTATAATCCTCAACCATGGGGTTTCCTTTCATTTATTCTTCCAACTCCTTCAAATATTATTAAAAAATAATGTTATAATCAAATTATTATAAAAAATATACTGATATATTATTATATTTAATTAATGATATACTTCCATCTCCTATTCCATCAAATGGGAAATGAAACGGTCGATTTTGCCTATGATGGATTAACACCTCACGAACCTATGCAGTTCATTTTCCATCACTGACTCTGATGAATGGATATAATGAGGTTTTTAATGTATATATATTAATTTTTTTTAAATAATTATATATATTTAAATATAATACCAAATCTATATTATTACCTTATAATCTATTGAAACATGATAACATCGCTCATGCATAGGTGTTGACTATAACTGCCAAAAACTGATGTGAAACATTTTTCATTTTTTTGACATGGATGGTAATAAGGATATATTTAATGAAATTATATGATATTTATTATATGAAAATTATTCTTGATGTTTAAATTATATTTTACCTTTATTTTATTCCTTCCATCAGGTAAATGAAAACAACATTCATGCATACATATGTCTTGCCATCTCCATGAACAATATAATTTAGTTTTTCTATATCTTTTTTTATGGATGACAATAAATATGTATATAATGATTATATGTATAATTTATATAATTATAAAAAATATATATATTATGCGACCATAAAAATATACAATTACCAAAACTATTTAATCCAAACACAAATGAAAAACAACGCGATTATAACTTGGAATAATGATTTTAACAAAGAATTTTTAATAAATGTCCTGTAAAAGTTTATAAGTAAATAATATATATTATAATATATATGATTCAGATTATGTAATAAATTTATAATAATAAAATTTATAATATTAATTCCTTTTGAATGTTTATGAATAAAATAGGTACTCGAGGTAAGGGATTTTAATCTCACTTTTATTTCGTTGAGACAAATGCCATATTCACCACTTGTTTCTTTTCTATGGCATATATACTGCCCAAAAATTACATTTATAATTCTTATTAATAAATATATTTTGATTTAAAAATCCATATAATTTTCTTTATTTTATAGTCTTATGATTAAAAAATTACCAAAGTTCTAAGAGTTCTCTGTTACAATACATTATTTATCATCACAGTTTAGGATTATGCTTCTGATTATGGAATTTCAAGATATACCTCTCAAAAAACTCAATTATTTTCTTATACTTTTCTTAGTTTTATGGAACACATTTTTTTCATTCATTTTACTTTATTTATGAACTAAATAAACCAAAATATGTTTTTGATGAAAAACTAACTTTATCTCTCTCTTCGATGGAAAAACATTCTCTTCCATATCTATATTTTAAAAAAACCTAGAATGTTTGTACTATTCTCCAAAGATATTTAAATTCATTATAACCCATGCCTACCTTTTTACCAAATAGTTTAAAATAAATCTTCATTTAATTTTCGAATGAGGTACTTTTGACGTTTTACTAAAATGTGAATAGAATAATTTTTTCAACATATAGAGAATTAGTGGTATTTCCCACCACTGTGAACGATCAATGATTTAAATATTATTTTAGAATTCTTCATGTTTATTTTAAAATAAAAAAAATCTTTAATATTTTTTAAATTTTTAAATTTTAAATAAGTGATTTCAAAATGGAAATTATTTTTCCTGAAGAATGTTTTTAATGATCTTTTAATGGAATTTCTATTCATTAATGACAAATACCTTTGATGATTCTTATGTTTTAATAGCGATATAATTTAACAGTTCCCTACTTATTATATATATATATGGATTATTATTATGATGATGATATATTTATGAAAATCAATAATTTCCATGGGTTTGCTATTATGGGTGGATGAATTGTTTATGAAATAATATTTATTTACATGGGTTATGATATAATGATATGATGACTATTTATTTATTTTATGGAACACACACACACACATATATACATGGTTTTCATGATGTGATAGGTAGGCCAAGATTATATACATGTCTAATGCATTAGGTAAAGTATTATATCCCCAAAGATTATTAAAGGACACAAGTCTATGGTCTTAGTATTCTATTAGAAACAAGTCAATGTGCTTGATCTGCTATGGGAAACAAGCTGATGTAACTAATCAACTATGAGAAAAAAGATAATGTGATTGATCCACTTTGGGAAACAGGTGGTGATGCATGATATATTATGATATGGGAAACAAGTGTTGATTTCTGATCTATTATGAGTTTCTAGACTGGGAATATAACCTTAAAATATGAATTATATTCTATACTTGTTATGGTGAAACACTTATATGACATACATTTATGGTTCATGATTGATTCATTATGATTTATAACTCTTACGATTAATGAATTTGGAAATTTCAATTTTTTATACCATGAACCATTTTTATGGTCAATGATAGATAGGGTATGACCTATGTAAGTTATATTTATGATCTCATACCATTTTTTATCTAATGATTTAATATCATCATTGATTTACACCTCCCTTGTTTACATGTACTAAGCAGATAAGGTCAACATTTCTTATGTTTCATTTCCATGGGTCATAATGTAATTTTTTCAATTGGGTATGCATATGATGATTACTAAAGTAGAAGAACATTATGGGAGATATTGAAGATATTTTATGAAATAAGAATATTGCGTATCTAGTCTCCAACAATACTAAACCACTATGGTCATTGGGAGAGTTTTTGTGAAATCAATTGAATAATATATTAAAAAGGCAAAATATTTATGTATGAAAATACAAGGTCACCATAATTATTTGACATAGAGTACATGCCTAATGTAATGTGGTTAGTTGAGCCACACTTAATAAATCATATGGATTAGGCCAAAGCAGTCATAGATATATCTAAATTGTCCCATTAGAACTTTTCTTTCACTATTTTTTATGTGAACATATATTGTTCATTATTCTTATTTATTATAATATTTTATTTGTTATGATAGTTATTATTTTAATATGTTGTTCATATTCCATGTTTCATTCAATATTTATGAGATAGTATGTTATGATCACCTTTGGGGGTGGCCTACTAAGACATATTTCTCGCCTCATTTACGTGTACCTAGGTTCTCATAAAGACATTACGTAAACATCAAATTTTAATCATATTATTCACAATAGATCATATGGTCACTTAGTGTTTTTTGATTGAGTAGGTTCACTCATTTGGAGTCTGATGATTGTGTTGGAGCATCTCAACAATGGTTGGAGACTTGGTATGAGTTATGGCTCAGATTTGGTAGTATAAACATTTTACTTTTTATTTATTTATTTTTTATTTATATGTTGTTGGCTCAATGGGAGATATTTTGATGTTAATAACATGACCAAGAGTTTTTATGATTCATACCATTTAGTATATCGTTATTCTATTTTACTAATTTTTACTTTTAATACATATTTATTTGAAGTGTTTATGTTGGTTTTTTTCTACTATTATTCCACTATATTTTTAGGGTAAAGACTCACCATTATATCTCTTTACACCCTTGTTTCTATTCTACATACTCTAAAATAGGGGGATGAATTATTTAGTCATTTTTACTAGGTAGATTGGTGTCATGATAGATCGAACAAAGATAATTTGTGACAAAAAAAGTACAATACCATCTTTTTATTTTCTTTATAATTGATTGATGGTATACAGGAGGTCTAATAATGTTTCAGATCTTATGATGAACATCATATTGGTGCATTATGAACACCTTTTTTATGGTAATTCCATGCTACTAGGGGTTTGAGATTGATTTTATTGGTTTTTTATGTTACATTTTTTTATTTCACTTAGTGTCATACACATGGGTTTTGAATTTAATTATTTATGTACAATTTATTTCATTAACAAGAACCATTGAAAAAATATATATGTATGTACATAATTCAAGTTATTCAATATTTACATGACATATTCCTATTTGTTTTTTATTTCTCTAATGATGGAGGTTCATTTTTAATGTTTCCATTCTAATATATATGGACCTTTTCTCATATATATATATATATATATATTAATTATACTCAACATAACCATAATTATTTTCTACTGATTATTATTCATGTGGATCATTTGGTGATATGTTCCCTGGTAACCAAAATTTAGTTCATTTTATGAGGGTTTCATGAAGACATTACTAGTATTTGTGGAATTTGAGTACCCCTATAGTGGCTTGATGAGGGAAGGATTACTGAGAGGAGTTTTGATAAATCTTGATTTTCTTTGTTGATAGTGTTTCTTTGGATAAATTTTATTGTTAGGTATGTGTATGTTTTTTTCTTAAGAGGTGTAATGTATGGATTTATTCTAATATAAAGGTAGTTTTATAGGGTATGATTCATTATTTTTCTAGGGATATGAGATTTGTTTTCACTTCCCCTGGCATGGTGAGAGTGTGGTTAGGTGCTCATCATTGTGGGAAAGATGCATGTGTGGTGGCGAGGTCTTGTGATTAGTCATGGTGTGAGGGGAGATGACACAATTTTGAATAGTTGGGTTGGGGTGATCTAGATTGTTGGAAATGACATGTATTTGGATCCGGGTAAAGTTTTTTGGTCAAAAAAAGTTTATATTATTATTGGGTTAGTCTACTTGTTATATGAGGGTATGTTCATGTTAATTATGTGCAATAACATCTGGTTTATTGATAAGTTGTTCTAATGCATTAGACCTATTGAGGTCACCTATTAAAGAGCGGTGTTAGGGAATCCATATGTCATGGATTACACCATTGGATATTGGATTTGATATCTTTTTTATATTTCAATTGTTAAGGATGGAGGATCTAATTCCCTGTGATATGAGGATAATTGGTGGTTGATTTTTCAGATTGGTTTTCATGTGTGATCATTTCGGCCATTCTATGTTATTATTTCTAACAGTGGACAGTGCATAAATAATGGATGTTGGTGTTTGTGTCATGGGGTAATGATAAAGATACTATAATAGTGGGAACAATCTTATGAGTCCTGAAAAAATGAACCTTTTTTAGGGAGAGTCACTAATTCATTGAGTCTAGTTGGTGGATTTTTGAGGTTACATCATATGTAAGTGTGTGGTTAGACTCCTATAAATTATAATACTCAAGATTTTAAATGTAGGTTTCTACAGTAGACATGGGGTGAATAGTTAGGGATCTAAGGGTGATTCTGACAGGTGTTATGCTAGTGTTCAGAGTAAAAAAAACTAGATTTTTAGACACTAAGGCTTCTTGAGGATAAAAATATTTTTGGTGGGAATATTTTAATAACCCTTATCAATACATGTTGCTAAAATCAAGGTAATTTTTTATTTTTATCCTAAAAATTATTTGAAGGCGAAATAGTAATTTTCCCCATATAGGTTATCTTGGAATATTTTTCCAACCACTCAATTTCTTTTAGAATAGGGTGTTTAACATTATCTTGGAAATGGGTATAATTTTATATCATTCATATTTTTATGGAATATTTTGTATTTATTTAATTTAATATTGTCTGTTATTTATTTTTTAGATATTAGTATCTTCAAAATGGATCCATATATTCAAATTAGTACATCATATACTAGAAAATAATGGTGGGTTTTTAGGAAATAAATGATCTAATCCTAGGTGTTGGGTCCAAGTCCAAGCCACTTTTACCTATTTCTTTATCCATTATATTTATTATTTTGTTTTTCCATTTTTAATTTCTACTTTCCCCTTTGTAATCCATTATATGCAGTTTCTCCCCTCTAAGGGTTCTATGCCCAACCAAGAGGGAAGAGGGAGGAGGGAGATGGTATCATTGTTCTCTTTTCCTGATTGTACCTTGATGGTGGTACATCACATTTCAAGTATGGATATGATATAGAGTTCTATTTACATGAGATCTAAGGTTTTCCATGTGTTCATATTTTTATCAACACCCATATATATTGTTTGTATTTATTTTTTTAGTCCCTTTATTGGATTTTTATGGTCCCCTTGAGGGTTGTGGTTGAGTTTTTTGGGAGTTTTAGTGGGTTTGGGTCTTTACATGTGGTTTTATATTATAGAAATCGTGATTAAATGATTTATAGTTCAAGAAAAAATATTATATATCATTTTTATATGGTTTTATAATGATCCTTAGATAATATGTTTTTTTGAATATGTTTTTATAGCCACTTTTGGTGTTGTTAGCTTTATAGCCAGACAGCCTGTGTGGGTTAAACATGGCCATGTAAGGGATATGACTAATGGATATATAGAGCATACTACCTAATTAGAAAAAAAAGAATCATTATAAACTTTTCTAAGGAACATGAATATGTACCTCGTATGTCTTAAAGATAATTTTATGGGGTAGAAAATCTGCGTTGTTCAGATATACATGACAGGTTGGGTAGTGGAAGATATCCATAGAGAATTTTTAAAGGTACGCACTATATACTCTAGGAATACATTGTGTAATCCTTCCATTAGGGTTTTTATATTTTAATTCACCTTGGTTCTAGAATTGGACTTCTATGTGTTATATTTTATGTTATTTTCTACATAAAACACCATGGTGAGGGTCTCAATGTGTGTACTGATCATAATTGAGATATTTTATATATTGTTATGTTTAGTGTGAGTTTTCCATTAAGGTTTTTTATAGGATCCCACAAAGGGTAGTGAGTTAGGGTATGATCTTATAAGAGGGTTATGATTTTTTTGTTATCTTTTAATGAGAATGCTAATGGGTTTAGTTATAGGTTCACTCAGGTGGTTCATAGATTGTTGGACATCATTTTTTATTTTATGGGATTCTCTTGTCTGTTTCTCGAGGATTATTTCTATTATATTCATTAGGTAGGGATGGTACCATGGGGTGTCTATTATAATATATTTCCCTTGAATAGATCTTGAGATATGTCCAAGGGACATGTTTGAGGATTCTTATGGGGGGATTATGTTTTTTGTTTATAATTTCTATATTGGTTGTGTCATTTGAGGTTTATTGTGAAGTTCTTAGTTTGAAGAACTGATTCTTCGGGAGGATCACCCCATTGGGTATCTAATCCTTTTTTTGGTTTAGAGAACCATTGAAGGATCGTCAAGAGTTATTGGCCCTAGGAAGGTCAGTGTTGGTTTCTACATTGTTAATGATTGGTTCAACAAAGGACCAACATTGAAAATGTATCATTGGGTTTTTTCAAATATGTTTGAGGTTATTCAACTTTTAGTTTTTATTTGTGGGAGGAGAATATTGTAAAATTTATGGATTGGGAATCCATCATAACATTTATTGTGATGTTATACTTCATTAGTGGATTGTTGTTAGGTATATCTAGGGTGATAATGGATTATAGGTATGAGTGGACCCTCCCCACCCCCTCATGGTTTAGTAGTGTGCCCAGGATAATGGAGGTTTGTTATCATAGGATATTGAGGATCCATTTATGAATTGGTAAGGTTATATGTGCTGAAGTTAGATCTAGACATTTTCTTGATAAGTTTTTCATGTCATCTGAGGGAATAGAATGTTCTCCAGTTGTTTCAAACTACATGTTCTTGCTTTTATTTTAGAACATATTACTGTATTCTTAGATATTGATAGATACATGTTGTTGTTTTTCAAGTTGGGAGGGACCACAGATATTGACATTAATTAAGTTCCATGTTATGTAAATATTAAATATTTTTTATGAACTAGTGAATACATCAAGTATTGTGTTGTAGGGTGAGCGACATGTAATAAATCCATTAAATGTTTCTAGAGATGGGGTGGACCTATCTCAAAAATCACCATAGAAAATGAGTTTCATAATTATCTTTTTTCCATTTATTTTTTTCTTACATTTAAATTTTATAGTTATTGGGGTAGTTAGTATTATACTAGTCTATACATATCCCATGATTCAAGAACTTTTTTGACAGAATGTGTTTAAACCATCATTAAGTGTGGTCCACTAAGATTAATTTCTCACCCCTTGTATCGGTAACTCCTTTATCATATATTCCTTATCATTTCTAGTCAAATTTATCATATTATACATAATTGTTCTATCAAAATCAGAGTGTTACATGTTCGAGTCTACTCTCTTGTGTGGAGTATGATGATTGTGCTAGAAAAGATCGTCCTAGATTGGAGACTGAGTATCTAGTATGGAAAAAAGTTGGTAGTGTGGTATTTGTTTTTTATTTATTATAATAATTTTTTCAATATATGGGGTTTTCTTAGTGGTAATTAGTTTATGTGTATATCTTTACAGTTTTACCCCATTTATTTTTTAATTCTTCTACATCATTTATTTTTACTGAATAGTCTGATATTTTTGTATGTGTAAATATTTTGTTTGTTTGAAAAATTATTTTACTCTAATTTAAGGTTATAGTGTCCTTAATGTATCTATTTGGACATTCACCACTATTCAGAAGCCATTAGTGTATGAGGAGACATTCTTGAGGATTTATCTTGATCAGGGTCAGGTGGTGTGTGAGGTTGACCCTCACTGGTTTGTGACACAACCCTTCCTATTTAATAATATTTATTATTTGGAGTTATAATGAAACATATGTTCTAGATACTGGGTCAGACTCCATTTGTATATATCACATCCATTTTTTTAATTAATCAAAATAATTCTTTTTTTCCAAATAATTTTTATCTTCATGGTCCCATAATTGATTAACTGAACCATAAAATCAACATAGACATTAATATTTATCAAGATATTAAAGTTCCAAATCATGTATGAATAGAACCCACTAGGAAGAGTTAGTGGTCTACTATTTATTGATTCCTTTAGTGAAATATACTGTAGATATCATTCCCCCTATAATCTATAATGAAATGACTAGTTATTTTACAATATAGTAAGATCTCTCCTCAATAGTTTTATTTTAAATTCTATAATCATAATCTTATTCTTTTTCTGAGGACAATATGTTTCCAAAGAGATTCATGTTCACAGGAATTGCGTCCATTCATTTTTTTACTTCAATTATGATTTAATCAGACACTTATTTTCCTGTAACCTATATATTTTTGACCAAAATCAATACCATTACAACAATATCTATAAATATATTTTTTTTTCGAGATGGAGGTTATGTTCTCATTCTATATTTTTTTTGTCTATTTTCTTCTCCAATCAAGTCAATTTCATCCTCATCATGGTACATCTTTAATTATCCCTTTTATATGAAAAAATAATACTTCATAAATGGAAATATACTTTTACAACACATCAATATATATGAATTAGTTGAATAACTCTTTAGTCGTTGATACACTCTATACTATAGAGAGTTATCTCCATCAATTTTTATCCTAATGTACTTTACACTAATGATCCCAAATTTGAAAGATTCTTCTTTTAGAATAATTTAAATTTCAACCATATAGTTGGGTAATTGATCACTCACCATATTATCTATAATCTATGTACAAATAAAATCCCCTTTTCTAAATAATTTTTTTAAAACATTCTAGGATATAAATTTTTCATAGATCCTATGATTTTTCATTAGGTTCCATGATTTATCCTCATGGGCATGAAATCCTCTATAGGAGTTTCTATCTTTTATTATTTATTCATAATGTTGATATTAAGTTAATTTATCACCTTAGATCATTAATCAATTTTCAGCTTAATATAATCAATATCTCCAAATATTTTCTGAGTATCCCTTTATTTGTCTACAAAATTTTCAGACCAAGAGATATATTCTTCTATTTTTACAAAATACAATTATGATACAATCAATAGTATATTTTTTTATTTCATTTAATATAAGAATCATATTAATCTTTAAGGGATATATAATGTTCCACATTGAGATTATAAACACTTTCTAGTTGAATTTATTCCTTACTTTATTATTGATCATTCCAAACAGTCCCTAATACAACATCTTCTAACATGAATCTGAATTCCGTTTCGCATTCATTAGAGGATAAATTATCATTATCCTCTTCCATAATCCCAATATTCATTACATTGAATCCACTTTTCGAATGTGTCACTGGATTTAATGTTTTTCTTTAAAACACAATTCACTCTTTTTTTGTGTATTCAGATTCATATTCACCACTTATATGTCATTATAGTCCACTCATAACAATATAACTAGCTATTCCATAATAAAAGTAATCCAATAATAAAATTCCCTAAATTTTTCTTTTCCTATCATTAAATTTATTTTCACAGATGATAAAAATTCATCTCTTATATATGCTTATTCCTCACCAGGTTCGTGTTTCATAATACTTTCCCTAACATTGAACTTCATATATTGAGATGAATAAGTCATTATTTATTCATGATTGAACTTCATGTTGTAGGCAACAATGATGGGAGTTGAGTAATATTTCCCTCTTCACATATCAACTCCATTAGATTGTATAGTATTGGTAGTATCTGCATTTCTTTTAAAAAATATCTATATATTTTAGCTTAACACTATGAAAAATAATAATTTTTATAACAAAAATAATTTTTTCTATGAATTAATAAATTTTTTATCTAGGATACATCTATTAATTGTCAAATATGTAATACATAAAATATAATATCACATGATTCAGTTATTAATACCCTTCATTGATATTTTATAATTTTTCAACAACAATATTAATTGACATGAAAATAATTAGTTTCATGTAAATAATATTTGAAAATCACGAGATAATTTCTTGTATTCATTAGCATTAACATTGATCAACTTTATATCTGTTATTCTCAATAGAAATCATGTAGGATTTCTAATTTTAATTCAATCTATATTACTGTTCAAATAATCATTCCTAAGATATTTTGGGTGAGATCCCATCCTATTATTCTAAATCTAATTGTTATAATCATCAAATTTTGTAACCCCTTTCTCATTAATATTGTTATCCTTGTTCACATTGTCCACTAAAATATTCAAAAAGATTATCCTTATTTCATAGATACCACTTTTGAAGTCAAATATCCTTAACACATCCTAATATGGGTGTGAATATGGGTGTGAGATATTTTCATTCACCCAAATGGGCCTTGTTATTACATACATATACACTACAAAAACCTATAAAAAACTCATATATCCCCAAGAATCCATGTATATAAATTCTATATGTATTGATGAATTTTTTACTCTTTCTCTACAAAGGATTATGTTAAAGATGTATACATCGATTCCGTGACAATATAGAAAATAAATCACTACTCACTATTTTCATTAAAATATTTTAAGAAGGGATTGTTGTGTATCAAAGGGTAACTCACTCAAAAAATCACTCCACACAATTCATCCATACAAGGTATACAAGAAAGGTTTAAATGGTATTTGATCACTATAATATCCATAAGAATAATTGACACCAAAGAGAAAAGGTGTTTCTATTGTTATTTAATCTACTATGTCAAAACTATATATTAAATTAAGACACTTACTTTATATATTTCCTATCTATTGTTGATATAGTATTTCCTTCCTTTATTCTCCATACATATTTATTCACTCTACTGCCTCTTTATCTATTAATAATTATTTATTTTAAATTTATTATCCATTAAATACCATGTAATGAATAATTAATTTTTCCAAAATATATAATTTGATATTCATTATACTGATCAAATAGAATATATATTCTTTATAAAACATTCAATCATTGTGGAATAAAATTCACAATCCATGACTTGGGTTTTCCCTAATTATCCCCACAACAATAGATAACACCACATATAAATTTAAATAACCCAATAAATTATGTCATTTCGAAATTACAAAAAATTTCTCTCTCTACATTACACAACATATATACTCATTACAATTAAATATTATTCCCTTAATTCAAACAAGTTACATTAATTTTTTTGACACTAACATTATTTCCATTTTATTCGTAACCAATAAAACTGATATTTTACTATAGCCTCTACAATTCAATGGTTAGACACTTGTTCAACATTTTTTTGCCAAAATAATCATAAGAAAAACTTCAAAAATACTCATTTCAATCTCCCAATACATTATATTTATTTTTTAGATACCAAAATATGTGTTATGATAAAGTTTATAAAAATCCATCATTTCATGTTCAAACCCTTGGGTAGTGATGTCTATTCATCCCTAAAATTGTCTTAGATAATCTCCATAAACCCATCTAATCTTTATTATGACTTAATATATATTATAACATTTCAATCCATGGTTAACAAAGGATATTATAGACAAGATTTTTTCTAACATGAACAAAATCATCTTTCCTTATCATGATCAAGCTTATTATAACATATCCAAACCCAATTATTTTTCAATAATTTTATCCTTTAAAAAAACATCTTTAAACCATTACATATCTTGAAAATGATTCTCTAAGACATGTATGAACCCAAATAATGTTCCAAAAGTGTATCTCGGAGCATTGATTAAGAAAACAAAATAGTACATCCTAACTATAAGGTTATATTTTAACAAACTCCAATCATACTTTTCAGGGTTCCAATAGAAACTAGCATTCCATAATTTTAAATTGAAATATATCATTTTATCCACACTATGTGATATTATAATGAAATTTTAATTTTACTATTTATGAATTGTTGAATCTAAAAGCATATCATTTTTACAGTCAACCGAAAAAAACTCCAAATATATTATTTGGATTTTTTCTAAATAATTTTTTTTTCAAATTTTTTTCTCAACCCATTTGGATGTTTTTTACTAAATTAAAAATTATTATAATGATATTAAAAATAAGTTGATCCCTAAAATTTGGAATATGTTTTGTGATTATTGATCTTCATATAGTGTAAGGGGTGTTCGTTGATGGTGGTCAATGGTGAATACCCTACAAATAATATATAGTTTATATATATAAATAAAAATATATTTATAAAGAAAATATATATTTAGATGAAATTTTTAGTGGATAAATGAACCATTAAAATTGTGACTCACGATAATTGGGGCACATGGTGTGATCATGGTGTACCATATGGTTATTCTTCACTAAATGTTATTCTTACCTATTTTAGTTCATTAAAAATTCAATTTTGGTTTATGAGTCGATGATTTCACATATTTTTGTACATATAGTATATCTCCCAAGACAGTATCGAGGAAAAAACATTATTCATTCATTTTCTTAGGAAAACATCATGAAATTTGGTTATTGATTATTGTTTTTGGATTTTGTATGGGACTCATGGGTTATTTCAAGGAGTTGGCCATGATTGTTTTTATAGAATGTACTTTAGGTTGATCTTCACACCATAAAAAGTTATGGTTATATTGTGGTGATGGTTTAGAAGGGGGTTTTCAAGCATTAATATAGGCATGTTTTTTCATGATGGGTTCATGTGTAAGAATAATCTTTAATAGATGCAAGAGATTAAATTTGCCTAGCATTAAGATAACCCATTTTACAGTTTATGGTGTTATTTCCTGGTTAATACCATATAAGATTAAAAATATTATGCTAATTTATTCCCACAATAGAACCCCTTGGGTTTAAATATGAAGGATAGACGGAGGGTTTCATTCCATAGTGAGTGATTTATTCCATAAATCCAATACATGGGAAATAAAATTCACTAGGAGGGGGTTGTCACATTATGAGGCCTTAAGGCTCGTGTATTTGATTCTTACTAGGATAGGGGTGTTCCACTTTGACCATTGAGGCCATTATATGAGGGTGGACCTAGAGGGATTTTGAACCATTACCATTATAATCATACTATAATACATGAACGGGGTATTTTAAAAATAATAAAAATATAATTAGTTTTATATTAAAATATTAAAAATCATATTTTCGTCATTTCTCTCAATATTAAAATATATAACTCCCCACTCTCTTCTATTCCCCTTTATGTCATATATTCTTTACACTTCTTCAACTTCACATGATGTTCATTCTATTGGATCATTTCTAGTGAGTGTACATTATGTATTGTTCATATGGACCACGGTTAGGTGAGTTACAAAAACATGAGAACAACAATATAAGGAATGATAGTGGATATGATTTATCTGGATAGTAATGATTATATGGTATATAACATTGTTATATTTAAATTATTAAATTTTATTTATTGTTTGAATTTTTTTTTAAGATTATATTAATTTTTATAAAATGGTTAATGACTGGGTACATGTGCAATAATATATGTGACCGATTACTTATGTTTGTAAAAAGGGAGGGATTCATTTTAACCATTGGGAAATTTTAAGGTATAATGAGATTATAACTATGTTAGAAACCTTTTTAGCCAATGGAAATTATGAATTTTAATATTATGTGATATGTGGTAAGCGTAGGAATTATTACTAACCTTGGTTTGACTAAATTAGATAGACTATTGGTGGACACTTTAACAACCCATGGGAATAATGAAATGATACAGTATCATGGGTGAATTTTTATCATACCCTCTGAGTGGATGAATTATGATGACATCTCATGAATGTACCTATCCAACATCAAGGGTTGTGGATGAAACATGATGGTCTCTAGGAAATTTACTTATGTAAACATTGTATTTTGGTGACGACCAATGATATTATAGAATCATTCCACTATAACCCCTAGTTTAGTTATGTACCATGTTCCGAGACACCCCAATAATGGTTGTAGAATGTAAGTTTGATCATGGGTGTAAACATGTAACTTGAGAATATACACGGATTTATTCTATTTTACATTCCAATATTTGGTATGGAATATAATCATGAAAAATAAGTTTAATATTTATGTTTAAATTCATTAATAGTTTATAGCTATATAGTTATAATACTGCCCTAATATAGAACACTAGGTATCATAGTATATATTATGGTTGTACAGTAGAGAAAGGAAATGGTACATAATCATGATGGTTGATCTAGTTGGCTAGATTGGTGGATGGATGGAGGGACTGGTACAAGACTAGGGAACCGTTTTTATATCTCTTTTTGTTTTAACTTATATTTTTCCTCAATATAAATAATATTCCAATGGTGGATATTAATTATATATATGATCCTTGTAGAAAAAGTTAGGCAATTCACATTTCTATATAATATGTTTATTTATTTGTGTTTAGTAAATTATTTTGGATGTCATTTTATTCGTGTTTCATTTTTATTTTTTTATTATTACTACTTCTACTGAAATATATAGTTACCTAATCTATAAGGAATAGTCTCTCAACATTTTTATTAGAACCCCACAATAATTATTCATTACCTAGTCTCTATAGGTGAAATTATAATATATTTAGTCCTTTTATTTGGACATGATGAAAGTGAACAAGGTCTGGAACATTACAATGTTGTTTAAGAAACATTTACTTTTTCTTATATAGTACTATTTATTCAAGGTATGGAGAAGATATAATATGTTGGATCAATGTATACGCCTTTTCCTTGGGATTATCAAACCCTCATATGAGGATTTTCTAAGATATCTATAGTGATATTTTTTGGTTTTTTATCGTTTTAATTTTGGGATTCTTAAAGAACGTTTTACTACGATTTTTAGTATTTGGTATTTTTTCACTCATATTATGGAGTGGTGATAGGGTGTGTGTACATAAATCATTTTAGGAATGTATGATAAAATTTTAATTTCGGTTATTTTCTATTATTTATTTCCATGATGATGATATTATGGTAAATTCTTCTTGCTTTCATAGAAACAAAGATAATTATTTCTAATATAACTTCATCATTCAATCTTATCAAATAGACTCCTAATATGGTATTTTATTATTATGTATTGATTCATTATATGGATATTATATATATTCTTATAACTGATGTGGTTATATCAGGATTGGGAAAGTTCACATTATTTGGGAACTTGTTGATGTGTGTAATGTATAGAGTGGTGGGATGGTGTGCCTGTTATTTCTTACCCTAAATTGGTATATTTACAATTATGAAAGAATTTGTTTTTGTGGAATTAATTTTTCAATATAGATATATTCCACAATAAATTCCTCTAACTTATAGTTAGGATGGTTTTGTATATCATATTACGCTAGTGGTTGAGATGGAACACAATGTTGTGCTAACACTGCTTATTTGTAATATGCTTCAAGAGTAACTATTTTTAGATGTGCAGTCATTGGACAGAGAGGTATTGTGAGCTATAACAACTATTTAGATATTTATCTTGGTGTTTTTTATCCATAATTCTTCCTAGGTCAGTGGTGGCTTCCAATATACTATGCTCTAGGTGGAGTATTATTAAACCATTTTGTCCATCTAGAGACTCCCCTTGAGATGATGGTGAATCTATCAACCTATAATTTACATCATCTATCCAATCATTTATGGGATGTTATGTTGGATTTGGTATCCTAGGACCAAAATTTTTTACCTTAATTTCATTTTTATTTGATATATTGAATATTAATAAATTTTATTATTACATATTTTTAATTATTTTAAATAAATCTTTTGTAACATTGTGTTAGAGTGAAGGTCGAATTGATAAGGTCATATCGGTTCCCCTCTATGATGAGAACCATGAATTACTATGATGATATTATTAAATATAGGTCTACATTTGGATAATATACTATGATGGAACAAATATCATATAGGCTATTAGTTGCGAGGGCTGAGAAGCGGATGAGGATTCTTCTCATGAAGTTTGCACTTGGTAATCTCCAATATAGTAGCTTATTAAAATAGATTCGCAAATAGAAATTTCACTTGTTCTAGTGTCATTGAATAATACAATATATGACTGTGTGTAATGGTCCTTAGACATTAATATTATCATTAATGCATTTCATCACTCATGAACATAAATTTTTATTTGAAAAAGCATGATGCAATATATTCGTAATGAGGTAGGGTATGTTGGGTGTTATGATTAACTTTTCATTAATGGATTAGTCAAGGAGTGATTTATCCATTCTATATTTATGGATTTTCATATATTTTCCATTTTATTGGAATATAACCATAACATTAACTTCCATTTCCATAGTGAAATGATGCATTTACTTCAGACAGTCAAAGAAATTTATTTCAAGAAAATAGGTTGGTGACACAAATGTACATCCATCTTGAAGATATATTATCATAAAAGGATTAAATTACTAAGTGAGTGTTCATATGTGATTATCATAGTCATAACATTAAGTTGTTTACTTGGTTTCTATGACCCATTTATTGATATAAATATTATACATTATAAATGAAAACCTAATACCAATGAGAAAGAATCCTAGAGGGTAATAGACTAACTGTTTCTGATGATCTCAATTAAATTATATTTAAATTTAATAAATATAATAAATATAATTATCAAGCCCAATGGATTATTTTATTCATATTTTATCAATCCAAAATTTTTATTGATGAATAAAATATTTAAATTAAAGCATTATTCAAGATTTGAATAAATGTTAGAGGAGTTCGAATGGGTCAGGATTATTTCCATTGTAAAATATTAATTAACGAGCTAGTTAAATAATATTTTTTATTATACTGTTTGGAACACCACAAAAAATAATCATATTAAAATTATTATTAAGTGGAATAGGGTTTATTAAATATTATAATATTATTCAAGGAATGAAAGGAAATTAATTAATATTTTAACATAAACCATAGATTTATAAATAGATATTTATGTATATTTTTTATTACAACCAAAAATCAAAATTTGAAAATAATTTTGCATAATTAAACTCTCTCTCAAATTCCCATTTCCTTATTCCACTTAATAACATTAAACAAAAGATAAATCCAATCATGATTGAATGACGGGTGATCAAAATGATTAAAATTGGAGAATAAACTCATTGTGCTTGCACCCTGAGATCGATAGGTGCTGCTTAGAGATCAAAGGAGAATATGTGGATCTCCACAAGAGGGATTCTATCCTTGGATCATCATAGTTCAGTGAAGGAAATCTGAAATGGTATTCTTGTATGATCCTCATCTATATCAAAGAAATAATACTCAGAGAAAGTATCAGTTTCATCCAATGTTATATAAATTAATTATGAATTTGACATGTGTTATCCTCGATCAGGGTTCCAATAAAATCAATATTAAAATAATTTAATATATCTCCCACTTCTGTATGCTTCCACATCACCTAGAACTAACAAGTGGTATTAGAGGGATGTTTTTTAAATTTTTTATTATTTATTTTCCTATTGATCCCTATGAAATAGTTATTGAATTTTCTATTCTTATTATTTGTTCTTTAATAAATTTCTAATTAACATGTTATCATCAAATAAATCATGTTAGTTAGGTTTTCAATGTTTGTAATTCTCTATAGAAATATAATGAATGACCTAAGACCCCATTAGGAACTGCCAACTTTTTGTCCTATAAGACAGGGTTAGATGGCGTGTAACCGGAGTACATGTCTTGTAACCAAGGATGTTTCACCTCGATATGTCATGATATACAGGGCATGCCACAAAGATATAACATTATGTTTTGTCCACATGTTTACAGACCGACATCATATATGATATTTCAAATTGCACCAACTGTATACTGCATACATGTCTTGTAGTTTTCATGGGTTAACAACATAAATAGCCCAATCAATGTGGTCATCATACACGGCAAAACTATGTGAGACTAAAAACATGGAGAACATATTATATACATTATTTTTATGTGGTTTACATGGCATATAGTTCATAATTTATAATATTTTAAGTATTTTATGATCCATTGTATGAGAATAGTAGACATGTGACATAAGGGGTACATGGTGGGTAGATTGCATGTACTTGGAGCGTGATCCATACGAATTACACACTGAAGGCCCTGGTGTGTATCTCGATCCCAGAGAAATTTGGATACATTTCATGAATCTAGAATGTACATGTCATTTAATATGGATGAGTCAACATGTCGAAGCCCCATGCATGAAACCCAGATACAAGAAAACTGAGGTACACAACTTGTAGCTGGATAGTACATGTTGTGTTGTCTCCCAATTACTAATATAATTAAATTACATTAAATTGATAATTAAATCACAATAACTTTTTTTTATTGGATCATTATGGATTTGGAAATTTAAAAATGGTTTTAGTGAACTTTCAATGCTCAATTAATTTATTGTGATAAAATATTTAACTATTGTTTCTGTCGTTTTTTTAAATGAATTAAATTAATAAATGGAATCTCCAAAACTAATTTAGATGGTCATTATGATGAAAGGGAATTAATTTATTGATTTAATTATTGGATAATTTAATCTCATTTATCATAATAATATGGGATGGATAAAGAAATTAATGTTTTCCATTTACTTGTATATTTTTCTTTCATGTATCATTGTTCATGAGATATACTTAGGACAGTGTATGTGTTGGAATTAGTTTGTTTTATTTTATTTCTCGGGTTTAAAATTATTTATTATTCAGTTAAATTTAATGTTTTTTTATTCATCACTCACTCCATTATTATGTATGACCTTTATGTCCAATTATATTTATGTAATACCCCTTTAACCAATCATTTTTTCCCTCACTTGCATTTAAGATATAAACAATTAAAATTAATTGAGTTTCCCAAGGAGCATGGAGATGGTTTATTGAGTTACCATAAAAATTTCAACCCAAGTGTTGCATAGATATATAAGTGGAATTTTTTAATTCATTCCCAGACCATCAAGAGAGGTTATTTTCAATAGATCACAGGTTGAGTTAATTTCCCCAAATTAAATCAAACACTGGATATTGATCATGAATTGGTCATTAAATTATTTATTTATTTCTATATATGTATTTATTTATTTTGTGGATGCATGCCTGTGATAAAATAAATTAATTAATTAATACGAAAATATAGAAATTAAATAAATAAATTTTGCATTAATGATTTATCATCATGGTTAATTAACTAAGTAACAACCAATTAATAATAACTAGACATGTTAATGATAAAAAAATATATAATTTATGAATAATAAATTAAAATACCTCAAATATATATTATATCAGAGCTTTTATTCCCTCAAATGATTTGAAATAAAATTCTTGGAGCTTAGTGTTTGACCCCTCCCCCCCATTGGGATATTTACGTTAAACATGGAGCTATTATGAATGTTATGGTTTAACTTTATTAAATTACATAAAGATAAGCATCCCTTGGTAAAATTTATTTATCATGGAGGAATGTGTTGAGGAAATCCATATTTAGGTTTTAGGATAAGGGATTATACTCAATATATCAAGGAGCTACAAGCCAATAGTTAGAAAAGTGCTTCCAACCTAAATACCTTCAAGTAAGATAACCAACAATTGTGGTGTTTTATGAAGGCGAATATGGATCCTGTAAATTAGAATGTCCTAGTAACTAGATATGAAAAGTTCACTAGTGATGGATTTTGGGACTTGATAAAATCCTGGGATATTTAATAAAAAATCATTTAATTTATTATTCGAAAAAATTTGTAATCAGTCAAAGTTTTTATAATATTTTATATTAATTTTACAATAAAATGAATTAGTCATCAGCCATACTATCCCTTCGATCATTATAAAAGAAAGATAATATCCTCATAGGAAATAACATCCAGGAATGGTTTATATTTATCTGGGTTGTGTTGCACCATGAATGTAAATCTTATGTACTATAATCCTCAATTCTTAATCCGCTTTCCTGAGAGATGATTGATTAAGGTTTCTTTTTATTTGAGAAAAATTTGAGTGATGCGGTTTACATTTAATGTTTAATTATTTCATCACTATCTAGTGAACTCAGAAAGTGTCACAAAAACATGGATGCATATAACAAGCTTGAGAACCTTCTCGTTCTTTACCCGAAGAGAGATATATTGGAATAGTTTGATATTTTGGAGTTTTTATTTCATATCAATTTTGAAGAGGGTTCCACAGCTGGGCCTCACATAGTCAATATAATTAGCTACATTGAGTAACAGGGGTAGTAGGATTTAAAATAAACAATTAAATGGGAACTAATCTAATTTTGGAATCACTACCTCAGAGCTTCTCTGGATTATTTTTAATTTTAACATGAAGAACGTTATGATGTATCTTTTAGGTCATCTGATTATTCTTTCCCTAGTTGATAACGGGATGAAGCATGAAAATAATTTTGTATTTATAGTGCGAATATATAATGGGAAAGAAAATACCTTTCATCCCAATTCTTCTTCTCATTCTTCCAAGTGGATTAAGATTAAAGGGAATTAAATTGAATAGTTTATTGTTTTTCTTGCATGTGGCATGAAGGGCCACAGAGGAAAAACTATAAAAATCCATCAATGAAAGGGTAAGATATATGGGGTATTTTTTTATCAAGTTCAATTTATTAGTTTCAACAAATGGGATATTAGATATATATTTCACCTCTCACATACACATTCAAATACAATAAAAAATTATATTAAGAAATATTGATTGATAGGAGTTAGATCTATGAGAATCTAATGAAGATAAATTTTATATTTTTAGCTATCAAGGACTTCTAAAAAATGTTTCTGACTAAAATGATCTCGATTTGATGTTGTTTTTGTTATGTTCCTTCTGCTAACAAAAAAAATATTTCTCTATTAAGACTTCATACTGATGGATTTATTTTCATGTTTAGAAATAAATTTTTCTTATTTTATAAATATATAATTTTTTATGGAAAATAAAATTTAATAATTTTCTTTATCTGATAGATTACATGAACCAATTAATGGAAATAGATAATGGAACTACTTCACATGACACATACCGCACCCAAATATGGCAGCAATAGCTTTGACATGTAAATTAAAAGAACTTGACAAAATTATACCATGATAGATATTTTGATTCTTTTAAACTTAAACAACATGGTATATGTCATGAATATTTAAAATCTAAATAGAAAAAATTCCCAATGAGTGGAAAAGGTGAAGGTTCTAAAGATGTTATTAAATTAGGTCATATATATGTGTCTAGAATATTTCCATTTGAAGAAAGGGGTGGGTACTCATAATTCATTACTTTTACAAAATATTTTCATTGATATTTATATCTCTAATTAATGAGTATAAGTCAAATTGTTTTGATAAATTCATGGAATTATAGAATGAAGTTGAGAACAATATTGGTAAGAATATTAAAAAAAATTCACTCAGATCATAGTTGGGAATAGATTAATCAAGTAATCATTTATTACTTATAGGAGTTTGGGATCCAATCCTGACTCACTCCTCCTTATAGAACCTAATTTAATGGTGTGTGTGAAAGGAGGAACCATGACTAATTGGAAATTGTGAGATCAATGATGAGTTATGTGATTATTCCATTATCTTTTTAAACATACGAATTTTAAATAGTAACCAATATACTAAACCAAGTTATAACTAAAGTGGTGGATGATATAACATACTGTTTAGGGAATAGAAAGAAACAGATGTTTTGATACATACATGTTTGGGGTTGTGAAGCATTTTTTCAAGGCCTATTGACGTAAAGAACTTGCATCCTAAGGGAAAATGTGCACCTTTATAGGATACCCCCAAGAGAAAATGGGATATTGCCAAAATTAACCCTCACAAAAAAGATAATAGTGTAAAAACATTATATATTCAATAAGATTGATCACATATCTAAAATGGATAGTGAGTTTGAGATATATTTTGATGATGTTTGGGCTTAATGTACGTAAGAGTTGGTACAATAATAGATTCCACAAACCCCAAGGAGTAAGAAACTATGCTAAAGGAATCAATATTGTATGGGAGTAAAAGGGAGGCTAGAGAACTAGAATTGTATGGTTAAATATCTACCAATGATAGTGACTCATTATTTTTAGATAATAATGATCCTCTAACAAAAATGAATTAGTAAGTGGCATAGATGTTTCCAAGTGGAAAGAATTTAGGAATTTTCCAAAGGACTCCATGTACCAAAACCATGTTTGGATTTTTTTTGATCCATTAGTGGATCTGAATCCTATTGGATAAAAATGGGTATTCCTGAAGAAACATGACATTGAATGAAAATTCAATACCTATAAGGCAAGAATAGATGAAAACGTCCTTAAACAATAGCAATCCATTGAATATTATGAATCCTTTTCACCATTTTCAATGTTAAAATCCATTGAAATTCTATATTGCATTATGTCTTACCTAGACTATGAGATTTAAAAAATTTATGTGAAAAAAACCTTCTTTAATAGGAAAATTTGGGAAAATTCGTATATGGAACAACCCAAAAGGTTTATGACTCCATAGTATGTCAACAATATAAAAAAATTTCAAAAAATAATTTTTGGATTAAATCAATATTTTAGTTCATGGAACATTACTTTTGATGAATACATAGATGAATTTGGTTTCATAATGAATCAGCGTGATCCTTGGGTCTAAAAATAGTTTAGTAGGAGTGGAGTTGTTTTATTAATAATATATGTCAATGACATTTTACATATTAAAAACAAAGCACAATTCTTAAAATTTATTAAGGAATAGATTTATAAATGATTCTATATAAAATTCTTGGTAAAGGAAGAAAATATTAATTAGATCAAGATCCATCATGTTAGAACCAAGAGAATTCTCTTTCTAAGCCATATTACCTAAATTTACAAGATACTAAAGAGATTTGGTAAGGAAAAATTTAAGAGGGGAGTGTTCCCAATATCACAACGCATTCAACATTCTTAGAAGATGTGTCCTCCATATGTGAGAAAAGAAATATAATGAAAAGGATTTCATATGCATCCATAATTGGTCCAGTCTTGTATATTCTACTATGTACATGGCTATATGTCAATTATGCATTATGTTTGGTTGGAAGATATCAAGCTGGCCTAGGTGACCACTATTTGATGATAAAAAAACTATCCTTAAGTATTTGAGATGTAATAAGGACTTATTATTATTTTATGTAGAAGATAATTAATTGGTCATCATAGGATATGAATATTCCACCATGAAAATAGATCAACATTACATGAAGTCACCAATTAAATACATATTTACTTTGAATGGAGGTTTCATGAGCTGGAAGAGCTCAAAGCTGGCTATGGTCACAAATTATATAGAATATTTCATGTATATTGTGGCAATTGAGGTAGCCAAATAAGTAGTATGGATGTCAAAATTCATCAACGATCATTATGTAGTACCTAGTATCAATAATCCTATCACACACTGTTTGGATAATAATGCTATGTTGGCCCTCTCAAAAGATCTAAGGGCACATCAACAGAAAAAGAAAATGCTTCCAAAGTATCCTCATTTTGTTTATTTTTATTAGATAAGTGAGTTTATGGTGAACAATATTTCCATGGAAGACAATGTTGTGGACCCCTTGAATCCATTACTTATCAAATAACTATGATTATCATGTGACGTCTAGTCGAAGATTATGCAAAGGCTGTTGGCTCTAGTCCAAGTGGGAGTTGGTGTCCTAGGACCAACTATTCGTACATTATTTACATATATAATCTATATATTGATTATTAACAAAACACTTTATTACATGTTTTTCATTATTCCAAATGACCCTAATTTATGAATGATTGAGATTATATATCGCATTAATAAGATCATTGTATTTTCTGTTATGAGAAGATCCTTGAAACTCTATGATGATTATCTTAAGAATAGTTTTATCATCAAATAACATACTATGTTGGGACACATAGTATATATACTTTCCGGTGAGGGTACTCATAAGGAGATGAGGATTCTTCACATGAATTTCTCACTTGGAAATCTCCATGATGGGAAATTGTGGGTACTAACCCAAAAGTAGTAATTACTCATCTTCTGGTGTCATTGCATAATCTTCTATGTGAGCATGTAAAATGGTCTTTATATGTTGAGATTATCATTAATGAAGTTCATGAAATGGGGACATATATTTTTGAATAAAAAAATGATGTAGTATGTTAATGGGGACGTATGGACCATTGGGTGCATCATGAATAACATCTCATTGACGGATATAGAAAGGAAGTATTATTCCGTTCAATATTTATGGAAGTTTATATCTTTACCATTTGATTAGAATAGAATTGTTGTATTAAATTTCTAGTTCATAGTGAACCAACACATTTATTTTACATATTTAATGAAATATGTATCAATAAACAAGGTTGGAGACATAGATATGTAACCTTCTTGATGTGATAATACAGAAGAATTATTATATTACATGTGATCATTTTTATGTGTTTTCTATAATTGTGACATTAAGTTCTTTCTCTTGGGTTCCTTCAACCATTCAATGATAGTAATCATGGAATTCAGGCATGCTCAACAAATTATAATGGTAAAGAAACCTATTGGGTCACACCCTATGTTTTTATGATGTTTTCCATTAAAAATCAATTTTAATTTAACTAAATTACTAAATATATTCTCAATAACAAGAGATAAGTTTATCAAAAATTTATCAATCTCAAATGATTATTGATGATTGAAATATTTAAATAAAATATTTATTCATCGATTTAATAAATGATAGAGGAGTTGAAATGGATCGAGACCATATTTGGTGAAAAATATTAATTAACAATCCACTAAAATAATATTTTTTGTTACACAAGATGGAACTCCCCACAAAATATTAATATTACTATTATTATTATTATGTTGAATGGGGATTATTAGAGATTAAAATATTATTTAATGGTTAGCATGAAATTAAATAATATTTTTATCTAAACCCCAGATCTATAAATAGATGGTTATGTATATTTTGTATTGTATCCCAAAATCGATACTTTAGAATCCATATAAACAGCGAAACTATCTCCTGACTCCCCCTTTATCTCCTCCTCCCAAGAATGAAAAATGTAGGATATATTCATTAAATATGAAATGAATAGATATCAAAACAAATAATATAAGGAAATCATCTTGTCGCATTAGCACTAGAAGATTGATTTGAATTTCTCATAGATCAAAGGAGCATATGTGGATCACCACTAGATAGATTCTATCCTTGGATCCTCCTGGCGAAACTAAGGAAATATGAATCATTTTTTTGGATAACCAAAATCTATATGGAATAATGAATTGTCCGATCCAAAATTCATTTATTCTGGTATTAAATAAATTAATTATAAATTTTACCTACAAGATCATCACTCGGGGTTTTTAAAAACTCAACATTAAAATAAATTTTAATATATCACCACCACCGCATGCTTCTGCTGTACTGGGAATCGACATGATATAATATGATAAATATTCCATGTCGGGTTATATTTCAAGAATTTTTATCTCAATTTTGTGATTATTCCTTTCCAAGGACTATGAGAGTGGAAATTACTTGGGAGGACATGCATTGTCATGACCCGTCCTCAGGCCCGTGCCGTGACTACCCTAAGCCTGCCTTCCATAGGCCAGGGGCTGGAGACTAGCACCAAAGGCGTAAAACCCGATAAAAAGGGAAGGCATTGCCTTTATAAAAATAAACAACACAATAGAGTACAAGAAGAAACAACCACTAAGTAAAGTAGTAAAACAAATGTGCTGAAAGTACAAGGGGCCAGAAATACAAGCCCAAAATAAAGGTACAGCTACAACCGAAAGAAAAGTACAATTCAAAAGGGAAACAGTTGAAAGGTGATGAGCCGCTCCTGGATCGTCCTCTGTCTTCCTACCTGAAGGGTAGGTAAATATCTCCTCCTCACCACTCCACGCCAGTCTGTCTCCTCCGGGTACCGACTCATCGTGAATCCACCTCCAGGAACCGACTTGATGTGAGATCCTCCTCCGGGTACCGTCCAGCTCTACAATCCTCAACCACGATCAGTGATGTCCGTCGTCTGCAACGAACACAACGTAGTGCGGGAAAAGCTCGTGCAAGGGTGAGTATACGATACTTTGTAGGGAACATGAGACCCCCGAAGATCTCCCTAAATCCACAAAGGATAAAACACAAAGAAAAGATACAAACATGAAATAACAACCAACTTTACATTGGTATATTCCCATAAAAACACCCAAGTCATCAATTCCAGCTCGACTCCAACATCCGTGCCCACGTTCGATCACGTCCACACAGGATAGTACAACCTAATCCACACGGGAAATCACAACTCCTTCCACATAATTAGAAAGTCAATCATATCGAAGATAATGATTGAAAGTCAAGACTCAGCTCAAACCATGATTTATTCATGATGTCGAAAACACAGCTGCTGGAGAACTCCTCCTCTATCGAGTACAATGGGTCTGCCGCTACAACCAAGAGCTATCCACTAACCTTGGACTCTTGAATTTCACCCCATGTTGAGTACAGGGGGCCTGCTTCTACAACCAAGAACTTCCAACCATGGGTCTACCACTACAACCAAGCGCTCCCCCTCATAGCCTACAGAGGTACTCCTTCTGTTGAGTACCGTGGGTCTGCCACTACAACCAAGTGCTCCTCCGCCGTGGGTCTTCCGCTACAACCAAGCGCTCCCCACTGGGCTATCCGAAACACTTTGAGTCGATCAATCAACAGTCGTCAAGTCTCATCCATCTCTACGGTTTCATAAGGATTGAAAGTACAGTAGTCATCAATGCCGAACCAACGGAGGATTCCCATACGGTTGTCATCATCGTCGAACCCACAGAGGATTCCTAATACGAATGTCTTCACCGTCGAACCTACAGAGGATTACAAGTAAGAATGTCTTCACTGTCGAACCCGCGGAGGATTCCAATACATTTTTCATCATCGTCGAACCCACGAAGGATTCTAGTACGAAATTCTTCACCGTCGAACCCACGGAGGATTCCAATACGGTTGTCATCGTCGTCGCAGTCGCAGCCAGCTCTAGGGTTTCCGCACACAGCACGCTCATTCCAGGAGGGTTCGCTCCACGAGCCATGAATTCGATACATCTACTGTCACGTACACCTGGTTTGATGTATCGCAATGTTCCATCACATAGATACGAACACAACGTGATATACGACGTGTCGAGCAGACGCCCGGTCTGAGAGTTATTGGATTTTTTGTCTAAGGGTCCCGGTTGGTTTTTAAATCAAATCCAACCCGACTGTACTCCAACTGAATCTAAACCTCGAGAGGAGTAAGCCATAAGAACCGTCTCACTAAGAGGAATCAAACAAAGTCGATGGCACGTCAATCGGACGTCTAGAGATCAATTTATAAGTTTTTCCGCTCCCCGGGCCCAGTTTGTTTCGTGTTCGAACCAACCCGGCCATACCAAAAGTTCTGAGAAACGTTGAGTTTAATATACCGAAATGGCCATCTCGATCCAGGGATTGTATCACAGCTGACGGTGCGTCGATCGGAGGTCCATAGCCCATGTTAAGTGCATTCGAACGAACCTATCTTGTTTTTAGGGGGTTTGGGCCTAGACCGAACCGACCCCGAACACCCTGGGTCGGCCCGAAATGGGTCGACCCGACCCGGGTCCAGGTCCGACACACAAGGGTGTGGCCTAGCCTGGCGGGTGTGGCCCGGCGTGGGGGTCTGACCTGGCGCGGGCGGCCTGGCCTAGCCCGGGCGGTTCAGCCCGGCGCGGGCGGCCCAGCCCGGCGCGGCCGGTCTGGCTCGGCGGGTGCCTCGCGCTGAGCGGACGTGGGGGGGTGTGCTGTCGCCCTTGCTTTTCTAACTGCGGCCCCCACTTGGGGGACCGACTGACCACCTGACGGGGGTTATGAACCCCCGGTCATCCGAAATCCGGCCAGCTATAATGGCCGGCCGGTTGCTGCTGCGGGACCTGCTAGTCCTGCCCCCTTGAAGTGCCTGTGGTCGGAGGTCCAGCCGCCCTCCATGCTCTGCCACGGCCAAAGGCCGCAGCCTTGTCTGACCGGAACCGCACGACGGTGCCGCGCCCTTCCGTCGCGGCCCCGCTCTGGCTGTGGCCTCTACGTGGTTCTCTGGTGCGGCCTGATGGCGCCACGCCCCTTCACCGCGGCCCGACTCTATCCGCGACCTCTTTCACCCTCAACGGTGCGGCGTGATGGCGCCGAGCTTCTTCACCGTGTTCTTTCTTGTTTCCGCATGGTTCCATTGCACTGCGTCGCCTTTGTTCAAGCCGCAACGTACACAACATCAAATGGGGAGGAGGATCGGCCGTGTTCGGGTGGTCCGACCTCCTCCCGTTAAATTGACAACAGGTGGCCCGAATATTAAATGAAAAATTCAAGTAATTATTTACGAAAAAAACCAATCCCATATGTGATGAAGTCGTCGAACGAAGGTCGTCGTGGGAAAATGACATCGCGGAAAACGGCGTCGTGAAAGACAACGTCGCGGATCGAGGCTTCGTAAGAGTCATCGGTGTTATCCTGATGAAGAAAGTGGTGCGTCTTTATTCTCTGGAAAAGGCATCTCTCACCAGCTGTGGGGAGGAGAGAAGACGACACGCTAGTCTTCCTTTGCGGTGACGGCGTTCTTCGTCGAGGTCTTGATGTTCTTCACGTTCTTCAACGTGAAAGACGATGTTCATCAAGACCTTGGTTATTTTCGCCCCAGACTCCACACAATGATCCATCCAAAAACAAATTAAGACTTTGTCTTAATTTATCCACACATACCAACATTTCTAAAATTCAAAAACCTCATTTAATTAATTAACGAGATTCTATTAATTGAATGGGTGTATTGGCATTCAATTAAAGAGATAGGGAAGGTCATAAAATTATGGGGGGTTTCCAACATTAAAGAGGTGGTTTAGGGGATTTGATGGGGGTGGGGGCCCGTGTGGGCCCCACCTCACTATTAACCTCACATGGGTGGTTAGTTCCACCCAACTTCCATCCTTAGGATTTAACCACTTAAAAGAAATAAAATTAGTAGCCCAATTTTATTTCTCTATAGTCTTAATTCACAAAATTAAAAAACTCTTCCCAAGAAAACACAACTCTGGAAAAAGGTCTTCTTAAGCAAAAAAATCGGTGTTGCGGTTTCAACGGTGCCCTCAGATTTCGATTCTAAGCACCGGTTCAAATGTTAGAAAAATCCGCTTATTCGTTCACTGAAATCACCCAAGCTAAACATTGTAAATTGATTTCCAAAAAACCGTGCCTCAGAATCAGGTTCCATCAGAAGCCACAGACTCGCAAAATTCCAAAAAAATTAAGAAAAAAAATTCCTTGAAATTTTCGGGTCTTTACATTACTCCCACCTTAGGGCTTTACTTCCCCGTAAAGCTATAACACAAACTAGGGAAACAAAAGTGGTGATGAGAATGCAACTGAGCCTCCCACTCCCATGTGCTCTCCTGTAGGTTCCCGTGATGCTAGAGAAAATGCACATGAGGAATCGACCATCCACGTAGGACCTGCTCATATTGATCCCCGTTCTCCACTAGAACCTCTGTGAATGTCGCCACGACATCGACGTCCAACTCCCTGAGGTCGATGATGTTTGAAGGGTCATGCACGTATCTCCTTAGCTGAGATATATGGATGACATCTTGCACCCGGTGAAACTGAGGTGGAAAGGTCAAGCAGTAAACCACCTCGCCTACCCTGCTGAGGACCTAGAAAGGTCCTTTGTACCTTGGAGATATCTCATCGCCTCAGCTACATCTCTGTAAACCTCATCGAGGTGAGACCCGTATATAAACGTGGTCGCCATCCTCGAACTCTAGAGGCCTCCATTTCCTGATTAGAACCGAAACTCAACACTCATGCTGCCATGAGGGTATGGTTGGTCGATCCAAGAGTGATCGGCCAAACCCTCCTATGCACGAGTAATCCTGTGCTGCTTGGGGTTTCATTTTCGCCGACCTAGGAAAACCCATCCCGACGTTTTCCTAATACCGTCAATTTCTGTATGAACTGGAATTGCCCAGTCCATAATAAAACTAACGTAGTAAGTCCTCGATACTGGCAACAAAAGGTTCCAACTGAAACTCTCGCCTCAAGGGTCAGATCACACCATCAGCACAAGTGTGATTATCGAGTCTCCTCCCAAAGGTATCTCCAGACGTGAGGGTCAAGTCAACAGCTTAACCGGAAACTCTAGGTCTGGGACAAGATTCATGGAAGGAAGGGATGATTCATATCAAAGTCTTGTTGTTACGGCAGCTAGTAGAAGACACAGTCTGTACCTCGAATCATCCTTAGAGACATTCGGTCGCACTCCTTGACCGTATGCAACTACTCTTTCCCCCGTCCTCCAGCTCCCTGAGCCAAGCAAGGATTACAAAGGCGGGTGGCTGCAACATGTCAAAATGTTCACCACCACATGCTGCTCTCCTAGCTCTGCTTCTGCATCTTCCGCCTTGCAGATTCATTTTTCCTTTTTTACTTCCTCTACTTGAAACATTTTACACACCCAAGTCTCTGAGACTGGCGCTAGTTTCCTTCTTTCCCACTGCTAACCTTCACTGACTGCATCCATTCAGCAAAAGAATTCTCAACAGCAAAGGTTCTTTCTAGGACCCAGGCATATGTAGGAATGCATAGAGAAAAAAGTGCTGGCTCATATTTCCTTTAGACAGACCTCACTCAGAAGTCCGATCCCTAAAGCACCGATTGCATCATAGTCATCGAGTACCATGAATGGTTTGGTATGCCCGATGAATTCTCAACTACCGAAATGTCATCTTGCTGAAGCTGTATATGCTCTAGAAGACTCTCAACCACCTCCTCAAGTCAGTCCTCATCCGACTGAGAGTCATGCTTGCCTCGGAACTTGAGGGATATCTGGTGCTGAAACATGTAAGGAACTAAGCCTACAAGTGTCCTCTACCGGTACCTCCGGTAGTGTCTGCTGACCAACAGGTAGTGAGGTAGCTGACACACTACCCGAAGACACTCTCTCAGGAATCTGTCCACATACTGAAGCCTCATCAATATTCGGACCATCCTCATGGTCACTCACTGGAAAACACTAGAAGCCAAGTCCACCATCCACTCTACTGATGTCTCAGTTAGGCAGAAATATCTAGCAATCGCCTCCAGCCAGTCCTCTATTGTCTGGGAATCTACCTCGCCTCGTAACCTCGGAGGCCTCTACTGCTGGAACTTGTGCAACGTGATCTACCGGCGTGCACTGTCTACTAATATGGCTAGTGGAATCTTCTACCTAACAGGTGGTGGTGCTGCTGGTACACCACCCGAAGGTGCCAACATTGAAAGAGGGACACACCCCAGAGTCTCGTCGCTCGGTGGGCTGTCATCGAGTAATCTCTCAGAACCTTAGCTGGCTACCGTCGTGGGGCCATCCTGAAGAGGAGTAGGTGTGCCACGGTCACCGATTTATACCTGGTGAGCTGACACAAAGTAATCACAAAGAAACCTTTTGAAACACACATGCAATCAATTTTTTTGTGTACTGAGTCGTAAATCAGAAGTCAGGGTCCTGGTGTATGGATACGTCATCCGCCGCACCAACATTGGACTCCCTGGACTGATAACCACACTCAAATACCCTTAACACTATTGCTTCACTTAGAGAATGATCAGAGTCCTATGTTCTGTGGTAGAACCGAACTCCTCTGATACCAATTTTTCACGACCCGTCCTCGGGCCCGTGCCGTGACTACCCCAATCCCGCCTTCCATAGGCCAGGGGCTGGTGACTAGCACCAAAGGTGTAAAACCTGATAAAAAGGGAAGACATTGCCTTTATAAAAGTAAACAACACAACAGAGTACAAGTGGAAACAACCACTAAGTAAAGCAGTAAAACAAACGTGCTGAAAGTACAAGGGGCCAGAAATACAAGCTCAAAAGAAAGGTACATCTAAAACCAAAAGAAAAGTACAATTCAAAAGGGGAACAACTGAAAGGTGATGAGCCGCTCTTGGATTGTCATCCGGCTTCCTACCTGAAGGGTAGGTACAGATCTCCACCTCAGCACTCCACATACGTCCCTCTCCTCCGAGTACCGACTCGTCGTGAATCCACCTCCGGGCAGCGACTCGACATGAGATCCTCCTCCGGGTACCGTCCATCTCTACACGCCTCACCACGATCAGTTATGTCCGTCGTCTTCAACCAAAACAACGTAGTGCGGGCGAAGCCCATGCAGGGGTGAGTATACGATACTCATTAGGGACCCTGAGACCCCCGAAAGTCTCCTTGAATCCAAAATGGATAAAACACAATGAAAAGATACAAACACAAAGTAACAACCAACTTTACTTAGGTATATGCCCATACAAATACCTAATCCATCAATTCCATATTGGCTCCAAATTCCGAGCCCAAGTTCGATCACGTCCACACAGGATAGTACAACCCAATCAACACAGGAAAACACAACTCATTCCACATAGGAAGAAAGTCAATCATATCGAAGATAATGATTGAAAGTCAAGACTCAGCTCAAACCAGGATTTATTCATGATGTTGAAAACACAGCTGTTGGAGAAATCCTCCTCTATTGAGTACAGTGGGTCTGCCGCTACAACCAAGAGCTATCCACTAACCATGGACTGGTGAAGTACTCCCCCTATCGAGTACTGTGGGCCTACTGCTACAACCAAGCACTTCCCACTATGGGACTGCCGCTACAACCAAGCGCTCCCTCTAATAGCCTACAGAGGTACTCCTTCTGTTGAGTACCGCGGGTCTGCCGCTACAACCATGCGCTCCTCCACCATGGGTCTACCTCTACAACCAGGCGCTCCCCCCTGGGCAATCCGAAACACTCCGAGTCGATCAATCAGCAGTCGTCAAGTATCATCTAGCTCTAGGGTTTCATAAGGATTGAAAGTACAGTAGTCGTCACTGCCGAACCCATGGAGGATTCCTGTACGGTTGTCGTCATTGGCGATCCCATGGAGGATTCTTAGTACGAAAGTCTTCACCATCGAACCCGCGGAGGATTCCAAGTACGAAAGTCTTCACCATCGAACCCGCGGAGGATTCCAATACGGTTGTCATCATCGTCGAACCCACAGAGGATTCCAGTAGGAAATTCTTCACCGTCGAACCCACAGATGATTCTTGTATGGTTGTCATCGTCGTCGCAGTCACAGCCAGTTCTAGGGTTTCGGCACACAGCACACTCGTTCCGGGAGGGTTCGCTCGATGAGCCAAGAGGTCGATACATCAACTGTCACGTAGACTGGGGTTTATTATTCACAATGTTCCGTCATATTGATAGGAACACAACGTGACAGACGACGCGTCAATTGGACGCCCGGTCTGAGAGTTATTGTCTTTTTCTGTCCCAGGGGCCCGATTGGTTTTTAAGTCAAAAATAACCCGACCATACACAAACTGCATCCAAACCTTGAGTGGAGTAATCCAAATGAACCTTATCACTAAGAGGAATCCAACAAAGTCGATGGCACGTCAATTGGATGTTCGGAGCTCATGTTATAAGTGTTTCCGTTCCGAGGGCCCGGTTAGTTTCATGTTCGAACCAACCCAGATGTACCCAAAGTTCTCCAAAACCTTATGTCTAATATACCAAAATGACCGTCTCGATCCAAGGATCGCATCACAACTGACGATGCATTGATCAGAGGTCTGTAGCCCATGTTACGGTCATTCGAACGAACCTGTCTGGTTTTTAGGGGGTTTTGGCCCGGACCGACCTGGCCCAGAGCCCCCTGGGTCGGCCCGAACCCGGTCGACCCGACCAGGGTCCGGGTTCGGCCAACTAGGCCGCGGCCCGGTCTGACCGGCTAGGCGTCCAGGCCCGGCACGGCCGGTCCGGCTCGGCGGGTGCCGCGCGCTGAGCGGATGCGGGGGGGGGGGGGGGGGTGGGATGCCCCCCCCCCTTGCTTTTTTAACCACGGCCCCCACGTGGGGGACTGCCTAACCACCTGCATGGGGTTACGAACCCCCGGTCTTCCGGAATTCGATCGGCCATAATGGCCGGCCGGTTGCTGCTGCGGGACATGCTGGTCCCACCCCCATGATGCACCGGCGGTGGGAGGTCCGGCCGCCCTCCATGCTCCGCCGCGGCCAAAGGCCCCAGCCTTGTCCGACCGGCACTGCACCCCTCCGCCGCGGCCCCGCTCTGGTCGCGTCCTATACGTGGTTCTCTGGCACGGCGCGATAGCTCTGCGCCCCTTCACCGCGGCCCGACCCCAGCCACGGCCTCTTTCAGCCTCAACGGCGCGGCGCGACGGTGCCGCGCTTCTTCGCCGCATTCTTTCTTATTTCTGCATGGTTCCATTGCACCGTTCCGCCTTTGTTCAAGCCGCAATGAACACAAAATCAAAGGGGGAGGAGGATCGGCTGTGTTCGGGTGGTCTGACCTCCTCCTGTTAAATTTATAACACGCGGCCTGAATATTAAACGAAGAACGCAATGAATTATTTATGAACAAAACAAAACCCCTACTTGATGAAGTCATTGAACGAGGGTCGTCGCGGGAAAAGGACATCACAGAAGATGGCGTCGTGGATCGAGGCTCCGTAAGCGTCGTCGGTGTTCGCCCGATGAAGAAAGCGGCGCATCTTCATTCTCTGGAAAAGGCATCTCTCATTGGCTGCGGAGAGGTGAGAAGACGGCACGATGGTCTTTCTTCACGGTGACAACGTTCTTCGTCGAGGTCTTGACGTTCTTCGCGTTCTTCAACATGAAAGATGATGTTCATCGAGACCTTGGTTATTTTCTCCCCAGACACCACACAATGAACCAAAAAAAAAAACAAATTAAGACTTTGTCTTAATTTATCCACACATGCCAACATTTTTTAAAATTCAAAAACCTCATTTAATTAATTACCGAGATTCAATTAATTGGATGGGTGTGTTGGAATTCAATTAAAGAGAGAGAGAGAAGGTCATAAACTTATGGGGGGTTTCCAACATTAAAGAGGAGGTTTAGGGGATTTTAAGGGGGTGGGGCTCGTGTGGGCCCCACCTTACTATTAACCTCACATGGGTGGTTACTTCTACCCGACCTCCATCCTTAGAATTTAACCACTTAAAAGAAATAAAATTAGTAGCACAATTTTATTTATCTATATCCTTAATCCACAAAATTAAACAACTCTTCCCAAGAAAACACAACTCTGGGAAAGGTCTTCTTAAGAAAAAAAATCAGCATTGCGGTTTCAACAGTGCCCTCATATTTTGATTCCGAGCACCGGTTCAAATGTTAAAAAAACCCGCTCGTTCGTTCACTGAATGTACCCGAGCTAAACTTCAGAAATTGATTCCGGGCACACAGGGGCTCGGAATCAGGTGTCGTCAGAATCAACAGACTCACAAAATTCCAAAGAAATTAAGAAAAAAAATTCCATGAAATTTCTAGGTTTTTACATGCATATTACCTGGTGGGGGATGTTAGTTTTAGATTATTCATCACTAATTAGGGAGATTTAGTTTTTTTACCAATGATGAATAATTATGAGGTGAATAGGGTTATGCACTTCGAGTGTGGTTTGTGCTATGGAATTTAGATATATTTTAATTTCATTCACAATTAAAATTTATTATAGGTTTTTAATATGACCCATATATATATGAAAAACCTGAATGGTGGTGAGTCTATAAGAATATGGATTCTAAATAGGGGATGATAGTGGGTATTCATGTGTTAGGTATCATCTATTTATTGGTTTACACTAGAGACGCCGTGGATATGGTATTTATAATGGTGACCCATCTCTTCTTACAAGGGGAGGGGTGTTAGTAGAGCATTACCAATGTATTAAGCCCCAAAACATTTATTTTATATTCTCCTGTCAACTATTGCAGTGTATATTTTCATGGAATATGGTGAATGTGTCGCGGTATTATAGGTGTGCTCTATAATTATCTAGTAAAATAGGATCTTTTCATATGATATTTTTTTTGGAGAGACCACAAGGGCCGCAATAAAGTTATAGTTTGGTTTTCCAGGTTGTTCCAATCATGGTAGAGGTTTTGGTTCCTAGTGTAATGTGGAATAACACCATCACATATTTTATTCTTAGGGAAATCTTGAATGGGAATAAAGATGATGATTAGGATAGTTTCATTCTATTTATCATTCTTCTAAAAAATATGATACCTTTACATATATTGTTTATGGGACATAATTTGTAGCTTCCATAGTGTACACTTGTTCTCTTGAAATAAGATCATAATATTATTTCATATCATCTTAATTTGTTGAGGGATTGGGGTCTTCCATTTAGAAATTTTATTTGGAAATGGAGATAAATATTCCATTAAAGACATGATCAGGGGATATTTAGATTTTTTAGGTCTATATCACAGTGATTTATGTATATTACTTATATTTTAATTTAATCAAGCTAAATATGAAAAGTATCAATGTGATCCTTGTGGTTGATTTTCTGGTTTGGTATTAAGTCTAAATCAACTACTATCATAAATGGGTAATTTTCACATCAATTAAGGGTGATAATTATTTATTAATTAAAAAATGGTATATATATAGTCATTTCATGTGGTACCTGAGTTTCATAAGCTTTTCATAATTAGAACCCAAATTTATAGACCCATTTAATAAAATAAGGGGCACATCAAGTAGTCTTTCCTCTATTAATTGACTAGATATCTTATATTTTTCTATGAATTTATTAGGCCTTTTAAATGAGATTGAGGGTGATTTTAGAAATATTATTTTTGTTGGAAAAAATTTCATATCTATTATTCCTTACAATATGGATCCTATTGTGTTTTATAATCTAATGGATCTACTATATGATTTAATGGTGAATGGGTTTATAAGGATAAGTATGTACCATTGGTGTGTTTTGTTATTATTCCCTAAAAAAGTGCATGGATCCTTTACCTTGCGTACAGACTATTACTAGATAAAGAAGGTAGACGTCAAGAACATATATCCAGTTCCTTGTATAAATTTTCTTTATAAACATTTGTAAGGGGGTAGTGTTCTACATGATTGATAAGAGATGAGTGTATCATTAGTTTTTAGTGAGACCTTCTGATATAATTCATAAGAAATTTATGAGGAAGTATGGAATTTATGAGTAATTTTTGTTTTAAATTGGTTTGAAAAAATATTTTGAATTTTTTTTGGACTTGATGTACAGGGAAATCCAACTTTACTTGGAATGATCTACATAACATCATAGAGAATGTTATATTATACGTTGGTATATTAGATTACCATGATACGACCAATGTTGTAGTTCCTTAGGAAAAAAACATGAGTTTCTTAGATCAATGGTTCATTTAGTTTTTTTATATTACTATAGGTTCTTACATGACTTCTATTGAATTCACGTGTTGATTAAATCCTTCACCAAAATGGGTGAGTTTTGTCTATTCATATCAATCTCATAGATCCTTTGAAAATCTTAAAGGATATATGGTTATAGTGATAATCCTAAACACAAATGATTATTGTATTAATTAAGTATGTTGTGTAAATCATCAACATTCAGTCTAATAGTGGATATTTTATGTGGGTAGTTTAGTCTCATATTGGATAAGGTAATTGAGACCACTTATTTCGAATTACCTAAATCATTATTTATAGTAGGTAGTATAAGTGTATGATTTTTTATGTTAGCATCACTTTCATTTTGGTGGCTGTTTTTTTGAATGGAAATTCCATAAAATACTAAAGTATATTTTTTTGTATAAGGATTAAAATTACTTGAAGTGGGTGGGGGTTTAGTATATTTATTTCTTCAAAGATAAGTTTAATTTAACCCATTGAAATGGGAACATAATTTATGATACACTATATAATAAAAATCAGCCTCATGTAGTGCAGTACGATAAGAGGATGTTGGAGATGATGGATATCTTCACTAAAATGTATCTTGACATCTAGAAGCAGCACGTTAAAGTGATATTGACTTTAAAAACAATTAAAACTTCACCCCATGGTAGGGTTTAGGTAATCCAAATATTATATTTTTTATTTTCTTATGATTAGGGATATTATATATGGTGGGTATTTTCAACCACATTATTCCCGCCACACTAATGATATCATTAATGTTTGAGGTAGTGTTTTAGCCCCTACGAGTATATATAGGGATACAGTGAGGGGATCATTGTACATGATGTAGGTTTTATACCTAAGTATTGAAAATATATACCATGATATTGGTAGATAGTACTAGTGTCCTAAGATAAAGAGTGACATGGATGGGTTTTTCATGTAGTGCTCTACTTTTCAGTTGGTAAAGTCCAAGAAGAAGTAATCCCATGGTCTTACATAGTCCATAAATATTTTTTACTGAAATTGGGATGATATGTCCAAAGACAATAGGAATGAGTTGCTTATGATACAACAATTCAGGGTTGGGATGTTACAATTTTTTGATTAGTTGACTGTGTTTTGTGATTTTTTATTAATATGAGATACATTCTCTATCAATACGTTTGGTAATATTTATGTTTTAGAGATATTAAAACTTAATGGGGGACCTTAGAGTATATTATAAAACTAACTTGCATCTTATAAATTTTCTTTTATCAAGGGATTTAGAATGTTTATTATATACAAGTTTACTTTAGAACAACCTACCATCTTCAGATATACGAGAAGTATGAGAATATGATGAATATACTCAAGGATAACCTAAAATAATGCATCCATGCTTTTATATGATTTAGAAGATTCAAAGAATGCTTTTAAATTTTTATTAAAAAAATAATTATCTAGATTTTATTCATATGGAACATTTTTTTGACTTATATAGTAGGTTTTCCTGACCACCTATGTGTTCATTAGTGGTTTGGAAGTTATTTTTTATTATGGTTAGTCTCTTTAGTGGAAATCGATGATATTAAAATTATCATAAAGTGTTGTGTTACCAATCATTATAGGAAATTACCTTATGATGACGAGTGATTATTTTATATAGGGTTCCAAGAGTCTGATCTGGTGTTCTTAAAAGTGTTTCCTAGATTGAGGAATTAGAGAATTTAGTGGTAGTGAAGTTATAATAAAGTTTCATATCGTTATTTGTTATCATCAATAGTATTCGTACAGTTGAATACAAGTAATATATTCCTTCATGCTTTAAGGGTATTCAAGATGTATTTGATGTCTCTCAACTATGAATACCATATCCTATTACATCTATGTGATTAATGATATGAATGTTGAGTTTCATAAATATTACTAATTTGAGGAATGGTCATTACATTCTGTTGATTAAGGAGAGATGGCTCATTATGGTAAAAAGGTTTGAAAAGTAGGTTTTATGTTGATGAACATGTGTATCGATGGGGATTAATGGGAGTGGGACACTAAAATGTTGGTTCAATGGTTGGGGCTGTTCATCAATGAGTCCTAATGATTTTTTAGAGATGTGACTATAGAACATGTAAAATTGATGTAGGGTATGATTAAAAACAATGAAACTTATCACAGTATGAACATGGTTTATTTTTTTCTGTGAATAAAACATGTGAATTTTAGTCTTTTTTGTGTATTTAAGTTGTTGATGGGGTATTGATGTTGTTTTTAAGAAGTTATGTGTTTTTGTAATATTTGTTACAAATGTATTGTCACATTTTAGAGGGTTATGGTTGTACGAGAACATTGGTAAAAAAAGGGTACCATCATGACACAATACATTGATTTTGTTTCATAATTGGAGAACTCATGTGAATAAAATATATTGGGCCAGTGTCCTCTTGAGAATAAACATTACTATCATTAGGAGTGACAATATTATTTTTGAGGTAACTATAAAATAGAAATAACAATGTAATATAAATAATATCTCATAGGAAACTAGTCTAACTATAACCCCCTGGGTTTTTCTATCAATGATAAATATTATGGAGGGGTGATAGGGGAAGTTCTATGCTTCTATGGGGTAGTTATTCTATAAAGATATACTATTGTAAATGTGTTATAATATGTGGGATTAGTAACACTATAATGGTCAAGGTCTCATATTTATTCATCTACCCACGAGGGGTGTTTCTCAATAAGAAGTGGGGCCTCTTACCAAGGATTCCATTGAGGGACATTGCACCCGTACTAGTATGGTTATGCCATAATATAAGAACAACAATTCTTTAAAAAATAAATTAAATGGTTTTAATGTTAGAAGTAAAAAAATGAGATTTTTCTATTTTTCAAAGTATATAGATCTATAGATCATATGAAACATCCATTCCCCTTTAAGAAAGATCACTCATTCCATAATTATTTTCATTTTCCATTAATTCAATTAGATCTCAAAAAATGAATCCACTCCTCCTCCTACGACATTCCTTTGTTTCTCTCTCTTTTTTGTATATTCATGGAATTTATGGTTGATTATGAATTTTTTTATATTTTCTCTAATTTGATTATTCAATCCATTTGGGACTAAATTAGAAGGTAATATTAAATTATAATCCTCCAACAGTCTTAAGAAGTGGTCTATAAGATAAACCTAAATCCAAGTTTTATTTTATATGTGCATATGATGTGTAGTATTGTTGAGAAATTGGACCCATTACCAAAATTATAGTTAAATATATCTCTATTATTTTCAATACTTGAATAAATTTTCCTAGACTGTAAGGGGTTGTTGATAATGGTTGAAAAAATTATTTTTCATCCATGTCAGGTATCCATTAGTTAATATTAAGGGGAATTGGTATAATAATCCTAAAGGATTCTTGTAATTGAGTTGTAAACTAGTGAGTTTTATATTTATGTTCCTGTGTGAATCACTTAATTGAGAGTATGTTCAAAATATATGTTATCATGGTGTTGATACTAGGTTATTATGGGTTTGATCAATTTTTTAGGTGATTACAAACCCCATAATAATAATTATTAGAATCTTGGTAGTGCATATAATTTGGATATATTAAAAAGTGTGTATGTTGTATAAATCTTTTATCTTTAAAGTATAAAATTTTATTTTTAACTCATATTTAATTGTAAATAAATTCAAAATTTATATAAATTTATTATGGGTTAGACACTTATCTATCTTAATATGTGATTGATTAAGTAGGTGGGAACTATTCAAACCCCTATGAAATGTTGAGATATAAAGAGATGATACCAGGGGTTGTTGTGGTTTTATCCTTATCATTGATGAATTTTTATGTCATGAGATATGTGGTATGAGTGGTACCTATTAAAACCCTTCAATAGATTATGTGAGACGGACTATGGGAATGCTCATATACAAACAATGGAGCAGTCCAAGAGATATGATATCCGAGGATAGTGTATATGTTTCCCTAGGGGTTGACGTTGAAACAAAAAGGTGTTAATGGAGGGTATTATGTAAACCTTGTTTTCTATTAATGAATAATTATATAATAGTAAGGTACCACTCTGACCCCTAGTTTCATTAAATACCATGTTTCGAAACACTCTGACACTAGACGTATAATGTATTGTCAATCACGAATATAGTATTCAATCCTGCAGATCGACTGTGAATTATAATATTTCACTTTCCAATAACAATTAAGAAAATTCCCCATGAACACTATTTAAAGTAGATATATTTATGAAACATTTTTAGTTTCCTACATAGTTTTACTCACATCCTACTTGATATTTTTTAATACTGTAAAAGGCTCCATGAATTTAGGTCATGAAAAGTGTAAGGACCCAATTCTTGATGGTTAATCTGGATAGATTGGATGGATCTTAGGGTTGGGAATAGGCTATAAATCAAGAATTTTTGTTTTATATATATTATTTTTTTATTCCATGATGTATATGTTCCACCCATGAGGGATCCTACTCTTTTCAATGAGCTTTATATTACATGTTCACTTTTTTATATGGTTATAGCATGGGATTATTTATTTTATTTTTTGAATCTTTATATGATGTCAGTTTATTCGGGATTGATTAGTATTTTTGTTATTGTTGTAGCCATATATTTTATTTTTGATTAACTGATATAGGGGTAGAGTTTCAATACATTATTATTATACCCTCAATAATCATCAATATCCTCTATAGTAATGGGAGGTTCTCGTGAGATATATAGAATTCTCTTTTTGTCATAGTGGAGGTGACCCATGTCAAGGATATGACATATTTGAAGATTTGATTATTTTTAATTCTAATTTATTTTTTTATCCTTTTAGCCTTAAATTTTTAATTTCATTATTTTTGATGGAATCTATCATTTCATATCTATGATAAAAAAATTCATTTATCAATTCACAGTGGTACCAAATCTTGTATATTATTTTTTATCTTTATTAGCATTTGTACTCTCAAAAATGATATTTTTTGGATATTTTTTACTATACAAGATAATACATTATAATATTTTACCGTCATTGAACTGATTCAACTATGATTGACCTTTTTTACAAATATTTATTTACGATCAACCATGGAACAAATTCCTTGACCTTTCTAACCAATTTTTTTAGTTCACACAACATCTGATTTGATTCATAATAATTTATTTAGATTATCATAATTTGTTAGAATAAATCAATTATGATACATGTTTTCATATTTAACCATATATGTTCATTTTTTTAATCTTTATTGACTATATTTTAGTAAGGTATTACAATATCCCTAATTTACATGTCTGAAACCATTGAAAATATTAATTAATTACCGTAGATTTTTTTTCAAAGATGGAATATTATTTTGGGTGTTGTAAAACCCTATAATCAATGAAATAAAAATATTTAATTTTTTTATATCATTTTCATGTGAAATTTTGAATTAAATGGAATTCCCACTGACCAGATCCTCATATGGAAAATCAAACACTCTTGTTGAATTTAGAATATGAGGTTTACCTTTTATGAGATATTTTTTTTGATGTATATGGAGAGATAGATTTTTACTACCCAAAACTTTATGCTTCTAAGGGTATACTGATAGTGGATAAACCACCATAAAAGAGTCATCACCTTGATAAACAACATATTAAGGGTGATCAGGTTAGACCCTAGGGTGTGGGATCTAGAAATTGGATTGGCAGATCCCTGAGTGGAACAGTAGTTGGTGGGGGGAGATGTTATGACTTAATTCCACTAAAACCACAAAAAGCGATATTCTAGGAATAGAGAGTTCGTATAAAAGGTCATAGTCAATTATAGGTTGTAGTGTAATATCACTAAGATGTTCCAGAGATGATTCAAGGAATGATAGATGTCTTCTCTACTTCAGTTACATTATTTAACGAAACATGTGTGAGTTATTTATTTATCTCTTGGTACTTGGTGTAAGATAATTAGATCTTCAAAGATATGTTATCCTGAAATATGTGTTTGGATACTTCTACGAGTGGGGATTTCAACATATTGCACATTTTTCAACACTTTTATCATGAACTTACTGGATAATGTTTTCCTTAGGATCTATTGATAGTTATGATTAATATTTAAAATGAAATACATGGTATGTGATGGATAAAATTAGTTTATGAATAGGTAGAGTCCCACTATAGTAAATCGAGGTTCCTACAAATGGATAGGATGGGATTCCCCTTCATTGATGAAAGGGACATTCTATAAGATAAAATGGGCATTTGTGTGGGGAACTGCATCCCATCTCTAATTAGCTGATGAGCATGGCCCTTCGTGCTATTGAAAATTTAGAAAAGTGGTTTTAATTGATAGTATAGATATACAAGGATATATTTTTAGAAGGTGTTATTATACAACCACCATAGAAGGGGTGTCGACATGTGTGACAAATTAAACCTAAGGGTCATACAGATATCTTATAGATCATTTTAGATGGTCCTAACTATGATTTGGAAGATTTTGGTGTAGTTTCTAGGCCTTATAATTAAAGGTTTCATTAGACCCATCATATCCCACTAGGAGGCTCTAGTGTAGTCCACCAATAATGAGGAAAGTATCATGATGGTATTTCATTAATACCATCAACTTAATTAGGTGAAGATCAAGAATAAGTACACCACCCAGATGAGGGTTGATGATCTATTCAACCTACTGAAAAATGCATTTATTTAGGTTTGAATTTTGGTCCAGCTATTAATAGTTCTGTTTTTAAAAGGAGAATATTCTATAGATGGAATTTTGATTATTCTAAACGCACTATGAGTTTCCATTTAGTCAGAATCATTTACCTATATTGTTCATGGGAATTATGAACCAAATATTCTAGTTATAGTGGTTGGGACTACATGAAAACTACAAAATATTTTAATTTATGAGCATAGTTTTTTTGGATCACTAGGGTACAATAATAGGTTTATGACCAACTTCTCTCATATATTAGTCCATTGGATACATTGATGCCCAAATGGAATAGCTTCTATGTGGACTGAGTAGTGAAAATAATATTTTAATTGGCTAAGATAGAGGTGTTTGTTTCTATACCTACAAGAATACAACTTTTAAATAATATACACTCTCGGGAAGGGAAATATGGTTGTAGATTCCCTTAGTATTAAATCAAAATTCCATTTGCTTTAAGAGGTAATATTTTAGATGTAATATTTTATAATTAACATTGGTGGGGATTATCAATCCTTTAGTTGATAGTGGTGATTCAATCACTTTTTTGACATGTGAAAGATACTCAATTAAGAGATTTCATCTAGGATGTTATGTGTGACCGGATATCCATAAGGTATGAACCGGATGGTTTCTTTGAAATTTGTGATCATTACAACCACTTATAATGATGGATGGTAAACCAGTTTCACAGTGTGAGGAGATGATTATGGTGTTTCAAACCACCCTTCTAGAGGTACACCGTGGAGTTCAAAATATGAACTAGGACCTTCAGAGATTGTTTTTGTGGCTAGGAATGAAATTGTGTGCCACCATGTTCATTTCTCAATGCATTACCTACCAGTAATAGAAATCAAAATGCTATGTACCAAAAAGTTTCACTCATCCACTTGAGGTCCTAAAATGGAAGTGAAATACATTTTCATTGGACATTTGATGGAGTTTGGAGGACCACTTTCCCTTTGTGGGGTTTTCTTATAATAATAACTATTACTCCACTATGTTATGCCCAATTTGAGTCCCTATATGGGATATATTTTACGTCAACATTTTATTTTGAATTGATGGGTGAGTCATCAAGCATGGGGAAATATATTGTGTTTCTTATGTCGACAATGAATAAGTGATCTAGTTATGGTTGTAGTATGATCATTTTTCGTAGAAACCATATGAAAACTGGAATCATAGACCCTTGGTATTTTAGGTGGGAAACCATCCATGAAGGTCTCTGCATGATGAGGTTTCCAGAGGGTTGGTTTGGATATAAAAGTATCCCCAAAGTTCATTGGGTTGTTTCAGTTTTTGGTTAGGGTGGTTTAGGATTCCTACATACTAGTTTTACCCCCACAAATAGAATGTTTTCATGATGTCTTCCACATTTTTTATCTTAAAGGATACGTGCATGACCTCTTACACATTATTTACTAGGGAGAGTTAGAAATTAATGAAGATGCGACCTTTTCTAAGTACCAATAATGTTTTAGTATTAGCAAGAGAGGATCCTTTGTGGGTCATACATCCAATATGTTTTAGTTATTTAGAAACATGAGAACAAACAAGAGAAATCATGTGAGCATTAAATTTATATGCGGGATAATTACCCTCACCATATTGATTTAGTTGTTTCTTTTGAGAGTAAAAAGTCATTAAATTGAGCAGAGTGTAACAAAACTATTTGATTCATTAGAAATATTAGAAAATTTCTGTTAAATATCCAATAATTTTTTTAGGATTTGGCACGGAGTTTATCATGTTGTATGACCTAGGTATCAATGAAATAAAAATATTTTAAAAAATTATGGCATGCATGCATGACATTTTCAAATAACTACAATTCTCATTGACTGAAACTTTATATATAAAATCAAATATTGTTGTTGAATTTAAAATGTGGGTTTACCCTAGGAACAATATATCATTTTCTATGCCAACTAGTCAATTGTAGTGTAGTTATTAGAGGGTTTATTAAATAAATTAACAAATTTATTTATTTAATTTATTTATTTAATTTATTAAATTCATAAATATATCCTCTTTACTATAAATATTTAATTGTGTAAAATCCCATGGGTTATATATATGAGCCTAGGATATTATATAGGAGGAGGTGGAGGATAGGCCCTTCATTAGTTATGATGGATGAATTCATGATCTTGGATCAATGATAATCAATCGAGGAGATTTTTAGGGTGAGAGATGAATGTAGGAGAAGCAACAACATCACTATGAAATGTGTACTTCACTAATGATAAATAAATTATTTTGGTATGGATTTTTATTTTATATATTATTACCCAATTATTTAATTTCTAACATGGGTTCATTTTATCTACTATGAATTCCAGTTTTTCCTTCCTCAAACTGTAAGGGCCTATAAATTTATTCATTACCCCATTTGTATTACACCACTTTTGGTTTTCACAATAATGATTATTATTTGGGTTTATAATGAAAAATAATATTCTCAATTTTATATTATGCCTCCCCCTCATCTTTTCATCACGTTCATTATCATTTTCCCTTGGGGTTAATGATTGGACATTACCCGACTGGTTCAAGTGAGGTCAAACTTCAAAAATCATAAGGTTTTTGCAAAAAAATGAGGGAATCAATGTCTTGCTAGTGGACCAAGGTATAAATATAGATACATGGTGATGTTTATAAGAATTTAGACCCCATTTGATTACATGATTCATGATGGATCTAGCACAGTTGATGGTCATCCTAATTTTTATCCACCAGAGGCAAGGAATCGATAACCGAAGGTGTTCACATCAAATTATGGTCGCTTGTATGAGGTTAAGGGTGAGATTTTTGTTGCAATGGATGGTTGAGGGATTACATTGAGGGGAAGTTTTTTGTTTCTGGGAGAATCCTAAATACATATCATGTATTACAGAGTGACTCACAATGTGTAGTGTCATCTATGTTGTAGCTAGGGTTTTTAAATGTTATAAATATCACACATAATTTATCATTGGTGTTGTGGCTGAGAAATACTCCTTGTAATTTTCATGGATAGACAACATATATACATGGATTGCATGAACATGTCCTCAGGTGGACCAACACACCATGTCCATCAGAAGGCATGCCACATAGATAGACTTTTACATGCCATATTAGGTTTTTGTACATTTCTAGTCATAAACTTTTTAGAAAACACCATTCCCCATAAAGGAATATTGTTGAATTCTTCCATGGAATTCCATATCCCATATCCCTTTTTTTAGGATATGAATTTGAAAACATGGATAGTCTATTATTAGCACAATTTTTCATAATATGTGATAGTGGACTTAGTTTTAATATTAGAGTTATGGTATGAGGTGGAGTGAGTAGTTTTATTCTTCCATATCAAATACCTGATTTAAATACTCGATTGTGATCTTTGAAGAAACATCATGGATTTATACACACCTAATGGAACATAGGGTTTAGGGAATTGTTCTCATATTTCCTCGAACTGATGGTATTGGAAATCACTCCATAATCATATCATAGAATGGGTCTCATATATATGGAGTGGTACCCCATAATCATTAAGAATTAGAGAGTCCTAGGTCCTCCAACCCTGTAAGGTCATCACCACACATTGTGATGTCCCATTATTGTAGCATTGGTCCCCCATGGATCTCATGATGTTCATGTTGGACAATTGAATCTTAGGAATCACGGATGTATGGAGTTGTGGAAGATATAACTTTCACACTGGGTGTAACGATAGGGATCCACTATCACTCTTTGATTGGGTTTTTTTATAATATCTTCATCTTGAGTAATATTCTACACATTGACTCATGGGTTGAGTTGGACATTTATTTTATTGATTCATTACATTATTTCCGGTGTCCTACTAGTTATGTGTATACTCACCATACTATGGGGTTTCCCATGTATTTCACGTCTTATTCTGAGGAAAGGATAATTTTTGAAGGATTTGGTGGGTTCAATATTCGTGAAACGTAGTGGAAGATGGTCACATAGACCACATTCAATTTTCAGTTTCTAGAGATCGTGATGGGGGTATCTCTCATTATTTCCCCTTTTTTGTAGATAAAAGGATGGAGGCCATTTTATGGTCAGGAATGTGTAATTCCCCTTTTAATTCCATTGATATTTATTATTGTGTATTGATTTATTGCTAGAGGTTTTTTTCTTTATTAACATACATCATATGATTTCAATTATCATTACTCGACTTCATTGGATGGATTTGGTGGTGTGTGTGTGTGTGTTTCTATAAGATCCTTAGGATAATCCCTCCCATATGTGTGATATTTATACTTAGCCCTAGTCGGCATCCCATGGCCTATTGGGGGTATAATTGGGGTGTCACTCTCAGTGTATCTTTGGTCTAGTTAGGGAATTGGTGGGCTAGGTTACGATAAGTGGAAAAATGGGTTTCGAAATCACTAGATTGAGTTATGTAGCACTATGAGATTCCTTATAAATATTATTTAGTGAGATCATTCATAAAGAAAATTCATCAGAATATGTGATGGGTTAAAGAGCTTGGATAAAACTAGTGCTGTAGCGTAAATTAGATTATCAAAATGTAATGTTTTTTATAAAATTAGATATTTCATGGATATAAATTGTTGGTTTATTTTTCAAAGTGGTGGTTAATATGACCAATTTTATAGATAGTAAAAATATATTCAATGTCTATTTAAAGGACATTGACTACTTTTAATCAGTAGAATTAGATTAATGAAATAGTCTATTGGGGGATTTGAAATGTTAATTTAATGTAAATAATTTGATTTAAATCGGGTTGTTTTTATTTTTGTTTGAGTTTATTGAGCATCTAGTTCATCGATAGAATTTGGGAGAAATATCATTAGAAATCAGGGTTAGTAGACAAGCATTTATATTTTTTATAATAGATAATTCATAATTAACTAAAGGTTTGTGTAAAATATGTACTCTCACAATGAATTATATTAATTTATAAAAATTATGTAATGTGTGGTTATGTTTCAAAATTAGCTAAATATGAATAAAAATTCTTCATTCACATCAATGTTATAGAATTTTTATTAAAAACGCAAAAAACCCCATAATTAGATCCCATAATAAATAGTAAAAAAATTTATTCTAAATTCTGGGATTCCATAGTTTTGAATTAGAGGCCTTTTAACATTTTCTTGAATCCTAGATTTTTATGATTTCTTGATCATCATATCAATGATATGGGTTTCAAGATTGATCATTCCCATGGATATCTATCAGCCGCTATCTTAGGAATTTGGTAAAATGGATTTTTATTAATAGATATATAAATATATGGTATATTTTTTCTTTTACTAGCATATTTCATTCCCATTAATTTACTATGTAAACATTGGAATATGATGTAATTAAAATAGGGATTAATATATCATTTCAAAATGAGTTACATATAAATATATATTAATTGAATTCTCATAATATATAATAAATCATCTAAGGATGGGGTCTTTGACTCCCATAGTTTATTTGGGTTGACCATTAAGGATTTAGGATTATTTTTATTTAATATATTTAGTTTCTTAAATTATTATAACACTTTTATTGACTTAACCTGAAAGATAAAAATACATTTATGTGTAAAAATACATATGATATGTTTGGATATTAATTTTTTATTAAATATGATAGAGGATGCTATAAATAATTATAATAGTCTGAAAAATATAAAAGTATGTATCATTTAGTGGATATTACTTATTATAGTTTGATAAATGATTTGATGTATTAAAAAATAAACATATTAATTCTCTAGTATTTATGAATTTATCATAATTTTTAAATTTGAAAGATAATATTTATTGTAGTTTTCATATTTTATAATTATGAGGTGTTGCAATGAATATGGAAATGGGTAATAGATGTGATATCCCTGTGATATTATTAGATCTGGTCCCCTAGAACCAACACTCTCCAATTATATTTTTATTTTACTTTTCGAAGAAGCTTGCATTTTAACAAGATTGAGTGGGATCTATTAAATGAAAAAAGGACCAAAACAGATTTTTTTAATGATCCAAATTCAATATAAATTATATAAATGATAAAAACACAACAAACAATCCCTACATGTCTAATGTCCATCTATGGATACTTCTTCAGCTTCTGCAACCTCAAAATCACCAATTTGACCAATTGTGGTCTCCATTATTCATTCCCTAGTTCCATGTATCAATCTCACCATCACTACTCCCTTGATGATCTCTCCAAGTCCAGCCTACCTTTTTGGATACATTCAGGGTCCTGCACTTTACCTAGATTTGAGATTCTCTAGTACATATTTTGAAGTCCCAACATGTGTTGGATTAGATGCCTATATACCTGAAGGCCTAAATAAGTGGACTAGAAATCCAATTTTTATGAATATTATCACTTCTATTGTACCCTACTACAGTACCTACTATAGTACACATAACTCTATAGATATATAGTGCTGTTATAGTCCCACAAAAATTCATTGATCCTGATGTTTGATGCTAGATAATAATGTGACTTTACCACTAAGATAAGATACCTACTATAAAAAGGTGTGGTCCTACAATGGGACCCAGTTGATTCATAAAACCTAAGAAACATATGAAATTGTTTATTCTAGAAACATCATAAATACTATTACCTACTAATAAGAGGACTCAAATATAAAACCTTAGTCAGCACGGTACCAAACACTACCACTAGACCACTTTTCCATGTGAATACATTTTGGACCCCCACCATCACTTTTGAAACATACTCACTGTAATATGCATAGTGGAATGTTATATCAAGATATATCTTCAGATCTATGGACTTTTTATAAGAGAAGTTGAACCCAAATCCTTTTCAGTGAGCCATAATCCATAGCCACTCAACCACTTGACCATTTGAAAAAGGTGGGGGCCACCATCAATCCCTAGTCGATACATAATCCCTAATATTAATTGGGTAATCTTACATCAATAAATATATGTTTTATTGTTCTTATAAATAATATTAACATGATAATTATTTAGAACCAATTGACTTTTTTCATTCAATTAAAAAAATATTAATGAATATCATATGATGATTTGATTATTAATCAATGAAAGATTAATTTGGTAATTTACAATGAATAATTGTTATATTTAAGTGTTATAACATTTCTACACTATAATGAGAACATATAAATGTAATAATAATATTATTAGACATATATCATATGATCTAGATGACATCTACCAAATGTAAAATAGTTGATGTTTAAATAATAAGTGTTAGAGTAACATATGATTTTGATACTGTTTCTAATGAATTTTTCATGTAGTGATCTTCAAGAAGGGAGGTTATGAGGTTGATCCTTCTAGAAGGAATTACAAATGCCATATGTGTTATTGGATATTATGACGTAATGTCACACGTTTTTTTCCATATTCATGAATTTGTTGTTAATGTATATCGGGAATAAAATAGTTTCATATATGGATGATGATCCTGAAAATATATTCCCACAACGATGTAAAATAAATTGGATGCATCATAATTGATATAACATTAATTGAATAAGTAAATAAAGCATTTTTACCTTCGAGGATAATGAAATAATATATATTTAGCCCATATATTGAAATTGAATAGCCTAATTAAATCAAATTACATAGTATTTTTTCAACAAGTTAATTTCATAGAGACATAGAATATAAATTAAGATTATAGGATGATCACCAAATTATGAACCATGTTTGATGAGATAATGGTAAAAAGGTATTATATTACTTATTATCATTCATTGGATGGTTGTTTTAATTTTATCAATATCTCATTTCACTATAGGTTCCTAGATATGATTCTTGATATTGATCTTGGATATTATGTTTATTCATCTAACACCTTGAATAAAGAGGCCTAGAGGGTTGAAAGGTAATCCTTTCCAAAATCTATTTAAATTTATTAGAATTTAAAATTAAGAATATATATTATTCTTATGTTATGGAATATTAATTATTCAAGTTAACGTTTATCAAAAAAAAGTAATCTATATATATTTGATTTTTTAATATTTTAGTAGAATTATATCTCTCGATTGTTATTCATAAAGTAATAAAGAAATTTCAATTTATTAAAATATTAAGTGAATGTTTTTATATATAAATATTCATTTATTTAAATTAATTTTTTTTAAATATTATTTAACAAGTTTAATTAATAACATTTTTAAATATTTATTGGATGAATAATATATTTAATGATTTCAATAAATATTATTCATGGTTTGATAAATTTTGAGGAGGATTGAAAAGTTGAGTAGTGGTCCAAATGAAAATTATATATTATATTAAGATTTTATTATACCCATATTTATTTATTTATTTATCAAATTATATTTATATTACTACTTATAATGTTTTTTATTAGTTTTTTTCATTATTAGACATGGGTAAATATCACAGGGAATATTTTTTAATGGGTCTTGGAACAATTATTAAATAATTAACCATAACTAGTCATTCTAATTTATATCGTTTTAGAGTGATAGATTATTTTCTCCCAAAATTGAGACTATGGAATTGTCTCAATCCATAGAAAGAAATTATTCATCCCCCTACTCAAGAACAGCAGAGGTCAAGATAGAAGACCCTTTTTTATAAATAATGAAGAGTAATTTAAAGCACTAGGTTCCACCATGCTAGCATGTTGAGTACATGTTGAATTTTTTAGATATTATGGGAATATATGTGTTTCAAAAAACATGAATCCACAATTAGATTCTAAACCTAAATGATGAAATTAGAAGAGTGGTTGTTTAATTGATCATAAGGAATTATCACATTAGAGGTAAATATGGTTTTAAATTATTTAAAATTTTAATGGGAAACATCCACTCTTAGAATTTTATAGGCTTAAATTCATCAATTTCATTAAATACAATCAATTGACCCAGATGAAAAACCATTTTTTTGGAATTCACCTAAGGCTTTTTTCTACACCTTGAAACCTTCATGTAGTTTGAGTATATAAATATTATTATTTTAAATTATTATTTTATTCGTTAAAACCACTTTCTATATTTTTAGTTTTTAGTTTTTTAGATAAATTTTTTCATTCTTAGTCCATAATTTTTGATAGCATGTTTAAGAAATTTCATATGACCAATAATAAATGAGTAATGGTCAATAATACCATCTTTATAAACTAATGTTGTTGGCTATTTTATGTAGATACATGATGCATAATAGAACATTACACATCATGTACCCATGGAGACCACACACGGCGTGGGCTGTGTCAATCCAAGAACACCATAAGTATCAATATAGGATATATTTACAAACCACATATTTATTTCCATCCACAATATTCATTAATATGGATAACATGACATGTATGTTGTGTACAACCATTGTAACCCCACGTAAAATTTCCTCAATGTAAATCATGGAAATCCATGTGATCAAAGTATGTTTCTTCATTACACATTTTTTATTGAATAACAACCATATCATAATGAAATAATTTATTTAAAAATTGTACAAATGGAATTATATTCTATATAAAAAGTGATAACCAACGTGAGATACACACTATGACTTTAGGAATATTGTAAGTGTGAAAAAACAAATTACATAGTGTGTAGTTGGTTTTACATGTTGTTTAAAACCTACCAACACCTAAAAGGTACACTTTGATATAAGAATGTAATGTTAGTCCACATGTGGGTAATTAAAGAGATACCAAATTAAATGGAGTGTAATTGGCTGTACATGTTGTGTATTAGGTTATCTTGCAACATGGAAAAGCCGAGTAATTTCTAGAAGTTGGTGTGGGTATAAGTTCTTAATAATTATTATATAATTAAATAATGGGAATTTCTACATTACACACTATGTATATTTATGGTTATCCCTGTGGTCATAATCATTGTGTAGACTATAAGGATTTTTCCATGAAACTGCATAATTTATACACTATAACACATTAAGTGGGAATATATATATAATGTATATACACAGTCTTTGATCATAATACACTATATATTTCATGTCACATTTCATATTGTAGGGCATGCCATATATGAATTAAATTCCAAAAATGAATTTAATTAGATACATCAGGGTATACGCTGCATCTCCTCTGGTATATGTCTTTTATAGATTAAATTCCAATAATAAATTTAAACTGAGAATAATGTTACACATCGTGTGGGACTATCCTTATACAATTAGTACTTAATAACAAAAAATTAAAATTAAAACTATCAAAATTATTTAAAATAATATTGGATGGTAATTTCACTTATCTTTTGTAAAAAAATATGATGATAAATAAATAAATAATTTATTATTAGATTAACTTAGAAATTCCATAAAATTTATATTATTAATAATAATAAATAAAATGAATCTTAGAAAGTTTTAATGTGTTTTTATTCCATTTTTTGGTTTATAATGATTCTAATAACCCATTTAGGTGTTGGGATTATTTAATTTATTTTTTTATTTCATTGGTTTAATGTGATAATTTATTATTAAAAAATATTTGATGGTCGATGTGTTATCCCTTCGTCATTTATTATATATCGGAGTGTATATCCATGGATTATTTTATATAACCTTAATCCCATAGGGTAGATATCTAACATTCACATACATAAATATTAAATATTAATATATGAATATCCATTTCCGAATATAAAGGTCAACTCCAGAATCATTTAGGTCTAGTTCCCTTGGAAACATGGAAACATAAACAACTAGTTTATAGTTGAACTACATCTTCTCCTACTATTTTCTTCAAATCTATAACCCTTATTTGACTTATCAAACCTAAATCCTTTCTTTATAATTTGGTAAATAAAGCATAATAAAGGGAGAGAATGGAATCTTAATAAGGGTAAACAAGGGGGATAAAAATGATTACATAAGAATAACATGATCATAAGGTTATGGGAATATGATATTATCATTTGAAAAGAATTCCCTATATATCAAAGAACATAAACAACATTTATGGAATAAATCAAGTCATTTCATATTACATTAATAATAAAGGAACCAACTTACATAAACTAGGAGTTCATAACATTGGAATAATACATAGAGTTGTGTAATACACATAAATAGAGAAAACCTTATGTTAATGCTACACACTAACACATTCATAACATGATAGGATTGGACTAACCAATCATGTACCTACTTCAGGAATGGGATAACCTCCCATGTATCCTCTTTTGATAATGGGATAACCTACCGTGTACTCTCTTTTAAAGTCATGGAATTTCCATATATTTTTTTTAGTTATATGAAATTATTTCGAGACTTTGAAATCTGACGGTGCGTGATTCTGAGGCCCAGAGTTCCCACAATGATCCATTGAAAAATGTTAAGTTTAAAATAGTGCATGTGAGTGGTTTTCCTGAAAAATTGGAATAACTCTTAAAAGGTTTCCCAGATCAGATATCTAAGGGCACCATTGTGTTCCTGATAGCGGGTTTACCCTAGGCACGACTTATGTTTTGTTGGAACAAGCCCAAGATGAGAAAACCTAAAAATGGTATAACTGTAAATAAAATAATTAAATAAAGTTATTTTATTTTTCAAATGCTTATAACGTATGAACAGTGACTCAAATTAAGAATATGAGACCATTGCTGAGCTCATGAGAGTATTCTTTCTTTAGGAAGATATCAACATTGGCCAGCGTGGGACAACTATTGAAGTTAGTTTTTGGCCATTAATAAAATTATTTAGTAAAAATTATTTTATTATTAAAATACATAACATCTTAATGGTAACTCTAATTGAAAATCTGAGAGTACCGTTGAGTTCGTTGGGAAATATTTCCCCTAGGTAGAGCCTAATCTCGACTGATGCAGGTTGAGGGAGAATGATAATAATTTATCGAACTTTTTCTTAGGTACACTCGGTAAAAGTGCGGGCGGAATTTTTGAAATTTTGAACTATTGATCGAATTAAAAATATAATGGCACCATTGAATTCAATATGTTAGGATTCAATTAAGAGAGGCTTCACATAAACCATAGTAAGTTGGGTGAAATGTTAATTTTTTGTAATTATGAAAGATTAATAAGATAACATGTTATGCTATTTTATTTCTTTTTCTTTTCTCCAATAGATGAGAGGCCATGGCGGGACCGATGACATGTCACGCCATTAAATGGATTGACTCTTATTTACTTCTAACCAAACTATAGGGAATTTGAGAGGTTCATTGATTAAATGAACCTCATTAATTCTTCGTGCAAGACACACTCTTTCTCCTATCCTATTTAAATAGAGATCGAGGAGAGGTGTTGGCAGAGCTTCACCAAGAAACAAAGCTCTAGAAAAGTACCAAGACTCTAACCACATAGAGGACGGGGAAGAATTCAGCGAGCGGTGATGAGTGGCACCAAATTGTGAACCCATGACAATGATGAAGGAGGTTCGGTCGATCGTCGTCAGCAGACGTCTTATCCAGGTAGGGGTTGGTTTTTAAGATCATATATGATGATTTTTTGGATCCCACTAGCTATAATTTTAATGCAGAGGGAATGGGAGAATCATAAAAAACCAGGACTCTCCGCCATTTCACTCATATTTAATTCTTTAGGGATTTTTTTCTTAAGTTGAAGGAAACACGAATTAGTAGGACCTGTTCTGGTGATGGTACCTCGGGAGAGCCGTATGCGCAGACGACACCAAGAACAGGCCACCAGAACAAGTCTCGTGGCCCACGGAAGCATCTACCCGCCCGTATTGTTGGTGGTGACTAGAGGGGACCCACTGCAACCAGTCCTGGGGTGGTGGAATGGGTCATGCGACCGTGCACTGCAGCGGTTGAAGGAGTATGGCCCGAGCCGACCAGGTAGGACAATGGGGCGGCGCTGCCGGTAGCAGTAGACATGGACAACGATCCGCGATAGGAAGGGGTGGTGTGGCCCCAAACCAAGCCTTGTAGGCGGAAGTCAGTCGGCCATATAGTCGACCGTAGAATTGTAGTGGGGTTGCACCCCATCGGCTGGTCGAAACAGCCCTGCAACCGCGGGGCAAACAGGATGCAACAGTCCGCCTGCGGGTGGACCGAGCCGGCGCAGGGTGGCCAAGTGGGCCGTACTCGCCCATGGGCTGGGCCTAAACCATGGCCCAAGCTCGTGAACAAGTCAGGCCGACCCTGATGGGAAAGACCCATTGAATCAGGCCAACCCCTAGTGGGCTGAACCCAAGCAGGGTCAGGTAGACCCCGGGACCCGTTGCGTCATGCCAGTCTGACCAAGTAGGCCCGAGCCCAGACCCAACCGATACATGAATAAGTAAATGATCAGAACTGATGAATTGGGATCCTTTTAGACACACCAACAGTGGCGTTGGGAACCCTGTTGGGAAGTGGTCCCTTTGGAATATTCTGGCAGGCCCAACCGAGCCGGGCCGAACTGAGGTGTGATCACCCCCATTTCACAGAATGGGGTGTAACTAACTAACCAGGCATCCGATCGATGTGCTATATGTGGAATAAGGACCCTTTTGGTGTGTTTCTAGGAATTTTTATGTGTGACCTGGGTTGGATCAAACTTGATTCCAACCGTTCCCTTTTTACAAAAGCGCACAAATCTCACAGACTGAGTGTCTGATCAACGCGTCATCTGTCACATTGGGACCCCAATGATGGGGAAGTCCGTTGGGGTACTTCTTCATTGAACATTGATGTGATTTAGGTAAGACTGATGTCTTGATGAACAAATCCTCCTGGAATCAAGCGTGCTTAGAGCGGGAATCTCATTGTTGGATCTAATGTGAAGAAAAAACATTGATCCTATGTGGGTCAGCATCTATCGATCTGGTGTGGGTCAGCGCGTAGCAATCCTATGTGGTTAAGCATATATCGATCCTTTGTGGGTCAGTTCCTAATGATCCTATGTGGGTTAGCATCTCTCGATTCGGTGTGGGTCAACTACAGAGCCTCTCGATAGAATAAGATGATCTAGATTTACCACTAATCATCTCTACTTCTATACTTGAGTTATATACCTAGTGTGAGATGGGTCTTTACCTATTTTGTACATTTACACTTGTGTTATTACCTTTGTGGGAGTTTTACCTTCAGGTTGTTACCTTTGTGTTACTTTTACCTTCGTGGTGTTACCTTGGTGGTGTTCTTCCCTCATGGATCAGTAGTGCTGAAGGCTTAAAAGTTGGAGCCTTATGTATCCTCATGTATGATATGATTATATCTTGAAACATATTTATATGTATGGGCATATACCAAAGTAGAGTTGATGACTTCTTCATGCATTGTGTTTGAGGTATTTCTTTATGGTTTATCCTTTGTGGAACTCTGGGAGACTTTCGGGGGTCTCGGGTCCCTACTGAGTATTGTTATACTCACCCCTGCATGGGATACACCTGCACCTTACTGTGTCTTGTGTAGATGACAGACAACATTGATCGAGGATGAGGGAGCCAGGACCGAATGGTGCTCAAAGGTGGACCATTGGACTTGACGTGTAGCAATGACTACTGATCGTGAGTTATACCTACCCTTCAGGTAGGGTCCTTAGAGGATGATCCAAGAGTTTTTTTTCAGTTTTACTTGTACTTTTCAGTTGGACTTGTATTATGGACCCTTTACTTTAAATAAAATTTTTACTACAGTAGTTTAATTCATGGTTTCTTCTTGTTGTGTTCTGGCATTGTGTGTTTGTGTTGGTTTAAAGCCAATGCCTTATCCTTATAGGGATACGGCTTTACGGGGCTAGTCGCCAGCCCCTGGCCTATGGAAGGTGGTTTTGGTGTAGTCACAGCTCGGGCCCTGGGGGATGGGTCATGAAAAAGTGGTATCAGAGGAGTCGGTTCTACCCAAAAACTAGGAATATGATCTTTTGAATGGAGAAATAGTGTGAAGTGTTTTCAGTGTGGTTTTCTATTTGGGGAGTCCATTGTTGGTGCAGTGGCGGACGTATCCATACACCAGGACCCTGAATTCTGATTTCCGACTCGGTGCAAAAAACACTGATTACGTGCATTTTGAAAATGATTTTCCATGGTTCCATTGGAGTCATCTCACCAGGTATAACTGAATGACTATGACGTACATGTTCCTTGTCTAGATGATGCCATGTATATAGCCGGCTAGGTTTCCTAAGAGAGTACATGATGACGGCCCACAGAGAAACCCTATGTGGATCATCATTCTAACGACCCTGTGTGGATCTTCATCGAGTGATCATCTGTGGATCAGCACTGAGTGATCCTGTAGCGGTCTGGAATTACTTCCAATGGACTATAGTTGATACCTATCAGGGCACTCCATGGGCGGCTACACCCCCTGGGCGGGACACACCACCATCCCCAGTGGCATCCATTTCCTCATGAAGCCCTTGGGCGGAGAGCCATGCTTCGTCCAACGCTCACATGTGAGAGTTCCCAAGGATCGGATACATTCCTACCTCATTTGCCTCTGATACCAACTGTAGAGACCTGTATCTTGACGTACATGGACATTACATTACTTTTGCGGAATACTTAGTACATAACAAAAACACACACACAAGGATCGTAATAGTTTAGTGTCTTTGGAAACTCGGAACGTAGTCTTCTAATCGTGGTGAAAGATCTTCAATATCTCCCATAAAGATCTTCCCTTTTTTTTACCTAAAACCTTTCTTTATATCCTGGGGAAAAGAAAACATAAAATGGTGAGCTCAAATTCTCAGTAAGGGTATACAAAAGAAAAATCAATCACATCATATTCATAAGAACATAACTTTTTGGAAATCTTAACCTGCAAAAGAGAGCATAATATCTTAACATGGAACAAATCATAGAAGTGAAAATGAGATCCCCATAATCATATAATAAAACTTGAAACTTTGTGGCATGCACACATAATCGTGGAAAATCATTTCTTGTTAGTCATGACTCGTTGCCAAGACTATCTTAGTGGACAAAGTCCCTTTCTGAACCGAGTTCACTCCTCGTTTCAGTCATGTATCACTGAACCGAAATAACCTTCCATTCCAGCCATGTCTATCTCATGAGATATAAAATCTTTACCCAATGCATTGGAGGGAGATATAGGTCCCACCCATTTTATAATGAATCATTTCTTATGTGTGCCACATAATCATAAAACATACATCATCGCATAACACATGTAACAAAAATGGGATTCTTGAAACATCATGACATCATAAATCAATTCATATAAGATAAAGGAATTAATAAAAATAATTCCATCACAACATGAACAAATCAATTTAATAATAGGGATAAAAACAGAACCCTTTATTATCTTAGATGGAAAATAATTTTGATAAAACACTTGAACTCCATTCTTGAGGAAAATATCCTTTCTTCTTCAAAAACATTTTTCCTTTCATAACATGTCATACAACTTTAAAATAAAAGAAGTTGATTAAAAATAAACTTGAAAACTTGTAAAGGAAGCTTCTTGGAAATAATGTTTTAAAAATCCATTGAAGCCATATAAGTTAAAAAAAACATTCTTCGTACTTTTCTCGGAAAAGTCAAAAAGTACCTCATACGACAAAAGATTCCTTTCATACATATTACTAAAAACTCACCGAAGGGTAAAAATGGATTTAAAAAATTGTAGGTGGATGGAAATAATATTACATATTGATGAAACATGGATGTGGATGATAAAATACACCCCAGTAAATACTTACGAATAAACAATCTCGGATAAAAATGAGATTGTGATATTTCCCTTACCTTAGGTCCGATTTGCTTCGTATGTGTCCGAACCTCCTGTATAATGATTTAAATAATGTCATTGACTTATTAAAGAATCATATTCATTGTTATGATATCATATATGGTTCACTTATGACATTATATTACCCATTCTTTTGTAAATTCCATGTTAAAGAAGCGTTTTGGGTAAAATCGTTTCATTTATCGTAGGTGTTTTGACTTGTTGTTCTTGACATTATTATTACTTATATCATGATTTAATTACTTCCATAATATAAAATATGATTTATATATCATATATATTCAGTATATATATATATATAATAGATAGATAAATGAAATGAAAAACACCGTTCATGGAGACGGTAGTCCATACGTACGCATGAACGCTGTTTTTCTTTCCTTATTGTCTTGAATGGAAGTAAGTAGATGACATACATATATATATATATATATAAATAAATCCAGTAGCTTTATAATGTAATATATTTCATTATTATTTCTTATATATACTTTATAATCATTCCTAAATGGTTAACATGGAGAATGAATCTCATCGCGTCGTGGAGACGGTAGTCCGTACGTACGCACGAGCGATGATATCATTTCCATAATTATTGAATTGAATTGGAGTGGATTATACAATATATCAGAATCAATATGATTTTTTAATAACTATGTATAGTTATTCTTTACACCATTATACCCTTCCATGTAAGGTGGTGGTGGAAAATAGATTACACCACGGCGTGGAGACGGTATTCCGTACGTACGCACGCGCGGTGATTTCTTTTTCCGTAGGATGGATAGATGGTGAAATAGGGTTGTTTCATACTTATAATAACATATCAGTATATGAGTGATACTTATGTTATTACTTCATAATGAAACAACCTAAGAAGAATAAGTGGAATAAGAAATAAAGATGAAAGAATTGGTAACGGTAATTACCTCTTCTTTGAAGCGCCTCTTTGAGACCTCCACTTAGGGCACTAAAATTGGTCTTTGAGGAAGACCAAAACCTCTAGGATGTTTCTAGGGAAGTGGAGAATAGATTTTGGCAGGGGTTGGCCGAGCTTGAGTGCTCAAATTGGTGTGAGGAGGAGGGGGAGGAGGTGCCCTTTTATAAGGGAGGAGAGGGGCACCTTAGGAATATCTCAAAATATTATTTTATATTAAAGTCAAAATCGGTTTATAATGGCTCCAAAGGGACTTATTTCGAAGATAAGGTGGGTATGGGTCGAAATCCAATCAACCAATAAGATTTAGACAAGTTTAGGGTATTATTTTAACCTTATCAATTAGATTTAACTCTAAGTTAAATAATTTAACTTTTACCATGTCTTTTTGTTTTCTTTCACTATATGGTTAATAAACTTACTATAACATGCCAAACGAACCCCAAATTGTTTATTATAAATATATATATCCTTATCTAAGTCATTTGGCCGAACCTTAGATTTTTAGGAATAAAATAACAATTAATAATATAATATTTGATTTAAAAACTATTTTGTGTCAATTTTGACACTATTTGATATATGATTTTTGTGAAAGTCATAATAGAATTATATGTTCGAACCAAGTAGATTACATCAACACTAATATATCATAGTAACCTAGAAAATTTTTGGAATTCATAAAAAGTCTTGAATTACATTTATTTTGGTGTTTATATTATCAATTATGTCAATATTTCATTAATAAGATAATTACTGCATCATCTTTGTGTCATAAATAAATTAAATTATTTGATTTCTAAAAATTACAAATAAAATACCATCATGTAGGAAATATTTTTAGCTTTCTAATGAACATTTATAATCTAATTTATCTTATGTATAACCCCATACTATAAATGATTTACTTATTAAACTTTGATTTTAACTATTTTAACCCTTCTTTAAATAAATTAATAATAAATGTCCTAATCTAATCCAAGTGGACCTAAATGGTCATATTTTATTCCTAAGTTTGTTTTTGGTCGAATTACACATGTCCAATAGAATTAGGACATGTGTTAGGGTAATATTAATATCATATTTACCCTTAGTTACCCAATTTACTATTAACCGCGGTAAAAAAAGTAAAAAGTTACTATTCACAAAAAAATTATTTTCATCTCATTGAACCACATTTTAGTCCTTGATATTAACTGTGTCTCTCGGATTTTCGAAATTCCATTCACAGAAGTGGTAAAATTAAGTTTTATGCAAAATTCAGTTTTTAACCTACCACTTAGTGGTTTCACTATTCATCAAAAATTGAAAGTTTTCAGAAAAATACCAAAATTTCACCCTAGGCTAATTTCGATATTCTGAGTCCAAAAATGAAGTCCATTTTGAAAAATAAAATTTATAAAATTTCAAAAAGTTATTATTACTATTCATAACGGCTAGTTTTAATAGCATATCATTGTTTAGTGAAACTCGGTATTGCGTATTACACACGCTATCGAGGAAGGTCGTGATTGCGTGTAATGAAAGGCAAGTCAAGGATGCGTGTTGTGCAAGCTCCTTTTGGTGTAGCGTACAACACAAGACTTTAATAAAATTAAAAAGAATATTTTTTTTATAAAATCTTGGGCTGTTACATTCTACCCCCCTTAAAATGAATTTCGCCCTCGAAATTCGTCAGGGTTATAAATGGTTTACTATTCGAAAGTTTCTTTAATAGAAACCCACATCGTAAAAAGGAATATCAAAACCAATCTTTAAAAAAAAGTATGAAACGTAACGGTTACCCAAATAAACTAATCATTGGGTTTCCACATAGGTGAAAATATGGATATGGAAGAGAAATCTAACCATCATGTTCTGATGGAGAGTGGTAGAGAACATGGCTATGGAAAAGCCAGTAATCACAAAGCCATAAATTTGTGACGATCTAGGGTACCATCTGATTCATCAGATATAAGGGCACTAGGACAACATTTTTGGTTTTCAAGATCATTTCCCTAAAGTTGAAGAATTTGAATTAGAATAAATACTTACTTTATTTTGGTACAATCTCACTGTTTTTCGTGCCTTGAACAATTTCCACTTCATCTCTTAAATAAATGAAGTTGAATTTGTTATTCATGAAGTGTTAGCAGATCATGTGATAGAATGACGGGTCATTCCATCTGTCTCAAACAAAAGGTTAGCAAAAATTATATGCATAAGTCGATCTATAGTGAGATTAATCATATATGGTTCCTAAAATGGACTTATACTTCATATATCATACTGCTTAATATAATAAAACTAGTTTATACTAAACAGGGACTTCCTGTAGGCCAGTGGTAGGTGATAAAGGCCAGTCGCACTTCGGTTGTGGGTTCGATTCCCACAGCCTTGTCCGAAGCGATGGGCTGTCGCCCGTCCTGCAGGTTGTCCTTTTTCCAAAACTATATAACATCCCATTAATAATATCGAAAAAACAAACAATACTAACTTATGTCCAACATAATCCATTCCAATCTTTTAGGCTTATCCATAATACTGCAGTCCACTCTCAAAACATAGTGAAAACGATTTCCAGAGATTTAATACCATCGTTGATCCCCATATATCATAAGATATATCTCGTTGGTCACATTCTAATCATTCAAAGGCCTTAATCATGTATTCCCTTGAATACCCATTGAACCTTATTAAAAACATGAATGTAGTTAAACGTTAACACTTTCCACATACCAAAATCCTCAAAATTCTATATACTCAAACCATGATATCACTTAGTCCTTATATCAATCATGAGCTCATGAATATAATCAAACACCCCATTATCTTATTATTCCTTCATTGTGCACATATCATCTAAATTCTAAAAAATATTTGAATAACCTTTCATGGATAGTGGTACCATTAATCATACACTTTCATAACTCAAGGAAAGACAACAATGTAACAATCCTTAGACGTCTCTTTATTCCATAGTACCATGAGATTTCTTATACAACATTACACATGATAAACATGTAATCATTCCACTACATTCTTAAACCATTGACCAAGCTTCAAAAATTCTTTCATCTCACATATCATTTGTAGTCTCTTCATCATCATCCACATAAATACTACCCATATGACCATACTGATTCTCTTCATAAGTCTTTCCCTTAGGGCATTTGTTTTCATAATGGCCATACATTCCACATTTAAAACACTTAACCATTTTTGATGTCATAGCAATACCATTATCCTCATCCATGGTGTTAACCGACCCTTTTCCTTTGCACTTACTTGCTTTGTGTCCTTCTTTTCCACACCCAAAGCATCTTCCAGTTCCCTTGAAACATTCTCCTTGATGCCTCTTCCCACATGATTTACATAGGGGAAATTGAACTTTCTTTCCTCTATGATCATCATGAAACTCCATCTTTCTCTTATTAGTCGAGTCAGGAAACTTACCAAATTTTACTTTATTGATCATATTATGAGATTGCTGATTCGGCATAATAATGATCTTTGGACTTCCAAATCCCATTTCATTTGGTTTCTCATGAAGAATATCATTCCATTGTCCATCATATCCTCCATTATCGTGAATCATCTTGTTTCCAGCCATTTTCTAAAACCCAAAAAAAAAGAATAGTGTGAGAGGCAAAAATCATGCTAGGGAAAACAACATAATAAAGGTGGAGTATCCTTGATATCTAACATCTTAGGTTAAATTCTATGATCGTTACCATAGTTCTAGGACTGTATCCTATACGTATACTTATCCTTAGGGACATCCCTAGACATACCTTATAAATATCTCTAGGGATCTCACTAAAGTTCTCGCATCCTAGTTTCCAAAGGTTGACTAAACCTTTCCTCTGATACCAACTATAGCGGTCTGGAATTACTTCCAGTGGACTATAGTTGATACCTATCAGGGCACTCCATGGGCGGCTACACCCCCTGGGGGGGACACACCACCATCCCCAGTGGCAGCCATTTCCTCATGAAGCCCTTGGGCGGAGAGCCATGCTTCGTCCAACGCTCACATGTGAGAGTTCCCAAGGATCAGATACATTCCTACCTCCTTTTCCTCTGATACCAACTGTAGAGACCCGTATCTTGACGTACATGGACATTACATTACTTTTGCGGAATACTTAGTACATAACAAAAACACACACACAAGGATCGTAATAGTTTAGTGTCTTTGGAAACTCAGAACGTAGTCTTCTAATCGTGGTGAAAGATCTTCAATATCTCCCATAAAGATCTTCCCTTTTTTTACCTAAAACCTTTATTTATATCCTGGGGAAAAGAAAACATAAAATGGTGAGCTCAAATGCTCAGTAAGGGTATACAAAAGAAAAATCAATCACATCATATTCATAAGAACATAACTTTTTGGAAATCTTAACCTGCAAAAGAGAGCATAATATCTTAACATGGAACAAATCATAGAAGTGAAAATGAGATCCCCATAATCATATAATAGAACTTGAAACTTTGTGGCATGCACACATAATCATGGAAAATCATTTCTTGTTAGTCATGACTCATTGCCAAGACTATCTTAGTGGACAAAGTCCCTTTCTGAACCGAGTTCACTCCTCGTTTCAGTCCTGTATCACTGAACCGAAATAACCTTCCGTTCCAACCATGTCTATCTCATGAGATATAAAATCTTTACCGAATGCATTGGAGGGAGATATAGGTCCCACCCATCTTATAATGAATCCTTTCTTATGTGTGCCACATAATCATAAAACATACATCATCGCATAACACATGTAACAAAAATGGGATTCTTGAAACATCATGACATCATAAATCAATTCATATAAGATAAAGGAATTCATAAAAATAATTCCATCACAACATGAACAAATCAATTTAATAATAGGGATAAAAACAGAACCCTTTATTATCTTAGATGGAAAATAATTTTGATAAAACACTTGAACTCCATTCTTGAGGAAAATATCCTTTCTTCTTCAAAAACATTTTTCCTTTCATAACATGTCATACAACTTTAAAATAAAAGAAGTTGATTAAAAATAAACTTGAAAACTTGTAAAGGAAGCTTCTTGGAAATAATGTTTTAAAAATCCATTCAAGCCATATAAGTTAAAAAAACATTCTTCGTACTTTTGTCGGAAAAGTCAAAAAGTACCTCGTACGACAAAAGATTCCTTTCATACATATTACTAAAAACTCGCCGAAGGGTAAAAATGGATTTAAACAATTGTAGGTGGATGGAAATAATATTACATATTGATGAAACATGGATGTGGATGATAAAATACACCCCAGTAAATACTTACGAATAAACAATCTCGGATAAAAATGAGATTTTGATATTTCCCTTACCTTAGGTCCGATTTGCTTCGTATGTGTCCGAACCTCCTGTATAATGATTTAAATAATGTCATTTACTTATTACAGAATCATATTCATTGTTATGATATCATATATGGTTCACTTATGACATTATATTACCCATTCTTTTGTAGATTCCATGTTAAAGAAGCGTTTTGGGTAAAATCGTTTCATTTATCGTAGGTGTTTTGACTTGTTGTTCTTGACATTATTATTACTTATATCATGATTTAATTACTTCCAGAATATAAAATATGATTTATATATCATATATATTCAGTATATATATATATAATAGATAGATAAATGAAATGAAAAACACCATTCATGGAGACGGTAGTCCGTACGTACGCATGAACGATGTTTTTCTTTCCTTATTGTCTTGAATGGAAGTAAGTAGATGACATACATATATATATATATATACATAAATCCAGTAGCTTTATAATGTAATATATTTCATTATTATTTCTTATATATACTTTATAATCATTCCTAAATGGTTATCATGGAGAATGAATCTCATCGCGTCGTGGAGACGGTAGTCCGTACGTACGCACGAGCGATGATATCATTTCCATAAATATTGAATTGAATTGGAGTGGATTATAAAATATATCAGAATCAATATGATGTTGTAATAACTATGTATAGTTATTCTTTACACCATTATACCCTTCCATGTAAGGTGGTGGTGGAAAATAGATTACACCACGGCGTGGAGACGGTATTCCGTACGTACGCACGCGCGGTGATTTCTTTTTCCGTAGGATGGATAGATGGTGAAATAGGGTTGTTTCATACTTATAATAACATATCAGTATATGAGTGATACTGATGTTATTACTTCATAATGAAACAACCTAAGAAGAATAATTGGAATAAGAAATAAAGATGAAAGAATTGGTAACGGTAATTACCTCTTCTTTGAAGCGCCTCTTTGAGACCTCCTCTTAGGGCACTAAAATTGGTCTTTGAGGAAAACCAAAACCTCTAGGATGTTTCTAGGGAAGTGGATAAGAGATTTTGGCAGGGTTTGGCCGAGCTTGAGTGCTCAAATTGGTGTGAGGAGGAGGGGGAGGAGGTGCCCTTTTATAAGGGAGGAGAGGGGCACCTTAGGAATATCTCAAAATATTATTTTATATTAAAGTCAAAATCGGTTTATAATGGCTCCAAAGGGTCTTATTTCGAAGATAAGGTGGGGATGGGTCGAAATCCTATCAACCAATAAGATTTAGACAAGTTTAGGGTATTATTTTAACCTTATCAATTAGATTTAACTCTAAGTTAAATAATTTAACTTTTACCATGTCTTTTTGTTTTCTTTCACTATATGGTTAATAAACTTACTATAACATGCCAAACGAACCCCAAATTGTTTATTATCAATATATATATCCTTATCTAAGTCATTTGGCCGAACCTTAGATTTTTAGGAATAAAATAACAATTAATAATATAATATTTGATTTAAAAACTATTTTGTGTCAATTTTGACACTATTTGATATATGATTTTTGTGAAAGTCATAACAGAATTATATGTTCGAACCAAGTAGATTAAATCAACACTAATATATCATAGTGACCTAGAAAAGTTTTGGAATTCATAAAAAGTCTTGAATTACATTTATTTTGGTGTTTATATTATCAATTATGTCAATATTTCATTAATTAGATAATTACTGCATCATCATTGTGTCATAAATAAATTAAATTATTTGATTTCTAAAAATTACAAATAAAATACCATCATGTAGGAAATATTTTTAGCTTTCTAATGAACATTTATAATCGAATTTATCTTATGTATAACCCCATATTATAAATGATTTACTTATTAAACTTTGATTTTAACTATTTTAACCCTTCTTTAAATAAATTAATAATAAATGTCCTAATCTAATCCAAGTGGACCTAAATGGTAATATTTTATTCCTAAGTTTGTTTTTGGTCGAATTACACTTGTCCAATATAATTAGGACATGTGTTAGGGTAATATTAATATCATATTTACCCTTAGTTACCCAATTTACTATTAACCGCGGTAAAAAAAGTAAAAAGTTACTATTCACCAAAAAATTATTTTCATCTCATTGAACCACATTTTAGTCCTTGATATTAACTGTGTCTCTCGGATTTTCGAAATTCCATTCACAGAAGCGGTAAAATTAAGTTTTATGCAAAATTCAGTTTTTAACCTACCACTTAGTGGTTTCACTATTCATCAAAAATTGAAAGTTTTCAGAAAAATACCAAAATTTCACCCTAGGCTAATTTCGATATTCTGAGTCCAAAAATGAAGTCCATTTTGAAAAATAAAATTTATAAAATTTCAAAAAGTGATTATTACTATTCATAACGGCTAGTTTTAATAGCATATCATTGTTTAGTGAAACTCGGTATTGCGTATTACACACGCTATCGAGGAAGGTCGTGATTGCGTGTAATGCAAGTCAAGTCAAGGATGCGTGTTGTGCAAGCTCCTTTTGGTGTAGCGTACAACACAAGACTTTAATAAAATTAAAAAGAATATTTTTTTATAAAATCTTGGGCTGTTACAGATCCTATATGGATCAGCAATATATGCTACTAGTGGATGGTGCGTTCTAATTGATCCCATTTCACATGTTCCATTAGTGGAGACCTTCATGTTTTTGAGGCAAGACAAATCCCCAGGTAGCTGAGGACTGGATTGAGGTTGTGGCAAGAATTTTCCTCCTAGTTGGAACACCAAAAGTTCTTATGGTGATCCTAGATGCATGTCTTTATCAATGCATGACCATTATGATTGTCCACGTGGTGATAAGGCTTCGGTACATTGATTGTTTCCCTAGATGGTACCTTCAGGTAGTGTGACGGCTATATCGATGCCTATTGGTCAGAAGTTACAAATGGTGGTACCGATAGAGGACACATGTAGGCATAGTACCTTACATGTGTTTCAGCATCAGATACCCCTCAGGTTCCGAGGTGACCCCAAATCACAGGTGGATAAGGACTATCTTGAGGATGTGGACGATTTTCCATCTATCTAGGGCACCATTCGATCATAGGGTAGTCCTAGTAGAGAGCCTTCTACGTGGCTCAGCAGGATGATGAAAGGGTTTAGATTACCCTTATCATGTGAAGAGGTGACTTTTCTGTGGACAAGCTTGAGAACCTTTCTCATAGAAGAGGGTCTCTGACCATAAAAGGCTAAGTTGTTAGTTTTCCCTAGAGCCTCTACAGCTACGGTAGGATGACATGTTGGTAGCAGAGTATTAATCAAGGTGTATCGGCTATCCCAGGTACTCGAGGAATACAGTATGGTCAGTGCTTCAGGGTTCGGACCTCTGATAGAGGAATGTTTAGGTACATCCGAGCCAAGAATTTTTCATTATGCATTCCTACAAATGTTAGGGTGCTAGAGAGAACCATTGTGGTTGAATTTTCTTTGGCTGAGTGGATACATCCAGTGAATGTTAGAAGTCGGAATATAGGAAACTGATGCAGGTCTTAGAGACTTAGGCGTGTAAAATGTTTCTGGAAGAAGACGTGATATGGATAAATGAATTTGTAGGGCATCATATGTTGAAGTAGATCTAGGAGAGCAGCATGAGGTGGTATACATTTTGACAAGTTACAACCACCACCCCAAAGTGGTCTCCAATAGGCTCAGGGAGCTGGAAGATAGGGGAAGGGAGTAGCTGCATGTAGTCAAAGAGTGTGACCAAAGGGCTCCAAGAATGATTCGAGGTATGGTCTGTGTCTATTATTAGTTTTCGTATTAATAGACAGAGGTACCAATCATTCCTTCTTTCCATGAATCTTTTTTAAGACCTGTAGTTTTTAGTTAAACTAATGACTTGACCCTTAAATCTGATGATACCTTAGGGAGGATACTCGATAATCACACTTAGGTCGATGGTGTGATCTGACCCTTGAGGTGAGAGTTTCAGTTGGGACCTCTTGGTGGCAGCATCAAGGCCTTATGACATTAGTTTGGGGATGGAATGGACATCCATATCTCATACTCAGATTTACTATTTTAGGTAGAAAGGATTTCATATATCTATACCATTGGATTAGGATTTCCCTTGGTCAATGAAAAAGGAAACCCCGTAAGTACCGGATAAACTCATGCACAGGAGGGTAAAACTGGTCACTATTGAGTCGGCAAGCCTTACCCTCATGGCAGGAAGAGTGTTTTGTTTTTAGTTCCAAACAGTAGTGGAAAAGTGTGGGGACATCTTTTCAAAACATGTTTCCAGGATTACCACCCTGAAGGGAGAGGGACTTCTACTTTGGTTATGTACTACCAGATATTTGTATCTAATTTCTCCAAGGTAGTGGCACCCTTTTCATCTTTTACAAAGAAGAGGGATGATTTCCTATGGATGGAAAAGTGTCCAAAGAGCTTTCAGGTGTTGAGATAGAGAGTGATGAGTGCCCCCATCCTGAGGCTACCAGGAGAACGCGTTATGTATGTAGTCTACTGTGACACATCAAGGACCAGACTAGGTTATTTCCAGATATAGGAGTGGGTATTGATCACCTAAGGCTCAAGAAAATTGATACAGCATGAGAAGTACTACGCTTCCCTTGAATAAGAGTTAGAAGCAGTGGTCTTCATGCTGAAGATTTGGAGGCACTACTTGATGGGTGAACGGTTTACTGTTTACTCTAATAGAAAAATTCTTAGGTATATCTTCTCACAGAAGAACCTGAACCTAAGATAGGTATGATGGATTAAAGATCCTCCAGGACTATGACTTTGAGATAGTCTATGTGCCTTGGAAGGGAAATGTGGGAGAAGATGCACTCAGTAGTTGATATGGTCTATTGCTGTTGAGTGAGGTGTTAGAGTAGCTAGTAATGATGCAGATATCCTTCATGGATAAAGATGGAGTAGCTTACCTCCAGTCTATGACTGTAACTCCCCCCAATTTTCATCGAGTTTGGGAGGCATAGATTGGGGATGTTGACTGTGAGACCTGATGTGCTCATATATCCTCAGGGCAGTCTCCTGCAAGATTTTCTGAAGGTGGGGAGAACATCATTCTCTTTTGAGGATGCACCATGTTACCAGTGATTCTTCTGGTGGAGGTGTTGAGAGAGTTCCATACATCCTCTTTAATAGTATATCCTGGAGTGGTAAAGATGTACCAGGACCTTCGACATTGGTACTGGTGGCCAGGGATTAATGAAGTAGTGGCCGAGTTTGTATCACAAAACCTCATTTTTTAACAAGTGAAGACTGCATACAACTGAAAAAAGTCTTATGTCAATAAGATATAGAGACTATTAGAGTCTGAGGATGGAGACCATGTATTCTTACGAGTCTCACCCCGACAAGGATTGAGGAGGTTTGGCCGGGGTGGAAAGATCTCTCTGAGGTTCATCGAACCTTTCTAGATTCTTAGTAGAGTGGGTGTGGTGGTGTACCATCTATCTCTTCCCCCAAAGATCCACCGAGTGCACAATGTTTTCCACGTGTTGTAGCTGAGGATATGCGTGCATGATCCATCGTATGTTATTGACTAGGGAGAGTTGGACTTTGATGATGGGGCAGCATTTATGGATTTCCCAGTGGAGATAGAGGATCGACAGGACCGTGTCCTTTTTGGATGGTTGATCCCTCTAATGCATGTTTGGTGGATGTACGGGAACTTGCAGAAGAGCACAAGGGAGCAGGAGGCTCAGATTCATGCTTAGTACCCTCATTTGATTCATTTTCCTTTGTTTTGGATTTCGAGGATATAAAGACCTATGGTGGGAAGAATGTAATGTCACAGAATTTCTATATAAATTTTTAATCATATGGAATTATTCTGAGACCGTGAAATCTAATAGTGCATGATTCCAAGGCCCGGAGTGCACTAGATTGTTCTGTCGAATAATGTTAAGTTTAAAATAGCATGCGTGAGTGGTTTTCTTGAAAAAGTTTAAGAACTCATAAACGGCTTCCAAGATCAAATATTTGGGGGTAGCATTGCGTTTAGGATATCATGTTTACCCTAGCCGCAACTTTAGTTTAATCTACACATGCATCTGGTGAGAAAACCTGAAAATCGAATAACCGTAAATAAAATAATTAAATAAAGTTCATTTATTTTTCAAATGATTATCACTCATGAATGGTGACTCGGATTAAAAATCTGAGATCACCGCTGAGCTCATAAAGGTATTCATTCTTTAGGAAGACACTAACATTGGTCAGAACGGTCCAACTATGGATGATAGTTTTTGGTCATAAATAAAATAATTATGTAACAATTATTTTATTGTTAAAATGCATTAGTTCTAAATGGTTACATTAATTGAAAATCAAAGTTTACCGTTGAGTTCTTTAGGAAATTTTTCCCCAAGGAATATCCTAATCTTGAATGGTGCGGGTTGAGGGTGAATGTTAATAATTTATCGAACATATTTTAAGGTGCATTCAGTAAATCTATGGGAATCATTTTCTATCTTTTGAACTGGTGCTCGGATTGAAACTCATAGGGCACTGTTGAATTCATAGTGCCGAGGTTCTCTTAAAGGAGGATTCACATAGAACATATTAGGGCGAGAGAAAAAGTTAATTTTGTGTACTTTTGAATGATTAATAAAATAACATGTAGGCTATTTTATATATTTTTCTTTTCTCCAACAGATGAGCAGTGGTGGCAGGACCAACGACATGTCAATCCATTAAGTGGATTGAATCTTCTTTAACTATAGCTGTACCATTGGGAATTTGGGAGGTTCATTGATTAAATGAACCTCATTAATTCTTCATGAGGGACACACACTCCCCTCTCTTATTTATAGGGAGCTCGAGGAGGGGTGTTGGCATGGCTTCATCAAGCTACAAGGATCGTCCAAAGTACCACGATGCTAACCACCGAGATGATGAGGATGAATTCAGCGAGCGGTGATGGGTTCCCATGAATCCTGAACCCACAACAACGATGAAGGAGGTTCTGTTGATAGTCGCCAGTGGTCATCTTATCTAGGTAGGGGGTTTGTTTTTAAGTTCAAATATTATAATTTTTTCACTCCCTCCAACTGTCATTTTAACACGGAGGACATAGTCCAAAAAATAAAGGCATTGACCCTCCGCCTCTTTGCTCGATTGTGTTATTCATGGATGGGTTCCTTAAGTGGAAGACAATGCGAAATAGTGGGTCATATTCTGATGATGGCACCTCAAGAGAGCCGTACGGATAGACTCACCCTTAACGGACCACCACAACATTTCTGGTGGCCCGCGGAAGAATCCACTGGTGCGCCATGTTGGTGGCAGCTGATGGTGGCCGAAGGAGACCCGCAGCAACAGGTCGCGTGGTGGTGGAAGGTGGTGCATGATGGAGGGCCATGGCGTTCGGCCTGAGCAGGCCGGGCATGAAAAATGGGAGGTGTCGCCAACGGCAACAGATGTGGCCAGCGGGTCACCGAAGGAAGGGGCGGCGTGGCCCCGTGCCACGCTGCGTTTGCGGAAGCTAGTCGGTCAAATGGTCCACCATAGAATCATAGTGGGGCAGCACCCCACCAGCTAGCTGAAACAGCCCCACAACTACAGGTCCAGTAGGACACAATGGTACACCTACGGGCAGACCAATCTGGTACTGGCCGACAAAGAGGACCGGACCTGCGGTCTAGATGGCCCGCGTATGTTGGTTGAGCCCAACTTGATGTGCTTGGCCAACCGTGGCCCAATCCCGCAATCTATCTTGGCCCACCCTAAGATTCAAGACCCAGTGAACCGGGATAACCCCCAGTGGGTTGGACCTAAGCGGGGTAAGGTAGACCCCGAAACCCATTACGCCGGGCCGGTCTGACCAAGTCGGCTAAAGCCCAGACCCAACCGGTACATGAATAAAGAAATGTCTGTGACTGAAAAACCGGGTGTCTGTTAGAAATGTCTTCAGTGGCATTGGTAACCCTGTTGGGAAGTAGTCCCTTTGGCATATTCCAACAGTCCTGACCGAGTTGGGCCGGACTGAGGTGCGATCACCCATTTTCATAGAAAGGGGTGTAACTAACAGATCAGGTGTCTGATCGACACGTCTTCTATGAAAAAAGGACCCTTGTGGAAAGTCGTTCCTTTGGATATACTCTAAGTTAGTTTTGATGGAGTTTGGTGTGCGACCTGGGTTGGATCAGACTTGAATCCAACCTAGCCCTTTTTACAAAAGTGTCCATATCTCATAGACTGGGTGTTCGACCAACACAGTTTATGTCACATTGGGACCCCTATGATGGGGCAGTACTTTGGGATACTTATTCTTGGAACTTTGTGTTGGTTGAGGAATAATTGATGTCTTGAGGATAGGATCCTCTTGGAATCAAGCATGCTTAGTGCAGGAATCTTGTGTATGGATTTAACGTGAAGAAAGAACATCGATCTTATGTGTGTCAACATCTATCGATCATGTGTGGTTTAGCGCTTAGAAATCCTGTGTGGGTCAACAACTATCGATCCTATGTGGGTCAGCACCTAGAGATCCTATGTGGGTCAACATCTATCGATCTTGTGTGGGTCAGCAGTAGAGCCTCTTGATAGAATAAGATGATCTAGATTTATGACTAATCATATACACTTATGTAATTGAGTTATATACCTGGTGTGAGATGAGTCTTTACCATTGTGGTACTTTTACCCACGTGGTGTTACCTTTTTTTTACTTTTACCTTTGTGTTGTTACCATTGTGATGTTACCTTTGTGGTTTATTTACGTTTGTGTTGTTACCTCTGTGGTGTTACCTTTGTGGTAATCTTCCCTCATGGATCAGTTGTTCTAAAGGCTTAAAATATCGAGCCTTATTTTTTATCATGTATGATATGAGTATATCTATATAACAAAGGTATATGTATGGAAATATATCTAAGTAGAGTTGATCACTACTTCGTGCTTTGTGTCTGAGGTATTGAATTGTGGTTTATCCTTTGTGGAACTCTAGGAGACCTTCTAGGTTCTTGGGGTCCCTACTGAGTATTGTTATACTCACCCCTGCACGGGCTATTCCCGCACCTTTATGTGTCTTGTGCAGATGATGGACAACGTTGATCGAGGCTGAGGGATCTAGGATTAGATGGTGCTCTGAGGTAAACCATATGACGCGATGTGCTGTAGTGACTACTAATCGTGATCTATTCCTACCCTTCATGTAGGATCCTAAGTGGACGATCTAGGAGCTGTTTTCTCTTTTAAGTTGTACTTGTACATTTCAGTTGGCCCATTTACTTTCAATACACTTTATACTACATCAGTCTAATTCATGAATTCTTCATGTTTTCCTGGATTATGTGTTTATAAAGGTTTAAAGTCAATTCCCTCTTCTTATAGGGATACACCTTTTCGGTGCTAGTCACCCGCCGATGGCCTATGGAAGGCGGGTTTGGGGTAGTAACGACATGAGCCCTAGGGGACAGGTCATGACACATCTTTTAGGATTGGGATAAAATCATGTTTACCCTTTGGGATAATATAAAATTAATCATTAACAAATTCTTTCGATGGTGATACAGGTCCCACCATCCACAAAACCCATATATTAATGTTCCACATTATCTTAAAACAATCATCATATCAAAACACATAAAAATAAATGGGTTTTACAAAAAATTTATGAAAAAATAAACCATGTTAATGAGATGGGTTTCATAAATATATTTTTACATAATAATCACAAACAATTAAATGAGATAACAAGAACGGTATCGTTGAATTGTATCCCTAAAAAAGAATAAGTAATATCAAAGGGTTTTTTTCTAAGATAGAAAATTATTTCAAAGAATGAATGGAAAATTTTATTAAGGAAAGTATTATTTAAAATTATAAAATATCTTTTTAAAATATAAAAAAAAGTTCAAATCCTTTTCTATTGAAATAATATTTGAAACTTATAATTAAATATTTCAATATCATTTAAAATATTTCTAGAAGAAATATCCTTTCAACATTGAAAATTAGTTTTAAAAAAATAAAAATTCATAAATCCTATTGAAAATACTTTTATTTGAAAATAACCAATGAAACATGTAAATAAATATTTAAAATTGTGTAGTCATAAATATATTTTATCCCATTAATTTCTTACATGTTAAAAAATATCACCTTTACACTTTTGGAAAAATAGAAATTGTCCTTATTTGGATAACATTATGAAGACTAATTTTAATTGTTTTTGTTAAAATTTAAACGGTAAAAAAAATATTTATGAAATCATTGGATTTTATTAAAATCCATATTTAATAAAATTATATCATAAATATGGAATTAAAATGGTTTTTGACTGAAGATATAAATAAATTCTATTTTTCTTAAAATTATTTTATTCAACTCTTGATTACATAAAGAGTGTAAAATGAAATGAAAAAAATTTATATTAATGAAATAACCAAAGGATAATAAAATTCATGAATTTATTTATAGATATATATATATATTAATATTTCATCATTAGACACATAAACATAAACAATTTTGTAAATGTTTAATTACATCCAAAAACACTTATCACTTTGGTAACATTGAATTAGAAGCCCCATTAAATAATAATATTAAATTAAATTTAAAATATATTGGGAAAATAATAATGAAATGGTATTACATATCAAAGGATATATATATACATATCATAAAATATGATAGGTTTATAACATAATGTATGTTCCAAAGAAGAGAAATTGGGAAAAACAAAATCTTACCTCAAGTCTCAACATCATGTATACACGTTCGAATATACTATATAATAAATATAGGTTTATTATAAATATATTAAAGAAATATGAACATATTTATAATTCCATATATTATATAATTATTACATTCGATTACCTGTTTATTAAGAATTACTTGTTAAATCATCTTTCGGGTAGTAACTTCTTTGTTTTTCATGTATGTTTTGTTTAAGTATTTTTTATTCATTTGAATTTGATAAAATTTACATCATATATAGAATATTAACCATGATTTAAATATAATATATTTTCATTATATATTTATTTAGAATTTACAACAAAATTTATAGATAGAAAATGAAATACATAATTCTTAGAGACGACAGGTATTATGTAAGCATGAATGATTATTCCATCTTCTCAACGGATAACATGAAAGAAGTGTAAATATAATATTAATCATAAAAAATAATAATTATTTAATATATATTCCATATTTTCATTAAACATATCCTTATTAATTTCCATGTAATATCTATATGAAGAATGAATCACATTGGTCTGTGAGGTTGCAGTCTTCCGTACATAAGATCTATGTAATCAAATTACCACCGAATGTAAATTAAGAAGGAATACGTTATAATATATTTTCATAAGTATGATAATGTAAAAAATATCATATATAAACGTTAAATTAACAATTATATCAAACATTTATATGTGACTATGAAAAATTAATAACATCAATTCATGAGGAGGTAGTTCTCTGTACACAGAGCTGGCAGTTTCGTTTCCCATTTAATGGAAAAGAAAATAGATATAGTTCATTAAATTAAAAAATAAAATAAAATTATATTGGATATAATTTTTTCATTATATTATAGTAGTTTAGGATTATTTGAAGTAGTAAGAAGAAGAAATAAAATAATTAAAATTTTATGATTTTTACCTATTCTTCTAAGAGCCTCTTTAGGTTTATACATAATCCCTTCTTCGGAGGGATTCCTAATAAAAATAAGGACACTATGATGTGGGGAGGTGTGTATGTAAGATATTTTGGTATTTATTGTTATAATAAATCAATTTTTAAGTGTTAATATGAGTGTTAATGGGGTGTTAATTTATAAGAGGGGATGATGACTCACATATAATTTTTCAAAGAAATAATGTGTACCCAAGTTTTTTAAATGGAAAAAGACTAAATATTGGGTAATTATAAAATAATATAGGTTATAAGGTTGAAATATTCCCATAAAATGGGTTTTGTAAAATTTATAGGATATTTTAATCCTGGACTTTTTAGTTTAACCCTCAGTAAACCTATTTAACTTAAACTTCATTAATTAATTTTTACTGATTTTACAATAAAATAGGACCATTTTTTTGATATTATTATGTAATATGAATTATTCAAATTTTAAATATAAAATACATTTTTACAAATTCAATTCATATTAGTGGAAAATTTTAATTTTAAACTTAACATGCAAACATGACTAAATATATATTTTCCAAATAGAAAATGTTCAAATGATTGAAAAGATTTTATATCAAGATTCAAAATGTAATTATTTATAATGATTAAAAATGGATTAATTATAAAATAATTGAGGAAATCGTACTTTTAAAATAATTTTAAATCAAAATAGAACCCCATAAATTCTTTAATCAAAAAGGCGGTTTTCTATCAGCAAACAACATTTTTCACAATTCAAGGAGAAAATAATATTTTCAGAAAAATCCAAAAAAATCATCCTAAGACAATTTTAAAATTTTATTCCAAAAATGATGATAATTTTGTAAAAATATACCTAAATGTGGTAGAAATTAATTTTATTATTTTTTAGAGATAGTAATAGAAATCATTAATTTGAGAAAAATGCATTTTCAAAGTATATAAAGACGTTACAAAAATATGTAATTATGTAATATTTTTTTATTTATGTATAACTATTATTATTATATTTAAAAATGTGCTTAATACTATTCATACTTATATGTTTAATGTCTAGGTTACAATTTCTATGTTTAAATAATAATAATAATAATAATAATAATAATAATAATAATAATAATATATATCATGGTTCATTAATATATATGTATTTTTTATAACGCAAGCTATCAAAGAAATTGAATTTTTTAAGGAGAAAATCACAAAATGTGGGGTTTTAAAATCTACCCCTCCCCCCTTAAAATTAATTTCTCACAAAAAAATGATCACTCAAATATAAAAAAAATAATGAAAATTCTTCCTTATCTTGTCTGTATGTTCACACATAGCTTTATCAAGATAGTGGTTTCACCAAAAAATAATTAGTAACTGAGTAGTATTGTTTTGTAAAACTTTTTATCTATGCTGGATTATATTCATTAGTTTATCTTCATAAGAAATATCATGCTCCAAATTTATTGAAAATATCTATTGTATGTGTGATTGATCAGGTATGTTCTTCTTTAGGAGAGATATATAGAACATGTCATTAACTTGAGACCAGTTTGGTGGAAGCTCTAAATGATATGTTACCATCTCGATGCGATCATGAATTTCAAAGATAATTATATACCTAGGGAAAAGTTTTCCTTTATTCCTAAATATCATAAAATTATTCTTAGGATAAGTTCCAAGAAATATCGTTTCACTAACTTGAAAATCTTGATTATGTTAGTGATGGTCATCATAACTTTTCTTCCAAATTTATACTTCCCTAATGTCTTCTGAAATGGATCTAACCATATATTCAATTTTTTTAGATAAATCAGGTCCTAGTAGCTTTCATTAAAAAAATTCATCTTCTTATGATTGATTTATACACTTCATTCTATAAAGTTCTTCATAAGGATCCATATGAATTCTTGATTAAAATCTATTGGTGTTTGAAACCTAGTCCAGATGATGGTTTTAATCCCAACCACCTTTGAAATAAATTGAAAAATATCTCAACATATACTTTAAATTTTGAATATATCTCTTTTAATATCCATCTATCTAAATTTTATATAGTGTTTTGAAACTCAATTTTATATTCAGATCTACTAAAATAATTCTCCAAAACATCAAGGATAACATCAAATCCCAATAAAAAACAATGGAACATTGTTCTCTATGCCACCTTACCACATCCTTAATCTATGTCTTAGAAATAAGATCGAGAGAGAAATATTTTATGATTGTAAGGAAGAGTGTTGAATTTTTAAGTTGAATGAATAAAAACCCAAATATAATTATTCCCTTTTAAAATTTTTGGGAGTCCAATTCCAAAATCCATGGTGGTGTTTTCCTAGTTCAATTCTTCAATTGATAATAGTTGTATTCTTTTTATATTTTTTTTTCAATCAAAGTTAACATGATAACAAACCATGTATCAAGATATATATATATAAATATATCTATTCATGTTATCACACCAAAAATACTCTATCACATATTCTATTTGAATGAATTATACCATTTTCATAATTTGGTTGTGGGATCAAGACACACGGCCTTTCCAAATGTGATAGGTTATCTCCAAACATATGGGTTATCATTTTCAGAAATATATATTATAATAATTTGTAAGACATTCCCAAATATCAATTAAGCATAATTTTCTCAACATCAAATATAATATATACTCTAATAGATACTAATAACTTTACAAATATGCCTATAAAATACATTCCCCCTCAATCAAATTGTTCACTAAAACATAAACAAGACCAAATTGTTGCATTGCCATAAATTTTTGTCAAAATATATTTAATCATGACAAACTACCATCACATAAAACCCCACAAGGGGTGTGTATGAAATTAAAAATATGATAAACATTAAAATTATAAACCCATGAGGGTATCCATAACTCTTTAGTTAATATTAAATTATGACACATATGCTTCGAAAGGGTAATTCCCAATTTATTAATTAATTGTGTTCTTGTCCTATATATTAACTTGTCTATTAGGATATTGGGATAATCATTTCACTGATATAATATCAAATGTGACTTTATTATTAAATAATCCATGTGGAGGGTGAAAATCAATGCTCATAATCATATAAAATTTCACTAAAGGATGAGCAATGATATTTTTATAAAGTCATTCAAACAAACTCAAACATTAAATTTTCAATTTTATATTGGAGGATAAGTGTTACCTAATTATCATGATTCACTAAAACAATTTTGACTGTATATGATTTAGTTTTATATATTTTCTTCAATGTTTATTTTGTCTTTTTATCCTAATTATAAATTGGATTAGTGAATTCATTAGTATAATTCCCAAATTCCTTGTACTTGATGAACTAATGTATGGGTGGTGCAATATGTGGGGATTTCCCTTTATTCTCTTCATTAGAAAACATCTTCCCATAAATTTGGAATTTTTCCACTTGATGACCATCCTTTACACACATAAAAAATTTAACATACCCGTTAAGAAAATTTCCTCCATGTTTCTTTACATAGTTCAATGATAAATGAATTCTCATATTCTTCACTCCATAGCTTTTATAGTTTCCATTAAATTCTATATTTTTTTCATAACAATAACTTGATATTTATGTGTAACTCTAATATCAATTTCAAACTTGATTGTAACTTAAATAATTTCTTCATATGTATTGAAGTCCTTTATGGATAATTCTCTTCAAAGACTTGGTTTTAAACAATTAAATAATAGATCAAACTTACTCTTAGATTTGATGATAATACCAAATGTTTACCTCACACGTAATGATAAATTTTCCACATAGATACTTATAGATTCATCTTATTTAAGTGTTAGCTCAAGGAATTCCTTAACAATTATTTTAAATAGAACAAAATGAGTGTACTTATTGAAAAATAAACTCTTAAACACATCCCACTCTATGGAGTCAATTTAATATTGTTTCCTAATATTCTTGACAAGATTCTACCACTGATAAACATTTCCTTCCAAATGATGTATGCCCAAAATTACACTTTCCTTATCTAGTCACTAAGTATTAGTAAATATATTTTCAAAGGTATTAATCTATTAATTTGAACCTAATGGATCAGTAGAACCACTAAACGAAGGATGGATTTCCCTCATAAAGGATTCAAAAAAATGTTATTCCATCTTTTTCACATATTTCAATTCAGTATAATTCACATCCTGAGAATGTTCTGTGACTATAATAAGTTTATATTTCATTAAATATACAAAAATATATTTTTTATTAGTAGAAAATCCTTTTCATTATCTATTTAATTTAGAATGGACATGGTTCCTAAAAACCCTACCCATATGATAAAATCAAAAAATGTACTATAAGAATTAAATAAACCTTTTTCTAGGTTATTACCCATAGATACAACTATCCCAATTCCTTTTCCATTTATAGTATAGAGACATAGATGTAAATTTATGGAACCCACTCACTCTTAACATTATGAAAATTCTTGGATATTTTCTTATTATTAGTCTTATCTTTATACATATGCTTAAACTTATCCCTAGGGTTATTAATAAAGTTATCTAATAATAGTTTCCAATAGCTAACTAATCGTTTATATGATACCATCTATAATGACCCTATCTTTTTATAAAATAATATTAAATCTTAATAGGAAAATTCTCACTACTTAAGATAACGATCCATTATAGAATAATTTAGTTCTAGTGCCTTTTGAAACATAGAAACATAATCAACCAGTTTATAGGTGATCTATATCTTCCCCCACGAATTTCATCATATCTAGAACCCTTCTTAGATATATATTACATAAAACCTTTCTTCATAACTGTGGAAGAAAACATAATAAAGGGTGAGATTGGATGAATGATAAGGGTAAAAAAGGGAGATATAAATGATCATATAAAACTAATATGAGAATAAGGGTATGAGAACAATTGATTAACATTTGAAAACTCTTCCTTGTATATTATAGAGCATTAACATGAGTCATGAAATAAATCTTGGAAGTTCATAATACATTAATCATATATAATCTCAAAATATCGGCATAAGACATAGATTTTTTGTATACACATCATAATAGAAATCCAAATGTGTATGATACCCACAAAAGACATTCATAACATGTTAGTCTTGGGATAACCACTCATGTGAATACTTTGTGCTTCAGATAACCTTTGGTGTACCCTCTTTTTCACTAGGGATGACCTCCGATGGTCCCATTGAACCCATATAAAATTAATCATTACCCAATTCACTGTAGAATGATATAGGTCCCACCAATCACATAATCCATATATTTGTGTTCCCTGTCATCAAAAAACATTTATCATATCAAAAACTATGAAAAGAAAGTGGTTTCAAAAACATTTAATCAAACAAGTACCCATAGAAAAAGAATGTGTTACATAAACATTTCACAATCATAATTATAAAACATTCAAATAAATAATATGAATTTTTTCATTTAATTGATTCACCATTAAGGAATATGTAACATCAAAGGATGCCATATTAAATGGAAAATTATTTTGAAATATCACTTGGAACATTTGGTTGGGAAATTATCCATTCAAATTTGAAAATTATTTTTTATAAACCTAAACCATTTTCAAAATCCTTTTCATTGAAAATCACCATGAAAACTTATAGAGGAATATGTAAAGATCTTTGAAAAAATTTCTTGAATAAAATATCCTTTGCACATTGAAAATTAATTTTTTAAAACAAATAATTCACAAAAAAAATAGTAAATCCGTTTCTTTATAAATAACATTTTAAAATTATAAAAAATATTTAATACATTATTTGGTCATGATAGTGGGAAATTTAAATGTAGTATTAATCATTAAAATATAGTTTTGTTTCACATTTTCAATAAAATTCAAATAGGACTTGTTTATAAAATTTCATGTAAATTCCTATTAAAAAAATATAAAAATTTAAACAAGAGTAAAAGATTCTTTAAAAAATAATTAGATAGTAATGAAAAACATTCATTGAAATAGTAAGTTCTTAAAAACATGGATATGGATGAAATTGGATTATCAACTAAAGGGATATATAATGAAAACTTTTTATTTAAAAAAATAATTTTAATATCTTGTGTATATGAAGGGAGGAAAATTAATTGATCACATATATTTTTATTAAACAAAAAACAATCATAAATTTCATGAGTTTTTTAGAGATCTGTCATAATATTTCATCATTATAAGAATACATATAAACAATTCAGAAAAATTGAGTTATTGTATCATAAAACCCTTACCAATTTCGTAACATTGAATCATAAGTCCCATTAAAGAATAAAATTAAATTAAAATTAAAATATCATTAGAATAAATAAATTTATTATATTACATGTCCCAAGATATTTATATACACCTCATATGAGAACATAGGTTCATAACATAACGTATGTCCCAAAGAAAAAAAATTGATACAAAACTCCCTTAACTTAATAGTCTCAACTTCATTCACACATGTTAGAAAATCATGTATAATAAATATTGGTTTATTATAAATGTATTACAGAAATTTAATCATATGTATCATTCCATATATGTTTTACTTATGACCTTTTGTTAATAATTTATTTATAAATCCTTGTTAATATCATATTTTGGAAAATAACGACATCATTTTTCATGTATATTTTTGTCTAGTATTTTCCATAATTTTATATTTATCATGGTTAAATCATCATAAATATGTTTATTCTTATTGAAATATCTTATATGTTCATTATATATGTATTTATAGTAATCCATAAATGTTTCACATAGAAAATTAAATACTCTGTTAATGTAGAAGATATGTCATACGTGCGTATGAAAGGTGTTTCCATTTTCTCAACGAATTAAATAAAAGAAAGGAATATAATATATTAACCCTATAGAATAATTTTTAATAAATATTTATTATATATTTTCATTAAAACTGTCATTATTACATTCTATATATAGGGAAGTAGAAACAAATCACATCGCTTCATGAGGCAATAGTCTACCGTACACATGGGTGATGTTATCACATGCCCAATAATTGGAGAGTAAGGAAAAATATGTAAAATAATAATTCAACAAGTTTAATAATATCATAAATATAATATATAAAAATTTAATCAATAATTATCTCTAGTCTTAGGAGGTGGTGATGGAAATCAAATAATAAATATTTGTGAGGCGGTAGTCTGACGTGAACACGGTTGATGGTTTTATTTCCCATTTGAAAGAAAAGTAGATATATATAGATAATTTAATTAACAAAAAAAACATAGTATATGGTATATACTAGATTTAATATATTAGCAATATTAAGATGATTTTAAGGTGGTGAATGAAGAAATAATATAGAAACAAAAGCTTAAGAATTTTACCTCTTCTTCAGAGACCATATTTAAGATCAAACCTAAATCCATAATATTAGGTATTAATAATTAAAATAAGGTCTATATGATGTTAAGATTGAATTAAATAATATATTTGTTTAGGTATTTAACACAAAAAATGGCTTTGTATATGTGAATAGAAGATGAGAGGGGGTACCCTTTTATGAGTGGCCGAGAGGATAAGCATGATATTTTTAAAAGAATAAAGTGAACCCCCATTTTTCACAATATAAAAGGATCAAAAATGTAAAATTATTAAACCTTAGATTTTATAAGGTCTATAATTTTATACAATATTGTTATGTTTAAATTTTAAACCTAGTAAACCAAATTTAACCTTAATTGTGATCATTAATTTTAATATTTTTTGATAATAATTTTGACAAATAATAAATTGGGACTTATTATATAATATCAATTAATAATATCAAAAATTTGGAATCCTTTTTACCATATTTTTTTCAAATAATTTGAAACATTTATTTTACAATTATACTCACATATGAGATGAGAAATTGATTTTCCTAAGAGAAATTTTTAATAAGTTTAAAAAGTTTTTATATACAGGTTTAATATAAAATTGAATAAAATGAAAAAAATTGGATTATTTATAATATTATTGATATAATTTTACTTCTAAAATATTTTTAAAACAAAAAACAACCTTATAAATTCTTTAAAAACTATGTTTTTAATAAAAAACTGTATTTTTACAATTCATTGAAAAAATAATCTTATCAAAAAATTATATAAAATGACCATAAAATAATTTTAACATGTTGATTGAAAAATGAAGTTAATTTTTTCAATTAAATTTTATAAATTTGTAGAAAATTTTAAGTTATTATTTTTTCAGAAAAGGTAATAAAAATAATATTTCAGGAAAAATGTATTTTAGAAACATATCAAAACCTCACAAAAGATTTAGGGATTTTTTATTAATAAGATTTATTTATATATAAATATTATAATTAATTTTTTAAAAAATATTCCTTTTGATACCTCCATGGTTAAAAGCTATGTTATAACATTCATGTTTAGATAATATTATCAATAGTATTTTATAGTTCGTTTTGACTTTGGTGATACATGTACTGCAAGAATTCCAATAAAAATAAATTTAATTGAAAACAATATTTCATAAAAACTCAATTTGTTACACATTGTAACCCTCGTCAATGAGTGACTAATCATTTGAAAATGATAAATCCCTAAATTATAGGAGCGAGTTTAAAACTCCTGCTATGGTGGAATCAAAAATGGTGATTCAAAAGTCAAAAGAGAAATATTTCAACATGAGTAACAAATGTGTAGAAGAATTATTTTACATAGGGTTTAGGTTATTTTATCTGGCACTCCATAAATAAACAATTAGTTAAAATATCATGATTGTATCACTTACTTATTTTATTTCTAAGTGCATGATTATTTATTTATTTACATGATAAAATCTCCATTTGGATGGTTAAATGAAATTATTAAACATAAATATATTAAAATTAATTATTATATGAAATAGAGTAAATGAATCATGCAAAAATCCATTTATCAAACATGGTTGGTCAAATTTGAAAAAGACATAGTTTATGAACAAGAATATGAATAATAAAATAAAGAATATTTAAGTGGATTTAAAAAAAACAATTAATGAGAATATTATGTTAGAAAGAAACTTAGATTTTATTTTTTAAGATATAGAATTTATTAATGTTTTGGTTGGGACAATGTTGGGAATTTTTTTAAAATTGTTAGAGAGTCTTAAAAGGAAAATTACTTAACGTGGTTAGATTGGTAATAATTTTTAATGAAACATTTCTACTTAATTAAATTTGTAAGAAAATATTGAGAGAATATAAGTGTCAGATTTTATTATTCCGGTGTCCACATAAAAATATTTGGAAATAAGTGTTAATGTAGTTGGAAATTAAATCCTTACAATATATGATTGGGATAATTATATTCCAAATTTATAAGTTATTAGAATATGAGTATTGATCATTTCCACTAGAATATCAAAAAGATAAGATGTTATATATCCAATTTTTTGGGTTATTGGAATATGATGAAATAGTATGAGAATAAAGAAATTAATTTTTTTAAGAACATTAGTTCATAAATATAATTTACTAAAATTATACTTTTAGTTTTTGTATAAAATGGAATGTCATTAAACAATGACATAGTCCATTTGGAAGAAATATAATCTACTAATTCATGATACCATCCAATAGTGGTATAGGAACTTTCAAATTGTACTATAAAAAATCATATTTTTTATGCAACATATTCTATATTTATTAGTGAATCATATAAGGTTCCATGTAAAGAGGTTCTCATCCTATTTTATAAACATGTGGATAATCCACTGGATACTCAATGTCATGGTTTCCCATCCATAACTAGTGAGATCTAAAATATTTATAAAATCATAGATGTGTACACAATGTTGTATCATCTCCTTGATCTTTATTAGGATAATTAAATATAATTGATGTGTGAAACCCCAAGTCACTATTTACATACAATATAGAATATGTTTTTCTAGTAGGACCTCATGTAGTTAGGATTATTAGAATCCGAGAGATTCTTCAATTGTGGGATTCATTTTTATGGTTTCGTTGGGTTGATTTTGTGTTTCTTATCAATAAACCTTTTTTTATTTTTTAAAAATCAATTTCAAAAGATGAAATCATGGGTTCATGGTTTAAGTTTCAACCCACTAAATGGAAACTAAAGGTGTTTCCTATGAAATATAAGAAAATTATTTTCATTTGGAAGCCATTAGAGTTATAGATAAATATTTTTAGGATGGAAATTGATTATGGAATGAGGTGGTACTAACTATGAAGATCTGTCTAGAAACCTTATAAGAATAAATAATCCAAATTTATGATCAAATGCACTAGACCTCATGTAAAAGGCAAGTGCTAAAGATATAGGTATTTTACACATCAATCCCAAAAGAAGTGAAGAGTCTAGATTTAGTTAATAGATTTAATAATAAAATATTTTCTATGTTCATTACTAGTATATTGGGTAGTTTAAAGACCCATCAGAATGATTTAACCATCCCTATAAGACTGGATGAGGATTTAAGGATCCATATTGGTTTTTCTCAGGTGGAAAATTTCATGACTCTTGCATGACTCAAGAGAAAGAAGTAATATAAATGTGATGATTGATGTTATAATCATCAAAAAAGGAATGTGTTAGTGGATATATAAACACTGCCTTGAAAACATGGAAGAGGTTTTGATTCTATAGAGAAGGCATGTAATTGATGATCATATATAACATGTAACAATTAATTGGGGTTTCATAAACATAATGCATGTTTTGTGTACGCATTGTGAAATAGCTATGTAAACATTGTAAATGATATCCTTAAGAATCATTTCATTTTTTTGTAATCATGTTTTCTTATTGTCTATCCATTAATCTATGTACAAATCATACTATGAAAAATCATAATTGAAATGTGATGTAAAGGTGAACTCTTTGTCGATTAATTTCACACAACCAATTGGATATCTTCATTTGGTAGACTTAGAAATTTTGTTTTCTTGTTCATGTCCTCAATTTAAATCCATAGTTGATTGGTTATTCATAATTATAATCAGAAAAATTGTTCAATATAGATATTTTCTTGTTTTTATCCATGTGATTGATCTAGATTGGTAGTCAGCTCGGACTAATCCAAGTTGTGACATTCTTACCTTGTGTTTGATCCATAGAGTTAGTTTTTTACACATGCATTCAATTGATAATGTCACTTGTAATATATGGATCACCATCACATTCATCCATTTGTATATAAATCCAATCAATTTATTAACTTTTATCCTTTATATGATCAATTTGTATTGGTACAATGTCACTCCACATAGTCATTCTAGACAACTTATTATAGAATTGTGGATGGAAAATAATGGTTTTCCATATTAAAATATATGGATAGAAATTCGATGAGATGATGTGTGGTCTATATTTCAATGATTTAAACATCATAAATTATGTGATATTTATTATTTTAATTATTTTGTACAGAACATTACCTATGGGAATGGATGGAGAAATGAATATATCGAATCATTGTTTTCTAGAATAATTATTCTTATGAATTTCAAAATTAGTCGACGCATTAAAACTAGGAATTAGTGATTAAATATAAAAATAATTATATTGAATCATGAGTCAATATATGATTAAAGGATAAAGTGTTTGAGATGATCACATCGAATAAAATCTGTGAATTTTAAATGGAACATTTGAAACACATTATCTTTGTCAAATAGATGAATATAAATCAATATATATAAAAGAGTTTTTCTTCATTGAAATAATTTCACAATAAGATTGAGTTTCGATATGAGGTGAAATAATTGAGCTGAGACAGTTTCATGAATTTTATTTTCTCTACACCGATGAGATAGAAATTATGCTGAATGAGTTATAAAATAATGAGGACCAAAAAATAGTGCAATTTTTATGGTTGTAGTGTTGGGTGTTTCATGTGATATGGTTACTATAGAAGAGTGAGGTGAGTTCCACACTGTAAGAGGATATTACATGAAACAGATATTCATGTTTCGTTATTCATGAAGACATATTTTAGAAATTTCAAAGTTACAGATTCATTGGAGAATATGTTATATGATATTGAAATATCTCCTAGAGTTATGAATCCTTAAATGGATCAATATTTAAATAAATATTATTTATATAGGATTTATAAAGGCGATTGAGTCACAATATTTTCTATACCATGTGGTGATAACCATAAAAGTATTTAAGAGATTATATTATAAGTAATATCATTGATATTAATTTTAAATGAGCATATATGTCAGATAAATCAAGTGTATAAATAATTGATGAAATAGTGATATTGTATCTTGAATATATATCTTTATAGGTTGTGTTACATCCCAGTCCAACTCACCCCTAAGACACTGGTCATACTGGTGGACCACATGACCTCATGCACGCCTCTTTGTATGTCAGAGACTGCAAACTAGTAGTGAGGGTCTAATGAGGTGAATGTTGGGAGACTATACCCTCAAGTTAGATTAGAAAAATGCTTTATCATATATTAAATAGAAAGAAATTGAAGTATAAATATATTAAATGGAATATATATAGTAATGGAAGAATGATATAATATTTGAAAAAAAATGAAATGTGAAATGCCAATTCCATATAATGATGCATGTAATATGATACATTACTTCAATGGAAACTCCTTGAGAATCCTGATAAGGATCCCAGTCTTGTGTTCCCTAGCTCCCACGCACAAAACATAGAACATCCAATGAATCAGAATACCATAGATAAATAAGATATTCTTAATATCCAAATTCTACCTGGGAAGGGTGGGAAATAATAATATCCATAGGCCAGAACCCATGTTGTCTTTCCCAATACATTTATTGATACATAATGTAAATTAGTGTGCATGTATATGTAGAAACTAAACAATAAATACATAATAAATAAAAAAATTCTTATGTTCCAAAGATACACCTAGAGGCTATACCTACTACGGTGCCATGCCAGGTATCTATTTCTATGGTTTGATCCTCCTACATCAGGATGGACACCAAAATAAGTGGAATATTCTTCATCCGAGGATGAATCACTCCAAATATACCATAAACATTTGTCCTCTTCCCTAAGGCTAACCAAAATCTCACCCTTATGAAAAACTAGAATCTATCCCCCATACATAGTATGACTATGCATGTAGCCCTTATGAATCTGACATAAACATATACTCTTCCCAAACTAATTTTGTACCAGTATTCCTATCTCTCAGGTGGTACGAAAAAATGCACCAATACCTCAGGAATCGTGTGATTGTGCATTTTCCCTGAGGAATCCTACAAAACCATATAATCTACCAACAATCATTAAGTACCTATGCACTTTTCCCTCAAAATTTGTGGAAGAACATGTGTCATTCTCTCTGGAATCGACAATAAACATGAGTCATTTCCAGACAAACTCAACATTTCATAAAATATCAAATTCTCTGGTATAAATTACATCAGTATCACATTAATTCAAAATCTAAACAATCCAAATCACAATTCTAATATTAAACATACTAGATTTATCATATCAATACACAACGACCAATTGATAAAAATAACCATCAATAAATAAAATTCATTTCATCAATCTAGGTTCCTAATTATCATCATAATTATAACAAACCTGTAATAAATCATTCAACCCTAAGTCCTTATTGTATTAATTAACCAGTTTGGGAAAGGTGATTCTACCATATGAAATCACACAATTTAATGTTATTCCAAATCAAAATTCTAAACCAACAATCAATCAATTCGTCCAATTTATTATAGGGATTTCGATTCAAACATATCGATTCTAAATAATGTCTAATGCAAGAACACCTATCGGGTGGTTTCAGGTCTCATTCTCCTTGATATGTACACAAATGAATTTAATATCGGTTTAAAAAATTAAGATTTTATATTTTAACCATGATTATCAAATTAATCTGCTTGTACTTGTAGTATATCATCATGGTATCACATATCATAATTATAATAAATAATTATATCACATAGAAGGGGATTTAGTTCAGACCACCCAAATCAAATCAATTTAATTTAATTCATCTAAAATTTTAAGGAAGGGTCCTTTATGTCATGAAATTTCACTAAATCCATGCCATTAAATTAATCAATTATAGTAAATTCATTTATCAATTTTCAATTGGTAATTAAAATATACCATGGGAAAATAGGGAAAATGCATACATAGGCATTCCCTTTTTATAAAGAATTCCATGCCTTTCGTAGGATCTTGCTCCATTAATCATTTAGATTAGACTGTCCTAACTATGAACTTATTAGGTGCATTGGTTAAATGAACATTTTTAATGAAAAATCATAAACTGATTTCATTACTTCAATGAATTCCATGTCTCAACATGCTATATACCAAGCCATAACAACAAGGAATAAAGGGATAAGAAAGGTAATAAGGAAGGATAGTAATAAAAGATCAATCACTACGTTTTATCTTTGATACAACACAACTATGTTGTAGGGGTTTTCTTATTAAATCATGACATTTTTCATAAAACAATTCATTTATCATATTTAAAATTTCATTCATGAACATTCTAAATTCACATCTTGGAAGCATTATATCTGAAAATCATATTATATTAATTAAAATATGAGGATTGTTTAATAGGTTAATTAATTAATCCAATCATAAAATTAATGGTCAAGGAAAGGGATATGAAATATTGAAGTAGATTAAAGAAAATCCAAAAAACACTTTGGCACTTGATAGATTTATTAGAGACCACCAAAAACATCTCCACACTCGCACACACATACATTCATATATATATATATATATGTGTGTGTGTGTGTGTGTATCCTTTATCCCAATTAAAATATCCCCCTCAGCATGAGGGAATATGTAAATGGAAGATATATATATTTATATATGTAAATACCAATGAATGTGAGATAAAGTCTTCAAAGATGACCAAAACTCACTACAAAAATTTATCAGGCACCCTAAATCACCAAATAAATAAAAATAAAAATAGTAAAAAACAAAAAAATGCAAGAAAAAAATACCTTAAAAACGATAGAGGACAACCCAATCAAGCTAAACCATATTGCCTTTTGTGGCCGTTTCCAAAACATGAATGAAGGGGTATCGAGAGACCCTTCAAACCACCAAACACCAGAAGAATACCAAAAAACCGGTTCATCCTACACATTGGTTTTTTCTAAAATCAAATCGAGTAATGTGATATGATAAATCGGCCAAAATTAGGGAGTAGAAGAGTACATGCTTCCTTACCATGATGATTTGAAGAAAAAACAAGATGAATTATAGGAGAGAACATGTGTGAAGAGGGATCCATGGATAGGGGGGTCACACTCTGTAGGGATCTCTAATGGGGGGTGTGTGATGCTGGAAGGGGACCCCCTTTGGGGTCTCTTAAAAAATAACTTACCCAAAAAATAATAATAACACTAATAATAATAATCATAAAAATAGGAATGATATTATTTTATTTTTATTATTATTAATTTTATTTATTTGTTTCACGATTCATCTTCATATAGTTTATTTTCCTTATAATTTGAAATTTATTAATTAATTTCTTAAAAAGAAACACACGACACAGTTTTCTACTGAGGGCCGCATGATTTCAGAAAAACTGTGCGCCCTTTCCAGCTCTTCCTGACTTAAGGTTTTGGAGCCAAATGCTCCCAAAAAATGATGGAACACCGAGGGAACCCTAGATAAATGAAATAAATCCAAAAAAAACATTTAAGTGTTAAAATTATCAGAATAATGTTTTGATGCTCAGTTTTGAAAATGGATCATCTAGTAAATGCCCAAAAAATTAAATTCCCCTTAATTTTTCAAAGTTCAAAACACAGGATATTATAACATTCCCATATTAAAACATCTTATCACAAAGAAACCTTAGGGAATAATGAAATAGTGGGTCATAAAGTCTTATACAAATGGTCGTGTTGTGATTCCCAATTCCCAAGGCACCATTCACCACTTCTTAAACACGTGACACTTGAGCTTTCAAAACCTGAGGCAATGATCATTTTCAAACCAAAACATAGAGATGTAACTTACCTAAACCAATTTATCTCGATACATAATCATGTCATAATCTCATAAAACATCTTTCCAAAGGCACTTCCCCCATTTGGTTTTAACATTAGAAATGGGAATAATTTTTAGCCTTGACAACTTCCTCCATCGGAATTTTCTATAAGACATGCACTTAATCATTCTAGAAACACTTATCATGTGATTTATGAAATGATTAAAATGTTCAATTTCCCATCGACCATAAATACCAGGTCAAGCCATATTTTCATGAAATTAATAGCCAACACAGACTACAATCTCCTCACCTGACGACATACTAGAAATTTTCTTTCACTAATTGTTCTATTGAATAAGAGAGATAACTAGTCGATCCACTCCAGCCATTCAATCAAGAATATGATCAGCTTACATAGATTGAATTTTACAAAATAAACTATGATTCCTCCTTCCATGGAACCACACATTTACAATGAACACACTCACCAATATTCATACCAGACTTCTAGTGACATTACTTAATTTAAAAATCAGAAATCCCAATAACTTGTCTAGGATAACCATGGATTGGAATGACTGTTGTGTTTAGAACTAACCCAAGGTAGTCTATACTCCTTGTTTATTAGTGAAACATTGGAATAAATCCAAGACAACCAGATAAGATAATTAACTGAGCCTAGAGAAACATTAACCAGGTAGTAAAATCAAAAGAAATGACTTGTGTATAAGATATCAAACAAGGAATTCCTACACAGGAATCCAAGGCTTCCCTAAGACTATCCAATCCTGATAATAACTATATGTTCAACATAAAACACTAGAATACCACTTAAATAAAACAAGAACTTTTAAACTACAATGTGGCATAAGGAAATTGTTCTATTAGTGTATCAAGGATGACATCAATATAGGGGACATGATTGTTTCACAAGGAAGAGTTCACTAAGATGATTTCAAGGATTACCACTAGGAAAATTTCTAAAACACTAATAATTTATACCTTATAAAAATCATGGATTAACCTCTCGATTAACCATCATAAATTAATCACCAAACCTTTACCTCCTAAGGAATCATGTAATCATTCATGATTAACCACTAAAGACCACTGATGACCAACATTATTTCTCAATGGTTTCATTCACTTCCAACCACACCAATTTCACACTACTGAGCAAGCACTAACATGATTTAAATTTCAAAATCACCACGGTAAATTAAGAAAGACCAACCATTCTCCAATGGTCCTCTTTGGTTGTGATCTACCAACCTAGAAGGACATGTATTTAACATAACCAATATAACACTCCCCACCTTAGGAGTGTTCAAATCGTCAAAATGAAGAGATATACTGGGCACTCAAAAGCATTCTTGGTTACAACTGATGTAGTCATAAATGTTTGAACGATTGGCATGAAAACTAAAACCAAATAGACTGATGTCTCAAAACACCCTTGTCTCTAAAATACATCCGAATTATTGGTAGAATCTTGATTTCATTATGCCTAGGTCACTATAATCTAGAGAATACCTAAGGACGTACTTAATATCAGAAAGATCAATGTTTCCCCCAAATTCGACCGGTTTGTAAAAATGTTAAACACTGGATGTCTACCACATATATTGATGCATACTATCCTGAAATTTCATGAGAAAATGGCACATTCAGAGTACCACCCATAGGTCATTTGCACTATGTATTCAAGCCTCAAATGGTTCATATAATATATTTACCCAAATTCATATTCCCTCATATGACCATTAAACAAGAAGATGTGATATCATGTTATCCATCACTAATGAAAAAGAAGGTTAAGTAGCCTAAAAGTGGTAAACCGTGCCCAAGGAATGTCTAACCAGTTAAAACTGAGCATTACTTGATGCTCATGCACATAAAATGGGACAATTAAATTATGAACACCCTTCTAAACAAGGGTTTCATTTAGAATCTTAACATCTTACATGGTACAACGACACCCGAACAAAACCAAGTGTCAGAAATATCTTGGTATTTAGCAAGGAATTTTACTCTAAGGGTCTTACCTACTATGGGATATCCCATTACAAAAGCATAAAGAATTATGACAAAACTAGGCCACCCTAAACATAAAATACATTAGGCTCAAAATGCTACAAAAATTTCATTTTTAAAAAGGGGTAATCCTACAGAAAATGATCATGTTTCTGTTTCAAATCAACTCAAAAATAAGATCTTAAGCTACCATTTTACAATGGTCTAAACAAAGGATACCCCATAAGGTTCCATTTTAAGACTATTACATTGAATCACTATTAAATATTTAAACACCTAAAATATTTTACTAACAAATCAAGGAAACCTAGAAGGTCTCAAAAAAATTCACTTTCAAATAATTTTAAACTTCTTAAAATTCAGTCCTAATTTTGCAATTTATCAAAATAAATTTCATTTAATAGATAGGAAACCTATGAGGGTCCGAAAAGAAAACCTAATTCATTATAATGCAACCCATTAGTATTTTCTTAACTATTCAAATTATAAACATCGATTGAGGGTTATCTCATAAGAACCATGCACCAACTGACCTACTTGGTCAAGTTGAGCATTTATGTGGTTAAAAAGTTCATTTAAAATTAATGATAAACATCCATTACATTTATAAAAATTTTACAATACAACTTTCTCATGTTCAATAGTCAATTCGTAGAGGAAACCACTTACCAATCCCTAAAGTTACCTTATACATTGTAGTTTGTCATTTTCCTCCAATTTAATCAAAAAATAATTATAAATGTTCACTTTAGAAACCTTTTACATTCATTGATAATAGCCTTAAATCATTTTAAAACTCGAAGATAGAACGATTATACAGGTTACCTTTTCCCGTTTATAGGGAACCCATATACCTTAAAACTAAAAATGTGTTATCTTTTAATTTCAATCTATTAAATTTAGCTCATGCAATCAATTTCATATTTAAAACAAAGAGAATCATGTCACTACAAGCAAAAAACACAAAGAAACATGATAAAAACATAGAAACTCATTATACTAAAGAGGGAAGCCATTCTAAGAAGTTAGGAAAAAAGTAATATAAATATCTATGCATGTTATACAATAAAACATAGAATATCACTCGAGGTAAACAATCAAAATATCATATATCCTACATATACAACTAAATAGCGTGCTATATGAATGGAATGTGAATTATTTGTGTTCCTAATATGATTCTTGTAATGATTCATCCTTTTAATAATAGTCCAATGGTAAAATTACATAAATTCATAAATCAATACCCAATGAAAATTACACAATTCACTCAAGGTGAAATCATATAAATTGTAACATAGAACAATATAAACAACAATTCTGTCCTTGGACACATGGTTATTTCACCATATTTGAGGTAATCACTACCAAGAATGACTATTTACCAAGAACAGACACATTTATAGTCTCCTAACTCCCAACCCTAAACTATAAAAAAAAGGGAAAAAAGAAACCACCCTTTGATTCCACTTTGTAATTTCTCGACCTAGCTCACCACTAAGACACTAGCTAAACCAGTGGGTCACATGGCCTTAGGCATGCCTCCCCATAAACCAAAGTCTACCAACTAGTCATGAGGGTTTAAAGAGGTGATAGTGGAGAATCTATACCCTCATGTTAGAGTAGCATAGTGATGTGTCAGATAATAAATAACAAGAAACAACAGAAGAATTATAATAAATGGGAGACAGATAGTAGTGGAAGAATAATATAATATCCGAAAAAATGGAAAAACCGAATTCCTTATAATGTAGAATATAATTTCAGGTGTTACTATATAGAAAAACCAGTAAAAATAACCAAATAAAAGAAAAACCCAATGGTAAAATCATTGAGAATCTTGAGAAAGAGCCCATATATGTGTTCCCTAGTTACCATGTACACAACAGTGCATAAGAAATGAATCTAAATACATAGGAGCAAGAAGATATTTTGTAGTTCCATATAGAGACTGAGCTGGGTGTGAGATAATTATCTCAATAGGCTGGAACCCATGGTTCCAATCCCAACACATTACATGATACATAATTTAAAGTAGTATTCTACTATAAGAAAAAAATAAATAAGAATTAGAAAATAAATAAAGAACAACCTGCCTAGGTTCCTAACAGACACTTGGTAGTTGTACCTACTTTGGTACCCTACAAGGTATCTATGTATATGGGTTGGCCATCCTATATCAGGATGGACCACCCAAATTAATTCTAGATACTATTTGCGATTATGAATTACTCTGAACATACCATAAACATACAGACCCTACCCCCATGCTAACCAAAACCTCTCCCTCATGCATAACAAGAATCTCCTCCCCGTGCATCATGTGATTATTCATCTAGCCCTTAGGAATCCAACATAAACATATAATATTACCTCAAGAATTCAGTATTACCATTCCTAGCCCTCAATCATTTTGAAAACATGCACCAAAACCTTATTAATTGTGTTCTTATATGTTTGGACCATAAGCATCCGACATAACCATATACTCTCCCCTCGTGCATCAATTACCTATGCTCATTTTCCTCAGGTAGCATGAAAGAACATTCACCAAGCCCTAAGATGTCCACATAAAACATGAGCCATATCCATAAAAACTCGACATTCCAAACAGTGTCAAACCCTCAAGTATATATAACATCGATATCACATAAGCTCAAATGCTAAGTAAGAAATATCAATATTAAATATGTGCCCCTGGAAGCTCCTCCTGACAAGAGTTTTTGGAGCTCGGTGCTCCCAAAACATGACATAACACCCAATGCACTCCTAGGCGTTGAACCACATGAAAAAATGACACATTGATGTGATGAAATTATCATAATTATGTTATGGTACTTTTTTTTAAAAACGGACCATCCAGTAAATGCAAAAAAGTTCAAATTCCCTTGGATTTTGTCTAGTTCAAAACACAAGATGATACAGGTTAAGAAGAAATAATCTAGTGAAACCCTAATACTTTGTGATATTTATGATATCATATAAACTTATAAAGTTATATTTCAACACTTATTTTAGAAACTTATTTGTGACATAAGAAGAATAATGATAAGATAAAGAATGAACCCAACTACATTTAAGAGTTTAAATACTGTGGAAAACAAGATTGGAAGAGACTGGGGTTATTTCTAATGTCTATCCTATGTATTGAGACACTCAAAAGATAAAAGAACCAATATAATTAAATAATATTAGTGAGTCTGAGTGAAGAACAATGTTAATATTCATGAATTTTTTATTATAACCAATAAATTTAAGACTAGTTCAACAATTCGAGAATAGATAATTAAAGTCTATTATTCCAGTATAAACAATACCACCATCTAATAAAGAAGATTTATTTGGGAATGAAAGAAATTTTAATGTGGATGAAGCCTTTTTACCATTTTATGACACTTACTAAGAACATTTAATCCCCTCAAATCTATGTAATAACTTAAATTGTGGAATAATTGTATTTGATCATGGAATGGAGTATGTTTTCCAAGATAGATCTAAACCTTATACGAATCTATTATGTTGAGGTTATTGTCTGTTATTATATTTTGTATTGAGGTAATAGTTGGGGTAATATAATATATATATATATAATAACTGAGGAAATATTCTAGGTTAATGAGAGAAGGAATTTTGAAGAGAATATAAAACATGGTAAAATTGGGTTATAGCTGATTCAGCACCCTATTATTGATATTTCATGATCCAATGGAGTCTTCCAGTTGTATTTGTGAGAATATATATTGCCTATGATTTTATCTAAACTATTTTCCTTTATTTTACATGATCAATATTATGTAAATATTCAATGAAAATATAGAATCACCAGAGAGATAAGTCACTATAACTATCCCTCACAAATATTTAGTAAATGAATCAGCCAAGATCATAATAAATAGTAATATTAATTAGGAAAAGATGATGAAGATAATAAAAAATAAGAATTAATTACCATTTCAAGTAGATCAAAGAGATAACATCTCATTTATCAAATCTATTTTTTTAAAAGGTGGTGCCTCAGTCAAAGACCAAGGCACAATTTATTTCTCAAAAAGAAAGAGGGTTACAAAAGTCTGAAAGATGGAACCTTATAAGGTTTTGGATGATGAAATCTCTATATACTGTGTTTTTTCTGGGTACTTCAATAGAACATGAGTGTCATCCCATTTTGTGAGGACTCAGAAGGTGCATCCAATAGACCAATGATCAAATTCAGGTGGAGACATATTTCTAGGTTACTATAGCAGTACTATAGTACGTGGAACTATTCATCCATCTTGGACTTTGGGACACTAGTTTGGTCTTCAGATCCTATAGAGATATTGGTCCAATTCAAGGCCTTCGGGCCACCCCAAGGCCTTCAAGACACATGAATTTGCAGAGTTACCAGTCAAGATATAAGGGAAAAGGATCTATATGAGGATTCATAGCATGAACATTCACTAAAGTAGAGCTAACGGAAATTGGAGAAATGAGAGGGTATGGAATTCCCATCGGTACTGGGCATGTGCATCTCTACATAGGTTAGCTAGACGATCAGCCTTATGAAGGTGGAGTGATGATATCAGGACATGTTCTGGGGAAGGGAAGTTCCAAGCTATCTTATCTAGTTGATTTCCTCTTTGACCTACAGGTCATGTAATTTTCTCTAAGACTTTGGGGCTTGTAATGGTTCCACCTCACCCCTTGAAAGGTGAATTATTGAAATAAAAAAATGAAGTCCTTCGGCCCAACTAGTCAATGTAATTCATGATGAAAATAAATATCCAAAAATTGGATGCTAAAAAAATAAAAAATGGTCTAACTAAATAAATTCAAAAGGTTCACTTCTCTCATAGATCTTGTTAAATCTAATCATGATTTTAATGATCTTTTATGTTGGAATAAATTTTTTATAGAATAATTGAAAAGGTATATATATGAGAATATAGTGTAAACTGTTATTCTTGATGATGTTATCCATGATTTGATGAATTTGAAAAATAACTCTTTGAATGTAATAGGTAATCAAATAGGGATTAAAAAATAATTAATGATCTTGACTACCAATTTCACGAATAATAACAATTGAATGAGTCTCAAATTTTGGAATTGGAGAGAAATTGGTAGAATATGTTGACATTAGTGGAATATAAAATGATCACTCTATACATAAAATAAATATCCCCCTTTTTGTATGAGTTATACATGTTTTCAATGGATTTTATTAGATTCCAATGGTATTATATGAAATAGAATGATTTAATTGAGTTCAATATGTTGAAGATGATAGAAATAATGAAGTTGTTGAAGTATCTAAGATATCTAAACATTATAAACAAACTGACTGTATATTGGATGAATGTATGAATAAGTTATTACTCATTCATTATAATCTTAAGGAATATATTATAAATAATATGAGTTTGTAACTCTGAAGACTGTTGAGATGATTATAATTTTGAAGAAAAAGTGTTTTTGATGTTTTGTGAACATTTTCAACAAAAATGAGGACTATTGAAGTTAAATATATTGTTGGATGACGATAAGTTTCAAATTTATAATTTCATGAAACATTAATCTGCATTAAGATTGTTTAAGTCCATAATAAATGATAAGATGAGTAATTTTAAGCTAGCTATGTGTTTTAAAGGGGAAAGGGGTATGGTGTTTTATATTGAATATTTGCTTAACCATTTTGGGTGTTTTGTAAAAAAAGTCAAACCAATAGCTAGCTAACTAGGGACCATATCATCCACACATGTGGAACCTTTGGTTCAAACATGCAGGAGGCAGGCAACCAAACTTTCCAACCATGGAGTAGAAGTATGTGGAAGCATGGCTCCTGAATGGTGCATGTAGGTGGGTGCACATAACAGGAACAAAGGTTCCCTGGTGGGATAGTGTTGGTGAGTCATGACCAATTCATGGTGTCTATGAAGATTATTATAGGTGTTAAACCTCAATACCTACTCAATCTCATTTTGGAATAGAAATACATATAATGTTTTTCCCATCAATGTGTAGAATCGATGTGGGATAAGATAATGTAGTGAGCTATTCATCCTTGTTTAAAACTAGTTGATATAACCAAACTGTCCAGTCATGAAAGATACAATGAATCTATGGCCTCTATATCTTCATATTATACAATAAACTAATGAATTTTTCCGATTCACCTGAGTAATTCATGCCAGAATACTCAGAAATGAGATCCATTATCAAGATCATCATTAAAATATATATATTAGGATGATCATATAATGTATCATCTATTATAATTTGTGTATTTTCATGAAATCGTAAGTTTTATGAATATACATCTTCCAAGGATGATGCAAAACAATGTTGAGGTGCTCACATACATGAATGCTTGAAAGATGATTCTTGTGATCATCATATAATGAACATGAGGAGAATTTGATCATGAAAGAAGATATTCTATGTTAGTTGGATTTACCAAATAAGGAAACTTTCATTCATGAAAATATTTTAAAAACTGAGATATTTGGTGATATGAAAGTAATGATTTACATGGAATAATAAGTGGAATACTAGGTCTTCAAAGGAACAATAGAGAGGTAGTGTATCCTCTTCTATAAATACACATCGAACAATCCAACTTCTTGTTATGGAATATTTATTTAGAGATCTCATTTTTCACTAAAAACATAGAATGGGTAGCACCATTTCATGCACAGTTATGTGGAGAAGATATTTCATGAGCCACATGGCAACATAAATAGAGGTATCATTCATATATTGTGTGAAAAAGAACAGTGAACCTTCTATGGTAGGTGAAGATCATTTATATTCCACTTACACATTCTATTTTGAGAAGAAAATTGGATTTTTCCACATTGAAAATTATTTCATGAATTTGAAGTCCCAAATCAAAGGCCTTATTTTGATACACACATTCAAAGCGCATGGTGATGATTTTTTTTGTGATACTCTTTTAATCTTGAGTGATGAACTAATAAATATAACTTACATGAAGAATAATGAGTGCATGATATAATTGTATAATCTTATACACTTAATTTCTATACTTGTTTTTGATAATATTTTGTTTGATAAGGTCATGCACATTTTAATGTGAATATGAAAAGGTGAACAATATGGGTGAACATGTGAAAATGGCCTTTCCAAATTCGTTAATACATATATTAATAATAACATGAGTAAAATTAAAGAAAATTGATTAATAACACATAAAATATTAACAGTAATTTGTTTTTATATGATATCAGAATAATCCCATGTAATGTTATTCACGATTCAAACATATGCATGATATGATGAGAAATTCTCGATGTATTTTATGTATATTTCACTATTAAAAAATAAATAATAAACGAAATTATTGATATTTTTTATCATATGATGTTAATATTACACTAATATAGAACTATATATTTGAAAAAATCCCTCACGGTAACAATGTAGTGTTTTTAGGTTGATTTTTTTCTTTTTGACAAAGAGGGTTTCCATGGTCAGTTGTGGAGTTCAAGTAAGGTTATTGACTATGAATGTTGACAGAGATATGTAAAAAAGGAATGGATGATTTAGAGGTGTAAGAGAATGTTGGTTATACAAGGCGGTGTCATTTCCTAGTGTTTTAAAACTTTTTGAGGTCCAATATTTAGTTGTTAGATCAATAATACTTGAAGTTGAATTTCCATGAATACCACATTAAAATATATAAAATTCAAAAGTTTCATGAATATTGGAGTTTCATGAAGGTAAAGATCATTTCAACCTAATTTGGTTTCATGAATGATGGGTTTCGCAAAGGTGTGGAGCATTGTGAATGTGTGAAGGGTTAATGGTAAATCTCCATGGATATGATAGGTAGATAATTGAAAATTCAATAAGTTTTAATGGTGAATCCCCATTAATATAAGAGTCTTTATGGATAGGTAAGTTTCCCTGGTTCTTCGTGAAAATTGAGAGCATAATGAATGAGATTGTAGATATCTACAAAAAGGTTATGATGAGAATGGAAGCTTTTTGAATGGGAGGCAATGCATATATATAGGACTCTACACCACTCATTTGATGAGATCATGAATTAATGAATATTCAATGGCTCTGATTTCACAAAGGTGATTCATAAAGGTTGTTCTTGCGAAAAAAATTTATTAAAGGAAATGAAGTCAAAAAAGGCTATGAAAGCTAACTTATTGTTGTAATAATCATGAAAGTATTGAAGTTCGTGGGGGCATAAAAGGAAAACCAAAAGTTTGGATCTTCACAAAGGAAAGTGATATTCACAAAAGTGTTCGAGATTTTTCAAATGTTGTTCTTTTATGAATGTTGGTTGATCATTGTGAAAGAGGTGTGCTTTAAATATGTTTTGGGGATTTTTAAGGTAGTATATAATTTAGATGAATTAGAATTTTTCAAAATGGCTTTGTGATATTCATGATGGTAGCGATAATCATGAATGTATTGAAAATGGATTTCCCAACAAATATGTGGTAAAATGGTATTAATCTTGTGGATGAAAGTGGGGAATCAATAGATAATCTACCTACATATGAGGATGCATCCATTATTTCTAATGAATGGGCCTAAATTTCCATAAACTATGTGTGAATCCATTCTAAAACAGTGATAAAAAGAATAGAAAGAAGGTGGTCCATTCCACCAATAGTGAACCACAGAAGGAATAATTGACGGAGTAACCCATGGGATGTAGTGAGGTGTTTCTAAACTTTTCAAAGGTAGTGAGCCTAGGAATAGAAGTGATCTATCTTGAATGTTATTTTTTGAGTGAGACTTAATAGATTTGTTACATAGGGAATTTTTTTTGTGTACTCCCTGGATGTATCCTAGTGATGTTGAACCAAGTAAAATTCTTATGTATCATGTATTCTTTAATTTATATTCATACATTTCCATGGGAAATGCATAGAATAGTATTTTGTTTAATGGAAAAAAATATTTTGTGATAGATATTTTAATCTCTCATACCCTGATTCACCCCCAGGGTATTTAACCTAGTTGGGAAAATAGTTAGTATCATAAAAAAGGTTAATTTCTCTGGTTCTCTCAAATGTGTTTCAATGGACGTTATCAATTAGAAATGGATTATTATATTTAATAGAAGAAAGTTTCATTTATGGAATAATCGAATGTATCACTACTTTAAATCATTAGGAATGGATTTATTTATTGCATTAATTCATGGCATTTTATCCTGTGTGGATATTGATGCATTACCGAAAGCTAACTGAAGGGTATTTGATAAAGGCACCAAAGGAATAAATTATTTATTGGGATCCCTATCTAGTGAAATATATTTGAAGGCGATTTTATGTAAGTAATGCTCTTGCAGTGTGGGAAACTTTTCATAATATTTATGAGGGTGATTGATAAGTTAGAGGAAAAATTGTAGGTTTGATGGTACACATATAATGATCTTATAATGCACCTTAATGAGTTTGATGACTCATTCATTTACTTATTGAACCTTTTTTATGAATAAATGTGTAGTCTTGGTGACATTATTAAAGATTTAAATATTGTTAGCATCATCATCAGAACACTTCCACCTTGGTTCAATCTGAATGTTTCTATATTAGATAATAATTTTCCAAATGAGATTACATATGATAACATGAATAATACTCAATTTTCATATGAGATATGAAACGATGATAATGAGTCCGTGGAAAATGATAAGTCCAAATAGGTTTCATTCAAGGACATGAAGAATATCAACATTGAATATGGATGGAAATAAAAAAGGGACCAATGCGGTCATGTCATTCATTTCCTCAAATTTATAAAGTGTAAAAAGAAATTTCAATGGGAAAATCCCACATTTATTCTTTTTATGTCTAAAGGTTAGACATATTCTAGAAGGGTCCCCTAATAAGTTTTAAAAATAAGACGAGGAATATGTTGAAATTCCCATGACGAAGTCCTCAACCTATTTGAGTGGTAATAAAAAGATTAAAATGAATTTATTAATGAAGAAGAATATCCTCCACCCAAAAAAGGTACCATATCAAAGAGTACTTTTGATTCTATTACATGACCTACTATAGAAATTAAAGGAGTTAGATCGGTTATATCCTCTTCAATATTTTGTGCGACTGGTTGTGATTGATTTTTAAGGGGTAACATTTCTGAAAAATTCTAGAACAAACCATAAGGAAATCCAATAGCATAAAAAAACAGATAACTGAACATAGGAAAAATGAAGGGTTCAGAACAATGTTTATTATAAGAGGATACCCACAATAAAAAGGAATAACCCCTTAAGTACTACCCAAAAACCAATTCAATAATCTAATACCTTCACATAAGTTATAACTACACATATATACTCAATTCTAGAATAAAACATGCTCAAATAAAAGAATGAAAGAATTAATTAACCCCTAAAAACACAAAATTCTAATAGAAATTTAACTATATATGCTCTATCAAATAAAATAATCATGTAAATTTGGAATGTAAACCCACATTCCCATCATAAATCTTGAAAACAAAACTAGTTAATAAAAATTGAAATATAAACATCATGTGTGTCACCCAATTTTAATTTAACCAATATTCATATCAAATATTAAAACATAATTCTCTAATTAATGGAAAATCAGATGTCTTTAAATACTGCTCGCCAGACACTAACATAGATCCCCTGATTGAGTCTTAACTATCCAATATCATGTCTACTCTATCACAAATTAAGGAAAAATGGGTGTAATTAGTTGGTAAAAATTATACCCTATAATTCCATCTTGTAGTATCACAAACTGAACCATTGAGTCTGAGCTGGGGGTTCCACATGACCTCATACAAACCTCTCCATATGCAAGAGGTTCTCACCTAGCGGTGAGGGCCAATGTAATATTGTGGGGAAACTATTCCCTCTTTAAAAGATGATATTATAGTATTATAATGGAATTGAAACCAAATAAGTCAATAAATGATAAATAAACAAATAAAAATTACAGTAGTGGCATATAAAATAATCCTAGACCACGTAGATACATTATGGAACGTAGGGTGAAAACTCAAAAATAAGAAAAAGGATACAACGTATTGTTAATACAAAAATAAAATTGGCATCATCAAGTCCATGGTCCAACTAGAATCATCTGCATCCTACTTCTACCCTACTTATCCATCCATCATAGCGACCGTACACTTCACCAAATCCCTAATCATAAAATCTAAAAGTGAACAAAAATTATTAGGTATGGTGTGAGTAAAATAATTAGTAGGACACCACTAATGGACAATGACATAACTATATATGATATAAAATTTCATTACATGAAATTAAAATGGAAACAAATATAAAAAATATATTACACTAGAATGAATATAAATTTTTCTTTGAAAACAAACTCTACCTTATTCAGCACCATGATAGAAGGATCAATGATCATCTTCATGGAATATTCCCCTCGATGGGATAACTCATAAATTTGACTAACATATTCCTCTTGAAGTGATATCCCAAAGCATGCTGACCAAGCACCTGACACATCCCCTTTGAGGGAATAGTCAATGAGGCTCTTACACGCTCATTTATAATAATTAGTAATAGAATAGTATGATAGAAGATACAAATGATAGATCAAATATCACATCAAATAAACAATAATTATAACCACAACAATCCACACGATAAGAACCCAAGAATGGTTTTCTCAAGACTACAAACAAACACCATATGTGATCTTGAATATGTAATAGGTATCATGTGATACACACGGATTCCAATAATCATGTGAATAACCCATATAAAACATATTCTAAAGTCAAGGGCTTCCTACCTTTGGTGAAACAATATTTATTCAGAAAGTATTCACCATTCAATTTTAGAATCTGCAATAAATCCTATAAAAATTCTAAATTGATCTATTTATAACTCTAATATTGAGGTAGAATAAGAAAAACAATAAAAAACTTTAGGAAAAGATAAAATTACCAAAGAAGATCCACTACTGACAACTGTATTTTTCCTAACATTGCACTAAATCCAAATCATTTATTCTAGATGTTGATTCTATAAAAGATCCTAAAACCCTTTTATAGGTCATGAAAATGCCCTTACATAAAACTGTGATGTTGAATATATAATAGGTTTTGATTGAGAAGGATATGATATAGTTTTTCATCGTTGAAGAATAATTTTTTTTGGATTATTTTCAGAAAATCAAATGGGTATTATAGCATCAATGTTATGATTTAGAAATGGGGAGAGCCCAAATCACTTAGAGATAGAGTAGATTATTGGGAGGAATGAGAGTGGAAAATTATAAATCAATTGATAACTCTATGAATTAAATCTACTTAAGCTAGATATATTCATGACATGAATTTTGAATTCATATGAATATTTATCAGGAAAAATGATATGTGGAAAAATGTGTCACCTAGTCTTAAAATCCCAATTCTTGATTCATATAATGAATTTTAATTTCATTCAATAAACCTCTTTCATGATAATGATTTTAAGTTCCTAGCCTCCACCCATAATCCATTCACGACATGAATAATCTTTCATAGAATAAACCACTCCTATAGGCAAAATTTCCATCCTTTGAGCCCTTTCCTCCTCCAAACACCGTTAATAATACTCAATACATTTAATTACACCCTTAAGATGCGATAAAAAATATAAAAAGGATTAACTTGGGATAGATGATATTACATAAATATAGAATAAAAAATATGCTTTGACATGGTATATTTTACAATAATAATAACTAAAAATCATTATATCATAAAAGGATCCATTTCTTTTGAGAAAAACCATGGTGAAACTCTTATTTTTTAATTATCATATTAAATAAATTTGAAATCATTTTCAAAAAACCATACACTCATTATATTAATACATTTTCGTTTTGAATATCATTATTTAAAAAATTCTATAATCCATTAGAGTACTCAATAATTTTACATAAAAAAAATAACAACTAAGAAGCACCAAATGATCAAATAAACAAACAACAAATTGCCACACATATCTATCTTGTGGGTATAAAATAAAGTCAAATACTTCCTAATGAAAATCCACAAATCATGGAAAAAATTTCATGGGCTCTACCCTCATATCTAATGTGATAAAATCTATTTATTTTCTAAAATTTCACTAATATGTCAACCAACATTGAATCCTAACAGAATCCACCCTACATGACTACACTAGGACTTCATTAGTGGTATACCCTATGTAGTCTTATTTCTTACAAGATGAGACACTCATATCAAAAAACTAACTAGTGTATAATAAATCTAGAATTCCCCCTTACCTATCTGAGTTACCATGAAAAAGTAAAACTGAGAGTGAGAAAGAAACATTTTACATGGTCATCATAAAGCATAAAAAATATTCTTATCCTCGCCTCTAGCCCCGGCAGAAGAAGGATCCCCTAATATTTTTCATTAAATATCCCCAAACATTTAACATAACCCATTAAACAAAAACATTTTAAGGGGATTAGGAGGGTTCCACCCACCTACACGTTACAAAAACTACTAAATGATCCAAAGGGTCCTTCTTGGAACCCACTCAGAAGTCCATGTCTTTTGACAACAGTTGAAAAGAACATAAAATTAATTCTTAAAACATTAAATTAGAAACAAACCATGACATACACATAGAAAACGTATTACTATTTTATAATATAACATAAAATCTCCAACGTTTGTTTTTAATAAATCCCATGATATAAATGGGGATAGATACAATTTTTCATCAAAAATCATGTAAGAAAACCGTTTTATCATTATTTAATGTATGCTTACAATTCAAAAACCACTATAAGATAGGGAAAACAATTAGTCGTTGTGATTATTTACCTTCAAAACATTTTATAATCCAATAAATCATTTTTATATAGTTATAATTTGATAAATAACACATTTGGGTCACTCATGAACATAGTGACATACTCAATTAAAATAATATCACAAAAACTCCTACCTCAATCCATTTAAAAACAATATAGAACACCCAAAAATGTTTTTTATTTCTTTGTGAATGCCCAAGAAGACAATATATCGACCTAGAAAACCTTTTAACAACCAAAAAACCACATCTTATAACCATTTGCAATTAACATTCATTTCCCAACAAAACTCTTGGACTTAAAGAGGAAGTTAAACATATATAAAATTAAGAGATGATGGAAGGAAAGAGGTAATGGGAGGCTTATTGTAATAAATACATAATAAAATTAAGTAGTTAAGTATTAGGACCAAATGTATATGACGGGAGGAGTTCCTCCACCATGTTCTTTGGATTGGTCGATCGAGGGAGGGGGAGAAAGTGGAATGAGTCCCCTAAAAATCTGGTTTGAGGAATTTTTATAAAATCAAAATTAAATTTATTGATAACTCACATGGCTTGACAACATAGTTTAGTAAACCATGAACCAATGGTGTGAGCTCTACTAGAGACCCATAAACCAGCAACATGGTTCCACTAAACTCTTATTAAATAATGCACCAACCATGAAAAACACCTTAAAACCCATCTTCACCCCTTCCACATGCCTTTTATAGGGTTTTTTAAACTGTGTAAGATAATTATATACTAAATATATATAACCAAAAGGACTCCAAGGGTTTCACTTGGAAATCATATGTTTTGATCCAAATTGTATGCCACCCGTATAGGTGATACTATACAAGAAAAAACTAACTAAAATAGTTTATTCCATACTTGGACCACATAATTTCTCTTAGACTATTCACACAAATAATGAGGTACTAGTGAAATTCAAGAAAAAATTAAAATATAAAACATGAAACCATTGAAAATTGTGTTTAACCAGAAATAACATTAAATAAAAATTCATAATAACATGGGGTGTTATAATCTATGAAACATACTAATTTATTCCTCCATAATCCATTAGTTAAAGTGATAGATCAAAATCACTCAGAAGAATCCAGCCTAAAGAAAATAGAATGATACAACACACTCCCCTATCCACTAGGTTGAGTCCTAAAGAAAATGGAATCCAATCATAGGTCTTTCTTACATTTTTTAGTTCCTATAAAATAGTTAAATCCAAATTGGACATGCACAATAATACAAGGATCCTCTAAGAAACCCAATGGAAAAAAACCAAAAACAATCCTTAACAAAAAAAATGGGTCATAGAACCAGATAACCATTCCGTATAAAGAAGAAAATATTATACCAGCCACAAGATCTCAATCCTATAGAAACCCATAAAAAGGACACAAGCACCCAAAAGTGCTTACTAAAAGTAATAATAGTTATATCCACCCAAACATGGGTTATAATGTCTCTCATATTCGACACATTATGAAATAAAACACCTCAATTTAAAACCATAATTGTTGTCTACAAGAACCTAAATAAACCAGAAACTCATATAACCATTCCATGATTTATCCCTAAGAACCCACAACCCTAATAGCAGACAGCAAAAAAAAATTCACATGAAAGAATAAATCTTACATCAACTAGACACAAGGTGAATCAAGGGTCTCTAAAAAAACTAGATGAAAAATAACTAAGACTCAAAAAATAAGATATCCACCACCTTTTAGATTATAAACAGAAACTGTCATATATATCATCAAAATTCGTAATCTGTTTTGTCATCAAAATCAATAAAAAAACCCTAAACAAAAATGATCACCCAAAATCAACCAATCTATCACCTATATCTCCTTCCATGACACACCAACTCACCAAAACCTATGATGAGTGTATAAACAATCACTCAAAGGACACACGTTTTAGTAAATAAAAAAAATTAAATCTCCCTCAAAATACCCTAATCCAAACTCAAACCATACTTTTTTCGTGATATAATCAAAGGCAAATATGACTCAATAATTCTGGAATGGAGTCTATAGAATTATTAGAATATGTATTTTCCACACTAATTGACTTAATTTTTTCTTAACTCATCAAGGAAGCACTCATAAATGAGGAGAAGAACCACACTATAGCTCATCCTATTGAAAAAACATCTGATTTTTTTCAAAGACTCTTAAAGAGGAATACTCTAAGAAGCACAAAAAACAATCAACACATGCTCTAAAATAGGCCATCTAATATCAATCAAATAAAATTTATCAAAAGAAACACCTTTAAATTTTTTTACAAAACACCCCCATTAAGATCAAAAACTTTTAGTTAAAATACTTACTGAAATTATTTTAAAAAACTCTTCATAACTATTAAAAACAGTCATATTTTCAATTGTATCACATTAAATTAAAACTCAAACTTCTCTTTCAAAAAAATTACATTGATAAAATCCATCATAAAAAATTGATATTTATTAAAAAATTAATTCCAAAATATAAAAAATATTATTTTTGAAGTTGAATCTTGATCATTATTTCACAAATCATCCCAAATTAAAAATAACACATTCATCCTATCGTCACATTCTAAAATAATAAAATATTTTCATTAATATAAGAAACACAACTTCATTTAAAAATTTATCCAAACCATTATATTAAAATAGGATATATCTTTGGAAAACACACCCCTTACATTTGAGTAAATTTTTAAAAAACAATATTTTTCAAATAGATCCTTAAAGAATTAATTCCCATCCCAAAACTATTTTTCTAAATATAAAACCATATAAAGGAAAAAAACTCATGCAACAAGGCATGAAAATGAGAAAAAATAAAATCCCATAAAATCAATATCAAAAAAAAAGTTCCCTTAATTTCACTCACATTATTATTGAACACTATTTGGGTCAATATACAGAGAAAAAGAACCAAAAATAATAATCTTGGATTGAAATAATGTCATCTGTAGTTTGGCCTCCTGATTTAGGAAACTATAAAACAAATGTCAAAATATTACGAGAATGGTCTGGAACAAATATCATGGTCACTATAGGGTTTTCCATACTGTGGATTTGAAATTACACATCCTTGTTTCTTCACCATTTTCACCTTCAAACATCAATGTAGCCCCCAAAATCACCATCACTCACAACAGGGGTCCGAATACAATAAAAATAGTTAAAAATTAACTCAATATCAGGACACTAATCCCAACAACCCATGGAAACATAAGGGTTACTATTTTCATCTTTGTCAATGGAATAATAAAGACTCTTTTCAATTCGGATATTATTTCCATCCTCATAAATAGTTCCCCTAAGGATTACTTTAAATAATCTGACAAAGTTAGGAAAGGTGATCCCCTCTCTTCTATAATTTTCTCAATTTAAAAATAGTACCTTAGTAGATTGCTTACTTTCCTTGTCGATCAGAACAAGATTTAACCTATTCGTGCTTCTATTAACTTAAATGTTCTCATGCAACTCCTCTATACTGATGATATTATCCTCTTCTTACATGGTGATAAAATGAACACTCTATGTCTCAAAAATTCCTTTTCACATTATGAATAAATATCCTGCCAAAATAATAGCTCGAACAAATCCTTTGTTTTATTTGGGAAAAATTTACCTCTTCTAGAAAAAGTATCATTATCAATCTTCTAGATATCAATGAAAGATTCTTCCCATTAACATATATTTTTGTACCCATATTATATGGAATACCTATTGTTATTTATATTTCCATCACAATAAAACAAATTATCCATCATCTCTCCTCATGGAAGGGTAAATCACTCTCTATGGATGGTATAATTTGTCTGGTTAAATCCTCAATTGTATCTAAAATGGTCTACTCATTGATGTTCTACAAATGTACTACTAGTATCCTAAAAAAAATAAATGTCTACATCATGAATTGTTTTTGGACCGAGAGTATTCTTGGAGGGAAACTTGTGACCAACCCTTTGAATAATTGTTGTAATACTTTGGATAAAGTTATCCATGGAATTAAAAACCTAAGTCTTTTCAATGAGTCCCTACAAGGTAGACTAACTTGGAACCTCCTTCAAAATGACTTGGACCCCATTTCCTTTCTCAAAAAAATTACAAGACAATTTAAAGAAAGGAAATTAGAACATTATTAACCCTTATATTTGGTCATCCATTATATATTGCTTTACCAACATCATGAATAACTAGAGATGGATGGTTATCAATGAATCTTCCATGATTTCTTGGTTGGACAAATGGGCTGGTACCCCTTTAATCCCCATGTTACCTCCAACAAATTTATCATAAAACAATAATTTTACTATTAGGGAGGTGTTAAATTCTTATACATATAACCCTCCTAATAATATTATTCATTTCATTGTTAATTATCCCTATTCCCACTCAGATGACTTCTTTATTTGGGAACCTACTCATACTGATGTTCTTGACTCCAAAAAAAATTTCAGTCACAACCTTCAAAATGTGGATAACAATTTTTGTTGGTTAAACCTTTTAATAAGCCATAGACTATTCCCTATAGGTTTACTCTTGTTAGGAATATTGTGAAAAATAGAATCCGCAGTTATGATTTTATTCAATTTTTTGGGATTCAAATTTTCTCTAAATGTGAATTATGTAACCAACATAGAGAATATACTAACCATATTTTTAGGTCTTGTTCTATGGAATCTACTCTTTGTAAATATATTTTTGACATTTTGTATTTTATATGTCTTCTTCGTTACTCTCTCAACTAGTAACTAATTTGTTGTGTGGAAATTGAAACCTCTCAAGAAATCCGAAATCATTTCTTAGCTATTATTTTTGATCTTCTCCCTATGATCTAGTTTGGTAGAAATGCTCTCATTCATATCAATTCCTCATTCAGTCTAAATTTAGGTCAGATACTTATCTTCATTCCATTTGATAAGATTCCTTGATTCAGAAGGTTTTCTTTGACAACTCTGTTAAATAGTTTAAAATTCTTCGACATCTTCAGATTGATGGAATCTATCATCATCCTATGCATACATTTGATGTGTTCAAGAAATCACCATTCCTAGGATGGATTAAATTGAATGTGGATAGTGCCCTTAAAGGCAATATGGGTCCCTCATGTTGTGCTGCTATCTTCAGAAACCACCATGGGAAATGCCTCAGTTGTTTCTATGGAAATTGTGGAATCACTTCATCCCTAGAAGCTGAAATAACTTGTGTGATCCACGTGGTTTCCTTTGGTAATAAATAGGGTTGGAACAATTTTTGTATTGAAAGTGGTTTTTCCACAACTGTGCAGGCCATTTGGAATAGAGTAGTGCATATTTCTTGGGTGATTACAACCCAATGGAAAAACTATAATCATTCACTAATAGAGATCAGTTACATTATCACTCATACCTTCTGTGAGTCCAACAGGGTGAAAATGGTCTTGCTAATAAGGGAGTTAACCAGGACATAACCTAGTTGGTTGACCTTCCTGATGATATTATTCTAATTTGTAATAAATTTTGTAAAAATATTCCATCAATTATAATTTTGTAATGCCCTCCTTTTTTTTAATATAATAATTTGCATCTTGGTAATTGACCAAGGAATCACCTCTCAAAAAAATAAGTATCATCCTAAATGGTGGTGATCAAGAACCCATTCGAGATCTATATCTTGTGTTCCAATGATGAACCTACTCTCCTAAATTTGAAAACACACCAAAATTAATTTGGTAGCTTATTTAAGGACCTAATATCACTCTGAGGAACCTAGAATTTGATACCATTTATAATGAACATGCCTAAGCTTTCGTCTGAACTAGAACTTGAACTAGTCTTCCTCTTACCCATACTGTGTTCTTGATCCTTAAGGGCTATTAACTCGTGTTTGGGCATCACAAAACACTCTTGAGTGTACTTTCTTCTAATAAATCAATTTTAAAGAAAAATAAAAATTGAAGAATGGAAATAGAATAAAACCAATACACAATCAACTAATAATACAAAATTGATCTTAATGGGATCAATATAATCACATAAATAAACAGAATATGTACATGAAAAACTAATGTAGGTGTAGTTGAATTTAGAAACCAAAATAAAAAAACTACCATAGCCTCTACATGATCTTAGTTTACTCACCATAACTCAATTACAAGAACTAAACCACCCAATAACTATATCAGTAGGAAAATATAAGGTGAAAAGAATCCTTAATGGATAACAAGAAAGGATTAATACATCGAATAGTCTATAGAGGGTCCCAACATAAAACAACCAATAGGATTTCGTGAAGACTGTGTGTAAAATTTATTTAAAAATGGGAATATATTTATGATATATTTAAATATAATATGATATTTTGGATAGTATAATATATTTAACAATTAAAATAATAGGAAAATCACATGGTGTAAAATTTCAATTTATTTTGAGAAAAAACATGGTGAAGAAGTTCCTTTTATTAACCACTTTTAATCACTTTTGTTGAAATTTCAAGAAATTTTTAATTCCTTATAAATAAATATTTTTCATTTGAAATACACTTCTTGAAAAAAATTCTAAAATTCTTTAGAAAACCCACTCACACAATATAATTAAAATAAAAATGAATTGGAACCATATAGATAAATAAAAAATAATAAAAATACATGGTTAGAACACATATCTATCAAGTAAGGATAAGAGGAAGTCAATAAATTCCTGATGAAAATATACTAATAAATGAAGTAGTATCATGGACTATTTCCCAGGATCTAATGTAATATATTTCACCAAATTTCTATTAATAAACTGTCTTTTGAGTCTATGTTACATCCTAGAACACGACACCCATCTAGATTTCCCTCGGTCCTTGATTGTGGAACACACCATATAGTCATATTTCTCACTATAGGAGACACGTGTACCATGTGACCAAATAGTTTAACATAAATATAAACTTTCTAATTAACTAGTAGGGTTACCATGTCAGAATAATATTGAGGGATTGTGATAAATAAATAATAAATATATTATAAAATGTCAATAATAATCTAACCCTAGCCATAATATCTCCCACATGAAAAATCCCATGTCTTATTCCACCTAGCATCTAAACACAAAAAAACACCACTAATTAATGGGAAATAATAAATTAGGATCATGATGGTTCCACAAAACCACATATTTCAAAAACTATTTAATGTTCCAATAGTTCTTCTTAGAAACCATCTAGGGTTCCATGTCATTTTTACAATAGTTAAAAAACATTTGTAAAATAGTTATGAAAACATTACTTTAGAAACTAATATTAAGATCCATTTAAAAAACAATCCCCATTTTTATAAGATATTATAAAATCTCTAACATCACATTTGGATTCATCACATGACTCAAATAGGGTAATATCCTATTATTTATAAAAAAATTAAGACAACAATTTAATAATTATCCAATATCAACATCCATTTGAAAGAACCTCTACAATATATATAAAATTATTGTGAAAATTCAAAAATTTATTTGGAACCTATTTAGAATATCGAAAAACTATATAATATAGTTATTATTTGATAAATTAAACATTTTAAACTCTCAATAACATAATGAAAATATAAATTAATGTAATAAAATGAAACCACCTACATCTAGAAATCAAAAACCAGTCCAAAATAATATGAATAACTTCAACATTAGTGGTGAACACCCAAACTTGCATGATAATTTCCCCAATAACCATTAACAATAAAAAATAAACTATATTATAACCATCCATAACCATTAGTCAGGTTATAATACCCCTCTATGGTTTTATGAATATGTAAAACTAATATGAAATAAATAGGGGAGGTGGTGGAAGAGAAAGGGATATGATAACAGTAAGAAATCCAAATTGAAGTATTAGAAAAAAGGCTTGGAACCAAGAGGATGGTAGGGGAGGATATACGACATGGATCACCTATAGATGGTTAATTGAGGGAGTGGAAGAAATGAGAAACAATCCATTTGATATTAGGTTTTTTTATTTCTAAAGAAACTAAAATTATATATTTAGGTAAATCGTAGTGTCAGACCACATTGTTTGGAAAACCATTCACTAACCATGTGGGATCTACTAGATACCCATAGAAAACACGAACAGATTGGTTGTATGGTTATTAAACTCCACAGAAACCATGAAATATGCCTATGAATCTTTTTGTATCACTTTTATATGAATTATTCAATGTTTTATTAACAATGTGTGCTAACCATGTGCTAACTCCCAAAGGCAAAAAGGGCTCACACAGTTTACCTTGGAATTCAAATGGTTTAATGCAAATTTTTTACTCCCTATACAAAAAAACCATAAAGTAATAAATTATATTGAAAAATTTTATTCCCTTGTAGTCTTTTATGATTTATCCTAACATGTTTATAAAAACTATGCAACAAAAGGAAAATTCTATAAAAATTTTAAAATCCAGGCCAAAACCTCTAATAATTAAAATTAACATAGAAAAATATTAAATAAATATACCCATTGTAACATGAGTTGTTTCAATAATAAAATGAACATAAAAACATAAAAAAATTAAGAGATTTATTGAAATTTTTTATCTAAAATTATAATGAAATAATATTTTATTTCATTATTAAAATGGTATGTTACACAAGATTTTTCTCAAAAAAAATATTGAATTTTCAACCTCTCCACTACAAAATTTGGTTTATATGTATTTATTTATCCCTTAAATATTTTATAATAAAGGTAAAAATAATTATTAATATATCATTTTTGAAGATACTCAAGATTCACCTGGGAATACAATTATCTCCAAAAATAGGAAGAAATCTCAAGATTTCTATAAATAGTTAAAAACCATAATGGACTGATGGGTTCGAAACACATGTGTTTAATTGATGATTATTATTTTATCATTGTAATAAAAACTTATTTTACCATAGAATATCTCAACAAACTGGGTTTTATAACTTAGAAATGGAACTCGTTATGAAATAGTTGAGACCATGATCAATGGGTATAACAAACATTTTTTTAGTTAATAAACATAACGAATTACATTATCAACAGTTTTCTGACATGATTTTTTTTGAAATAATACTTATAAATTTTGAAATGGTATAAAAACTATAGAAGGATTTATGAAATTATGTTGATATAAAATATATATTATCAAAGTCAATTATAACTTTGATAAATTTGTAGAAAATCATAATGAGGTAATTTTATTTATATATCTAACCATTTGTAATACATATAAAGTCTTTAATAAAATAAAAAGTGTTATATAAGAATATATTCAAGAAAAATTTATGATATAGTTCAGCATGAGGCAAAACAATTATTTATGACTATAAATACTCTATATCAAGTATGAATATAAAGGATGTGTCCATCAAGGCCTTTAAAACCATGGAAATGACTACGAACAAAAAATAACATCATTTCCTCGATCCTTTAGAGTCCCCAAAAACCATCCTTTTGAGTTTATCATATTTTTTCTCAAGAAAATACGTTAGAAATATATATTATTCTTATATAACATGTAGAAAATCAAGATTACATGTCATTACATAAATGATAGAACATTACTAAAGTAATAGATAGTGTAAAATGATAGTAATCATTCATGATGATCATAATTATTTTCATATAAAAAATTTATGATAATTCACCGTAAACATATATGACTCTTGAAATGAAGTTATTTAAAGAAAAGAGGATTATTTGGGGAATGTTATTATAATCGAAGAAATATTATACTCACAAGGTCGTATTCAATAAAAAATTAATTATGAATAAATCATTGTACAAGTATCTAGATGTGGGGCTATTTGAAAACATCTATTTTTTTCAAAACATCAAGATTCCAAGTCATATGACATAAATATAAAAAGATTCATTTACTATGTATTTATTCATAATGTTGTTTTTATAGATTAACTCCATTGTTTAAAAAAAATACTTTGTCAAATTTTATTTTTTATCCTCTGAATGGCCTATATTATTTGAAGAATGAACATAGATATTACAATGATAAGATAAGTTATTTCATTTTGTAAAATGAATTCACAAAAGGTAAATTTGATCTCACTTTCAAATTTATAAGGGATTAAAAATATATTTTAGTATATAAAATGTAACACCAAAATTTTTAATGAAATATTTTTCCCAAATAAATTTATTTTCATTGATTGCATGTGTTACACACAAGATTGAGTTAAAAGGAACTAAGAAATACTATTAAAATATTATTATTTAATGTGATAGTTATACTCTAGATGTTGAATTGATCTGTATGAATATGACTAAATAAATTAATAAAAAAATTATGTTGACAGAAGTTTAAAATTAATTCATTTTTTATCAATTGATTATAAATCAAAAAACATTTGAAAGGAACAAAATATTACTGTAAAAACTGTTTTTGTGTGCCTAATGTGTTTTTATCTAAATAAATTAAATTAATATTTTGTTATTATTTTGAATAAATTTATATATAACATATTAAATAATATTTTTAACATAAATTTAACATTTTCCTAAAAATTGGATAAGAATAAATGAATTTATATGATTCAAATTTGATTTTCTGAAAGAAATTTTTATTTCATTTTGAACACATTTTAAAACTCAATTATACTACTTATATAAATGAATTTGATAAAATTTATTTCATATTTTGAATCATGATGTTCAGATTTTTAAATAGGCCCCTTTTATTTTTTGACCAATATGAATTGTAACCAGGGTAATATTTATCACCTCAATAAAGGGTAAATCAGGTTAATCTAGGTTAAAAATAAGTGATAAGGCCATACTTTTTTAATAAAAATTTGTATTTGATTAATTTTATTCAAACATCATCACCTTAGGCTCAATATTAATTTTTTATAATAAAATGACTTATATATTATTTAAATCAATGAATGTAACAAAATGTCACTCTCTTAGTTTTAAATATCCATTAAGAGTTCACATAAAAAAATGACAAGATATAAATTAATATTAATATTACTATATTGGATAATGATAAAAAATTCATAATAGAAATTTATTTACATTTTTTGGTTTTATATATTTTCTTTATATTCCTAGACCACACCAAAACATTATTTATTCTGTTAATAGAAATTAAAAATAAATTATATTAAAAATATTAATGGTGATATATTTTAAGTAAATTATACTTTTCCAAGATTTTTTTATATTAATATAACATATTAGTGTTATTTTAATTAATTCTAGTGTAATTTCAAATTTTTCTTTATGTCTTTCAAATCAAATTAGTTGAATAGTGTCTGAATTGGAAATAATGATATTTTATGAAAATAATATTTTATTAAATTACATAAAAATAATATAAAAATTATTTAATGAAAAATGTGGTAAATTATGTTTAAAATTATTATAAATTTCCCATTTATAATCCATTTTAAAAAAGTTCAATAAAATTAATTTAATGTATTTTAATGTTTTCAGAAATTCTACGGGTTCCCCTCCCCTAAATTATAAAAGGGTACCCCTCATTTCTCTTCTTCACAACCCTTTGATACTTCTAACTTGAATAAACCCAACCAATTTATCTTATAAAATCTCTTATAAACATTATTGATTTTATGTTCCTCTCAAAATACAAACCCTAGGGACCCTAAAAAGATACCTAATGAATTTATTTCAAAGAAGAAGTTATTGCCTTAATTAATCACTTTATTTTTAATTATTATTTTACCTCCTAAAAATTAGTTACATTATTCATAAAATATTAAATTCAGTGTTCTAAATATTTTTAATGTTATTATGATTCTTAAAACACCTTTATTCACCCTCTTTCCATCAAATGGAAACTGAAAATATCACCCATGCATATGTATAGCTTGCAATCTCCATGTAACAATTCCATTAATTTTTCATCGCCATATTTTATGGATATTATTATATTGGTATTAATTCTTATATATGATAATTATGAAATATTTATACTTCCATAACAAAAATATCATTTCCAATTACTTACCTTACAAAATTTTGGAAAATGATAACACTGATCATGTATATGTGTTGACTGCCACCTCCATGAAGTGATGTGACTCATTTTTCATTTTTTTTGTTTTATTTGTATGGTAGTAAAGATATATTAAATGAATACATGTTTTATAATAATTATTATTTAATGTTGAATTATTTTTTACAAATATTTAATTCTATTAGTAGAAAATTGAAGACAACGATCATGTGTATGTATATCCTACTTTCCCCAGGAACTGTTTAATTCATTTTTATATCTCTAAATTTTATGGATGACTCTAAATATGTATATAATGAGAATATATGGTATTTATATCATTATTAAAATATTTGAGATGATTAAACTATGATCAAAGTATACAGATCTGAACAACTTAACTGCAATAATCATGATAAATGAAATAATTAACAACTATAAATGAGGATTTTAAAGAATTATTGATAAAAGGGGTGCTGAGATGTCATAAAAGGATAATATACGCATTTTATATGTATGTGTATGATTACATTATAGATTTATAATAATTCTATGTTAATTATAAATGATTTTGGAGTGATTTTTAAATAAGGGGATTTCTAGGATATGGTTTTATGTTATAATCTCATGGTTTATTGGGATTGTTTATGATGAAGTTTCTAATGATAAAATATTATGATTCATCTCTCAATAATCTCTTGAATTTTATTCTCCATAGTTTATTTATTTTGAATACATGTTTTCATTTCATTTTTCTATCTAAATGTGTTGCACCCATAAGTGATACAAGAATAACTTTGTATTATATAGTGTATGTGACACACAACACTAAGGTTAAACAACCACGGAAATGTATTTCTTAAAATTTTACCACCTCGATAGCTTGTGAAACATGAAACCCCTACTCTAAATGAACAATAATATAGTATATATTTTTTACCTATACACTAAATTGGTAGATATGAATTGTACTAATTGATTAAGAAAATTATTTTGTTTAATCATGTAAAAAAATCATTTGTTATATTTTGATTATAAACAAAATTGAAATCATTTAATAGAAAAAAATGGTTTCTGACAAGCTATAATTTTTTTAAAGTCTATTTATTCACACTTTGCACACATAATATAAAGATAATTTTTAACACTATTATAAAATTAATTTTACAAAAAAATAATTTTAAAATAATCATATCAAAATTAAATTATGGTGAATTGTGGATTTTTTTGAAAATTATTTTATCAATAAATAGTGAAAATACTGAATTTTAATTGAAAAATATCATTTCATAAAAAATATTTAAAAAGTTAAGTAATATTTTGATTTTTTTAATGTAAAATTAGTTCTATTACAAATAAACTAATCAAATTTATGTTATTTTAATCATTTTCAAATTTAATTTTGATATAATAACTTCATTAACTTTTGAACATTTTCTCTTTGGAAACCCACTTTCTCATCACTTCTAAGGGATTAATTTTAAATTAAATTTTTACAATTATTTGTATGGAATTTGAGAAAATGGATTCAATATTTGGAATTAGAATAATTTATATTTTCTTATAAGCTGAACATAATTTTTTACCCAAATGTATAATAAAAACAATAAAAAAATATTTAATGCGGCTATGGTAAAAAATGATTCAATAATGGGTTAAACTAAAACAATAAGGGTTTAAATGACCTAAATACTTATCTAAAAATATTTTATTGTAATATTGATACATTATGATGATTTTATATATAAATTAATCCATTATGAACATTTACTTCATCTGATAAATATAGGTTAGACCTTTTTCTTTTCAAAAATTATAATTATTGCACTCACCTCACTTATAAAAGTCACTCCATATCCTCTCTTATTAACACCTTTAAATAATTTTTTCAGACATTAACTAACCATATATCTTCCAAACATATGTACCCTAATCATAGAATAATTTCTTTGTCACAATTTCATTCCAGTAATACTTTAGGTATAATCCAAAAGTTGTGGTCGGATAATAGGTAAATTCCTAACTATGCATTTTTATTTGATTTCTTCATAAAACTCCTTCAATTATTATTAAATCATGATGTTATAATAAAATCAGTATATTAAATACAATAATATTATTTTATGTTAAATTCACAATCGAAAACCATCCCCATTTATATGAAATGGTTTATCAAATCATCATTCATGTGTACGGAGGACAATCGCCTCGTGAACCGATGTCATTAATTTCTCTATTACCACCTATCATGATTGGGTATGGTGATGAATATAAATAAAATATATGATATATAAAAAATTATTCTACCTATTGACTCATTATATCGTATATACATTTTTAATTTCCATTCTGTGGAGTATATGATAATGTTTCTCTTGTGTATGGAGGACTACCGCCTCATGAAGCAATGTGATTCGTCTTTCACTAACGCTTTACATGGAAGGTGATAAGGATATATTTAATGATTATATGTGATATAAATAACATAATAATGATATTATTGACATTTTTTCCTTATTAAAAGATAATATAACATTTTATTTCTTACATAATCACTCACTGAAGGATGATAATGTCAATCATGTATGTGTGGACAACCGCCTTCACGAAGAGATGTGTCTCTCTTTTCATCACCACACCGCATGTATGATATATTTAGGTATATTTAAGGAAATAATATTGCATATACGATATTATTATTTTTCCATATATATAATATATTACTTAACTTTTTTCTTTAATGATCAATTACAAATATAAATGTTTTACTTGTGTACATACGACATGTTGTCTCTCTGATTATAATATAGTTCATTTTTCATAATCATATTCTATAATTGGATTAAAAATTATAATTTATGTATAAATATGATAAATGTTTCATTATTATTGTTCTTTATATGTTTAATTAATGACCACTTTTACCATATTCAACCTACCAATGCGATTTTTAACACATAACAAATATCATCGAAACATACGACATAAAATTAATTTACTATGTACTAATATATAATGTTTTAATAAGTAAAATAAATAAAATAATAAACATTAAAAGTATCATTAAACTAGAAAATAATGAACCTAATTTTATTATTTGAGATGATAAATAATGTATTTGACAATTTGGACTCAAGGTAAAGGTTTCCAGCCTCACTTTTACTTAGGTAAGAAATATATCATATTCACCTCTTATTTATTTTTTGTTGTAAATATAATAACCTTTTTGTATGTGTAATAATCTGTTAATTTACCTTCCTGGTATTTAAAGTCACATTTAATTGTATTTCCTTCATGGTACTTATGATTTAAAAGTTACTAAACATGTATGGGTTTATTTCACAATCTCTTCATTCTTAGGGATTAGTTTTGTTTAAGTATCACATGGGTTAATTATTTGATATTTCTATCTTAAAATTAATATATTTAATTATCCTATGGGGTTTCATTAAATATTTCATGTAATAATACCATTTTCCATCTCTTTGGTACTTACAATTATTAAGAATTTTTTTTAATAAAATCCATCTTTATTTCTCTCTTTAGTTAGAAATCCTTTTTCATAAGAACCAATGTTTTCTATAAAGAATTTCAATTTTTTAGACTTTATGAAATGAATTATTAAATAATTTTTACCCATTTTTAATTTTTACAAATTTTGTTGAAAGGAATGTTCTTGTAATCTTCAAAACAATCCCCATTTGGATTTTAATGAAAATATTAGAGCAATATTTGTTTTAATGTGTAAAACATGAATATATTTTTCCATTGTCATTACCAATAAATGTTCTAAAGCTTATTTTACAATTATTAAGACACTGTTTTATAATAAATGGTTTTTAAAAATATTTTTTGAACCTTTTTAAAAAAATATTTCCAAACTAAAAATGTTATCTTTCTCAAAAATGTTTTTAGAGATAATTTATGGTATTTATACTGACCAACAAATTCCATCCTTTATTGGATATATGATACACTGGGTATATGGTATATTAATATCCTCTTTATTATTTATTTGGATATTTTATGATCATTGTTACTATGTTTGTTCAATTTTATTACCATTTACCATAACACTCTCAATACTTTATGGTTATGTTTATTGATTGAGGAAATTGTAAAAATTTCTTATGCTAGTTTTTCAATACAAATGTATATTTTGATTGTATTCTACCCATTTCATATGATGAATGAATTACTATTTTTATGTAATGGTTGGGTCTATATATACCCACCATGATTAATTGGTAGGTCTCATGAGACAAACTATATTGAGTTTTAGCTGAGACATTACCAATTTATATAGATGTATTGGAAAAAATCCTTGATATTATTAGATGTCTTGGAATGAGGCTTCAATGATATGTTTTATATATCTAAAATTATTAATTATATCATTATAAATTCATTTAATTATATTCCATGTGTTTATTTTATTAGTTTTAATATCCATGGTTATGTATTTAAGCTCATGTGATTATGTATCTGAAATTATTTGATCATTGTTGATTCTTGTTATATTATTCTCAAGTTATAGATTAAATGGAATGTGTTTTAGTTATTTACTTTTCCATATTCATTATTTCTTAATAGCTTATTTTTTATGCTTACCCTTATTCGGCATCTTATCTCACACATTTTTTTATATTTTATTTTCCCTAGGATATGAGGTTGTGTTTTGTGATTGATATATACGGATACACTAGGCAAATAATGGAATTATAAAAAAATTATTTTTCTATTTTCTCTGTTAAAATTTAAGGTGAGTTTCAAGTATGTATATAGTTTACCAAGACTATAGAACTAATCAGTTATTCAAAACATGATTCCTTGTATATTATTACAGTGTAATAAATCATAGATTGGATCTGATCTACTAGGGTCTGGTCGGTATAGTTGTTATCATAGAATGATTCATTGAAACCGTGTGAACTAGATTTAGGAAAACATATATTACAGAACATTACCGTAAGATTGACTTTGAGGATAGCTATAGAAGTACATCCTAAAGTTTATATAAGGAATAGATTATGTTGTTTTTAAATGATATAAATCATTTACAAGATACTCCAACTGGATGTGGTTCTGGTACAGATGTACCTAGTGGTAATAAATCTGAAAGTGTTGGACTGTTCTTGACTCGATCAATAACTAGTTCAATACAATGGGAATTAATGTGCACCTAGTTTGAAACCCTCAGAAGATATTCATGGGTTAAGTCACATTTTTCTTCAAAAACAATTATTAAGGAATTGAAAATATATATATCCAAAAAGAAATCATGTTTATGATTATGATATTTGATATGAATAAATTTTTCATTTTATGTAATGTATTTCACTCCTTTTGGGAGTATAAATTATATTTATATTTCTATAATATAATATAGTGTATTATGTTATTTATAAATCACGCTTAACTGAAGGAATGGAAATCTTGTCATCAAAAGTACTCCTTTTAGGGATTTCCCTCCTAGGAAAGATAATGAAGCATGAGATGGAGTTGTAGCTGGAACTGATCAAACTATAACAATAATAGGAAAGATAACTCAGGTTATGAGTAAATAACATTCTCATATAGAGAGGCATGATTATATCACCCAAGCTTCCATGGTATGGTTATCATTGATAATAAAGTAGCCTGTGTTGTACGCATCTTCGAGTTCTAACACACAACAACCAATCAAACTAACATTTATTAATAGTAATACCCACTTTTTGAAATTTTATAAATTTTATCATTCAAAATTGACTTCATTTTTGGACTTGGAAAATAAAAATTATCTTAGGTTGAATTTTTGGTACTTTTCTGATAACTTTCATATTTTGAGGAATAGTGAAAATTACTAAATTTTAATTAAGAACAAATTTTTTAATCAAAATAATTAATAGTGATAAATTATGAATTTGAGTGATTTTAATGTATAATTAGATTATATTTTTACCATTTAATCCAATGTTGGTCATTTTACATAATTTCACAATTAAAATGGACATAACAAAATGTCAAACTTTTGATAGTTATTATTTCTTAAAAACACGCTTTTAGTTTTGACAACATTAATTAATTTTAAATTAATTTTTTCCACATATATGTTTTGAATTTAGAAAAATGGATTCAATATTTAGAATCAGGAATTCCAAATTGTGTAAATAGTTAACTTTTATTTCTAGACATTTTGAATTATTACTTCGGTAATTATTTTATTTACCATGGTTAAAGGGTAAATCCGGTAAATAAGGGTAAAAAATAATATTATAATAATATTAAATTATCCTAAAATGTGTCCAAACCCTAGTGGTTGATACATGTCCGACCATGGGTATCGTTCGGTCTATTTTTGGATCCCATGGAGCCACTTGTAAGTGATAATGACACTCTATATTAATTAAGTTAAAGTAAATACAAAAATGACACAAGAATATATCTTTTAGAAAAAAAATTTACATATGGTTATATATGTTATATGTTTTATTATAATTATTCATTATAAAGATATAAATATTTCTTAAATAATTATATTTTATTTTGAATTTTTATACATTGAATAATTAAATTTATTTATGACATAAGAATGATGCATTATTTTCTTTATTAATGAAAGAATCAAATAATTAGTATTATAAATGTTAAAATAAATATAATTTGACCATTTTTATGAAATAAACGAATTTTATTGGTTAATATATCATGTTAGTATATCTTAAATGAAAATTTTTGAATTAATAAAGTTGTTAAGACTTTAAAAAAATCAATTTTTATATAGTGTCAAAATTGACATAAAGGAATTTTTAAAACAAATATTATATTATAAATTTATATTATATTCCTAAAAATATAAGGTTTGGAAAAATGACTTATATAATGATATTTTTATCATTAATTTACCACTTGGGGTTCGATTGGCAGTTTATAGTAATCTTATTAACCATATAATATAAAAATACAAAGAGACATGATAAATGTCAAACTAATTAACTAAGAGTTAAAACTAAAATATACGGTTAATAAAGTGACCCAAGACTTTCTAAAACCTATTGGTTGAGTTGTTTTGGACTCATCCCAAACTTATCCTTGAAATAAATCAGTTTATAGCAATTAAAAACCGAATATGGTTTTATTATAAAATAATATGTTTATCTTTTCCTAAGGTTCCCCTCACCCCTCTTATAAAAGGGAACTCCCCCTTCTCTCTAATTTACACCTTCAAAGCCATTTATCTCGGCCAAATCCAGCCCAAATATTCTCCCAACATTCCTAAATTCAATCTAGAGGCCTTAGTTTGATCATAAATCCAACTTATAGAGCCCTTTTGATCAAATCAAAATGAAGAACCCGAAAAAGAGGTAATGATTTCACAACCCTCTTTCAAGTCCCTTTCTTCTTCCAATTATTCTTTCTTTTTTATTTCCATTATAAAATAATAACTCCAGTATCTTCTATATACTGTGATGTTATTAAAAATATGGTAAAACCATATTCAGTATTCTATCCTTCCTTTGAATGACATGTCACCATACGTGCGTACGTACGGCCTATCATCTCTACGTCATGGAGTAATTGTTATTCAATACATTATTATTTGGATGGGTATGATAATGATGTGTAATTTATGTAAATAATAAATATAACATGATAATGATTCTGTATATATGATATACCATACAATTATATATTATTTTAATATTAAAAGACTGATATTGTCGCTCGTGCGAACGTACGGACTACCGTCTCCACGAATGCGATGAGATTCATTCCCCATCGTATCCATTCAAGAATAATTTTCATTTGATGGTTAAAAATAATGTTTAGAGACTTAATATAATTCTGGATATGAATAAGATACAACCTATCCACAACAAATACGGCTTACATAACAAATCATATAAAGGAAAACGAATCAGTTAACACCCGAAACAACGATAATACAACTATATTATTAACAATGAAATGTTAAAAGATCATATATGATATCATATCAATTTATATGATTCTTGTATAATTTAATAACAATTATTTCACCATTATAAAGGATTTTAACCTACCCTCGAAAAATAAAATGTACAAGGTAATGGTTAATTTCACAATCTCTTCATTATCCGAGGTTGTTTATATGTAATAATCCACTGGGATCTCTTTATTATCCACATCCACGTTTCGTAAAAATGTACTCCAAAACATTTTTACTATTTACTAGACAATGGGGTAAAGTCAATTATACCCTTTTTTGACTTTTTATAAAATGTGTTTAAAGGAATCTTTCCGTCATTTTCCAAACAAGGTCCTTTTTAACCATTTAGACAAAATTAAGGTAAGAATGTCTTTTTTAACTTATATGGTGGGTGTGGATATTATCCGCCATAATAAAATCGTCGAAGCATCCTTAAAATCTTATAAGAATATTTTCAAAGTAAATTTTTTGTTTTATAATTTTTTAACTTTTAAATGATTCAAAAAAGAGATATTTCCCTTAAATAGTTTTGATTTCATCTATGTCAACATCCTTTAATGGATTTTAAGCTTATTTGAAGTTGATTTATTATGATACAAAACTTCCATATTATATTGAAGGTTTTGTGATATGTTTGACTGTGGATGTATTATTTTTATATCATTCATGGTTTATGAAAAAGGTATTGACATTTCATTTTCCAGTTTTAATACGAATGTTTATGTTATGTTTAAACCTATTCCTATGAGGAATGCATTGGACTTAGTAAGTGATGGGTGGAGCCTGTTATAGCTCCTAAATGCATCAGTTTGTCTCATGAGACAAACTAGTGTCGTGGCACAAGGCCTTGACAAAATCTTATTTGTATTCTTGGCACAAGGCCTTGACTATGTGGTTATGATAGTTTGGCATTACGCATTCCATCATTATGATAGTGGTTATTGATATTGCATGTGATTATTCGACTGGTAGAATATCCATGTGAATAAGTAAATGGCATTATTTCATTTTATTTCTACCATATTATGTTGAAGTTCATGTTTAAAAGGCTTTTGTATTAGCTATACATTTCCTTAAATGTTTATACTTATTTATGAAAGTTTCTGCTATATTGTTATCCTTACTGGGCATCTGAGCTCACCCCATACTATGTTTTATTTTTCCAAGGATGTGAAGAAGTATTTTCTGAATGGCCTGCAGGGATAGTATGAGGGGATATGAGTGTGGTCTATGGGTACAATATGTTGTTGTTTTTTTAACTTGATGATGTAATATAAACTTTATGAATGTATCTAGTGATTCCAAAGCTACTAAACTAATCAGTCTTTGGAGACTTTATCCTTTGTTTTCATGCCAATCTTATGTAATAATGCACTGACTTTGGGTAACTGGGGTTGGGGCATTATAGTTGGTATCAGAGGAAGATTAGTATAAACCTTGGAAGATAGATTTAGATAAACTCTGATTAGAGAACATATCCCTAAGATAGATGTAGAGGATTAGTATAGAATAATTTCCTAGAATTTTGATATTGTATAGATTTTGTGAGTTTTGCAGGCAATACATCCCTATCTGGATACGAGCAGGTAAAGGCGGCTCTGGCACAGATGTACCTAAAGGTAAAACTTGAAAACACCACTTCGAGGTAGACTCGAACGGGAACTGCTGCATGACAACGGGCCTTAATGCACTCTTCGTTACAGCACTCCTAGGGGATATGCTTAGGATAATTATCATTTTTGTTACAAACCATTATGAATGGTTTATGAGTATATACTTCCTCAAAGAAATTGTAATTATGTATTTCGATTCATAAACTAATATAGTTTATGCCATTGTTTAGAAATGGTGCCTAGTGGAAGGAATGGAAACTGTATCAATACACGCACTTTATGTAGGGACATCTCTCTTATTCAAGATAGTTATAGTGGAGCTGGTGATGCAACTAGTGCTAATCATCTTATCACCATACTAGGACAACTCACTCACGTTATGAATATTAATTGTACCCGTATGGAGAACCCTGATCCACAGCATGGAGGATCAATACTAGATCACTTCATGGGGCAACAACCACAAAAATTCTATGGGGGTACAAATCCACTAGTAGTGGAGAAATGTATAAATTCCATAGATAAAATATTCCACGCCTTGGGGAGTAGTGAAAGGGAAAAAGTTTTCATTGAATTTTACAGCCTCACTGGAGATGATGATTAATGGTAGTCATTGATTCAAAACACGAAGGAATATGATAAATTATCAAATATGGAATGGAGGGAGTTTAAAGAGATTTTCATAGAAAAATACTTCCATCATGACCATCGAGTAGATACGGAAAGGCAATTTCTAAGTCTGACGCAAAAGGAGGACGAGAATGTTGCAAAGTATGAGTCTAAAATTACAAGGATAACAAGGCATGCTGTAGATTATATACATAACCCAAGAAGTAAGATTGATTGTTTTTTTGATGGGTTAAAACCATTTCTCTGTCAAGCATTAGTCTCCCAATCCTTCTCGTCGTGCAAAGATATTGTCTCATGTGATATCAATAAAAAAAGGAATTCTCTATGTCTAATGACTTTAAAGAAAAGAAAGAGAAGAAGACATCTTCTAATCACTTTGGGAATGGAAATAAGGAGACGAAGGGAAAACTTGAATATTCATCCTATAGTAAATGTGGGAAGAAACACCCTGGTACTTACTTGAAGGGAATGTGAGTCTATTACAAGTGTGGTGAAAATGGACATCAATCTCGTGATTGCAAGGGGAAGAAAGAAGCTACCGATGTTCATTGCTATAATTGCAGGGAGATGGGAAATTATGCAAATGAATGTCCTAAGCGTTGGGGGAACTTACCTCAGAAAAGGCCAAGCTAATGATATCACTACTGTTGAGGTAGAAGCTCCGAAAGATGTGGTGGTAGGTAATTTAATGGTTTCCTCAAGGTTAGAAAATGCTTTATTTGATTCTGGATCATCACATTGTTTCATATCTTCCCAGTTTGTTAAAATAAATAGATATTTCTAATTTTATTTAACAAGGGATTTGTCAGTTAAAACACCTACGGGAAGTATCATCGCAAAAAAGTTTTGCAAATTTGTTCCCATTAGAGCATATAAATGTTCTTTATATACTGATCTCATCGGCATACCCATGATTGAATTTGATATAATCCTTGGTATGGATTGTATTTCAGACCATGATGTGAAAATTTATTGTAAAAAGAAGGAGGTTATGATTTTTGATGATGGTGATCAAGAACACCTTATCTTTAGAGCAGAATCGTCACCACCTGATTCTTATCTAGATCCATCCCTAGTATCTCAACTAAATTCAATTATTTGGGAGGAATAGAATGAAATAACTATGTGTGAGGAATGGAATGTTCAAATAGAGGATGTACCTATTGTGAAAGAATATGTATATGTGTTTCTGGAAGATTTACCTGGACATCCTCTAGAATGAGAAATTGAGTTTTCCATTGATTTAATTACTGGTTCAAGGCCCATATCGAAAACCTCTTATAGAATGGACACTATGGAATTAGTTTAACTAAAGAAACAACTAGAGTAATCTAGTAATAAAGGATTTTTTTCCCTAGTGTTTCTCCATGGGGAGCCCCTGTCCTTTTTGTTAAGAAGAAAGATGGATCTATGAGGTTATGTATCGACTACAGGGAAATCAATGTTATAACAATAAAGAACAAGTATCCCCTACCTCGCATTGAAGATTTTTTTGACCAACTGCATGGAGCTCAATACTTTTCAATGACTGGCCTTCGATCTGGATACCATCAGTTGTGTGTGAAGAAGGAAGACCTTCCGAAGACAGCATTTTAACCTAGGTACGGGCATTACGAGTTTACAGTAATGCCTTTTGGGTTGACTAATGCACCCACTGTATTCATGGATCTAATGAACAGAGTTTTCAGGAAATATCTCGATGATTTTGTAGTGTTATTTATTGATGATATCTTGGTATACTCAAAAAGCTACGAATATCATGAAAATCACTTGCACATTATTCTGAAGACTCTGAGAAGACATAAATTATATGGGAAGTTTAACAAGTGTGAATTATGGATTTAGAAGATTTCTTTTCTTGTCCATATTGTCTCTAAGGATGGAGTCTCTCTTGATCCTTCTAACACCAAGGAAATCTATGTATATCCAACACTGAAGAGTATAAATGAGGTTCACAGTTTTATTGGTTTAGTAGGTTATAATCGGCGTTTCATCCAGAATTTTTCCCGATTGGCTAACCCATTAACGAAGCTCACGCGTAAAGGGGTTAAATTTGTTTGGAAAAAAGTGTGCGAAGAATGTTTTGATGAACTGAAGAGAATATTGGTCAATGCTCCAATATTGACTCTACCATTGGGGAATGATGTGTTCGTTATTTATAGTTATGCTTCAAAGAAAGGACTTGGTTGTGTCCTTATGCAGAATGATAGAGTTATTGCCTATGCATCACGACAGCTGAACATTCATGAGAAAAACTATCCTACTCATAACCTTGTGTTAGCTTCTGTAATATTTGCTTTGAAGATATGGATACATTATCTGTATGGTGAAAAATGTGAGATATATACCGACCACAAGAGTTTGAAGTACATTTTCTCACAGCAAGAACTCAGCATGAGTCAAAGGAGATGGCTTGAACAACTCAGGGATTATGATTGCACGATACATTACCACCTAGGGAAGGAAAATAAGGTGGTAGATGCTTTGAGTAGAATGGATCATGGAGTTTTGAATAAGATGAGAGTTTAAAAGGATCCTATATACATGGATCTAGTAAGGATGGATATGGGATTCACCATGAAAGGTGAAACATCAATAATCTTTCAAATGTTTTCCAAACCATCTTTACTGGAAAGGATAAAGAGTTCTCAATCCAATGATGAAGAGTTTAAAAAGAAGATTAAAGCTATGAATGATGGGAGATTGAGTGACACTGTGTATGAAGATGGAATTTTGAAATTTGGGAAGAGACTTTGTGTTCCCAATATACTTGATCTAAAAAGGTAATTGTTAGATGATTATCATAGATCCAATTTCCCTATACACCATGGGAGAACCAAGATGTAAAGATATTTGAAGGATAATTTTTGGTGGGACAACAATAGAGAGAGATTGATGATTTTGTGTTAAGATGTATGGTTTGTCAACAAGGGAATGCTGGAAGGCAACAGCCTAGAGGAGTATTGAAACCTCTTCCTATACCTGAGTGGAAATTGCAAAATATTACGATAAAATTTGTCATGGTATTACCAAAGACTCCTAGAATGAATGATGCAATATGGGTCATTGATGATCATCTTACCAAGTCAGCACAATTTCTTTTTATAATAGAAAATGTACCACTTGAACGTGTTGCAATACTCTATATTAATGAAGTTGTGAGACTTCATGGAGTACCCCTATCAATTGTTTTGGATCGTGATCCCCATTTTACTTCAAGATTTAGGAAAAGTATTCAAAAGGCCTTTGATACTGAACTTCATTTGAGCACTACCTACCACCCTCAAATAGATGGACAATCAGAATGGACTATTCAAACATTAGATGAAATGTTGAGATCCAAATCACTTGACTTTCAGGGTATGTGGGATCAATATTTACCTCTGGTAGAATTTTCCTATAACAATAGCTTCTATTCGAGTATTCTGATGGCACCATATGAAGCGTTATACGGAATGATATGTCGCACACCAACCAATTGGGATGATGTTGGTGAAAGAAAACTTGTAGGCCTAAAACTGGTGGAGGAAATGATGGAAAAAGTAAAGTTAATCCAAAACCACATCAAAGTAGCTCAAAGTAGGCAGAAGAGCTATGCCGATAACTGAAGGAAGGATTTTGAATTTCAGGTAGGAGATCATGTTTTCTTGAAAGTATCTCAATGGAAGGGAGTTATACGTTTCAGTAAGAAAGGTAAATTGAGTCCCATGAACATAGGACCTTATGAAATTCTAGAACGAATTGGGGCTGTAGCTTACCGTTCGGAAATACCGCCAAGTCTCTCCAAACATCACGATGTGTTCCACGTATCACTATTGAGAAAATACATTCCTGACCCAACGCATGTACTCACCTATGAGGAATTAGATCCGGAACCCGATCTGTCTTATTGTGAAGAGCCTATCAAGATTCCTGATACGAGAGAACAAGTGCTGAGAAAATGGATGGCTCTTCTAGTAAAAGTTCTATGTAGAAACCACAAGATGGAAGAGACAACGTGGGAACCTGAGGAACATATGATGAAGAACCACCCAAGTCTTTTCATGCAATAGTATTCTAGAAATTTTGAGAATGAAATTATTTGATGTAGGGTAGAATGTAACACTGAAAAAATCCATGGTATGCTTCTCTTTGAATAATATAGTAGCGTGTGTTGTACACAACTTCGAGTTCTAACACACCACAACCAATCAAACTAGCTGTTATGAATAGTAATACCCACTTTTTGAAATTTCATACATTTTATCTTTCAAAATGGACTTCATTTTTGGATTCGGAATATAGAAATTAGATTATTTGTACTGTATATCCCTACCAAGTGTCAAGACCATGTGACATAGCATGGCTACCCTGAGCTGACCTGCCCTACTGCCTCTGAGATCCTGGTGTCTGGCTACCATGGCCACAACTACCACCCCAGCCTTAACTATAACGACCCATACATTACATACATTGTTATTACTTCAGAATTGAAGCACACTTATTACAACATATAACAAAACTAAGAACGGACTGTATAAGTATAGTTTCTTTAGAAACTTGGAAACATAAACAACTGGTTCATAAAGCATCTACTTTGCCTCCCATTAATTTCATCATATCTAGAGTCCATTTTTGGAATATTCTACTTAACAACATTCTTCCTGGCCTGGGGAAAGATAACATACAAAAGGGTGAGCTCAAATGCTCAGTATGGGTAAACAAAAGAAATATCAATCACATCATATACATAAGCACATAACTTTTGGAAATCTTAACCTGCAAAAGAGATCATAATTTCATAACATGGGATAAATCATGGTAGTGAAATGTAATCATAATAATCATAACATAAAACATGAGACTTCGTGGCATACACACATAATCATAGAGAATCATTTATTATTAGTCAAGACTCATTGACAAGACTATCTTAGTAGACAATGTCCCATTCTGAACCGAGTTCACTCCCCGTTTCATTCCTGTTTCACTGAACCGGTATAACCTACCGTTCCATCCATGTCTATATCATGAGATATAAAATATTTACCCAATGCATTGTAGGGAGATATAGGTCCCACCCATCTCATAATGATACCATTCTTATGTCTGCCACAAAATCATAAATCATACATCATTGCATAACCCATGTAATACAAATGGGAATCTAAAACATCATGACATCATAAAACAATTCATATAAGATAAAGGAATTCATAAAAATAATTCCATCACAACATAATCAAATCAATGTAATAATAGTGATAAAAACATAACCTTATATTATCTTAGATGGGAAATAATTTTGATAAAACTATTGAACTCCATTCTGGAGAAAAATAACCTTTCTACTTTAAAAACATTTTCCTTTCTTAACATGTCATACAATTTTAAACTAAAAGAAGTTGATTAAAAATAAACTTGAAAACTTGTAAAGGAATCTTCTTGGAAATAATGTTTTGAAAATCCATTCATGCCGTATAAGTTAAAAAAACATTCTTCGTACTTTTTTCAGAAAAGTCAAAAAGTACCACATGTGAAAAACGACAAAAGATTCCTTTCATATCTTTTACTAAAAACTCTTCGAAGGGTAAAATTGGATTTAAAAAATAGTAGGTGGAATGAAACAAAATTACAAATTGAGGAAGCAAGGATGTGGATGATAAAATACACCCCAGTAAATACCAAAGTATAAACAATCTTGGATAAAATGAGATTGTGATATTTTCCTTACCTTAGGTCCGTTTTGCTTCATAAGTGTCCGAACCGCCTGTATAATGATTTAAATAATGTTATTGACTTATTCCAGAAGCATACTTGTTTTTATGATATCATATATGGTCATATTCTTATCTTTTTAGTAGTAATATTTCATTGCCACTTGTTATTCGGGTGTTTATAACTTTTTGTTCTTATGCGTGTTTTGTCGAATAAATTATTATTCTTATCTTTAGGTTATAGATACCTCATTTCCAGAATGGTATTAGTGTAATATATATCATATTCATTCATTCAATTCATTTATATAATCATTATGTAATGAAGATCATGTAGAATGAGTCGCATCACATCGTGGAGACGGTATTCCGTACGTACGCACGAGTGATGATATCGTTCCTATGATCGTGGAATTGTATTGGAGTGTATGTATACTATTTCAGAATCAGTATCACTTTATAATAGTAATATATAGTCATTATTTACACCATTATATCCATCCATGTAAGGTGGTGGTGGAAAATAGATTACACCACGGCGTGGAGACGGTATTCCGTACGTACGCACACGCGGTGATTTCTTTTTCCATAGGATTGATAGATGGTGTAATAGTGTTGTTTCATACTTATAATAACATATAAGTATATGAGTGATACTTATTTTATTAATTCATAATGAAACAACAAAAGAAGAAGAAGTGGAAGAAGAAATAAAGATGAAAGAATCGGTAACAGACATTACCTCTTCTTTGAAGTGCTTCTTTGAGACCTCCTTTTAGGGCACTAAAGTAGGTCTTTGAAGAAGAACAAAACCTCTAGGATGTTTCTAGGGAAGTGGAGAGAATAAATTGGCATGGGTTGGCCGAGCTTGAAGGCTCAAAGTGGTGTGAGGAAGAGGGGGAGGAGGTGCCCTTCTATAAGGGAGGAGAGGGGCACCTTCGGGAAAACTAAAAATATTATTTTATTATAAAGTCACGTTCGGTTTTAAATAGCTCCAAATTGATATATTTAGAAGCTAAGGTGGGGATGGGTCGAAATCCTCTCATCCAATATAATTTAGACAAGTTTAGGTTCCTTTTTTAACCTTATCATTTAGATTTATCATTAAGTTAAATAAGTTTACTTTTACCATGTCTTCATGTGTTCTTATATTATAAGGTTAATAAACTTACTATAAGCAGCCAAACGAACCCCAAGTTGATTATTATTAATATATATAACCTTATCTAAGTCATTTTTCAGAATCTTAGATTTTTAGGAATAAAATAACAATTAATAATATAATAGTTGTTTTGAAAACTATTTTATGTCAATTTTGACACTATTTAGTAATTGATTTTTGTGAAACTCATAACAGAATGATTATTTCGAAAAAAATTAGTTAAATCAATACTAACATGTCATATTAACCTAGAAAATTAGTTTAATTCATAAAAAGTGTCAAATTACATTTATTTTGGTGTTTATAACATCAATTATGTCAATATTTCATTAATAAGATAATTACTGCATCATCATTGTGTCATAAATAAATTAAATTATTTAATGTCTAAAAATTACAAATAAAATATCATTATGTAGAAAATATTTTTATCTTTCTAATGAATATTTATAGTCGAATTTATATTATGTATAACCTTTTATTAAAAATTATTTACTTATTAAAATTTGATTTTTGCTATTTTAACCCTTCTTTAAATAAATTAATAATAAATGTCCTAATCTAATCCATGTGGGTCTAAATGGTCATATGTTATTCCTAAGTTTGTTTTTGGTAGAATTACATTTGTCCAATAGAATTAGGACATGTGTTAGGGTAATAATAATATCATTTTTACCCTTAATTACCCTATTTACTTTTAACCGTGGTAAAAAAAGTAAAAAGTTACTATTCACCAAAAATTATTTTCATATCATTGAACAAAATTTTAGTCCTTGATATTAACTGTGTTTCTCGGATTTTCGAAATTCCACTCACAGAAGCGGTAAAATTAAGTTTTATGAAAAATTCAGTTTTTTTAACTACCACTTAGTGGTTTCACTATTCATCAAAAATTGAAAGTTTTCAGAAAAATACCAAAATTTCACCCTAGGCTAATTTCGATATTCTGAATCCAAAAATTAAGTCCATTTTGAAAAATAATATTTATAAAATTTCATAAAGTGGTTATTACTATTCATAACGGCAAGTTTTAATAATATTTTAATAGCATATCGTTGTTTAGTGAAACTCGGTATTGCGTATGACGCAAGCTATCGAGGAAGGCCGCGATTTCGTGTAAAGCAAGCCAAGCAAGTGTTGTGTAGAAATAGATTCCTTTGATGATTTATATAACATAAAAGTATCGGGTGTTACATTCTACCCCCCTTAAAATGAATTTAGCCCTCGAAATTCGTCACTTTGTAACAAACAGATGAGGATACCTCTCCCTCATCATATCCTCAAGCTCCCATGTAGCTTCTTCTAATTGGTGGTTCCTCCATAAAACTTTCACCAAACGAGTGGTCTTGTTTCATAGGACTTTTTCGCTATGATCCAGAATCTCTATTGGGTGTTCTTCATAAGAAAGATCTTGCTCCAGCGGTACAACTTCTGAGCTGAGTACATGTGAAGGATCAGGTATGTACTTTCTCAGGAGAGATACATGTAACACATCGTGAACTTGAGAGAGATTCGGTGGAAGCGCCAATCGTTAAGCTACCTTCCCAACACGATCTAGTATTTCGAAAGGACCGATATATCTAGGGCTCAACTTCCCCTTCTTTCCAAATCACATTACCCTCTTTCAGGGAGGTATTCGTAAGAACACTTTATCACCCACTTCAAACTCTAGGTCTTTTCTTTGGTTGTCGGCATAACTTTTATGTCGACTCTGAGCTGCTCTTATGTGTTGTTGAATAGATCTGACCTTTTCTTCCATTTCATCAACGAGATCATGTCCTAATAGCTTTCTTTCCCCAACTTCATCCTAGAAAGTTGGAGTCCTGCATTTCTTTCCATAGAGAGCTTCATAAGGAGCCATCTGAATACTGGAGTGAAATCCATTATTATAAGAAAATTACACCAAAGGTAGGTGTTGATCCCAAACACCTTTGAAATACATAGAGCAAGATCTCAACATATCTTCTAGGGTTTGAATTGTTCTCTCAGACTGACCGTCTATCTGAGGATGATAAGTAGTGCTGAAACTCAACTTTGTATCCAGAGTATGTGAAAGACTTCGCCAGAACATTGAGGTAAATCTCGGATCCTGATCAGATATAATAGAAAGTGGTACTCCATGCAATCTTACCACATCCTTTACATATATCCTGGCAAGATGATCCAGAGAGAAATCCTCTCTAATAGCAATGAAATGTGCCGGCTTGGTAAGACGATCAACTATGACCCAGATAGAAATATTGCCTTTGGATGTTTTAGGAAGTCCTGTGACAAAGTCCATAGTGATGTTTTCCCATTTCCATTCGGGTATAGGAAATGGTTGTAACATCCCCTTAGACTTCTATCTCTCAGCTTTAACTTGTTGACAAACCAAGCATCGAGAGACATATTCAACAAAATCTCTTTTCATGTCATCCCACCAGAAGTACTGTTTTAGGTCCCTATACATCTTCGTGCCTCCAGGATGAATAGAGAATGAAGAACTATGAGCCTCATCCAGCAGCTCCTTCATTAATTCGGGGATGGGAGGAACACAAACCTGATTCCTGAACTTTATTATCCCATCACAATCAAGGTTGAATTCAGGTACATTTCTCACCTTCTTTTATAACTCGACATATTCTTTTTGTGCCTCTTTAATCTTCACATGTATAGATGGTTGAACATTCATTTGAGAAAGATACGATTTTCCCCTTTCATTATAATTCCAAGATCCATCCTTTCTAAATCCATAAATATTGGATCTTTTGTGATCCTCATCATGCATAAACTTGCATGTCCTTGTCGACATAATGCATCTGCCACCTTGTTTGCTTTCCAAGGGTGGTAATGGATTAAGCAGTCGTAATCCTTAATCTGATCCAGCCATCTTCTTTGGCACATATTCAGCTCCTTTTGTGTGAAAATATACTTTAAACTTTTATGATCAGTATAAATATCACACCTTTCACAATAAAGGTAATGCCTCCAAATCTTTAATGCAAATATTACCGCAGCTAACTCCAAATCTTGTGTTGGGTAATTTTGCTCATGGATTTTCAACTGTCGTGAGGCATAAGCTATCCCCATATCATTTTGCATTAGAACACACCCCAATCACTTCTTGGATGCATCACTATAGATCACAAACCTTTCTCCACTACAAGGCAGTGTGAGCACAGGTGCACTGAATAACCTTCTTTTCAATTCCTTGAAATTCTCTTCACATTCCTCAGTCCAAACGAACTTAACTCCTTTCCGAGTCAACTTGGTGAGTGGATAGATAATCGTGAAAAATCTTTCACAAAACGTCGATAATATCCATCCAAACCAAGAAAACTTTGGATCTTAGTTACTGTTGTTGGTCTCGACCATCTTTTGATAACCTCTATTTTTGCTGGATCCACAGATATCCCCTCTTTCGAGATTATGTGACCCAAAAATGAAACTTTTTGAAGCCAAAATTCACACTTGGTAAATTTGGCATAAAGCTTCTCCTTTCTCAGGGCCTTCAATATAATTCTAAAGTTATATTCATGTTCTTCCATGCTCATTGAATAGACAAGAATATCGTCTATAAAGACTACCCCAAACTGATTAAGATAGTCTCTAAAGACTCTATTCATTAGATCCATGAAGATAACATGGGCATTAGTAAGACCAAATGGAATCACTATAAATTCATAGTGTCCATACCTTGTACGGAAAGCCATCTTTGGTATATCCTCCCTTTTGACCCTTAATAGATGATACCCTGAACGAAGATCAATCTTGGAAAAGTATTGAGCTCCGCGTAGTTGGTCAAATAGGTCATCAATGCGTGGGAGAGGATATTTGTTCTTGATAGTGATCTTATTAAGTTCTCGATAATCAATGCAGAGTCTCATTGATACATCATTCTTAGTAACAAATAGAACAGGTGCTCCCCAGGGTGACGCACTAGGGCGTATGAATCCCTTATCAATATTCTCTTGGAGTTGCTTCTTCAATTCCTGCAACTCAATTGGGGCCATTCTATAAGGTGTCTTTGAAATAGGCAAAGCACCCGGAATGAGTTCTATTGAAAACTCAACTTCACGATTTGGTGGAAGACCCAGTAATTCCTCCGGAAAGACATCATAAAACTCCCGTACAATGGGAATATTCTTAATCATGAGTTTCTCACCAAAAATGTGAGATAAATAACCTTCATTTAGTGGAATCAATATCCAGAAAATGGAAGAAATTTCCACTGGAAGGTTTTGTTCATCCTTTCATCGATAGACGATCATAGATTGATCTGGAATATGAAATGTGACTTCCCTTATTTGGAAATTGATATGATCTCCACGTAGAGAAAGCCAATCCATGCCAAGAATCACATCAAATTCCACTATAGGAAGTATCACAGGATTTGCAGGAAGCACTTTCCCACAAACTTTGATCGGAGAGGAATTATAAACTTTTGATGCGACTGTTGTGCCATTAGGTGTTGTCACAGCTATCTCAACATCTAATTGTTGAGGTAATACGGTGATACCCTTAGAAAATTCTTCAGAAATAAAAGAGTGGGTGGATCCAGAATCAAATAAAACATTTGATACTTTAGAGTGGATGGTAAGTGTACCTTTCACCACATCGTTATCATACTCCACATCGCTGATAGAAATTTCATGTGACATTCCTTTGTCTTTAGCCTTAAGAGTTTGTTGACGTCGACCATCATCATCAACCCTTGGATTAGGGCATTTATTGTCATAATGTCCCATCTCCTTGCACTTGAAACATTGAAGTGTAGTAGGTTCATTCTGTGTATCCCTTCCTTTGTTTGCATCATTAGACATCTTCTTCCCATCATCATGACATTCAAATGCCCGATGACCTTCCTTTCCACATTTGAAACATTTACTTGTCCCTTTAAGACAAATCCCTCCATGTTTCTTTCCACACTTTGAGCATAAGGGAAAGCTCATCTTCTTTTTAGTGTGCTCTTTAGATTTTCCTTTGAATTCCATTTTCCTCTTCTTATCAAACCCATATGACTGATGGGTTATTCCAATCTCCATCTCAACTTTGAGAGCACATCGAACGATTTCCTCGTAGCTATTGAAGTCCCTTATGGCTATGGCCCTTCGAAGACTTGGTTTTAAGCCACTAAAGAATCGATCGATCTTACTCTCAGGTTGGATAATAATACCAGAAGCATACCTTGCAAGTCTTGTAAAATTTGATTCATAGGTACCAACAGATTCATCATCATTTTGCTTCAGTTCATGAAACTCTTTCTCCATCTTTTTTCAGAGAATACGAGGGAAGTACTTATTGAAAAATAAGTTCTTGAACTCATTCCATTCCATGGACTCAATTTCATCCCTTTGCCTCGTATTCTTAATAAGATTCCATCATTGATCAGCATCACCTTCCAAACGATACACTGCTAAGATGAATTTATCATGCTTATAACATTGAAGAACTGAAAATATCTTTTCAGTTGTACTAATCCATTGTTCCGCAACTAATGGATCAGTAGACCCGCTGAAAGAAGGTGGACACTGCCTCATAAAGGATTCAACAGAATGTTGCTCCTTCCTTTTCTTGTTTGGAAGTCCTGCATGATTCATAGCTTGAGAAAGTTATGTGAGCATGGCTACAAGATTTTGCATCCCAGCTCCCATAATGTTTGGTTGCTCAGGGGGACAATCATTGCATTTCCCGTCGCATTCCGCATTAACACGATTCCTTCGGGTTCCAGCCATTGACTAAAACCAAGAATAATAGTGTGAGAAACACTAATTATAATAGGAAAACCACATAATCAAGAATAAGATTTCACACTTAAGGTCTTATCCTAGGTTATTCATTGCCATTTCTAAAACACTAAGATTGTGTTCTATGCTTAGAATTATCCTTAGTGTTCTTACTAAGGCTTTCGCATCCTAGTTTCCAAAGGTTGACTATACCTTTCCTCTGATACGAACTATAACGACCCATAATTTACATTCATTGTTATTACTTCAGAATTGAAGCACACTTATTACAACATATAACAAAACCAAGAAAGGACCACATAGGTATAGTGTCTATAGAAACTAGGAAACATAAACAACTGGTTCGTAAAGCATCTACTTTGCCTCCCATTTATTTCATCATATCTAGAGTCCCTTTTTGGCATATTCTACTTAACAACCTTATTCCTGACCTGGGGAAAGAAAAAATACAAAAGGGTGAGCTCAAATGCTCAGTAAGGGTAAAAAAAAGAAATATCAAACACATCATATACATAAGCACATAACTTTTGGAAATCTTAACCTGCAAAAGAGATCATTATTTCATAACATGGGATAAATCATGGTAGTGAAATGTAATCAAAATAATCATAACTTAAAAAATGAAACTTCGTGGCATACACACATAATCATAGATAATCATTTCTTATTAGTCAAGACTCATTGCCAAGACTATCTTTTTGGACGAAGTCCCATTCTGAACCAAGTTCACTCCCCGTTTCAGTCCTGTTTCACTGAACCGGTATAACCTACCGTTCCAGCCATGTCTATCTCATGAGATATAAAATCTTTACCCAATGCATTGGAGGGAGATATAGGTCCCACCCATCTCATAATGATACCATTCTTATGTGTGCCACAAAATCATAAATCATACATCATTGCATAACCCATGTAATACAAATGGGAATCTCAAACATCATGATATCATAAAACAATTCATATTAGATAAAGAAATTCATAAAAATAATTCCATCACAACATAATCAAATCAATGTAATAATAGGGATAAAAACAGAACCCTATATTATCTTAGATGGGAAATAATTTTGATAAAACTCTTGAACTCCATTCTTGAGGAAAATATCCTTTCTACTTTAAAAACATTTTCCTTTCTTAACATGTCATACAATTTTAAACTAAAAGAAGTTGATTAAAAATAAATTTGAAAACTTATAAAGGAATCTTCTTGGAAACAATGTTTTAAAAATACATTCATTCGGTATAAGTAAAAAAAAAATTCTTCGTACTTTTGTCGGAAAAGTCAAAAAGTACCTCGTATGAAAAACGACAAAAGATTCCTTTCATATCTTTTACTAAAAACTCACCGAATGGTAAAATTGGATTTAAAAAATAGTAGGTGGATGGAAAAAATATTACATATTGAGGAAACATGGATGTGGATGATAAAATACACCCCAGTAAATACCAAATTATAAAAAATCTTGGATAAAATGATATTGTGATATTTTCCTTACCTTAGGTCCGTTTTGCTTCGTAAGTGTCTGAACCTCCTGTATAATGATTTAAATAATGTTAGTGACTTATTACAGAATCATACTTATTTTTATGATATCATATATGGTCATATTCTTAGATTCTTAGTAGTAATATTTCATTGCTACTTATTATTCGGGTGTTTATAAATTTTTGTTCTTATGCGTGTTTTGTCGAATAAATTCTTATTCTTATCTTTAGGTTATAGATACATCATTTCCATAATGGTATTAGTGTAATATATATCATATTCATTCATTCAATTAATTTTATAATCATTATTAAATGAAGATCATGTAGAATGAGTCGCATCACATCGTGGAGACGGTATTCCGTACGTACGCACGAGTGATGATATCGTTCCTATGATCGTGGAATTGTATTGGAGTGTATGTAAACTATTTCAGAATCAGTATAACTTTATAATAGTCATATATAGTCATTATTTACACCATTATACCCATCCATGTAATGTGGTGGTGTAAAATAGATTACACCACGGTGTGGAGACGGTATTCCGTACGTACGCACGCGCGGTGATTTCTTTTTCCATAGGATGGATAGATGGTGGAATAGGGTTGTTTCATACTTATAATAACATATCAGTATATGAGTGATACTGATGTTATTACTTCATAATGAAACAACTAAAGATGAATAAGTGGAAGAAGAAATAAAGAAGAAAGAATCGGTAACAGACATTACCTCTTCTTTGAAGTGCTTCTTTGAGACCTCCTTTTAGGGCACTAAAGTAGGTCTTTGAAGAAGACCAGAACCTCTAGGATGTTTCTAGGGATGTGGATAGAAGAAATTGGCAGGGATTGGCTGAGCATGAAGTCTCAAAGTTGTGTGAGGAAGAGGGGGAGGAGGTGCCCTTTTATAAGGGAGGAGAGAGGCACCTTTGGGAAAACTAAAAATATTATTTTATTATAAAGTAATGTTCGGTTTTAAATAGCTCAAAATTGATATATTTCTAAGATAAGGTGGGTATGAGTCTAAATACTCTCATACAATAGAATTTATACAAGTTTATGTTCCTATTTTAAACTTATCATTTAGATTTAACATTAAGTTAAAAAAGTTTACTTTTACCGTGTCTTCTTGTGTTCTTATACTATAAGGTTAATAAACTTACTATAAGCAGCCAAACGAACCCCAAGTTTTTTATTATTAATTTATGTAACCTTATATAAGTCATTTGGATGAACCTTAGATTTTTAGGAATAAAATAACAATTAATAATATAATATTTTTTTTTAAAAACTATTTTATGTCAATTTTGACATTATTTAGTAATTGATTTTTGTGAAAATCATAACAGATTGATTAGTTCGAAAAAAATTAATTATATCAATACTAACATGTCATATTAACCTATAAAGTTTGTGTAATTCATAAAAAGTCTCAAATTACATTTATTTTTTTTATAACATCAATTATGTCAATATTTCATTAATAAGATAATTATTGCATCATCATTGTGTCATAAATAAATTAAATTATTTAATGTCTAAAAATTACAAAAAAATATCATTATGTAGGAAATCTTTTTAGCTTTCTAATGAATATTTATAATCAAATTTATCTTATGTATAACCTTATATTAAAAATTATTTACTTATTAAACTTTGATTTTAACTATTTTAACCCTTTTTTAAATAAAATAATATTAAATGTCCTAATCTAATCCAAGTGGGCCTAAATGGTCATATTTTATTCCTAAGTTTGTTTGTGGTCGAATTAAACTTGTCCAATAGAATTAGGACATGTGTTAGGGTAATAATAATATCATTTTTACCCTTAATTACCCTATTTACTTTTAACCGTGGTAAAAAAAGTAAAAAGTTACTATTCACCAAAAATTATTTTCATCTCATTGAACCACATTTTAGTCCTTGATATTAACCGTGTCTCTTGGAGTTTCGAAATTCCACTCACAGAAGTGGTAAAATTAAGTTTTATGAAAAATTCAGTTTTTTTAACTACCTCTTAGTGGTTTCACTATTAATCAAAAATTGAATGTTTTCAGAAAAATACCAAAATTTCACCCTAGACTAATTTCGATATTCTGAATCCAAAAATGAATTTCATTTTGAAAAATAAATTTTATAAAATTTCAAAAAGTGGTTATTACTATTCATAACGGCTAGTTTTAATAATATTTTAATAGCATATCGTTGTTTAGTGATACTCGGTATTGCGTACGACACAAGCTATCGAGGAAGGCCGCGATTTCGTGTAAAGAAAGCCAAGCATGTGTTGTGTAGAAAAATATTTCTTTGATGATTTATATAACATAAAAGTCTCAGGTGTTACATTAACATCCTGACATATTCCAATTCCTTGACTAGTAAGAAGCTGTTGGCCCTGATCCTGTACACGGAGTCTGCATAGAACCAATATCACTAGTCACTAGTCGAAACGCCTTGCAAAAACACTGGAGATGGCCCACCTTGTCGCAAGATCAACACTCCACCAGGTCACATGGACATTGAGGTATCTTGTGACACTCTTTATCACACTTGTAACACATGACCTGGCCACCAGAAGAATTCTTCTGGCATGTACTACAACTGTGATAAAAATCCATCTTCCTCTTCCTCTTATCGGTAGAAATACTACAAGAAACTGGTGCTAAACCACCCTAGCCTACGCCACTAGCTTCCCGCAGGTTTTGCTCAGTAATCAGTGCCTGGTTCACAATAGCATGTACTGTAGGAAAACTGAAAACGTTTACCAGTGCTCGAATTTCATATCAAAGACCATCCTCAAAGCGTATAGCCCACAACATCTCATCACCCACCAGAATAGGCGAAAAACATTGTAACTCTATGAAGCGGGTTGAATAGTCCATCACTAACATGGTGCCCCACTGTAGATTCATGAACTCTCGAACATGATCTTCCCTTATCATCTCTAGAAATAAAAATCCATAGAAAACAGTTTGAAAATATCCCCACTCCATGTCTCGGTGATTATCAGTTTGGGTGGTAACATCCCACCATACCTTGGCAGAATCATGCAGCATATAAGTAGAAAGCTTGACCCTCCTCCCTAGAGGTGTCTCAAGATTCTCGAAGATAGTCTGAATAGAACCTAGCCAAGACTCCACAACCTGTGGTCCACCATCCCCTGAAAACGTAGGTGGGTGATGCTACTGAAATATACGTGTAACCTCTACCATAGATGTGGCAACCGGCAATGATCTCTATAGGGTCTGCATGAACCGCATAAAGCCTTCATGGACCTGTGCATCCACGCCTGCGGCCGGTATAATGTTTGGCGCCGCATCTGGCTCTGCTGGAGGATCCATCAGTAGCCCATGGCCTACCGTCTCTGGAGTATAATCATTGCTTCTCTCTTGGCGAACAACTCATGGTCATCTCGGCAACATGACTCTACAAGGTCAAACACATGCATTTTATTAAGATTATCTGGGACTAAGAACTAGAAGCATAAGAAGGGAACAGGGGAAAGAAAATATTCAAGTTTTACAAAACAAGAAAAAACGGTGTGTATAACAACCACACGGCGTGTTCCCTTAAGTCTTTCACATGGTCGTGTACTTCTGCCAGAACTGGTTGTGTAACACCCCAAACACAGGATGTGATATCCACACACATGGCATGTACTTAAATTTTCTTCCCCTACTCGAGTCCTTACACATGTCATAGCCACACAGCTCTCTTTTTAACTTTACTACACAGCGTGTATAAGGTATACACGGTGTGCTCCCTTAAGCCCTTACAGGGTCGTGTTATGACGCTGGCATGGGCATGTCTCAAGCCTAGGTACACGGCATGTTACAACCGCACATGGCATGTACACTACTCCATCTCCCCAGCCACATATCCAAGCCTACACAGTCTCTTACCGGTGAAGACTACATGGCGTGTCCCACAGGTACACGACGTGTACTAGACGAGCTTCACCGACCCGTGTTGTTCGAGACACGACCGGATACACAACTCCCAGTACATGGCATGTTTTAGAAGGACACAAAAAGATAACACTGACCCATGTTGTTAGTTACACGACCAGATTCCCTGATTATAATACACGACGTGTTCAGAAGTGACACACCATTTTAAGAAATGATTTCTCCGTCTGTGTTGTTAGTCACACGGGCAGACACATGGTCAACCCGACACGGTGTGTACAACCGGTACACTGTGTGTTCCCTCTAGATTTTTCCCCTCCCTTGTTTCATCCTACACGGCCTACGAAATAGTTAGAAACTACATGGTGTGTACATATGGTACACGGTGTGTACTTAAAATTTTTGCATTTCTTCTCGAACAGAAGTGTATATGGCATGTATTCATAGAACCACACACCATGTGGTCTGGGTTTCCAGACAGTACACCTCAAAAACTACTCTGGAGCCCCTTTTTCTTTAATTTCAAGTGTCAGTATGCCAAATTCCGATCTGTGGAGGCCCATAATCCCCGTGAATCAAAGTTTAACACCCATCCTTCGTAACAATAGGCTAGATCATGATCCTCTAAATTCCGGTCCAAGAGAGGCCATACTTCTCAGGAACCAAATTTTAGTATCCATAAACTCAACCATAACATGTACCAATACCCTATCAATTTTAGCCGTATCTATCAAGGTACCTATCAGAGGAGCATGAATTTTTCTAGCACAACATCTATCAAAACAACATGAAATTTCTAATGCACCTAAATGGCATGGAAACTATGCACGACATGTGATTCTAACATGTTTCTAAATGATGCATGAGATGGAATACCCTCATCTCATCGGGTTGCGACTAAATATAACCTAGTATAAAAATATAAATAGCACACTACAAGTGCGTCACCCAACGATGAAAATCAAGTCAACTGTAAAATCGAAAAACCTTATAAATCACAATTAAACGAGGTAGATTGGTTTTTCCCTATACACGGGTTAGCTACTCTCAGGAATAGCTTATTACCAAATACCAATTCCATCCTATCTCTGACTATAGGCTCCAAATAGTAACTCAAGAAGAAAAGAAACATGCCTTTGATACCACTTTGTAATTTCCCGGATCCAGGAGCCACATAACAGGTGCCCCGAACCAGGTTGGTCACAAGACCTCAAGCGCATTTGCCCAAAAAGGCAGAGGCTGCCGACTAGCAGCGAGGGCCTAGGTCTGATAGTTGGGAAACAATTCCCTCATTTGTCAAAGTGTAGCACCGTGGAAAAATAAAAACATAACAAAAAGCTGAAGCAGTAAACAATACAGAGCTGAAAGGACAACAGTACAGAATAAAAAGATAACCAACATTCATACATATATGACGGTCCAATATGTCCTATTCTAAGAAAGCAGTCAAAACCGGATACACTGAAATCAAATAAAATACATCACAAGTACCAAGTACAGCAGTGAAAAACTATAACAGTGCAATAGGAACTCAGTAGCATCTCATGCTTAAGCTCGGTCCTTTTCTCTCCTACTCCTCTGAAACAATCAAGTACCTGTATAGGGACTCTTTCCCTTATCAACACCAACAAAAATATAATATGTTTGGTCCTAGGACATGACCCAAACAGGGTGTGAGAAATAAATACCGGTAGGAAACCACAAAAGGGTCATGCCCAATTGACAGTGAAAATGTGCAATAGAAGTATGAAAATAAAGAAAAGTAGTAAGCTAGGAAGTACACAAAAATAGTTAATCCTACCAGTTCCATTACCATTTAATTAATATTTAACAATTCAATATAATTGAATTGTTAGTTCCCGAGACTCATCCTCAACTGAAAATCTCATATACAGTGTCATAGAAAAACCACAACATGATATCTAACATGTCGAAGGTAAAATTATACCAATCCTGTGCTTTATCTTGGCAGGTATAACATAATAAATCACCACAGTATATGTTCAAATAGACAGTGCCCTCAGACATGCCAAAACCTTACCCTCAGGTAATCAGAATCGAAACCCTCTGGTGATTTCCTTCAGACATAATGAATATTTCCCTCAGGTGTATTAGATATTTCCATCAGGTACAAAAGCTATTTCCCACGGTAATTAGAAATTTTTCCCTCAGGATAAACGAAACACTACCCTCAGGCTAACCAAAACACTGCCCCCAAGATAAACGAAATACTACCCTCAGGCTAAGAAAAACACTTTCCTCGGGCTAAGTGAGTAACTGAGCCAAGCCCAACACATAAGAATGAAATTATATATATATATTCTCTCAAGAAAACTGAAAGCATGTTAAATCACGGCATACCCTCGGGTATCCTGGCCAAATGGTTAAACAAGGGAAACGCACCCACGGGGTGGCCCTGGATCAACGCAATGATCCCAAACAACAGTTATTACTTTCCCATTAATTTACCTATGAAATTATACGTATTTAATTAGTCAAGGCCTCAGCCATACGACACCCCAAACATGGGTGCGTAGCACAATGGTACACAAAACTACTCAACAGTTGGAATTAAACACCAGACCACCAGACAACCTACCTCAATCTCCTCTAATCGATATACGTGAATGATGCCTCTCGAATCATCTTTGAATGACATAGATCTAGGATAAACGTTCACCAATTCAAACTCAAATAACATCCCCTCGGTAAATAATTTTAAAGGAACACACAAGGAGAGGGAAGAGCTTACCAGAACGGTCTAAACGTGATCGTTGAGGAAGGAATCAGCGTCCCAGTGTTCATTCAGGAACTCTTCCATGGTTTAGCCGTCTCTCCCACGACTTCCAAACATTATAATCTTCTTCTATTGGAAGAGGAGGATACTAATGATTTATAACAAATAAAACAAAACTACACGGTGTGTACTCTCAAGTACACGGGGAGTGCTTTCCAATTTTTTAACTGTTCCTTCGGTGGAAACTTCACACCACATCACTATTCATCTGCCGATATGATTACATGGTGTGTATTTCTGAATACAAAGCATGTAATTTCACTCTACTGGCAGCTACTCCCACCGCCTTACTATTCACCTGCCAACTAATTACATGGCGTGTAAATAACAAGTACATGGTGTGTAGTCAGTTTTTACACTCTTCATCGCCAATAGGCCTAAACGCCCTGTGTACTCATCCCACACAGCCAAAGCACACTTCTTGTGGAAAATTACATGTTTTATACCCAAAAAATTAGGGATTTTACCCACATTTCCCTTTTTTTCTCAAAAACACTTAAGGGAAAAGGGAAAGGATTAAACTCGTACCCCAAGAATAAGAACTTGGTTCTTACATTGTTATTCCCTGAAACTTTCTCAGTCTATGAATCATGTCGATATTAAAAAATATAAATGGTGGGAACAATTTTATATTGACTCCTTTATGAGGTGACATCCACCTTCTTTTAATGGGCCTATTAATCCACTAGTTTCTAAGAAATGGGTCATTTCCATTGAAAATAAATTTTCTTTTGTCTAATGTTTAGAACATGTGAAATTTACTCTGGATGTTTATCATTTGGAAGGTGAAAAGGAACAATGGTGGACTCTTATCAAGAACACGAAGAAAAATGATGAAATTGACTCCATGGGTTGGAATGAGTTTAATATATTATTTTTCAATAAGTACATTCCTTTAATTATTCACATGTGAAAGGAGAAGGAATTTTGTGAGCTTATATAGAAGAATAATGGATTTTTTGGTACCTATGAGGAAAATTTTAGAAGAACTGTTATGTATTCTAATGTCATTATCATGCAACCTAAATATAAGGCCGAACCATTCTCCAGGGACTTCAAACCATGTCGTTGAAGGGAATTAGATATAATGGACTTCCATATTTGTGAATAAATCATACAATGTTCCATCAAGGTGGAGATGAATAATGGAGTTACTCTTAAATATAATGATTTTCAAAATAAAAGAAAGATGGAATTCAAAGGAAATTCTAAAAACCATAGAGAAAAGGAGATTATATTTTCTTTGCACTCAAAGTGTGGAATGAAACATGGAGAAAATTGTCTTAAGGGAACTAGTAAATGTTTCATGTGTAGAAAAGAAGGTCTTATAGAAATCAAATGATGAAATTATGGGATGAATTTAGCTAATGATGTGAATTGAGAGAAAACAACACATATTGAACCACTCACACTATTAGGTTTTAAATGCAAGGATTATGGAAATTGTGTCAAATAGTTCCCAAATTTAATGGATGATGATAATGATAAATGTCAAAAACCTAATAAGAAAATATAAAAAAGGAAATCTCATGTGATCATAATTTATGAAGAGGGTTTTGATAACTATATTGGGAATGTTACACTTCTCATTCACTCTGGAACTTCTAATGAATTATTTGATTCTGGATCTACCAACTATTTTATATCCAAATAATTTTCTAAGGGTATAACTATACGACATCAGATATTAATTTTTTTTTTATAATTATGAAGCTCTAATGGTATGATGATCACATCTCATGTCTATGATTATTCTCCAATTGATTTTTATGTGAATGTACTTCCTAAAAATCTTTTTATTATCCCTTTGGTTGAGTTTGATGTTATCCAAGGTATAGACTATATTTCTGTACATAAATCTCACATTAATTTTCAAGGAAGTTAATTCATGTTTGGTTTTCCAATATAACTTATGATCATCTATTTGTGTGAAAAAAATATTTACTTCTGATTGATATCATTTTTATTGTATGGGTCTTGATTCATATTCCAAAGGGGTGTTTTTCTCAGATTTTTGTGGAAAAACTGTAAGGGCCCTAACCCCAGTATCCAAGAGCTAGTGCCTTATATTAATACATTGGCATAAATACAAGACCAAAATCCCAAATAACTGGTCATTTTAGTAGTTTTGGAGTCCAAAATACAAACATGAATTTAACATTATATCGTGAAAGGAAAACAACATTAAAAAATCCATTAGAAATACCCATAAATTCTTAGATAATCACTGCAAGTCATTCATAACATACAACTTCACATCCTGGTGAAAGATAAAAAATAATAATGGTGTGACCCCAGATACTTAGTAAGGGTATACAATAAAACAAAAGCTATGATAAACATAGAAAATAATGCATTGTGAACAACTAAAAACATTGTTCAATATAACCTAATCTTGAGCATAAAATGGAAGGAATAAAACCTAATAAAATAATTCCATAATAAAACATAACCATATATGTTATACTAGTCTATTATTAACATGGACTATCAATTAATAGTTTCATAATGAGGGAATTCATAATTTCAAATATCATAAAAATGCTGTGAAGAACTTTACCAAGACACTATATATAATAGGTAAAAACAAAGTCTATTTTGTCTAATGAGACATACTGATACATTGAGGGTCTATAGTGGATCCCACCCTTCACTTAATAAGTCCAATGCATTCCCCATATGAAGTGGTTAAACATAATTAACATATACATGTGAAATGTGAATATCCTTCCCTAATATGTAATCATAATCACTAAACATTATGAGTAGTATAATGAAAGGAATCAAGATAGCACATCCATATTATAACTAATCATGAACCATTTAATAATGTATGGTGGATAATAAACATAATATTTAAATTTAATTAAATCATAAAATTATACAAAGGTGTTGAAATAAATGAAATTGCTCTAATAAAATACTCAATTTTTTTTGAGAGAAATGCCACATTTACATTAAAAAGAATAGTTCTTTTGAAAAAAATCATATGTATCCATCAAATTTGTTTGTATAAAACCAAAAATGAAAAAATATAGATTTTCAGGAAAAATTTGATTTTATAAAGATAATGGTTTCTTAAAATATATAATGGATGAGACTTGAAAATTGGTAATAAAATCGAGATGTTCCCTTTAATCGGGGATGCGTATCGGGAAAAAATAATAATAAAAACTTGTAAATACTTGTATTTTCCAATAAAAAATATGCACAGATATAGATAAATGAATTTATAAGGTATACACATAATTTATAATAATTATATAAAACTAATGAATATTTACATTGGTGTATAGGGGGAGAAATCCTAACTCAAATGAAAATGGTGATTCGGGAAGAAAACCCTTACCACTTTGTAATCAATAGAATCCTAATCACCATAATGTTAATAGAAATAAAATAAAATTTCATGAAGAAAAAATATATTTATTATATGATACATTAAATGGTAGTACACATACACCATACACAATTTATGGTGGTGAATATGGCATATCTCACAGAAATGAATGTGAGATGAGAAAACCATTTCTTTATGTTCAAATGTGTTATGCACTTGACGATAATTTCCTGGAAAATAAAATTAAATAAATTAATTCATTCATTCATAATGGTTAATAAATTTATTTTATTTATTATGATTTCATTACGTTCGCTTATGGTCTTTTTCATAATTTAAAAGATAAAATATTATCATTTGGGAGTGCTTGTTTCCTTTGTTTTCATGATCGATTCGCTTGTTATAAGTAATGATGTTCAAGTAAAGTGGGTATAATTCACTAGAATTGGAATTATATGTTATTAATTATCATACATAATATTTAATTTTCTTATGTATTTTTTTAGATATGAAGATGATTCAACAAATAGAACTTTAATGATAATCGTTTAGATCATTTTGGTGGTTTTTTGACCATCACAAACTAGTTTTGTTTTATTTATTAAAATCTTATGTATATAATGGTTCCAGAACATTAAATAGGTTGTAATACATATATTATAATTTTTTAACCATAACAATAATTTTATGACCAGCCTTGAAATTTTTAATGAAAAATGAAGATGCATCATCCTTGGTATCAGTAAATTGACATATCAAGGGAAATGTTTTCATTTATTGAGTAATATAGAGAGATAAGGGAGTTTTATGATGGATCTTCCATTAATATGATATAATTACAGTATATAAATTATGTTGGAGTTATCATATCTCTTTGGACTCGGGAGGTGAGTGGATGATAAGCAAATAAAATAAAAGAAAGATGGTTTTTACCTCTTGAATTCACCTCCTTGGGAACCTCCATACGGGGATTTTTTTGAGTCTTTTTATGTGACCATGAACTCATAGATGTGGGGGAGTGGATTGGGATGATTATTGGGTTGGATTTAGACAATTATCCTGTCTTGGAAGGTTTGAGGAGAAGGGGTTGTGAGGGGTGGTATTTATAGTAGAGAGGGTGGTCTTTAAATATTTTATTCATTAGTTTAATAATTTTGATCAAGACTATGGATACTTTGATTATTATCAATAAATATATAAAAATAATTAAGGATTGTTCGAGATAATGGAATTAAAATAATCCATACATCCTCTATGAATCAATAATTCATGTATTTAACATTTATCGTAAATTATCGTATTTTAATATTCACAAAAAATTTAATTATCTTAGAAATATCCCTAAAATTCACCAAAACTAGTTTTCAAAGTGTAGAATTAAAATATAAACTTCATTTTATGAAAATAATTTTCTGAATATTATATGTTTTATTTTTAATTAAAATCAACATTTAATCAAAAAAATACAGATTTTATATTTATAACTCATTTTATAACACTTATAAAAAGTAACTAAGGTCTCATATAATTATTTTAAAAAATATGATTAAAAAATATTAATTTATGAATACATTTTATGAAAATAATTTTTTTAATCATTATATTATTTATAAACTTGTAATTAACTATTTATTACTTTCAAAAATACAAACACTTAATTATTAATTTTTAAAATATTCACATACTTATACTAAAATATAATTATATCATACCATCATTTGTAAGATGAATAAATTTTATTTATACATTCATGGGTGAGATTAATATTCATTTGGTTAATTACTATTCATATGGGTCATATTACTATTCCAAGGTTAAGTTACTATTTCATTGGTATAGGTTCCTTAACTTATATAAATATATCTTATTTCATTGATTCATCATTTATAATGTTTTTATAGTTTTCATTAAGTGATTTTATGTCATCTATACTATATGAAATTATCATAAGAAGGTAAATCTGATTGATTGAATTCAGGTTGTTACTTTCTCCACTCCTACAAAAATTTCATTCTCAAAATTTCCCGAATGTCATACCATAAAATGATTTGGGCTGTTCATCATCAAAATCTCATCATGCTACTTTGTTTCCTCTTCAATTTTATGATTTTTCCAATGTACCATTACAAGGCCAGTCATTTAATTCCTCAACACATATTCTTTAGTGTCCAAAATATTGATAGGATCTTCACAATAAGATAAACTAAGTTCCAATTCAATTCCTTCATATGTGAGGACATGCGATGATCCTGTCATGTACTTCCTTAAAAAATAAATTTTGAATAAATTTTTTTCGTTAGAAAGTCTAGGTGGCATCATCAAATTATAATCAAAAGCACCAACTCTCTCCAAGTTTTCAAAATGTCCAATAAACCGGGGTCTTAGTTTCCCTTTCTTCCCAAATCATATAACTCCCTTCAATGGATATATATTCAAGAAAACATCATCTCCCACATGAAATTAAAAACAATTCCTTAAATTATCGGCATATCACTATTTCCTAATTTGGGCTGATTTGATATGGGTTTGAATATTCATTACCTTTTCTATTGTTTCCTCCATAAGCATTGGGCTTATAAGCTTCTTTTAAATAACTTCATCTGAACATGTTGGAGTACGACATCTCTTTCCAAACAATTCTTCATGGGGTTCCATTTGAATACTAGAATGGAAACTATTGTTTTAGGAAAATTCTTCCAAAGGTAAATACTGATCCCACATGCCTTGAAAGACAAGTGATCATCATCTCAACATGTTTTCAAGAGACTGTATCATCCTTTGTAACTTCCATTCAGTTTGAGGGTGATAATATATACACAAACAAGGCTCAATGTCCAATTATTTTTGAATACTTTTCCAAAATTTTGACGTAAATCGTGTATCATGGCCAGAAACTTTTTTGAGAGGTGATCCATGAAGTCTTAAAACATCATTAATATAGAGTTTTTCAAGGTGCTGTAGTGGAAAATCCTCTCTTCTAGTGAGGAAATGTGTAGATTTTGAAAGTTGATCAACAATTACCAATATTGAATCATTCATTATTATATATTTTTAGTAATCTAGTTCATAAATCCATAGTGATGTAATCCCATTTCCATGAAGGAATAGTTATTGGTTTCGGGACTCCTCTTGGATGTTGTCTTTCAGCCCTCATTTATTGATAGACTATACATCTTGATATATAATAAGAAATTTACCTCTTCATATTCCCCCTCTAGAAATTTTCCTCCAAATATCTATACATTGTATTGCTACCAAGGTGTATAAAGAAATTGGAATATTGATATCATCCAATAACTCCCTTTTAATCTCGGGTATAGAGGGAACAAAAAGCCTCTTCCCAAATTTCAGAATTCCATCCTCAAACACAAAGTCTTCCAACTTCCCAACATTCACAGCTTTAATTTTATTTTGAATATTCTCTTCATCAGAATAGGAATATTTAATACTTTCAAACAAATTTGGTTTAGAAACCAATTGAAAAATTAATGATTTTTTACCCCTTGATAATTCCCATATCCATATCTTCTAGATCCATATATATAGGATTATGGCCAATCCTCATTTTCTGCAGAACATTTTAATCCTTATAGCTCAATGAATATTCTAATATATTTGCCTTACTTGGTGGTAGTGTATTAAAAAATAATAATCCTTGATTAGTTAGAGCCATCACCTTTGCCTCATGTTAGTTTCCTTCTACGAGAGGATATATTTCAAGCTCTTTTGATCTATATATTTCTCACATCTTTCACCATGTAGATAGTGTCTCCACATCATTAGTGAAAATATTATATATGAAAACTCAAAATCATGAGTTGGATTGTCCTGTTCTAGATTTATTAACTAACTTGATTCATTGGTAATAACTCTATCATTCTGCATAATAACACACTCGAGTCCTTTCTTTGACACATCACTATAATTGACAAATCCACTATTTCATGATGGTAGAGTCAAGATCAGAGAATTCATTAATATCCTCTAAAATTCATCAAATCATTCTTTATGTTCTTTTTTCCATATGAACCTAGCCCCTTTATGAGAAATCTTGGTTAATGGGTTAGCTAATTGAGAAAATTTTGGAAATATAACGCCGATAGTAACCTGTTAAACCAATGATACTACATACCTCGATTATGATTATTGGAGTAGTCCATTCATAAAAAACCTTTTTATTTGCAGGATCAACCATGATTACATCTTATAGTTAATATTTCCATGAAAATAAAATTATTGAAGCCAAAATTCACACATCCTAAACTTCCTATATAATTTATTTCTTCTAAAAGTAATTAGAACAATCCTCAAGTGATACACATGGTCTTCATAACTTTTTTAGTATACTGAGATATCATCAATAAGTACCACAATAATGTCATCAGGATATTTCTTGAAAAATTTGTTCATTAGATCCACAAAAATATAGGGTACATTAGTGAGCCCAAATGGTATTAATATAAACATTGAATTTCAATGCCTGGTTCAAAATGGTGTCTTTGGAATATCTTCCTTCCTACCATGCAATTAATGAAATCCATATGAAAGTACAATATTAAAAAAAATTACCTCCATGTATTTGATCAAATAAATCATCGATTCAAGGTAAGGGATACTTTTTCTTTTTTTAATATTATTGATTTCTCTATAATCAATGCATATCCTCATGGATCCAACTTATTTCTTGAGAAATAGAATAGGGGATTCCCATGGAGAAACACTAGGGAGAATAAATCCCTTATTAATCAATTCATATAATTTTTTCATCATCTCCACTAATTCCATAGTGTCCACTCTTTAAGGAGTCTTTGATATTGGCCTTGAATCAGGGACTAAGTCAATAAAAATCTCAACTCCCTAATTTGGAGGACGACCGACTATATCATCTAGAAAAAACATTAATGTATTCTTGTACAATAGAGTCGTCTTAAATATGAAGATTTATTTCCTCATTAATAGATGATGTTTTCTCTTCCTCCCAAATAATTTCATTTATAAGAGCTACTAGAGGTGGATCTAGATATGACTCATATGAAAAGTGTAGCAACTAAAGCATTTTTATGTTTCACAAAGGGGATAGACTAAGATGTATTTATTACATTGATACTTCTATTATAAGTTATAACTGAGAACTCCTTTCTTAAAAAAAGTTAAATATATAATTTTCTATTAAAACATGGAAGATATAAAAGAATGTGGTGATCTATAATCAAATAATTTATTTATTAAGTTTGAGTAAATGATTAAAGTGCCTACCACAACATCATTAGCAACTTCAAACTCAGAATTTGTGACCGCATAATCTTGGCCTTGCTCCATTTCCCTTATTTGGGGAAAGATTCCTTTACTCTATGAACAATCATTTTAATAATGACTCATCTATTTGAAATTATAGAATTGAACATTGGTAGATTCTTAATTTCTCATGAAATCATGGGCTTGATGGACTTTTTTCCCACACTTGTATGAAACACCCACACCCTTCAGGAATGTAAAGTAGAGTTTCTTCCCAAAATTATCATAGGATGTAAAATAAACACTTCCATACTTCCCCTTTTCCTTATTTACTTTTATAGAGTGTTCAACAGACCTCTTCTTCTCTTTCATTCCTTTAAATTCATAATTATTAGTTAATTATATTTCAATATATACAGAATAAGATTATATATCTTCATATTATGATAAATTTTGGGAGAGCAATTCCCTTCAATTGAATGGTTTTAAACCATAAAAATATCAGTCAATCAAGCTTCTTGGATTACATGTGTTGTTCGAGGAATGTCATACCATCCTTGAAAACATGGTTTCATACCTCACAGAGTTTTCATCCTCTTTTTGTTTTAGACTCAATAATTAACACTCTATATACGCTTGTTGTTCATGAAAAAAATATTTTTCCATGAAACATTTTTTAAAATCATTCAATTCTGTGTTTATGATTCCCTCCTCCTCCTTCATGTTTTGAATTAACAACCACCAATGATCCACGTCTCCTGATAGATGAAAATCTACCGTGATGACCTTATCCCCTTCAATACTTGCTAAAGAGAGAATTATCATCTCTGAGGAACTTATCCATTTCTCCACAACAAATAGGTTAGTAATCCCGTTGAATGAAGGAGGATGTTGTTGCATAAAATGGACTAACATTGATCCTCAATGTTGTGGATTATGATGCTCAATACGAGTAATGTTATTGTTCATAACCAAAGTCATATTTAGTAGTATAGTTATAAGTTTCTTAGCCCTAGTTGCAGCTCTAATACCAATATCATTATCTTTCATATGAGGTAATTACTGATATGGTATATGCGTGATGAGATGGTTTCCATTCCTTCCACTAGGTACCATTTCTAAATAATAGAATACACTATTTTAGGTTATGAATCATTATATATAATCTCAAACTAGAAAAGAACATAACATAAATTGAAATTTTAAGCATAGAATATATCGTAATCATAAAAATGGTTTTTTTGGGGACATTAACTTTTAAAACTTTCCTATGTGTACGTAAAGAAAGTTTGACTTATCCAAATCATTTTCCCTAGGAGATTTAAATTAGTTTTGTAGTAAGGCATGTTTTAGTGTACTAGGTTACCCCATGTTAGGCTTGGGACACCTTGTTGGAGTTGTTAACCCTAGATAACTATATTCCAGAACCATGTCCACTTGTAGAATCCAAATAGGAATTTATTTCTTGGATGATCCACATAATATCTAAATTACCATAATTGTGGGATGTCCTTCTCTTCTTATCCTCAAATTCTATCTTTGGGTTATGTTCCCTAATTTATGTTTTTTAATTCTATTATCCGATGGTAATGCAAAACATCCTATGATACCAAATATATAGACCTCGACCCCCATAACCTAGATTCGGTACCTCGTATTAATAAGTTGGAACAGGTAAAAGAATATAATACTAAAGGACCGATCATTTTAGTAGTTTTCAATCCAGAATACATATATGAATTTTATGTTACATCCTGAATGGAAAAAACATAGGAAATCCATTGGAAACACCTGTAAACTCCAAGATTATCCCTACAACTCATTTATAATATATATCTTCTCGTATTGAGGGAAAATAAAACATAAGGGTTGATCTCAGATGCTCATTAATGATATGAAATATAGTGGAGTGAATAATAGACATAAAAAATAAGTCATGGTGAATAAATTAAATCATAAGTCAATAAAACATAATCTTAAGCAAAAAATGGTTGGAATAAAGATGATTAAATAATTCCATAATATAACATATCCATGGAAATTATACATGAATAATAAACAAATGGACTGTCAATTAATAGTTTTATAATAAGTTAATGCATATCGTTGGGCAACATAAAAATATTTTCAAGGCATCATCCAATACACTATACATAATGGGTAGAAAACCAAATCTAGTTTATCTCATGTGACCTACCAATGCATCACAGGGATATTGAAGAAACCACATTTAACTTACTATGTCTAATTCATTCTTCATATAAACAGGTTTAAACAAAAAAAAACAAATACATATGAAGTATAAATAAATTTTCCCAATCTGTAAACATAATCACTAAGCATTCTGAGTAGTATAGTGAATGGTATCCGAATATCACATCAACATTCAAACTAATAATAAAACATTAAATAATGTATGTTAGGTGATTAAAATAAGATATAAATCCCATTAAATCATAAAATTAAACATATTTTTTAAAATAAATTTATATAATCTAACAAAATCATCAAGAAATTCTTGAGAGAAATACCCCTTTTACATTACAGAGAATACTTCTTTTGGAAAAAATAATTTATATTGGTAATAATTTTTTATATAAAACAAGAAATCAAATAATATATTTTTTCATGAAAAAATAGTGATTTTATAAAAAATATCTTTGAAAATATAGTATATATGGTACTTTAAAATTGGTAAGAAAATCGTGATGTTCCCTTTAATCGGGGTTACATATCAGGAAAAATTAAGAGGGGAACCCTTTAAAACATGTAATTCCAAAAAAAATTTACATGGATACATGATTTAAGAATTTATTAACATAATTTAGAATAATTATATAAAAATAATTAATATTTTCATTGGTGTATAGAAAGATAAAGCATAACCCAAATGAAAATGGACATTCGAGAAGAAAACCATTAAAACTTTTTAATCAATTGAATCATATTCCCCATAAAGTTAATAATCATAAAATTAAATAACATGAAGAAAACTAAATTCATAATATGATACATAAATGGTATGAACACATACACAATTAAAAAAATGGTGGTGAATAAGTCACATCTCATAGAAATAAAGGCGAGATGAGAAAACCCTTACCTTATGTCTAAATTTTTTCTCCACTAAACTCTAACCTCTTAGATAATAAAATTAAATCCATTAATTTATTAATTCAGAAGAATTTATACATTTATTTGATTTATTATAATATTATTAGGTTCATTTTGGGTCTTTTTGAAGAGTTATAAGATACATTTTCATTGTTCAAGAGTGTTCGTTCCCTTGGTTTTTATTATCATTTCCCTTGTTTATAAGTAATGAAGTTCATGTAATATACGTATAGATATCCATAATTATAATTATATGATATTAATTAAAACACATAATATTTAATGGTCTTATTTTTTTTGATTCCAGAAATGAGGAATATTTATTAGATAGAACTTTAATGATAATCATTTAGACCATTTTGGTGGTTTTTCGAACATTACAAACTTGTGTTTCTTTATTAGTTACCATCATGTGTATATAATGGTTACATAACCTTAAATAGTCTTTAATAAATATATTATAATTTTTTAACCATAAAATTGGTTTTATTTCCATCCTTGATGTTTTTAATGAAAAATGAAGATGCATCGTGCTTGATGTCGGTAAATTGACACATCACATGTGATGTTTTCATTTATAGAATAAAAGAGAGACAAATTAGTTTGATAATAAATCTTCCATTAACATGATATAATTACATTATATAGATGATTTTATATTAATCATGTCTCCTTGTAAAATGGAGGTGAGGTAAGGGTAATAAAATAAAATAAATTGAAAAGAAAAGAAAATAAAATAATGGGGATTTTTACATCATAAATTCTCATCCTTGAGAACCTCATTAAAGGGATTGATTTTCGTCTTTTCATGAGACCAAGAGCTCCTAGAAATGGTGGAGAGTATTGAAAAGAGTATTGGGAATAATTATACAAGTAAAAATACATTGAATGTTTGTGGAGAAGGGGTGGTGAGGATTGATATTTATAGTGGAGGAGAGCAATGTTTTTTTAATATTTTATTCATTAGTTTATTATTTTGGCATAAGACTATGAATATTTTGATAATTATCACTAAATATATGAAAATAGTAAATTATGTTTTGAAATAATGGGCTTACATAATTCATAAATCACTTATGACTCAAGAATTAATGTATTTAACATTGATCATAAATTATCTTATTTTACTATTCACTAATAATTAATGTGTTTTAAAAAAAATCGGAACAACTAACCATATCCATTTTTCCACATTTTGAATTAAAAAATTAACTACATTTTATGAAAATAATTTTCTAAATATGATAAATTTTATTTCTAATAAAAATCATCATTTACTTGAAAAATACAGATTTTAAGTTCATAACTGATTCTATAACACTTAGAAAAATTAACTAAGGTATCATAAAAATATCGAAAAATCATAAGAAAAAAATTTTAATTTAAGAATACAATTTAGGAAAATAAATTTTTATTTTAACTTTTTTTATTAATTATAAAATTTTAATTAAATATAGTGGACTTTCAAAAATACCAACACATAATTTTTAATTCTTAAAATATTCCCTTACTTATACAATGATATAATTAAATCAAACCTCCATTTATAAGATTATAAAATTTTATTTATACATTCATGTGTTACGTTACTATTTATTTGTCTTATTTACTATTCTTATAGGTCATATTACTATACCTAAGGTCAAGTTACTATTTCATTGGTATAGGTTCTTTAATATCTACAAATTCCACTTATTTCATTCATTCATCACTTTTAATGTTTTTATTTAGTTATTTAAGTGATTGTATTTGATCTATACTATATGAAATTAATATAGGAAATGGAAATATCATTGATAAATTTTTTTTATTATAGAAACTCACCATCAATGATATTCTTTTTGTGTGGGAGTTCGTTGATGTCTTTAGATAAGAATTGTTTGGTCTTCCATTAAATCGTGAAGTTGAGTTGTTGATATAACTATTACTCAGTTCTACAAATATTTAAAAAAACTTTATATGGAATGGTCCCAATTGAGTTAAAATAAATGAATAATAATCTACAAGATAATATTGAAAAGGTATTTGTTTTGAAAAGTGTGTCACCATCGGGTGCAACATTTCTTTTTATTAAGAAGAAAAATGTATCAATGTGACTTTTCATTGATTGTAAAGAACATATGAAAGTAAATATCAAGAATATATATCATCTAACCTATATCGATCTATTTTTTAATTAGCTTCATGGATATCAGTACATATCTAATATTGATCTCCATTTTGGATATCTTCCATTGAGGGCCATGAAGGAGGATATACCTAAGATAGTGTTCCATAAAAGGTATAGACACTATGAATTTATAATCATTCCATTTTATCTTACTATTTCCACCACTATCTTCATGTAGTTTATTCATAAATACTTTATATATTAACTTTATCAATTCTTGGTATACTTTAGATATGATATTATTATATATTCAATGAGTAAGGAAGATCATGAGGGTCACTTGTGAATTATACTGAATACCCTTAGGAAAGTGAATCTTTTTGTGAAATTTACCACATGTGAATTCAGGATTTTAATAGTTTCATTCATGGGTTATATAATCTCAAGTGAGGGATTATCAATAGATACTTCAAAGACAATTGTTATTGAATAATGGACCATAGAAAACACTATGATTAAGATCCATTGTTTTCTTGGTTTGGTTAGATATTATCAGTATTTTATAGATAATGGTTCATGATGTTCTAGTATACTTACTTAGTTAAATCAGAAGGGAGCTATGTTCCTTTAGATAGATAAATTTTAGGAAAATTTAATGGAAATAAAGAGAATGTTATTTGGTGAACATGTGCCTAATTTAACCTATAAAAAAGATGTATTTCTAATCTATAGTGATGCATCTATTAAAGTATTTGGATGTGTTCACATGAATAATGATATATAGATAGCTTATTCCTCCCACCAATTGAAGATTCATGAGAAAAATTACCCAACTCCGGATTTTGAGTTTTCTATAGAAATTTTGTCATTAAAGATATAAAGGAATTATCTTTATGTTGAAAGGTGTCATATATATACTGATCATAAAATTTTAAAAGTATATTTTCACCCAAAAAGTGTTTAATATATACCTAATAATATCGTTAGATATTATTAATGATTATAACTTCTCAATAAATTACCGACTTGAGAAAGATAATACATTGGACGATTATTTTAGTTGAAATGATCATGCTAGATTATCTATGAATTGGTTCACAAAAGATACAATATTTTATGACTTTTAAATGATGGATCTTGAAATCATGATGTAAGGGAAGAAATAATACATTTTCAAAATGAGTGTTGAATAATATATCCAATTAAATATTAAAGAGGCATGAAAGGAAAATATAGAACTTATAAAAGTTGATAAATGTTCTTCAGTTTAATATTGATTTTGATTGGAAGATAATTCATTGAAATAAGTATGTGTTTTTATCCATTCCAGATTTGAAGAAGGAGTTGTTGGATGAATCCCACGGTTCACCATTCCTTATCCATCCTAGATGTACAAAGATTTATAGTCGTCTGAAAGTGTATTTATGGTGGGATGACATGAAGAGATATATTTATAAGTATTTATCTCAGTACTTGGTATGTTAGTAAGTTAAGAATGATAGAAAAAATTAAAATAGAATTTGTCAATAATTGTCTATACTTGAATGGAAATGGAAAACATTACCATGTATGTGGTCGTTGGACCACCCAAAACATCAAAGGGGAACCATATTATATGGGTTTTACTTGATCACCTTATGAAGTCAACAAACTTAATTTCCATTAAATAAGATTTATATACAGATCATATTTCTATAATTTATATTAAGGAAGTGGTAATGTTTCATGTAGTGTTGCATTCTATTGTATCTGACCAGGATTTGAGGTTTACCTCAATGTTCTGGTGAAGTCTTTAGCAGGCTCTGGATAAAATAGTTTATTTTCAGTAAGGTGTATCATCCTTGGATAAATGGCCTATCTAAGAGAATAATTCAAACCCTATAATATATATTTATATATTTTTTCATGGATATCAAATGCTTTTGGGATCAACACCTTCCTGTAGTCAAGTATTCTTATAAAAATATATTTCACTCTAGCATTCTGTTAGTTCCGAATGAAGCCCTCTATGGAATAAAGTGTAAAAATACAACATTAAAGGATATAGTTAGATAAATAAATTTATTTCCACCAGATATATATAAGGTAATACAATAGGTAGTTATATCCACTCAATAGCATATCACAAGATCTTAGAGTAAAAAAGAAAAGTTATACTGACATTCATCGATATATCATGGAAGTTGAAGTTAGTGATAAGGTTATTCTATGAATTTATCTATGGAATATGGTAATGAGATTGGTAATGAAAGGAAATATTATCCTATATTTTTATTTTCTCTTTTCATATTCTTTATCAAATAGGGATATTGGCTTATTTATTGGCGCTTCCACTAAATCTTTCTCAAGATCATGATGTGTTCCATGTATCAATCCTATGAAAGTACATACTTGATCCATCACATGTAATAGACGCAAATTTTGTAACATTGGAACATGATCTTTCATATGAGGAACAACGGGTAAAAATATTAGATCATAGATATAAATTTATAAGGAACATGGCTACTCACCTGATGAAAAATCTCTTGGGAAATCTCAAATTTGAATAACTAACATATGAACCTGAGGATGTAATAAAACCATGATATCATAATTTGTTTGTATTATAGTGAATAATTTCTAGGTTAAAAACCATTTTAATAGGGGTAGAATATGACACCATAAAATTTTATTAATTATTTTATTCAAACAAATTTAATTTCATTAAGAGCTTGTGTTACACACAACAACAAGTTTAAATGAACATCAACATGATATTAAAATATTATTATTTAAATTTATCTGTATCACATCGTTATTGGATTGCTTGGTATGAATATGATTAACTTAATTATGAAAAAAATTGTTGTTACACATATATAAAATAAATTCATTGGTTATCAGTTGATTATAAATGAAAATAAAAAAACATTTGAAAGAGAAATAAATATTTTTATGAAACACTATCAATAAGTGTGTAATGTATTTTATGTTAATAAATAAAATTAATTAATTTTGTTGGATGATTTTTATGATTTTTATAAATTTTATATTCAATAAAATGTTGTAACATTCATTTAATAATTTTTATGAATGTGATATTTAAAAACCAAGTTTATGGTTAAAAATGTATTTTTATAGAAATTAGTATTTGTCACATTTTACGTGCTAATTTTAAAATTAATTTATGCCACCTATATGTATTGATTTGATAAAATTTATTATATTTTTAAAATAATGAGGTTAAATTTTTGTAAATGGACCAAAATTATTTTCGACCAATATTAATAGTAATTGAGGTAAAATGTATCACCTTGATACAGGGAAATCAGGTTAATATTTGTTAAAAATATTTTATAAGGCCATAATATTTTCACCCTATTTATTATTGGATGAAGGAAATTTTACCCTTATAACCCTAGGTTCTAAATTGAGTTTTTTAATGGACATTAATCCATGAAAGTGACTTTTATATTATTACAATTGAAGTATGTTACAAAATCTCACTCCCGTAATTTTAAATATCCATTATGTGTTCACATAAAGAGAAATACTAGTTATGAATGAATATGAATGTTATTTTTATTAAAAAATAAATTAGCATCATGATAGAAATTTATTTCTACTTTTTAGCTATTATATAATTACCTTAAGTTATTTCACAACACCAAAAAAGTTTTAATTCAATTTATTGAAAAATAAAATAAATTGTATTAAAAGTTAAATATTTTGAGTATATTATAGTGTTAAATGAATTTTTTAGATTAATATGAAATATTGGTGTTATTTTAAAGAATTATATTGTAATTAAATCTTTTTATTAATGTATTATAAGTCAAAACAAATTAATAGTTTATAAATTGGAAATAATTATATTTTTTGAAAATATTAATTTTTTAAATTACAAAAAAAATATATATTAAAATACGTAAAATGGGATAATTTTTTCCTAAAATTTCATCCATTTCCCATTTATGTTTCATATGGTTCCTTTTTCTAGAATGAGTTTAATATATTTAAATCTTTTATGAAATTCCAAGGTTGCCAATCTACACTATAATAAAATAGCACCCCATAGTTTCTTATCTTCACATCAATTAGATCCTTATATATTTTATAAAATATAAAAATATATCCCCTCCACTGACATATAAACATTATATAGCTTTTCTCTTTCCAAAATACCAACCCGATAGCCCTTAATAGGATATCTAAAGGAGTTATTTCAAAGAAAAGATAATCACTATAATCGATCGCTTTATTTTTATTCATTATTTAACCTTCTATAAATATATTATATTCTTAATAAAATAATAAAATAAATTTTATAAATATAAATAAATTTTATTATGATTATTAAAAAAATCTTTATTCACACCCTTTCCATAAAACCAAAAGTGAAAATATCTCTCGTGTGTACATAGGGCATACTGTCTCCACATAGAGATACATTCAATTATCATGACCATATTGTATGGGTGGGTATTATTATTGGTTTAATGTTTACATATTTTAAAAAATAAAAAAATACACTTTCTTAATTAAATTTTTGTATCTGATTTCTTATCTTCTATACCATTGGAAAACGATAATGTTGATCATGTGTACATGTGGAATATCTCCTCCAGTGATCAATGTGATTAATTTTTCACTTTTGTAATATTTGGATGGTAATAAGGGTAGATTTTTTGAATATATATGATATGATAATGATTCTAGGAAGTTCATTTGTTATTTAAATTTCTTTCTATCCATCTTTTGAACACTAAAAATAGCATTCATGCGTACATATGGCCTACCATCTCAATAAATGTTGTAATTAAATTTTCTATCTATGAATTTTATTTTTGAATCTATATATGTATATAATAAATATATATGATGGTTATTTCATGATTAAAATCATGAATATAATGAAACTATTATAAAATTACATGGATCAAATCTACAGAACTGAAATACTTATGATAAATGAAAATGTTATCATCCAGAAATGATAATTTTTAAGAATTATTGACTAAAAGGGGCATTGAAATGTTATTAAGGGATAATATATGATATTTTAAATATTATTATGATTATTTCATAGAATTATAATAAATTTAAATTTATTATAATTGAATTTATAATTCTTTATAAACAGGGGAACTCTAGGTAAGGCTTTAATGATACAATTTATTTGTTTATCATAATTGTTTATGATGGAGTTTATAATGATGAAACCATATGACATAATTCTCAATAATACCATTAATTGTTATCTCATATGGTTATTTATTTTTAATAAATATTATCCTTTTATTTGTCTATATTAAAGTACTCAAGATAGAAAAAAATAATTTTTAAGGAAAACTGTTTTTATTTCTCTCTTCGATAAAAAACCCCTTTCTCTTCCCTGTCCATATTTCTAAAAAAATGTTAATTGGATTTTTTTTTAAAATTATCCAAGTATTATTTGAAATTATTTTTGCTGATGTTTTATTTTTTTTAATATTTTCTTAAAGTAATATTTTTTCATTTTCCAAATGAGGTACTTTTTCACTTTTGTTTTGAAAAAGTGTGAAATGAATGTTTTATAAAAAATATGAAATGAAAAAATACCACTTTCATGATTTCTCAATGATTTTAGTCTTATATTATAATTTTTAACATTTATTTTTAAATAAAATGGTCTCATTGATTTGTGTGACATTTTTTAGAAATAAAAAATTATTTTTATAGTGTAAAGGGTATTTTCCTCAAGAAGGTTTTAATGATCTTTTAATGGTACTAAGATTCCTCCATAAAAATAGCACCTGATTTTACTTTTTATTTACTCAAAATATAATCCAAGGATAATACCATTAACATTTATCCAGTTGGTTTATGATAATTATTATAACACGTTTATGAAAAATAATTCATTTTCCATAGGTTATGCAATGCTAAATTGATGAAGTGTCTATGAAAAAAATTTCATTTCCAAGGGATATGATATGATAGAATGTTTATGAAATCCATTTCTTCTATGGGTTATTATTTGATGGATGTTTTATTATCTTTTAACACACATATGTATGGTTTTTATTATGTGACTATCGGACCTATATCTCCCTCCAATGAATTTGGAAAAGATTGATATATCATAGGATAAATAAGACAATAATGAAGAGTAAACTGAGTTTATTATGGGACTCTATCCACTATGATAGTGTTGGCAGTGGTCCTTGACTATTATAATGGTTTGGGTAGTGAACCCAATCCACTCTGATAGTCTTGGAAATGAAACTTGACTATTATGTGAATGATTTTCTATACTTATGTGTATAAAATAATTCCATGTCGTATGCCAATGTTTTTTTCCATGGATTATGTTATTTGATTCCTTTAAGAGTAGTGTCTTATATACTTACATGATTTATTCCATGAATAAAAATTATAATATATGATTTTCATCTTATGATTTTCAAATGTTATGATCATATTCACATACCCTTATGTTAATGTTATGCTTATGAAATCATTGGTTTCTCCCCTTTTTACACTTAAATACCATATGAGATCACCATTTATTATGATTCCATTGCCAATAGTATGAAGAAAGGTATAAATTATGATATGTCTACGAATATTTTTATTTATGAAAAAATTATTGAGAGAATAAGTAGATCTTTTATGAACTCGTGGTTTATCTATCTATGTTTCCAATGGCAGTACACCTATATGATTCTTGTGTGGGTCATTATGTTATGTAATTAATATTTTTCTACTCATATTTTATATCTATTTATGAAAATCGATGGTTTCTATATAAAATTGATTTTGTGAAATTAATTTTTATATTTTAATAACCTCTTGGTGTAATAGAATTCTCTAATCTTTTGTATAATGAATTTTAGATTAGTGTAATGGTGGAATTTAAATTATTTCTTGGATGTATAGTTTATGAAAATAGATATGTAGCAACTTCTAATTAAAATAAATATCAAAAAATGGGTTTTAAAACTATTATGTTTGGATATTATTGATTGTATTGATACATTTTTAAGGCTGATTATAAACATTAGTTGGTTAATGTTGATGATAAATTTGAAAAATAATTTTATGTGGATATTATTAAAATTTTACTATATCATACTAATATATTACCTAATATTTGGTTTTTTATTTTTATATTCCACAAATTTCAAGAAAACCTTATATAATTTCACTTAGACATATCAAAATAATATTCAAATTCATTATGTGTCCATTAAATTTTGTTTTATTATATTATATAGGATATTCATTTGACATAGTGTGTTATTATGATGGTGATTTTAAAGGATACAGTAGAGAAAAAATGAGAATATATAGAAATTTTAATTTTTTATGGAAGTCTGTAGTTTCCTGGTGTAGTATAAAATTTGTTTCATTAGTGGAGAATCCTAATTCTATTTTCTAGACTCAATAAGGTGTCTCAGTAACCTCAAACATGCCTACCCATTCGCAAGATATTAACAACTAGTAGTTAGGATGCATAAGAATCATTTAGAAAACTAAACATATAGAAACTAATACATCAAAACACTCATTAAAAGGTGGGTGCATTGGGTTTAGATTTCTTATCACCATTGAAATCTCTATCGATCTTGTTCTCACATTGGTGAGACTGATATAAACCTATAATTATGTAAAATAATAACTTTTCATAATGATAAAGATCCATTAAATTTGAGTTTAAACCTCTTATTTTATTAATGTACTATCCCTTAAGGGACCAAGTAAGGGTTTGGGAGCATCTAGGTCTTGCTTGGAGCCCATCCCTCTACATTTTGGTGAAGATGATTAAGAAACATTCTTATCACACAGTTAGTATTAACCATGTTTCTCAACCAGGTAACCCATGTGAGGTGGAGCATGGTTAAGTAAACCATTTGAGGTAGGTTTCATGACTGTGAAAGATAATTTAGAGGTGTTGGAGAGCATAAATGCATGGTTAGAGCACGATTTCTGTAATTGTGTGTCTAACCATGTGAGGGGGTGGAGTCCATGAACACATAGAATGTATGTAATTTTCATGGATTGTCATACCATGTGCCTATCCCTGAAAAATGTGTTCCACATTGATAGTGGTGCACATCATTTTTCCAACAATGTTCCCTTTAAAAAGGTGTGAATTTATATTTTTCTCCTCTTTATATTTAACCCTTAACCCCTATTTTCTTCTCCCTTAAACACACATTAGGCCACCTCTCAAGATCCCTCCTCCCTATCTTCTTAATATTTAGAATATACCCATCGTTCGGGATTTGAAATTACTGTCATTAATCTCATTGGATCACTCTCGATAAGATCTTCAATCCAATTTATTCTTTTGTTAATTTCTTTTTCCATATGGAATGATAATCGATGTGACCCAATATTCCCTATTTCTCAGGAATTTGAATATTTATTCTATTTCTCTTATTCCAACATCAATTAATGGTCAATAATATCTGAGGAGTCTTCTACCCATCTAAGGTAGGTAGTCTATACCTTTTTCCAAAAAAAACTTTATGTCTATATCTTGTGTAATTTTTCCCCACACCAGACACTCTATGTGTTGTTTTTAATATGGGTAACACATTAAATTAATTGTTTTGACCAAAATGATGATGTACCATAAACATTTTTCATGGTTAGAGGTTTCCCACCTCGTCAAAAACCACCCATTGGGGAGGCTTTAATCAAATTCCTATGATTTAGATACCCCTTTGGGAATGCAAATCTTACCACCTATCAGTGGAAGTCATATATAGATTAAATTTATTTTTATATGTTCAATACCTAATTTGGAAGATTTTAATTGATAAATAAATGGGATATTGATTTCTATTAAATTGAAATTTATAAACAGGAAGGATAATCTCTTAGCTTATGCTTATTTATGTGAATGCTTTCTAATATGTAATAGACATTATCATGGACCTTTTTACCACTTGTAGTGAATTGATTAATTGTATGAATGTGATAAATTATATTGATAAAGGTAATAGACCTAAAAATATCCCCTTTTATCCACCATATAATATGTTCAAAAAAATATATTTCGGTATGGAATTGACCATGGATATTTTTAAATGTAACCAACCATGGGTATTGCGATATGGCACCAACATCAAGATATGGGACAAAAAATTCCCATAAATTTCAAAAAAAACATGAATTCCATGGAATTATATTCTTGGATCCATCATTAGCTATGGACCACCTCAGATCACCTCCTTGGGATATACTCAAATAATTACTGAGTTTACATTGGATGATCGCCTTAGAACCGAGGACGATTCCTTTTCTAATCGACTTCAGTCCTGACCCATGTAGGCTGCACACTTCATATATCTAGAAAATTCCATATGATGGTTAGATTTAGTGCATGTTTTTTCTCAAATTAAAAACTACTCCTAACAGAACTTACACTTTTAGAGTGAGTATATATTATTTTCGTATATCTTACTCATGTTATACCTACACACTATTATATCTTATATACATAGAATGGATTTTTATTGACACCATTAGTGGTCACCTATTGATTTTTACTCACACATTGTTTAGTCCTACAATTTTTACCCAAATAGACTTCATCGATATTGGTGGGGACAAATGGAATCCCCCATCTAATGAAACATTATTTCTTTTGTAGGATTCTGTATGAGAGAAGAGTATTGGGCTTGTGCCCACAATGCAATTATATATGTCTTTTTTCATTTTTTTATAGAATGTACTATGTATGTAGGATTCTGTATTAACTTATATTAACTATTTTCTGTAGAATCATGATAACATCATTCGGTATGTAACTATAAATTTTGATTTTTATTGATGATTTTCTTCCATTGTTTAAATTTTATTATTTCTGAATATTACTATTTTTATTATTATTCATTCTTACGATCCAATCTGATCAAGGGGTTATAGTCTCCCTACCATAACATTATATACTTTCACTACTAGTTTGAATTATCTAGCGTATGGGTAGGTTCACTTGATGCCACTTGACCAATAGGGTTTGGTTATTTATAAGTGATTTGAGTGTGGGATGTTACAAGTGTTATCAGATCCCTATTTTCCCTATGTCTTACTATTTTGGGTTTTTATATAGTAGAATAGTACATTTCATAATATGCTAATGATCATATTCTTGGGACGATGCACAATATCTATAATGTTTTTTTTATAATTACATATTTTTACCCTAATCCCAATACGGAAATTAAGTTTTTTATCATGAATTATTATATGAACATGAGGGTTTATATGTGATGCATATTTCATTCCATGTTTACTTTATTACATGCATTTAGTACATTATTTTGTATATTTTGTGATTTCTATATTTAAAAATATTTTATCATTTCTTACCAAGAAATGAAAAATAATAATTGGTTATTAATGTATCTACATGAACCAAAATGGTGTTTTCTCATATGGCCTCAGATGAAGCCTTAATTTACTAGTTATGAAAATTTTTGGATATGAAAACTAAATTTTATGGGTTGAAAAATTAGTTGGTAATGATTATATAGATTCTAATTGTAATTTAAAAACATTGTACTTATATAAATTGTAAATTTGATCCATATAATTGAATAATCATACATGGACCCATTACATTGCGAGACTAGGTGTAAGAGTCTGGTTTAAATTACTTGAATTTCAACTATAACTTATAAATTTTAGGTCAGTATAACATGGGAATAGTGATTCATCTAATTGAACATTGTGAAAATGAAAATTTTTGTTAAATTCTGACTCATATATGAATTGGTTACAGTTATATGGGATTTTAATTTAAATTTATAGATCTTGGACTCGTTTTAAATGAGAATTATTTCCTATTTAACAGAATCAAAATTAGTATGATGGGACCCTCATAGTTCCCCTTATTGATCCTTTATATGACTTGGTACTTCACCCCTTTGGGTATAGTTATGATAAATAGGGATGGTCATTTAATCTATTGGCTACCACTTATATGGTGTTACGTATAAATTTATAGTGGAAGATTAAATAATTGATCCCCCTAAAATGATAAAAGACCTTCATGTTCTTATTTACTTGTTGATATTAGGCGTTAGTTATATAAAATTCTAGTTACACTATAAAGAGTGTTTTCTACTATATCTTGTATGTGATTTTTTAACTAAGCATAATTGTTAGAGATTATGGGCAAATAAAATGGTTTAAAAGGAATTTATATGGAAATTTTCTAGTAAATCATTGATAGGTTAGATAAATAAATTGATAAGTAGAATTTTTTGATGAATGGAACCCAACTTATCTTTTATATAAGTCTCATTAATGTTTATAATTAATATAAATTTGTAAAATGGCTTGAATAAAACCCTTTAGTGGTGTTCTTAGATTTAACCCTAGTGTTGGGTGTTGGTTTAATGTTGCCTTGATAATAAATTTTATGGTAACATGGATGTATCATTTGGATCTTAGTTGGTTTCTTTTCTTTATATGTGTTAAACTTAGAGTTTATGAAAGTGATATTAGTGACCTTTTTTGTTGTGACCTTATTTTTTGATTTGATGCATTATATAAGTGAGGGGTTAGAAAATTATGGTAGCACATGTAGAGATAAAAAGAATTGGTAAATTATTATGTTAACTTATAATGTGAGAGGTGTTGTTTAGGTAAAATTTTACTTGGGTAATATGTTGGATGATGAAGCGACACCCTGAGTATAATGGTGGTTATTTATTTATTTGAACGTGGTTAGGGACATGAGCATCATAAAATTATCTATATTAGTGCGTAAAATATTCCTAGGGCATGGTTAGACACTTTTTCTATTATGTAATATTTTATCTTCTCAGTTATCCAACTTGGATGTTCCTTAACCAGGTTGATAGTCATATTGGATCATAAAACATTGCATTAAATCTTTTTGTGGGTTATCATATACTTGGACGCATAGTGTTGTTGGTCCTGTGAGTTAAGAGTGAGTAGGGAATTCCATTACGTTGATGTTATATCATGGAAATATGTGTACTGATATGATAATCATAATTAATATATATCATTTTGATTAATTTTTTGATGATTTTATCATACTTTACTCAATAATTCACTAGTTTTGTGTTGATTTTTACATAAAATAGGTTTGCAAGGCTCAACAGGAAAAGATGTAAAAATGGATATAATAGAATTTACACATCATGAGACACATACATGATGTGTATGCATCATTAATAGCATTCCCTAAGAGGATGGAAAATCCCAAGATAATATACAAGAAATAGAAATAATACCCAATGTGGAAATCCAATAAACGCCATGTAAACTTAAAATGCCACATCCCACTCTATGTTTAACCCATGAAGATATATCATGTTGTGAATAGACTACAATTCATGATCAAAGAAATATCACTAGATCCTGAAGATTCGGCTCATGAATGTCGGTAGATATAATATTTATGGAGAAATATTTATATAAATATTAAAAGATGTGAGTAACTCACACGTCATGTAATTTTCTATCAATTTATATAAATAACATGGATAGTCATGAGATCGAAAAACTAGAAGTGTCTTATTTCTTTCTTTTTCCCTTGTTTATTTATTTTTCCCATCCAATTCATCAGTAATAAATTCATTTTTCTATTTTAATCAAAAATGAATTTCTATTATAATTTTTCATTCTTTATTCATCCTTTTTATCTTTGTTTTCCATTTTGATGATAGTTTTCCATTTCTATTTTTATTCAATATCAAATTTATGCATTATTCATGGTCATTTACATATTCGAGTAAGTGGATGATTGATTTTTTATTTTTATTATTTTCAAACTAATTGATTCTGAATTTCAGAATTGTAAACTGCTATATTTGAATTCATTTAACAATATTCCATGATTGTTTGTGATTATTCCCCCAATTTCAATTAATATCTTCATGAGTGTCTAATCATCTTAGGATAAGGGTCGAGAGTATGGGTTGTTTTGAACATAATGAATCTATAAAATAAATTTGGAAACGCTAATTCTATTAATTAGTTTAATCAATAACTATTTATTACATTAATTTATGTAGCCTTGACCATGGAATGTTTAAATGAACAAACCAGACAAAATTAGAGTTGAGAAGGCCATGCTCATTAGTCTCGAACACCTCTTTCAAAATAAGCTATGCATAATTTATCTAGGTTAATAGTTATATTTTGACTAAATAATATATTTCTCCAATATAGATATAATTTTTATACTATAATCAATTAATGACATATGCACTGCTTTACAACCTCTGCCTGAGAAGTATCCTCAATTAGGATTGAGATTATCTTTTTTCTTGAAACCCAAAAATAGACCATGACCACTATCTCATTCATAAATATAAAACCCACATTCGTGGGTTTAATTAAATCCCAACCCAAAACAAATTTATGGGGACTCCAATATAAATGGTTCAAAAATGCTGGTTACATGTTATCCAATTATCCATAAGGGTTTGACCCCGAACATCCACTTTATAACTCCATTGTAGAAAGTGTAGTTTTAGATATTAGAAAAATATAATCTGATTGACACCCATGTGAATAAAATGATTCATATGGGTACATCAAATTTTGGTTCTATTATAGAGGAATTAATATATTTCTTATGCACAAGAACCTTCAGCACGAACCTCGGATTTCCTCAACTGTCCCCCTTTTCTCTTTTCATTTTTCCTTCTTTCTTTTAGAAACCTTTTTATCCTTATTATTCATCATTGTAGTGTATCCATAAGAGAACCTTGACTTGTTCATGGAGCCTTGATGATAATGAATTTTTCACATTTCTTTCATATATCAAAAGATATCTTACCACACACCACCTTTAAATATTTGCTGACCGAATAAATCATGCGGGACACAACCATGCATACATGAAATATATACCTAAACTATGTGGAGAACAACCATTGTTGTAGGATCAAACTATAATGGATTGTGGCTTACTTCTATTAGTGGTGATGTAACTAGAATTGTGTTCCCTCCCTTCCAGGTGCATACATTTGAAATCATAGTTGGACTCATCAACATAATCGAGAATACGGGCCAATTCGATAGTCAATAGAGAAAATATCCCCTTCATCACATATCTAATTTACTAGATGTTTTTGATACCTTTCATAACTAGGGAGTGTCATCTGATTCAATAATATTGTGATTCCTCCAAATATCATTGCATAACTGAGACAAGGATTGGATAAAAAACTATGTTCTTGATTCAATCACTCTTTGGGAAAACATAGAAAAGATGTTCCTACATAAGTATTTCCCACATATATGAACTCGGAAGCTCCGGGATGATATCAAAAAAATTACCTAGATAGATGAAGAGTTTTCTTGGGAGTCTTGGGATCACATTAATGTGCTCACTGAAAAGACCCCTTATCATAGACTTGATGTGTGGCTTTAGCTACAAACATTCTACCAATTTCTCTAACTAGCTACTCGCACAATGGTAGATTCCACCATTGATGGCAGGATAATGATCCAAACTCCCAAAGTGGGATGAGAACTTCTAGAAGAGGTATCACACAAATTTAGACTATGGAAGATAAATTGTGGAAAACCTCGGCATTGAATACACCCAATAGAAGAAAACACTCATCTAACGGCACAATTTACAAGGCCTTACTAAGAAGCTGGAATCCTTTTAGATACCTATTTTACCACTACCCCCTCTTGTGCCTATGATGGAGATTCAATCATGTGAGATGTCTGGAGGCCCACACCCATGCCATGATTGTAGGGTGGGTGTACGCAAACCTCAAAGCCAATATTGTAATTAATTTAATTACAATCAACAAAACCAATAATTATAGAAACCAAAATAGTACTATTAATTGAGGTTGGATCAATAGATACCTGAAAATAATAAATGGTAAAGTCAATTGGGGATTATTCAAGCACTACTAAAGAAACAAGTACCACCTGGATACCCACATAGGAATCCAGTTCCTCTACCTCAACAATAAGTACACTAATACCCTTTTCCTCCCAGAGCCTAGTAGCAATTTCAACTATCTCTATAATGACAAACACAACCATCCCAAACTCCTAAATAAAATATATATAATCTTCTCAGTAAAATTGTGAAAAAATAATATCATAGGATGACCCCCCAAGAGACAAAATTGTTATATCAAAGGGTGGCCCTCTGAAATCACAGACACCAAATGGGTCAAATCTCAAAGACCATATCAGATTGATTACTAGGTATGCTGCCTAGTAATACAAAGACATATCCAAAAGATGAATATAGGGAAGTGGTACTAATGAGTATAAAATTGATGGATTTTCAGAAACCCTATAGCAGAGATGAAAAGAAACCTAAAGAACCCAAGAAACAAAAACAAGTCATTTGTGAGGATGAAATCATTGCTAGAACAGACTAGGAGAAAAAACAAGAGTCAATACCTCTTGAAAAGTATCTAACACAATAGAAACATAAAAAATATATCTACATAGAACCACCAAATAACAAATCACCTCTCCCCTTTCTATAAAGAATAAGGAATGGTAAAATTGAATGGAAATACAATAAATTTTATGAAATTTTCAAACAATTTCATATCATCATATTAATTTTTGAATCTATGTCTCAAATGAATAACTGTATAAATTCCTAAATGAACTAATCTATGAAAATAGGAATATGGAGGACCAAAGATTAATTTCCCTAAATGAAGAATACTCAGTAACTTTTTAGCAGAGGCATCCACCAAAGACGTGTGACCTTGGATTTTTCTCAATACCTTGCTCTATAAGGTCATGCAACATGAAAATATCGCTATGAAATTTAGGATCCATCATTGACCTCCTTCACATGAGTGTATTAAAAAATATAAAAAATAATAAAATGATGAAAAGTAGAGTGTAACTTCAATTTTCTAGCTGATAATAAATGTATCCTCTAGGACATCTTGAGGACAGCCTAGTAAACATTGGAAAATTAATTTTTCCAATGTGCTTCCTCATATTGGATATGGAATAAAAAAGTGACATTCCAATTATCTACATCCAACAATTCCTAGAAATTGGTAAGGATCTGATTTAAAATAATCAAGGTAGATTGATATTCAGATTTTGTAATGAACACATTGTGTTTCCCCAAGTAACAGTCTCTATACAAGAAGAAGATTCTTTTGACTGTCAATCTATATTTTTCACTGAATAGAAGAATGAAAACATGACCATCGATGAAAACATGGATTCACATTATCCAAGAGAAAATGAAGATTATGAATAATACAAAGTTAATTACATAGAACCTATGCTAAGGAAAATTATCCTACCATTTATACCCTTAGTCATTTGCAACTAACACATGATCTAAAACCTCACCAAAGGACACTTAAGTACACATTTATAGAAATTATAGTCACATTGACAATAATATTTAACTCAGAAATGAAAAGGAGATAAGAAAAAAATTTGTTAAATTTCCTTAATATACATAAGAAAAAAAAATTCGTGGGGATTGGATGATATAAAAGTGATCATCCCCACAATCTACACACATAATTGTTTTATTGGAAGTAGGCTTGAAACCCAAATTCCAGCCCTAGATCCAACTCACCCCACCAATGAAAGATATAGTCAATAAATAATTACTGAAACTTATTGATATCAGAATAATATATTCAGTCTTTTAAAATGAGTGGGAGAGTTCTCTATAGGTCATTCCAAAGAAACGTGGCCTCACAGTTGTGAAAAATGATGAAGATGAATTGATCTAAACTCAAATCGTCACACAATGGAGAGTGTGTATGGACTGCAGAAATATAAATACAACAACCAAAAAATATCTTTCTATTTTCCTTTCATGCATCAAATACTAGAGTGACTAGAAATATTGGAATCATATTGTTTTCTGTATGGATATTGATGATATAATAAAATTTTAGTAGACACAAATGACTACTACAAAATTACATTCACATGTCCATTCAGTAATGTCGCCTATAGATGCATGTTATTTAGTATGTGTAATGCACCGATGACCTTTTAAAGGTCAATGACACATATATTCCATGAAATGGATGAGTAATTCTTGGAAATATTTTTGGAATATTTTTTAGATTATGGAAGATATTTTTTAGGTATGCTAAAGAAATCTAGAATTATTATAGAAACACTGTATAGAAAACTGTCTTTTTTTAAATATGGTGAAATTAAAATTTGCAGTTGAAGGAAGCATTGTCATCAGACAAAAAATCTCACAGAATGGTATGGAAGTTAATCTAGTAATGATCAAAGTAATCAAATACATACCTGAGATCTCATTGGTAAAATCCATACGGAGGTTTTTGGCTCATACATGGTTCTACCACCACTTCATAAATGATTTATCAAAAGTATCCCACCCGTGGATAGAATTTTTATCAAAGGATACTACATTAGAGTTCCCTAAATTTTATTGTTGGGCATTCATTGATTTAACTAACATCTTGGTGGATGCTCCTATTAAAATTTCACTAGACCGAGACAAATGATTCAAGTTAATGTGTGATGATAGTGACATCACTTTCAGAATTATCTTAGTATAGTGATTCAGACACATCTTCTATCACATTTACTATGCCAGTCACACACTAAATTATTCTTAAGGTAAACTACAAAACTGAAAAGAAGGAACTCTTAGTTGTCATCTAATATTTTGAAATTTTTTTCACAAACATTGTTTTTTCCAATGTAATTGACTTCACTGACCATGTAGCCCAAATATATTTATTAAGTAAAGAGGATTCCGAAATGTGAATTCTACAATGGATACAATTACTAAAATATTTTGACATCACCATAAAGTAAACTAAGGGATTAATGATTTCATTATTGGTAATTTATCCATACTCCCACTACCCATCATTAAGTATGATGATAATCTAGACATGGTGGTTAACTTCCAGGAAGAAACTCTTTTTGAAATAAACACAAAGACGCTACGATAGTTTTCTGACATTTCAAACTATCTCACCATGATATCACTCTACCCAGACCTCTCCTACCAGCAAGAGACGATATTTTTAGTCGAATCCTTACACTACTACTGGGATGATCCATTACATTTTAAGCATTTTTTTGCTGGATTAATGCATTGTTACATCCTAGAGGATGAAATAAAAACGTGTTCCTTACATATGTCCCACATCACCAGCTAGAGGGAACCATGGATCTTAACTCCCCATGCCTAAAATCCTACAAAGTGGAATGTTTTGTCCCACGCTCCATCAAAATGAAAGAAACAGTTTTCAGAGCTATGATCAATGCCAACGAACTGGAACCATCATCAAAATAATTGAAATTCCCAAAAACCCAATCATGTAAGTATAAATCATTAATGTAGCAGAATAGATTTTATGTGGAATTGCCTAATTTCCATGGAAAATTATAGACCCTCATTGCCAATGCAATGTCTTGAAATGGGTAGAGGCTGAAGTGACCAATTATGCCATAGAAAAAGTGGTCATGGACTTTTTAAATAAATATATCTTTTCAAGATGTGGATTCCCCTGATCACTCATGAGTGAACAAGGCACTAACATTACCTAAAAAAATGTTTTCATGGGGTTCCTTGAGAAGAATAGAATCTAGTATAACACTAAAACTCCCTACCACCCACTGACAAGAGGGAATGTGCAATTGTCAAATAGAAAAATACAATAACACTTGGAAAGACCACAAACACAAGTCAATAGGGTTGGAACCTCAAATTATATTATGTACTCTAAGAATAACACAAAAAATACGAAACATCCATCAGCAATACTCTATTTTAACTAGTGTCCTAAAATCCATTCCACTTACCAGTGGAACTAGATCATCGCTCATATTGGGATTTTAAGAAATTAAAAATCGATGCTAAAAAATTAGAGGAAGTATATAGGATACAAATATAATACATGGAATAAATAAAAAAATTACTATGAGAGCATCATAATTTATAATGAAAAAACCAAGAAGTTTTATGACCAGGGAATTTCATGGTAAATCTTTACACCTAGGAATAATGTGATGTTATTTGATTCCTAATTGAAAATTTTCCTTGGGATGATTTAATCTAGATGATTAAGACCCTTTGTGGTCATAATGGTATTGCTCTACAAGACTATTGAGATTCAGAATAGTTGAGAACCGTCCTTTAGATTCAATTGACAATGATTGTAAACATATTAATAAACATTCCATGAGTGATGATTCATCACTTTACGATTCATTTAAGTGATAATGAGTTTATCTCTCGACTTTAAATGAAGTTCTCAATGAGAGGAAACCTATGATAGATCGAATAGGATGGAATAGGGTAGTGTAGAGTTCAAGAAATCCTAGGGAACACCAGAAGAAAAGGACGCATGTCCTCGATCAGAAATGAGTGATATGCCCAAACTATTTTTCGTGTAGTCCTTATACAATGTGTAAGTATCAGGACCAAAAAAAATCATACATTTCAAGACATGTAATTTTACATGACATAAAATTTAGGGGCTCTATAAATGTGGTGAACCTTGGGTTCATGACGCGTGATCCCCCACCCATCTCCTATGACGCTCCTCCTTCTACATGACCATCCCACCTTTTTCTATCCCTCAGCCTCATTGTGCCTTACCTCCCCCTTCCCCAAGCTCCAATAATCCTCATTTCCCAATATCCTATACAATACTCCTCATTATATTTTCTCTTAAATGTCCCAAAAGAAGTCAAACTACCACCCTCCTATCAGTTGCACACCAAAGTGTGAGGATCCACATTTGGTTAAGAACTGGAGGGCTTCCCCACATCCATCACACTTCTCTTCACACATTTACATCTTTTCTAAAGCCTATGTGACCCCTTAATCCACTAAAGATTCTCATTCACCTTCCATTGGGTCACAGTGTGCTATCCATCCCCATCTCCACCCCATCCTTCAACTTTCCACCCCTGAGAAGAAGGTTTGGTTGGTCTACCTTTAGGTGAAGCCGATGTGGAAAAACATGAACATTGATCTTTCCATACTTACACAGCTCCAGATTATCCATGAAGTCCTCCACCTCCATGATAGAGTAACCTATCCCCCATCACTGACGTGCATGAGGAGAAATTTAAGGATATTTTCCTCATGTTCTTGGTCACTTTCAATATGGTCATTTATAGAGTCACCTTTAAGATAGGAAGCATACAACATCAGCTCAGCCTCAGATATTTTGGTGTTAGACTCATCCTATACACTATTGACTTATTCACCTCCCTTGTATTTCCAAATCTGCAGCTCGAGCAAAGAAATTTAGATGCTGGATGATTATGTGGGCTGATAGCCAAGGACCATTAGAGCTCCCACTATCATCATATGTAGAATTCCACCTATTGGTGAGTTGATACACTCTAGATCCTTGATTGATCCATGAACAACTCCAAGATCATGTAGGCAGAGGCCCATTTGAGTGTGATCTATATAGAGATCCTTATTCTCACCTCATCCATGGGAATCCAATCCATTAACATGGAATCTTAGTATACATTTTATTTTAGGGTGCATGTGAAGTGAACTTGATGCATGTTGATGGTAGGATCCTTCACCACCCATCTAGCCCAACAACTCAGAATGTTGGACGCTACACTTACCCTCAAATCCCTAAGCCTGATGGATTTGATCGACTTCCTCCTTCTCCAAAATATAGGGTTGTTTATAATGGATGGTGAATTCTACCAATGGGAATTGGGTTATGTTGAGGGAAATTTTGAGGTTCTTGACCACTATGAAGATGACACCAACCCATCCTCTACCACCACCTCAGTCCCTACTCATGCCACCTCATTCTCACACAATCCCTCCACCACCACATTCCACCATCCTTTTACCATACTCATACCTACCCCTGCCACCACCCATATCTCTTATCCATCCATCACTACCTTTCCCACACCATCACCCACCCCATCCTAACATGTAGATCTCTCTCCCATACACCAGTTTATTTTGGAGAACCTTCGTCAGATCTGTCATAAGCTGTACATCCCATCCCTTATCCCACTATTACTTACCACCCCTAACTAACCACTAAACCATCCATATTCCATACACCACCAAATAAAAAAACTCAAACTAAATATATACCTCCCACCTACAACACCCTTGATGACCTCCCCATAGAGCTCGCCGACCCTGTAGACTAGTAGGCTTTTCTTACAGAGCAGGTCCAGTGGGTAAAGGTTCCAGCCATCTTACCATCTACCTAGGTGGTGTTCATAGACCCTGCTACCAAACACAAGGCCACCATCAAAATTTCCAACTCACATCCACCACCCATTGATATCACTTCTAGTACCACGACCCCATCAAATATCCCTATTGATCCTATGTTTGTATCTGTTGAGGATATATATAGGGAGGGACGTGTCATGATACCCATTAATTAGGTGGGTACTTCAAATGTAGTGGTTGATTAGTTTTCCCCTAAGTCTTACTTATCTATTGTACCCCTCAACAATTGTACTCTATCTTGGAATATATTTTTTACATTGAATCTATTGTCCCCCATTATAAACTGTTAGACACATTTATGTATGAGATAAATTTTTTTGACTCTCATTAGTGCTTTAAATTTATTTTCTTTCTTTATTAATTTTCATAGTCATGCTTATATCTTCTGCCTCCTCATAGTTATTTATATTCCTATCCCACCACCATATTCACTCCTACATCATATGACTCAGCATCTGACAAACATTTATTTCCACCATGAGTATCTTTCACTTGAGATCCATTCTCAATAGAAGACCCCAGTATGATGAGAACAGATGTTATTCTTGCCGCACCAGATTCAATATCAGTATGCTCCTGATGTGGAAAAACTTTCCAAGAATCCTCATGAGCTTAATGACATAGCCAACAGTTTCTATCAGATGTAGTCGACCATTGATCCAATGTATGACATTGACTGACCCCTTTTTCCACCATTATAGATTTTGAGATTGTTTTTATCACTTTATGGGAATCAATCCATATTCATATCTTATTTATTTTCAGTTTTCTTCTTTGAATCTTTTTTCCCATTTTATATCATTCTTGTTCATATTTCATCCCTAAAATTCATTATAATCACATTTTTTCCTTAATCTAAAATGATTTATCCTAGTTTTTAACTATTTTCTCCTGCCATTTCTATGCTCCCATCTTGTTTAAACCCTATGGAATAGGGTTTTATCTAGTGTAGGTTTTTTCTTTCTAAAATTTTTTTTATGTTGAAAAAAATCTACACAAAATCTCACATGTTTCTGCATGTCATGACATTCACTACCGGGATATCTCGATTCCTTAATTTTCAAATCTATTTTTTCCATTTCATTTTTTTCTATGTGATATATGAGATATTTTACATGAATATTTCTTGAATAGTGTGGTCATTTTATCATTTAATGTGTGGGGGAGTCTTTGTTGAGTTATATTGTCAATGCACTTGGATTATTGATTATTTTCATTTATCTAAGAGATATTTTTCATTAAAACATTATTTAAAACTGAAAACTATTTAAAACCATCTGATTAAAACAAAAATATAGGTCAGTAACTATTGAAATCCATTTTTATTTCTATTCAGAAGTTTTAGCATGATTTTTGAGTTTAGTGATTTAATTATCATTCAAAATTATTAACATTACTTTTAATTAACTTATTACTAGATTTTATACCTTGAGTAATTTTGAGTAATATTTTTGTACTCCCATTCCTGAGATAATTCTAGACTTATGATATAATATTCATTTTTAATCATATTTCTTATGGGATACATGGGGCATGTAAGAACATGAATTGAGATATTACTGAGGATATGATTGAAAAGGTAAACTTTTAAAATGATTGAGGAAATATCTATTTATCTACTTTTTTCCTAAGACACACTTGTATATATTTTCATCTTTTTTTGTAGTATCCCTGAATAACATTGTTAGGATGGAGTTTTTTCAAGATGACTATCCCTTCATACCCTACTATTGGTATGATTCATTCTTATCCTTTGAACAATTGTGAGGAAATTATCACACATAATGGCAGCAGGATGTAATCATTGAGGCGATGTATAATGTCACTTTTACAAGACTAATATTATGTTTTCTATGATTAATTTTGGAATTTTTTTGGTTAAACCTCTTACATTGAAAATAATATATTGAAATAAAAAGACAAAGAAGTATTGGGTGGTGTATTATGATGGTTAGAAATCACCATTATCAGACTGATAAATCTGATGATGGTTCATATGTGGTTTGGGGATTGATGTGAGACATTTCCTAGACATGGTTTTCAAAAATAAATAAAAAGAACATGAAAAGAATATGGTACATTTTTTATAATTTCCGTACACATGGACCCACCTTGAGTTATGCTGTATGGACACACTTTGTTCCGGAGGAGATACATCATTACACTATTCATGTAATATATGAAATATACTTTAGATATTACCATCCTATTGAGATTTACTTTTATCCCTTTACCACCCACCATCATCTACAGATTTATTTAAACCATTTTGCTGAAAGACACATGATTGATTTTATATTTTTCCATAAAATGTGTATATGTTAAAACCAATTAAATATTATGATTAAGAACACGTATTCATGGTAAGAGTATATCTCTATTTACATTTTACCTTGAGTGATGAGAGAAATTTTATTGTGGGTTCACTAGAAAAATTGGTATATAATTTACGGAACATTTATAAAATTATAATTAAAGGAACAAAGAATCTAGATAGATAACTAAACTATGATGCATTAATGATTTTATTTGTTGGATTAATTTTGGAGCACTAAATTTTTTTTTCTTAAAATAAATTTTATTTTACTAGTTGTAATAAATATTTCTTGTTCTAAAAATTCATTATTTTTTAATACCAATTGACATGTTTTTTTCTTAAGTATAAGTAATTGTTCAATTGTGGAGTAATTTGATAAGATTAATTTATATATATCATTTTGATTCCTTTTTTATTATTTTATCGCACTATATTCTATAATGCACTTGGATTGTGCTGATTTTTATAGGAAATAGGATTCCAAGACTCAAAATGAATATCTTTCAGATATGGAAAAAATGGACTTTACATGTTGTGTAGCACATACATGATGTTATGCATCATTCACATCATGACTTAAGTTGATGGAACAACCTATGAGAATTTATAATTCATGAAAAGAATAAATGAATTGAATCTCTAATACACATTGTGTAATATTTGAAATCCACTTGCCACTCATAGTTCACGTCGTGAAGATACAGAACATCATAAAAAGAGTACACGTCATGATCTAAAAAATATCTCTAGATCCAAAATATTTGGTCCATGAAAGTTTACTGATAAAAGATTTATGGATAAATCATTGGATCATGATTTTATGATGTGAGTAAATTATACATCATGTAATTATCTACCAATTTATTTATCGAATGCAGACATCCATGATATGGATGGCTTGGAAGTGGCTTATTTCATTCATTTTTTATCATTTCATTCTTGATTTACCTTACAATTCATCTATAATCACTAATTTTTTCTATTTAAATCAAATATTATTTTTCTATCATTTCAATCAAAAATTAGTTTTTTTTATCATTTTATTTCTTTATTAATCATTTTAATCTCTCTATTCCATTATGAATAAATTAAAATTTTCATATATATCTCGTCGTGTAGTAAGTCAAACATTTCTTTAACACTAAACCAACTTTTTATATGTTACATGTAACACTGAATTGGCATACGATACATGAAACACTGAGTATAGATTTTGTTCAATGTATAAAATCACTATGTTTGGATTATGTTATATACTACACCAAAGTAATCTTTCACTATAGGCAACACTGACTTGTCTTGCGTTACACAGAAGAACGACCTTCCTCGATTTCTTGCGTTGTATGCAATACCGATTTTCACTAAATAGAAATATATTATTAAAAAATTATTATTTAATGGGATATAAACTAGAGGTTTTGAATAGTATTATCAAAATTTTTATTTCATTAAAATTCTTATTATGTATTTTCTATACATGAAATAAGAACAAATTCAATTTTTCAGATAAAATAATTATTTTTCAAAAAGATTAGTTTTGTCACCTTTTGATGGTGCACCAATTTAAAATCTTTTTTAAACACTTTTATGTGCCATATTTGAAAAAATAAACTTCTTATTTAGAAGTGTGAAATAAAAATTTACTTTGGTAGAAGTTTTTGTATTTTTCTCATACAATTCATATTTTAATGAATATTGAAAATACTATATTTTAATTCAAAACAGTAATTTCATCTAATTTATTTATATAGTTAGATTATATTTTTAATTGGTTTTAAATTATAATTGGATTATTTTTTTATCTTTTAATCCAATTTTTTTCATTGGATGTAATTTCACATTAAAATTGGACATAACCATATGTTAATCTTTTGATAGTTTTTACTTCGTAAAAACATTCTTTTTGGTTTTGACAACAGGAAATAATTTTAAATTAATTTCTGCCAATTATGTCATTAGAATTTGAAAAAATGGATTCCATAATTTATATACATGTAGGTCTCTTCTTTTTTAGGAATACAACATCCTCATCTATAGGTAGATGCTCTATTGAACTCTCTTTTTCACCCACAAATTAAATCCACCATTTTGTGTGTTGTAAGGTAATGGAAATGACTTTTGAAAAATGACATGAATCTTTTTCAAGCTTCCTTGAGTGTTTCGTGAACCACCTACTCCTCCTGCATACTATGTACTGATTATGGTATATGAAACACCTCCTTTTCATACTATTACCACTTCTACAAACTGCCATTCATCTACAGACTCTTCTTCCTTTGTTGTCGTGTACTTCCTCCATAAACAGACTCAGTGAACCTCCTCTACAATCCTCCTTTGTCAACCACCCTATGTCTATGAACTATTCTTTGTTCACGGACTACCATAACTTATGTGTACCGGACCTCCAAATCTACATATCATGTTCTTTTTCTAGAGAATGTTCGTACTTTGTGAACTATAATGTCCCGAAAAAACACTTTTGTGATCTATTCTTTGAACTAATCTAGCCTTTGCAAAATCAATTCCCACAAACCACTTACCAACATCACTGATTTTTCAGAGCAAATAGATGTTCTTTAATTATAATCGCCCACACTTCTAATCAGTGGGATTATCAATCTTTATATAGGTCTGGATATCCGCAAAATCTTCTAATCCAATATTTAAAAAATCATTGGTGTGGTATAGGCCCCACAACATACTAATCCTCTTATCGTGAGACACACCCATTCCATGAGCCATTTTTTCATGGTGGTCCGCATACTGCCTTTTCGCCTATGTGAATCCATTATCTTCTTCCATCCCTTAAATCATCACACCTTCTGCATACCAAATTCCCCTCACCGAAAATCCTAATTTAGAACCATTTTTGGTTTCATAAACATCTCATGAATATCATTCCTACTTCCTAGTACACATTCTTGAACCATTCCTTGGCATGGTATGTGGTCCATGTCTCGAGCTCTAAATTCATCTTCCTCTTATGATTTCATTTGTTGTTCTTCACACCGTTCAGTCCTATGAAAAAACCATACATTTCAAAAAACAAATTCAGGATTCTAAGGCCCCAGAATTTGGAAAACACTGGGAAATTGCACTACCTTTAAAACCTATATTATGAAAACAAAAACAAAACTCATTCGTAGTTATCTTGATTTTTCAACAACCATAATCAAACCCAAAACATACCATGAGGACACATTGAGGGAATATTTCCCAACAATATCCCCAAATGGGTTTTTTGAAAACCCATCTCATAAAAATTATTTGCATTTCGATACCTTGCTAAAGCTCCTTCCTTTCTCAATTGGCATATACTTCTTATGATTAAGATAGAGATCAAAGATTTACTCAACACATACTCTAAACCCACATGATCCGTTCTAGGCGTGAGAAAAAAGAGAATAATGAGAAGTTTCTCAATGAATCACTTCATTCCTGACACTAACTCTTGAAACCAATCAACTTATTTCATCACAAACCATTGCAGTCATGATATGTAATATTAGATCAATCACTTCTAGAATCATCATATTTAATTCTCCCATATCTTACTACTTCTCCAAATAGCATCATCTCCACTACAACTCCCCCTATCTCACTGCTCCACTTAACAGCTTATCCCCATGTCATTTCTCCACCTAAATAGTCACACTTTCTCTCCCTTTTTCAAAGAACTTGATGGTCCCTTCAAGGTTGTCCACAATATGGTAAAAAACACATATCAACACATTAGGGAAAACACACTATGAATTAAGGATATGGGTCTGAAATCCACACCTTTTCAAGTGTGGTGATTCGACTAGACTCCCAGATCTAGTTGATGCCTTTAAAACCCCTCTTTAGGTATGATCTTCATAAGAATATCTTAAATTTTTTATTTTGTTGGCACATACTCAAACTTCACAAGCCCTTTCTCCACCTTATCCTTGGTAAAATGATATTTTATTTCAATGTGTTTTTTCCTATAGTGATGGAACGTATTTTTCCTATGATATATAGGAAATAAATTATTAAAATGAATTCCAATCATATATTTAACTGCAACTCCAATATCCTCAAGCTGTTACTTCATCCACAATAGTTGTGTGAAAGCTTGAGTACATGCAATATATTCAGATTCTTTAGTGCTAAAGGAATTGTAATCATGTTTCTTTATCAACCAAGGAATTCCTTATCCTACTAGATAAAAAGTACCAACAGAACTTGATTTCCTATCATCTGTCAATCCAGACCAATCAATATCTGTATATCCAAATAACTTGGCTAAGATTTTTCATTATAAATTAAACCAATATCCAAGATTCCCTTGATATACCAAAGTATTATTTTCACTATAATCATGTGTCTCTCTAGGTATTTCATTGATATATCGTTCTTGGCTTGTGGAAAATAATATATCAGGCCTTGTTGTTGTCAGGTACAACAGACTTCCAATGATTTTCCTATATTCTGTGATATCAACTACCTTTCCTTCATCATCCCATTACAGTTTCAACCATGTAACAATCAAAATGTTCATCTCATTGGAATTATCCATTAAAAACCTTTTCAAAACCTCCTTATCATATTTACATTGATAAATAAAAGTTCCATTCTTTTTTTTTCACCTGTATGCCATGGGAAAACATCTGGTCACCAATCATCAACATTTCGAACTCACTTTTCATGAATTCGGAAAACTGTATGCATTATAATACATCTGATCCCCCAAAGATTCTTTCATCAACATAAACTAGTACCATCATCTGTTGATTACTTCAATTGTTGAAATATAGATTGTAATCAACTCCACCATGCTACAAACCGAGCCTCTTCAAAAAAGGGTCAAGCCGTGAATACCGTGATCTTGGTTCTTTCTTTAAATCATATAAAGCTATCTTTAGCCAAAAAAATCTATTCTCATCTTCATGAATAAGAAAACTATTTGGATGCTCAATGTAAACTTCTTCTTCTAATACTCCATTTATAAATTATGACATGACATCCATCTTGAAAACTTTGAACTTTATTTGCACTACTATGGCCAAGAATAATATGATTGTCTCTAGCCTCGCAACAGGTGAAAATGTTTCATCAACATCTATACCCTCTATCTAGGAGTACCCTTTGCAAACAATTCATGCTTTATTTCGATTCACAACACCATCTTCATCCAATTTGTTGTGAAAGACCCATTTTTTTCCTATGACATTATTATCTTCTGTTCTCGAAACAATCTCTCATGATTTATTCTTTTCCATTTGGTTAAGTTATTCATTCATAGCTTGAACCCAGTTCTCATCTCCTTCTACTTCATCAAAAAATTTAGGTTCCACCTATGATTAGTATGATTCCTATTGTAGAGACTTCATTCTCCTTGTATGAACTAGTGCTTCCTGATCCACAATTATGTTTTGTCTATAAATATCATCTCTTCTTGATGGCCTCTAGATAGACACTAATTTATTCTCATCATTAGAGTCTTTTTATGAATCAACCTCAAGAGTATAATCGTCTCCTAACATGATCATCTCTTCATCGCTATCCTCCTAAGGCTGATCATTTATTTTCTGAGTATTCTGTTCCTTCTCCACTATAGTAAAATCATGACATTCAACTATCTTTCCTAGCTACTTATTGAAGCATTTATATGCTCTGATTTTCATTGAGTAGCCAAGAAATATCCCTTCATCCCCACAGGATTCAATGTTCACGTGTTTCTCATTATTGGGAATGAGACATTTACATCCAAAGATACGAAAGTACGTCAATTATGGAATATTTCCATACCATAACTTGTATGGAGTATTCTCTTCTTTCAAACAAATTAAATCTCTATTTGATGTTTAGAATGATTTCATCACTTCTTCTTTCCAAAATTTATCCAAAAGGTCTTTCTCAATGATCATTGTTCTGGACAGGTTGTTGAAAATATAATTTCTTCTCTCAACTACTCCATTCTATTATGGAGCTCATACCACTAAAACATGATTTCTTATACAATGTTTCTCAATATAATCTTCCACTTGGTTGTTTTTGAACTCTGTTCCATTATCTGTTTGAATCGTCTTGATGTTCTGACCAAGCAATTTTCACATTCTTATCAATATATTGTAATATAACTAAACACTTTAGATTTGTGGGTGATTATTGAAACCCATGCCATTTTTCTATAATAATCAATGAAGAGAACATAATATCTCCTCCCATTAATATCCCAAGGTGAAATCATTCCACAAAATTCAATATGAACCATCTTAAGAAATATTATGTACTTTTTTCTATTGACTTATAGGTATCTCAAATGATCTTCCCTTGTTGGAAGGTATCTCATGTATGAGTATGATCATGTGATAATCTTGGGAGATTTCGAGCAGCATCATATTTTACTAGATCTTCCAAGGAAATTTGGCTTATGTGGCCAAAACGGTTATGCCATAACTTGTTTTCATCATCCATTGACAGAAATCACATATCGTCTTCTCCAATCACGAGGTATGTATTCCCTTTTGTACACTTTCCTTGTAATAAAAAAACACAAACCTTTTCCTTGACGATATATAATTTCTTTGAAAAACTTATGGCATACCCTGACTCACACAATTGACTGACACTATGAAAGTTGTGACTAAGCCCTTCAATAACTAAGTCATCTACTCGTCTCATGTCTTTTCCTCCAAACATTTATTTTGATGAACCAATAATTTTCAGGACCTCATCATTACCAAATATTTCGATAAATATTTTATCGTACCTGATTCCGGTCACTAGATCCTGATTTCCCTTCATATAAGAAGTGAATCCACTATCAATGATCCATATCCCAGTGCAATATGATTCCTTGAATGCAATTTCTACAACCACTACCTGCCCATCCCTTTTCTTTTTGACCCAATTATTTGAATTCATAACTGACATAGAATGATAATTTTGATCTTCTTTAGTATATTATAGACCATATTCAACCTGAAGAGTTGAAAATCAATTTTTAATTTTCAACTCTCTTGAAGATACATTTGTCTTCTTCTTATGAAAAAATTCAGCCTACCTCCTCACATTCCTCTACATTGTTGATGTGTAATATCTTACCATATTTCTGAGTCATTTACACCAAAAACAAAAGTCATCAAATGATGAACTCGAATTTTGAGCTATGCACGACTACTTCTATTGGTCTTGTTCCCTTTCGTACCTCTTTTCTATGGAACAAACATTTTGAGAGTGTCCCATATTACCATAACAATAGAATCTTATGTGATCTACATTACTATGTGGAAATGATGCACCACTATTTGAGCCTTGCGTTCTATGAATATTCTGATTTTAATTCATACCTATATCTATCTTCAGTCTTGGAGTGGGTTCTTGTGGTATAACTTGAACCATGACTACTTTCTGTTTTAGATCAAACCCCATACTAGCCATACCATTTAGAGTTTATTGGTGCTTCTATTCTGCTGGACCACTCTGCTCAAATTTCATCTTCTTTGTTGCCTATATGATCTTTTTTCATGATATTTAACTGAGACTTAATAGTTTATCTAGATTTTTAACCATTTTTACAGACTAAAGACTTCCTATTCTAGTTCATTGATACATTTTATTTTATCTTTCCAGTTTCAATCAAACTATCGATTTCTAATTTCTATTCTTCAATTTTGAGGTTTTACTCGACCACCTTTTAGGACCTTTCTTGCATTGAAGACCGTATCTTTTCAATTTCTATATTGAGCATAGAATTATCTTCTTTATACTACTACGTATATTTTTTGGCATCATCAACAACTATGTTATCTTTATTTGGTTTGGATCTAAAAATATCTATCTCTTCAAGGGAGTCTTATAATTCTACCTGAAGATCAACTCTTCCTTCAATTTCCCCTTATTCATTGTCACATTCTACTCTTGTTAAATAATTTCCAACAACTTCCACCACAGAATCTACATTATTATTCTTAAAGTCTTCTAACTCTTCTGCATCTGATTCTTATGAATTTATAGCTTCTATTAAAAGTAGATTAATATTTTTGAAGAAATTTCTATTTGTACTTCCCCTACCATTCTCATCAGATGAATACTTCTTTTGGGGAATTTCATTATTTTCTTCATGGTCATCATCAAACTTCTTAGGGCACTTTACAAAAAAATTCCCAATATTTATGCCTTGAAAGTGTGCAAATGGATGTTTACCTTTGAACTTACCTTTCCCCCTTTGCATCTTTGAGGAGAGAAATGACATGACATCATCCATATTTTCCTCCTTAGGAATATCTTTAACAGAGATATTATTCATGGCCTTGAATGAAACTTATTTAGACATCCCCTTTTCCCCTGCATCATTATCATTGTTTCTCACTTAATATGATATAAGGTTACTGGGTAGGTTATCCAGTGGCAGCTCCTTCGGGTCTATGTCTTCCAATATTGAAACATTCAGATTGAACTGTGGTGGATTTTCCTCAAGATACATTTCACAGTATTTATATCATTAATGCCTTCTCCAAGACTCAGCATGTCTTCCATAATAACACTTACCCTATCCAATAATGTGTCAACAGTCTCATTGGGGTTCATTATGAGATCCGCATACTTGTTCCATAGAACATGAAACATTGCTTCTTGAACTTTTGTGTCGCCCTCAGAAATGATCAACAAATTTTCCCACATATCATGTGATTTTTTATTGGACATCACCATCATATAATTTTTTTTTGGTAGAGATCACCCATAATCACTGATCCACATAGCATCAATATCCAATTACATTCTTTCATCTTCTGAATAAGCACCACTATTGATGTTAGTAGATATTCCATGAAAAGATGTGGTAAAGAAATCCATTCAAAATGATCAAAAGTAGTGTTTCATATTATTCTTCCATAATAGAAAATTATTTCCTTCAAATATCGAAATTCCATTATGATTTACCACCTCAATTTCTTATTCTATGATAGAACCACTGACATTTAACCTGTCTTTGATACCAATTGTTCGGTCCACCAGTTTGAATACCTTGATGGGTGTGAATAAATGTATGAAAAAATGTAATATCTTCCCCTTAGGATCTTGTTTCTTTGTTAAAAAACTCTCTTCTATATCATTCTCATTTAAAACTATGAAAATAATTTAAATCATACACAAGAAACCGTTTTTTTACTTCATTAACCCTAACTAGGCTATGTACAAGGATAATACAATGGGGGTGTGCCGATAGACCTAATTCACTATGGCTCACAACCAATAATGAGTAAAATGTTTAGGCTAGATCTTCTATGCCTAGGATCAATGCCATTACAAGATTAAGGGTATCATCACTAAATTCCCAAGGCTCACTCCCTAAGACTCTTTCTCTAGCCCACTATTGGTGGAAAGGGCCATCGTCATCCTCTTCCTTTGCTCACAGCTCTTGGAAAAGAATCCACACACAGTTTATAGACTTGTATGTCAAACATAATTTATAGACATGTAGGTCCTTCATTTCCATGAATATAGCATCCTAAACTATACGTAGATGGTCTATTAATGTTCCTTCTTCACCTACATATGAAATCCACCATTCCGTGTATTATTAGGCAACATAAATGACTTTAGAAAATGAACATGTTGATTTTTCAAGCTTCCTTTAGTATTCTGCAAACCACCTACACCTCCCTCGTACTGTGTACCGAGTAGGGTTCACAAAACTTCTCCTATACATACTACTACCACTTCTACAAACCCTCCAAATTCTTTGGACACCTCTTCTTTCATTGTCATGTACCGCCTCTGTGTACCACCTAAGCAAACCGACTCCATAAACCTCCTCTACAAACCACCCTATGTCTGTGAATAGTTCTCTATTCGCAGATTGCCTTCGCTTTCATGTACCAGAACTCCAAATACACCTACCACATTCTTATTCTACTGACTATTCTTTCTTTTCTAAGTACAATTTCCTTAAAATAAACTTTCATGATCTATTCCATGAAGTCATTCAGCCTTTGCGAAATTTCTTCCCTCAACCCACTTTCGGACTTCACCGAATTCTTAGAGAAAAGACATGTTCTCTAGTGATATTCACTCACAATTCTAATCAATTGGATTATCATTCTTTATATAGAAAAAAATATCCACAAAATCCATTATTCTACGATTTACCAAATCATTGATTCGGTATAGCTTCCCCCGCATATTGAACCTCCTATCGCGAGTTGCACCCATTCCATGAAATTTTTTTCCACAGGGGTCTGTGTACTGCCTTTTCTCCTATGAAGATCCATTCTGTTCTTCCATACTGCAAACCATCCCACCATCTACATACCACACACCCTTCACTGAAACCAGTCATCACAAACCATTTTTAGTTCTAGGAACCACTCCAGCGTTCCGTTCCCGCTGCTTGGTACGCAGTCGCAAACCATTCCCGTACATGGTACGCGATCCATGTCCCGAGATTTGTGTTGCTCTTCCTTTTTCGATTTTTTTCCCATTATTCACGCCATTAATTCCTATGAATAAAACCTTACATTACCAAATAAAAATTCAAGACTTTGAGGCCCAAACAATTGGAAAACACTGAGAAACTATGCCACCTTAAAAAATTGTCTTCAGAAAACACCAACCAAACTCTTTCATAGTCATATGGATTTTTCAGCAAACACAATCACACCCAAAACATATTGAGAGGAAAAATTGAGAGATTTTTCACCAACAATATGGATTAATATTAGACGTTGGATCTCTCTACCTTCTATTATGATATAGTAAATAATAATGCACAATTATTTTCTCTTACCATAATAGTATGAATATTTTTTATCATATGGTATGATATAGTGAGATCATGTGGTTTTGTTTTTCAATATAATATATAATATAGGTGATATCATTCACTAGGACTGGAAGAAATTTTTTTTTGAAAACATAGCATCAAATAATAATTTTGATATTGGTGATATCACTGATTATGCTTTTCCCATATATAAGGGTCACTCAATGAATACCTAAGGGTTACACCACTAAAGATATTAATATGTAAGGATCAATAGAGGATTTGTATCTATTAAATGGATGGTAAAAATTATGAAGGCCTTTATGTGGTATGTGTCCTTTATGTATTCCATTTACTATGTGTAATATTTTATCTAGTAACATTTACAAATTATTTTCCCCTGAGTGTGGGATAAAAAACTTTTTCCATGTATACATCAGAGTGTTTTTCCTTTTCTATAAAATATATTACACTAGTATTTAAATGATAAGATGTGTAGGGGTTACACTACTAGATCATTGAATACAAAAGTTTCTTCCCTTTTCTGATGAAGTGGAAAAACATACACCATCCATGTATCATAGGCATTGATGTCGTTATTAGGCATAAAATATGACTCATAATGCCTAAATTGTTTGGCTATTGCATCCCTATCATTAATATTTTACAATTCCTCCAATATCATTAAGGATGATTTCAAAGAAAAAATGTATTTCCTAAAATTAAAATATGAATTAAATTTTATAATTCTTAAATTTTAGAAAAATTACAATGGAAATGTATTTTTGATATTTATTTATTTTAAAAAGTGATTATCAATTATTTAATTTTTTTTTGAAATTAATTAATTAAAATTTTATGAAACATATATTAATAAATATTACACAATATTAACTGTTAATATCGAAATACCTTGTTCCAATAATAAGGTGTGCCTTATAATAAAAAAACAATCTATTTATTTTGAAATTATAAGTGTAATTTATAAAATTGTTCAAATTTCAATATAAGGGTAAATATAAAAATAGATTATTTATAAACAATGAAATGTTCAAAATTGTTCATTTGAATTATTAAAAATAAATTAATCAAAAATTGTGTAAACCAAAAATAAAATTAATGGTTGACATGATCAGTTTTTAAGTAAAATAAATAATATATATATCTATTAGGAACTTTTTTTGCATAATAACATTGATGTATAAACTTCTTACAACTTATTTAATATTATATATTTTAGTAAGATTATATATAATTAATAATATGAAATATTTCATATTATTCATTATATATAACATGTTTTTATTAAAAATTATGGATTTCCAATAAGTTAAATGAAAAATTATCAAATGTCCCGATAAAATTTATGTGTGAACATTTCATAAAAAATTACCTCCTATTTAAATTTATGTATAATTTATTTATTTAAAATTTATTACAAAATATTATTCATAGATAAAATATTTTTGTTATAAATGTTTATATATTATTTAGTTCAATGGTTTAAAGTTAATTCTATATATTATTATACAATCATCTAAGGAGTCACATTGTCTTTAATTATTTTATGATCTGGAATTAGATAGTTGATTAAAATTTTTATTTATTATGAGTTTGAATAATGATGGAATTGAGATTTCTCTTGTGTAGTTCAACCCTAGGTATAGGGATTTTTTGTTTCACATTCCACTATAGTGAATTGTTAAGCTTCATTCTAAAAATTACATAGTTTACTATCTTTGTATCTATGATTACTCATGGGGGATCATTGATTTCATTTAATTCTAAGCATATACATAATGTAGTTTTATATATCTTATGAAATAGATGTATTTAGATTTGTATAAATATTGGTATCTTTTAACTTAGGTTAGTAACACAAGCAATAACTTATATAAATAGCTACACATAAATATGGTTTTAACATTTTTATTTATTGGAACAAATGGGTTTCATAACAAAATCCATAAAAGTATGAGTATATTTAAATATAATAACATGAAATTTTGTGGAGATATTAAATCTTATTTAAAATAATTATTTTTATATTCCTTGAAAATATTTACTTGTTAAGACATTGATCATCTGACTGGGTAGACCTTGCCAAATCTGGGTTCCCCTAGATTATGTTGTGTATGGAAAGAAATTAATTATGTGAAACTAACCATTTTGTGATTTTTTCATGAAATATTATATAGGTTACATTTAGTTTTGAAGAACTAAATTTTATGGTATTATATGAATTTATTTGATTAAATCTAGATGATGGTCTTGGATAATGAATTTGTTAGTATTTGAATGCTGTTATAATACTTTAATAATATTATTTTTATGATAAATTTATCCTTATTAATAGTTTATTTAATTCTCAAGTGTTTTAATTAATTAATAATTTTCAATTACATGTTCTAAAAATAGTTATGTAATTATATAATGACCCTCAAGTATTAATAATGTTATTTGTTAAATGTTATAATGATACTTAATTTTTATCCAATTTTATTTACATATGGTTCAATTTTTTTGTTTCCATATATAAAGAATTTGGGTCATCCTATGTTAGGCACCTAGGATAACCTTAAACCACTTAGTGGGGCCATTGGGTAACCCCATGGGAAAGCTCCCCACTGGAATCCCACAAGAAGGCTGTGGAGTGATCAGTGTACATAATAAATGATAATTTCACGTGGGACTGCGTTTAAGGCCCACAGAGTGTGCCCTATTGGTTCATGAGTTGGGCTAGGTTGCATGCTAGGGGAAATGCCAATGTGTGTATATAGTGACACTTTTTTTAACCCCTAGTATCTAGCTCAAATGGTGGATCAGCATCACCTGTATGATATATCGATCAACCTATGCATTAAAAAATCAATGTGGGATGAATTTTTATTTTCACTTTATATCAAAATTTAAAAACATAGATAGAAATGTGGTCGTTAGATCATTTTTTTGATTTGTTAAATCTCATTCGATCTCCCACTTATTTTATTTTGAACTCCTACATGTCTTAGTGTTCAAAATTTAAGTCCCCTTCTTCCTCGCCTATGTGTTTATTTTATATGGTTCATCAAACCACATTATTTTAAATTTTAATAATCTTTCATATATACCACTTACCACCTTTAATCAGCATGAGTCACTGGTTCAAAGCTTCCTCTAGAGGATTCAATGATGGATGCATGGTTTTTCTTTAATGGTGGAATATTTTCTTCTACTAATAGAAAAATGAAATACCACTATCTTTTTTTACAGCATTGGAGGTCTAAGAGTATCTAATCTATTTTTTCAACCATTGGAATATAATGGAAGATAAAATTCATCTGTTTTTTTCTTCTTCTCTAATTCTTAGTATCATCGAAGTAGATTATTTGGGTAATTTTTTATCTTCCACCATTGGAATCCACCAATGGTGGAACCACCTTCAGGTGCATAGTATCTTGGTAGAAGCTTCTTCAAGCTCCACGTGAGCTATTATCATCTTCCTTAGGTGATGTATTATTTTTTATCTTCTCTATTTTACTGCAATTAGAAATCCACTGGTGGAAACATCAACTGTTTTGGAATTGGATTTTAAGTATCCCTTATTAACGTTGTTCCTTCTCATCTTCCTTATCTTCTTCTCCTTACATGTCTATCTTCATATTAATATTCATTACTAGGATTTTGTCACTAAATATCATCATTTAAATTTATGGTAGTAGGTTTTTCAAAGTTCCACATGAGATATTCATTTATTTTTTTTTCTGATAAATTCTTGAAGGTTTTAAATTGTTTTATTATTATTATTTTCAGTAGATTTTTTCATATTTTCATTCATCTCGATGGTCGGTAGTGTTTTTCTTCTACCACCATGTGACATATTTAATAGTATATCATCTTCCACCATTGGTAATCCAATAGTCTCATGTTTTTATTTATTCTCTTAATTTATTTTGTTAAATATTGGCATGGAAATACTTTTATTTTTGTTTTGTTTAATTATTTCATGATTCTTAATGAAATGGTAGATAATTTCTTCCATTAGAATAATAAGATACCATTCTTTGTTTTGATTATTTTGGACATCCAATATTATATTTTTTCAAAGGTATCATATTTATTCCACCAATATCTAACTTCTACCATTAGACACAAATGGTAGGTCAACATACCTCCATTAATTTTAATCTGCCTTTGGTTAAAAAAAATACTACAGTTTTTATTTCTTATTTTGATTTATGTTATTAAATTGATAACACTGTTAAATTTTTTTATTTTATGTTGAAATTTAGTTGAATAAGTGTATAAAATAATTTTTAGCACTATTTTATGTACTCTTGTACATGCAGATTGAAACTCATGTGATTCTCTATTTTGTTATAGATTATTAGTGTCTTAATAATCAGGAATATTATTTAATTATTTCTATGGATTTAATAATGTGAAATGTACTCATTTTTTATACCTTTTTATTTTATTTTTATACTTAAATTACTAAATGTTTTATTTCAATATTTTATGAATTAATATAAAGCCTGAATGTACTCTGTTTTTCATTATAGATTTAAAAAATTAAGGTAATTGTCATATTATTTTATTGTTATACTCTAAAAACTTTCATGTTGATACTGGACACGTAAATTCACTAAGAGGATCATTTTTTTAATGAACCAAGAGATTTATTCAAGTAATAAAACATATATAAGTATAGATCCTTATAAAAAAACTTGTGAAACATAATGAACATATTATTTTTTCTCTTAATTGTCCATGAACATCTACGACCTATGTACTGTAGTTGTGATAACACAAGGACTTAAAATTTGACATTTTTTCCTACCATGTAATCAATGATCATAGAGGTTCAATATCATCAACATTTCTGATCATCTACTAATTAACTTATATGGTTTTTTATGTGTTTAACCTTTTTACTTCTATTTTTAATTATTTAGTTTCTTTTATTCTTTCCACTATCTAAATAGAGTCTTGCATCATATTCTACCAAAAAATATGTCTGGGTTATGACTCCAAAACAAAAAATTAGGTAAATAGACTATGTCGGTCTCTAGTAAAGACAAGGTCGTGCATCTAGTTTCTTGTAAAAGGTATGTTCTATAACTGGGTTCTCACACTTTTAAAAGTGAGGTACCTAGTTGGTACCAATCTCCACAAGGATTAGATGATGTTGAGGAGTGGACTAGGATCTTTGGTATATGAACCACTATAAATCCTTAAGTTATTTATTTTTATTTTTGTTGTAATTTATTTCAAAAACACTGAACTCACTACATATTTTTATTTTATATACACTGATTTTTTTGTATATAAATTTTTGAAACAAATATCCACCTCCCCTTCCCCCCATTATATTTTCCATCACTAATGATCCAACAATTGGATTAAAAGGTTGGCCAATAGCATTGTTGTTATAATATCGAAAAATTGGTATAAGTGCCTTGTCTCTGATAGGATAGTATTGATTTTTCTTAGTTTTCACTCTATGTTAACCTAATATCCTATAATTAATATTATAAGGAAGAAAAATAAAAGAACTCTTTTAGAATAGAAGGTATAAATGTGAATGATGGTTAGATTCCACAGAACCCCCATTCTATGATGGATGTGACAACAGTTACTAGAAACACAGAATGGAAGTCTACCTAAAGTAGTTAAGTGTAGATAATTGTAATATTATGGATAGTCCATATGAGCTACCCAAATTGGATCCTAAGACATCGGTAGGTAATTACATGGTAAAGTATGTTGTGAATTATAATGTTACAATCATTTTATATTATGTTATATGTACAAGTATCTATAGCCGTGCTTCAGCTTTCAAAACTGCATCTGACATATGAAAGATACATTAAGTGACTCATTATGGGACTGAAAATATTAATAGAACCAAGTTAAGAGTTATTCAAGCACAATACTAGAAAATCAAGATGGTAGATGAAGAATTTGTAAACCAGATGTTCTATTGGTTCACTAGTATAACTAATTGTATGAGTTCTCTTGGAGAAGTCTTAGACAACACCAGTCAAGTGGAAATATTACTAGGATCTCTTCCAAATATATTTCATTCAAATAATATGTCCATTGATGAGATTATGAATTAAAATGAGTATACATTGGATGAATTAAATGATCTCTACTGTAGTATGAGTTAGAGTTGAAAAATATTGTTGATGGGGACTATACTAAAATAAATGGTAATATATTTAAATCCAATGTTATGGATACCAAAAATTCCATTGAATATGAGCATCTGGAAAGTGACAAGGATATGGTTCTATATAATAATAATTTTTTCATGTTCATAAAAAATAATTTTGGAAAGAGTTCAATCATGAGGAAGTCCAAAAAATATATAAGAAAGGTAATAATATTAATAATATTAATGTTTTAGAATTTACCTATTATGAGTGAAGGAAGAAAGGACACATAATTACTAAATGGCCTAAACTCAAACATCCATATAATGTTGAATAAAAAAGAACAAAGTAAACTAAATATGAGACTACTTAGAAATTTCTAGCTCTTGTAGTGATTCCAGAATTGAATACGAGACTTGTAAACTTTCCCTGATGGGTATTCAATGTGAGGTAAATGACTCAATATTTAATAAGTAAATAACTCTTGAAAATTTTGATCATAATGATTTATCTGAAAATGAAACTGAAATTGTTTCTGATTCAAGTTTCGGTTTTATTTCCCTAAATTCCAATGTTAAGAAAATGCTTAATGAAAATGGAAAATTATTGAATGATGTAGTCAAAATAATTGAAAATTATAATAAATTTAAAATAAATAATAATAATTTCATTAATGGAAATGTTAAAATTAAATGGAAATTTGATAATCTAAAAATCTATTTTTTCTAGAATGATAAATCTAGAGAGCATTATAATTTAAACCTACGAATACTATTAGAGAAAAATTAAAGGATTATTTACATTCTAGCTATAAATGATAAAGATAATGAAAATATATTTAATTTAGATATGGATTATCTAAATACACTAGAAAATGAATTTAATAAATTAAATTAATAATGAAAAACATTAAGAAACATATCATCTAGATCCAATGAAAAAGTATTTTCAGATTTAGTGAATATTCAAAAAGAAAATATGGATTTGAAAAATGATGTTATTAATATTAAAAGTGATTTATCTACATTTTATAAATGAAAATAAAAATATAATATGTTGAATTATTTAATGAATCTAAACAACAATAATAATGCTTTTGGATATAGTAGTATAACTCCATTTTTAAGACTAACATTTTTAAAATCTCAACAGGAGTCATTTCCAATGTAACCTGTTTTAAATGCAGAGTGAAAGGGAAATATGACAACGAATGTTCAAAAATATTTAAAAATATTTTGGGAATACTAAAAATTTAATTTCTAGAAATTTATATTCTAATAAACACACAAATAAATTCTTCAAATCGATTTGGGGGTCCAATTATTTCAACTAAAAATCTAGTTGGACTCAAGTTGGTATGGGTACCAAAATAGTCTCATTAGTTGTTCAATGGTAGGAAATATGACTTAGAAGTCTAAAAGACTCATGGTACATAGAAAATGGATATTCCAATAACATAACAGGTGGTACTTCAAAATTATTATTGTTTAATTCATCTCATGGTGGCCTTTTCACATTTTGAGACAACTTAAAGGTTCAATTAAAGGTATTAGTGATGTTGGTTTTTCTAAAATATTTATTATTTAAAAATTATTATATTTAGTTAATTTAAAAATTAATCTAATAAGTATATCAAAATTATGTGATGATTGGTTGAATTTTATATTTTAAAATGAGAAATTTACTACTCTAATAAACTTAATTAGTTTTATTTTCTTCAAATATAAATGAAAATTTAAATATTGTATACTTTTATGATATAACCAAACAAAAGGTTATGTGTCCGAATAATGTAGAAGCTTATGAAATTATATGGCATAAAAGGCTTTGGAATGAAAATTTCAATCTATTACAAAAACTATCAAAGAAGGAACATGTTTTGTAACTATCCAAGTTAAATACAAGTATGTACTTTAGGTGTTATTCATGTTTAAAAGGTATGAAACACAAAGAAATATTTAAATTTATAAATTATGTTTGTACTACTACATGTTTAGAATTATTACATCCTGACATGCGTGGACCTATAAAACCTAATAGTTTTGGTGGTAAAAGATTTTTTTTAATTATAGATTATTTTAGTAGATCCTGGTGGATTTATTTCTTATCCCATAATAATAAAAAATTATCTAAATTTTGCACTTTCTATAAGAATATTCAAAATTTTATAAATATTTAAATCATCTTTATCATAAGTTATATTGGTGGAGATTTTTTGAATTTATAATTTGAAACATTTTGTAAATAAATTGGATAGACATTATCTCTCATCCCCTGGGGAAAACAACAAAATTGTGATGTAAAAAAGAAAGAATTGATTTATTCAAGGAAAGGAAAGGACTATGATAATGGAATTTTGTGTGCCTAAATATTTTGGGAAGAATATGTAAATATATATTTCCATGTATTTAATAGATTTTTAATTATACCTTTCCTCAATAATACCCCTTATGAACTTTTTAAAGGATTTAAACCTAAAGTATGTTATTTCAAGGTCTTCTATTGTAAAGTGTTTATCTTAAATAAAAAAGTTAATTTCAATGAATTAAAATCTAAATCAGATGAAGTGATATTTTTAGGCTACTCCAATGATAGAAATATTATATATTTAACAATTGGAAAATGTTAGTTATTGAAGAATCTATACATGTTAAGTTTAATGAAAAAAAAATCAAATAAGAAGGATTCCGAATATTTCAATGAAAATGGCGAGTTTAGGTAATTTAATTTTGGTGAAGTTAATGATCAAAATAATGATAATACATTAGTTGACGATGATAATATCTCTTATCAAACTATTCAAAATTAATTGTAAACTATTAAATATCACCTTATTTAAAGAGTATTTGGTTATGTAGAATCTCGAATTCAAACCATAATTTTTTTTACTTTTTTTGTAAAAAATATTATTTTATAGCCATAACTGTTTCTATAAATTATGAGAGTATTTTAATTGAATAAAATTGTATAAATTCTATTAATTATGAGTTAAATGAATTTCAACAGAATAATGTCTGCTATTTAGTTATTTTTTTAAAAGATAAACTTTTTATAGAAATTAAATGGAATTTTCATAATAAGCATGATGAATTTGGAAAAATAGTTAAAAATAATGCAAGACTAGTAACTCAAGGTTATTCCGCAGAATAGAAAATTTAATTTGAATATTAATTTTCTCATATTTTTAGGATGGAAAAAATTATAATTCTATTATCATTTTTTTGTTTTCAAAATATCAAATTAAATAGATGTAAAAAAGTTACTTATTAAAAGGAATTCTTTCAGATGAAATCTATATAAGAAAAACCCCTATATTGGAATATTATAAGTTTCCAAATCATGTTCTTAAGATAAATAAAGACTTATATGGTCTTATGAAATCACTAAGACCTCAGTATGAAATACTTACATAGTTTTTATTAAAAAATGATTTTTTGAAGCAATGTTTGTTCTATATAAGTTTCCCTAAATCTCTTCGGAGAAACCTTAACGTTTCACTCCTTCGCGTTACCCAATGCATTGGAGGGCTATATCGGGCTCACCCGCCCTTAGTTTATCACGGAACCACCCGTCTTCATAACAATGCCCAAGAACCATAACATAATCGTACCACATAATACATGCATAAACGAAACATAACATTTCCACATTTCAATCACAAGATATCAATAAAACACATTGATATAAAAAACCTTATGAAAACCATTTTCAATACCAAAATAAATGAAAAGTAAAACATGGTATTTATTTTTCTTTTAAAAAGATGGTATGTCTTGTAGAGGAAGCAGAAACACAAATAATGGTCACGGCGGTGGAGAAGTCATTGTCGCCGCATATGTACGACAAAAACATTCCCTTTTGTCGTTTAGTAAAACGCTTCATATAAAAAAGATTCCTTTTTGGATAAATGTAAAAGTCACAGGGGTTTATACACCGTATAAAAGAAGGTTGTGTATAAAACAAAATATTCCTCAATGAATGGAGATTGAGACGAAGTCCCTTACAAAGACGGTATCCTTGGGTTAAGGATAAATCAATTACATAATTATGTGTGACAAATGAATACACCAAATATAAGTGGTTATTAAGTGTAAAAAAATCAGAGGTTATTCACACATATTCATAGAACGACATATTCAAGGAGTACAAGTTTATCCCAAGGAATCAAATTTTGGTTAAGAAGTTCCCCTACAAAAATTTGATAGCCTAACGACGTCACTACAAAATTCAGAAAATGAGTTGATGAGAGATAAAAAGGGTATGTCATCACATGGAAATAAAATTTAAATCAATAAGGATATAGAAGAACATATCCCAACATAATATTATGTGAATTAAAAGACATAACAAAAGAAGTCTTTTAAAAAGAGGAGGGTGAAAGTTTCCCTTACCGACTTGGGTAACTTTCAAAACATAAACCCCGTGAAAGAAAGACAACACAACATTGATGTAAATAATCATAAATTAATGTATATTAAACAATGAGTAAAATAATGGTAAGTACATACACCACAGAAAGGAAATTGTTGCAAATGTAGCGTAAATCTCATAGGAATAAAAGTGAGATGAAAAATCCCTTACGAAAACTCGGTAGCCTAACGGTGCCACTTCAAACTTCCAAAAATGGATTGATGAGATCAAATAGGGTCTCTCATCATATTAAAATAAAATTTACAGCAAGATGAATATAAAATAACATCCCCCATCATAACAAAGAGGAGCTAAAAAGAAGTGACACAAAGGAGAGTACTTAAAAAGAAAGAGAGAGGTTAGATCTCTTACGAAAATTCTGCAGCCTAACAGCGCCACTCAAAACATCCAAAATGGATTGATGAGAGAGAATAGGGTCTCTCATCATATGAACATAAAAATTAAAATAAGAGTAATATAAAAGAACATCCCAATCACAAGAAAGAAGAGCTTAAAAGTAATGAAATAGAAGAGTGTACTTAAAAAGAAAGAGAGGAGTAGGATCCCTTACCTCGGGTCTGACTTGACTCGATCATTCTATAACGTCCTGAATAATAAACTTGAGTTATTTTATACTTTCTTAAGAACCATTTTCAAGTTCATTATTCCTTTTATATGACTTATTTCCATGTTATAAACATTATGTAATCATTTAAGTTAATATTGTTTGTTTTGTCGATATTTGGTTCTTAAGTTGAAAGTGGACTTCTTACAATTACATGTTGTTCGTGTGGTCAAAGGTTCATTATATCCAGAATGATATTCATGATTTGGATATAATATATATCATATATATCCATAATATACATGTATTTATAATATTACATAATCATTTAGAGGTAAGAAATGAAATGCACCGTTCATGGAGACGGTAAGCCGTACGTACGCATGAACGCTACTTTCATTTCTATGTCATATAAATGGAATTAAAACTAAATGAGAGGTATGTATATTTTAATTCTGGAATTATATTCATAATATATATGTAACATAAATCATATATAATAACTTTAAATACATCCTTTATACATCCCACATATGGCATTAACGAATCAAATCACTTTGAGGGGGCGATAGACCGCACTTCCTAAAATGAAATTATCGTGTTTACCCACAATGGAAACCATAAAGGTATGCCAAAAAAGAAAAATAAAGAAGCTTAAGTAAAACATAAACATATTATATATCATATATAAATATAGTGACATATTAATCACCACCTTTTAAGGTTTTATATGAGTGTTGAACAATCATCATTTCGTGGGGCAGAAAGTTTCCATCCACAGATTCAGTATGTTCTTTAACGATTTTATGTAGGTGTGTGTAAGTGTATCTTGAATTATTATTATAACAACATCCTAGTATATTGAGTATACTGTAGTTGTTACAAAATAAATGAATAAAAAGAGTTTAGGGTGTTGGAGAAGCAAAAAAAAACAAAATAACACAAGTGAAGACATTACCTTAAAATCGGGTAATTGTTTTTGATTTGAGCACAAAGGATTCCTTGGAAAGCCTTCTGCCCAAAGTGAGGCTTCTAGGGGTAAGAGAGGGATGTGGAGAGGAAAAATGGGCAGGTTTTGGCCGAGCCCAAGTCTTTGGAAGTGTGTTTAAGTAGGTGGAGGTGGGGGCCTTTTATAAGAGGAGAGGATGGGCACTCTTGGAAAGTAAAGAAATGTTACTTTAGTTTAGAATGATTTTCGGATTTAAATGGTCCCACATTGATTTTGTTCGAGGATAAGGTGATAAGGGTTCGAAATCCACCCATCCAATAGGTTTTGGACATGTTTAGGTCTTAGAGTTTAAATTATCTTTCCATTTTATTTAAATCGTTAAATAATGAGGTCATCGCTCCATCATCATGATGTCATAAATAATTTAATTTATTTAATGTCTAAAAATTATAAAAAAAATACTATGATGTAGAAAATCTTTTTAGCTTTACGATGATTATTTATAGTCAAAAATCGGACTTGTATAACCCCATGTAAAAATTGTTTTAGTTAAACAACTCATGTTTGTGACATTTTAATTTTAACATTAAATAAAAATGTATATATATATATATCATTTTCCAACCAAAGTGGCTCAATGGGGTCCCCAATTTGACCCATGGATTGTCTTGGTCTTCCATGAAACATCCAATGATGTTAGGACATGTTTCTAGGTCATTTCACATTACAAAAACTTTATTTTTACCTTAAATTACACTAATTACCTCTAATCGCGACTAAAAACCTAATAAGTTACTATTAACCAAATAATTATTTTAATCCCATTGAACCACATTTTACTTCTTAATTACAAACATGTATTTCAGATTTTTGAAATTCAAAACATAGAGGTGGCAATGTTTCATTTAAACGAAAAATCACTTTCTTTAACTACCACTTAGTGATTTCACTATTCATCAAAAATTGAAGTTTTTCAGAAAAATACCGTAAATTCACCCTAAGCTATATTTGACATTCCGAACTCAAAAATGATTTCTATTTTAAAAAATTCAAAACATATAATTTGAATTAATTAATTTAATAATTAATTCCCGCTGTCAAAACAAATAGCATGTTTTTATGAAACAATATCTATTAAAAGATTGACACTAGTTTAAGTCCAATTTCAAATTGAAATCAATTCCAATGACCACTATTGGATTAAATGGTAAAAATATATTCTACTTTCACTTTGAAACCAATTCAAAAGATAATATAATCATATAAGTAAATTAGATTAAAAATAGGTTTTGAATTAAAATACAACATTTTTCACTATTGATTAAAAATTCAACTTTTTCTGAAAAATACCAAAAATTTACACAAAGTAAATTTTGATGTCCCGAATCTAAAGAAGAATTTTATTTTGTCAAATATAACACATAAAATTTTCAAAAAGTGGATTTAAAAGTGGTTCTCCTTCAAAAGGCGGTTAATCGACCATTTAAAGAATATTATAATGTCTACGCTTAAAATTGGATTCATTCGCATTTTTAATCCTCTAAAATTTATTGTAAAGAGTAAAAATATTTGACAAACATATATAATCATTTTGTAGTTATTTCTGTTCATTCCCGCCATTAAAATGGCTAGGCGCTAACTACTATTTAAAATAATATTATTTTATTATTAGTGTGCAACGTAAGATTCCCAAGAAACTCATTGTTGTGTTTTGGGTACGCCATCGATCATAGCATCCCCTTTAAAGTAATATTAATATTTTATTCACAAATATGGATAAAATAAAAAGATTTCATATTCTTTATTTACCTGGGGTGTTACTTCCTTCCCCCCTTTTGTGAATTGCGTCCTCGCAATTTTAAAATTGAGCTTGGAAACATCTTTGAAAGTCCCACATCGGAATAAGAGTCGGTAAAACAAACACTTTAAAATAAAGAAAGATAAGTACAGAGGTCACCCGAGTTAACACATACTAGGATTAAATGTTGGAAAACTTGGACATGGAGGAGAAAACATAGGGTCATGTTCTGATGGAGAGTGATAGAAAACACGTTTTGGAGAAAGTTAACCACAAGAAAATCACAAACTTGTGATGGGTTAAACGGTATTAGATTCCCCAGTAGGAGAAGTTAATAGACAACATTTTTGTTTTAAGTTACTTTTTATTGAGGAATTTATTCATAAGGAAACATAATCACTTATCATGTTGACTTTCAACTTTTATTAGATTCCTTACACAAACTCATATTTTCTCCAAAAGACGAGTATTTAGGATGACTTGTTCACATTAAGAGTACTATAATCAACTTCTAGAGAATCAAATAATCCACAAAAGAGAACTATATACTTCCCATGTCTTTAGTCTTTAACCAAAACCAAAAAAAAAGGTTAGTACAAGATCAGATAATCCAGAAAAGGATAACCCTTTATAAAAATAAAATCTATTCTTAATCTCTAAAATTTGTCCAACAAAACCCAAAGTTCAACAATGACCATTCGATAAACAATTTGTCCATAAAATTATTCAAAGTAAACCAAACTAAGATAGAAACCCAAATATTTCAAGGATTTAGTCACATAGTCTTCCAAGTTAAATCGTAAAATTTATGTCCAAACAACACCAGTTGCTCCTAAAGTCTCGTATTGAAAAGTAATTAACCTAATCACATATCCTCCATGATAGGTTAATCATTTTCATAAATAACCCAAAATCAACATAATCTTAATTCATAAAGTCACTTAACTAAAAAGAATAAGTCATACTAACCAGGGACTTCATGTAGTCCAGTGGTATGCGATAAATACCAGTCGCACTTTGGTTGTGGGTTCGATTCCCGCAACTTTGTCCGACCCGACAGGTTGTCACACGGTATGCGTGTTGTCCTTTTTCCAAAACTATATAATTCTTAAAACATTCCCCAAAACGAGATAAAATCTTCAAAAATTATCATAACATATTTTAACCTCAAGTTTATCTCATTCCTTTAATTTTCCATCACAACATATAATAACCCATAATTACCAAAAAAAAGTAAGGATCATATAAACTCTAATTGTTACCTTTATAATTATTACCTGAACTTCCACATCGATTGGTCATCTCGTACATGATGCATTACAGATCATACCAAGGTTCAAGTGGTTGATCATGACTCCTTGATAGTTAGTTTAGAACAACCACAAGTTTCCTCATTGAATACCCCATTTTATCTAGTATCTTAATCAGAGAACCACCACAGTTTCCTTCAAACCTGTTGTCTCTTTGGTGCCTGCTAGATCCATCCATTCACTAAAAACAGAAATGTCAGTGTGAGTATATCAACAAAACCATCATGTACTAATTGGGAAGGTAAACACTAAGATATACTTACTCACTCACTTTATCTAAAACTAGGACTCTTTCTGAAATCCTAACCATTATGGTAATGTCACTTGTGCTTAGAGAATACCCTAACCTATAAAGTTATCTAAACCGACCTCTGATACCAACTATAAGGGCCCATCCTTAAACCATACTTAATATTGATTTATTACAAGATTACACATTGTGGATCTTTTCAGGTTTAGAGTTTTAGAGAATTAGATCATACAACTTGCATTACATTCCACATTTAAACAAAGTTGTTACATAAAAGACAGTATTAATTCTTTTCCATTCAATGGAAACATAATTAAAAATAAAACATGGATTCTTTCTTGACACTTCCTTGACACTATAATTATATCATGTACCTTTCCCTTGACCTGTGAAAAACATTTCAAAAAAAACTTGGGATGAGCATAAAAAGCTCAGTAAGGGTTATAAAAATATGGAAAAGAAACATGAGTTCATACATACCTAAGAATGAAATCATACTTCACCCATAAAACATAAGCACTTTAACATACCTCATCAAAACATGAATAAATCATAGAAATCATAAGACATAAAGGTAACATGAGGCATTCATAACATTCTTACATAGGGAGTAACCCTCTTGGTTACGTTTGGATTACCCACCACAGTATATTCCCTAAATCTCTTCGGAGAAACCTTAACGTTTCACTCCTTCGCTTTACCCAATGCATTGGAGGGCTATATCGGGCTCACCCGCCCTTAGTTTATCACGGAACCACCCGTCTTCATAACAATGCCCAAGAACCATAACATAATCGTACCACATAATACATGTATAAAGGAAACATAAAATTTCCACATTTCAATCACAAGATATCAATAAAACACATTGATATAAAAAACCTTATGAAAACCATTTTCAATACCAAAATAAAAGAAAATTAATACATGGTATTTATTTTTCTTTTAAAAAGAAGTTATAGCTTGTAGAGGAAGCCAAAACTCAAATAATGGTCATGGCGGTGGAGAAGTCGTTGTCGCCGCATATGTACGACAAAAACATTCCCTTTTGTCGTTTAGTAAAACGCTTCATATAAAAAATATTCCTTTTTGGATAAATGTCATTGTCAAAGGGGTTTATACACCATATAAAAGAAGGTTGTGTATAATAAAAAATATGTCTCAATGAATGTAGATTTAGAGGAAGTCCCTTACAAAGACGGTATCCTTGGTTTAAGGATAAATCAATTACATAATTATGTGTGACAAATGAATACACCAAATATAAGTGGATATTAAGTGTAAAACAATCATAGGATATTCACACATATTCATAGAACGACATATTCAAGGAGTACATGTTTATCCCAAAGACTCAAATTTGGGTTAAGAAGTTCCCTTGCAAAAATTTGACAACCAAACGGCGTCACTACAAAATTCAGAAAATGAGTTGATGAGAGATAAAAAGGGTATCTCATCACATGGACATAAAATTTATATCAATAATTATATAGAAGAACATATCCCAACATAATAGTATGTGAATTAAAATACATAACAAAAGAAGTCTTTTAAAAATAGGAGGGTGAAAGGTTCCCTTACCGACTTGGGTAACTTTCGAAACATACACCCCGTGAAAGAAAGACAATACAACATTGATGTAAATACTTATAAATGAAAGTATATTACAAAATGAGTAAAATAATGGGCAGTACATAGACCACTCAAAGGAAATTGTGGCAAATGTAGCATAAATCTCATAGGAATAAAAGTGAGATGAAAAATACCTTACGAAAACTCGGCAGCCTAACAGCGCCACTTAAAACTTCCGAAAATGGATTGATGAGATCAAATAGGGTATCTCATCATATTGAAATAAAATGTACAGAAAGATGAATATAAAATAACATCCCCCATCATAACAAAGAGGTGCTTAAAAGAAGTGACACAAAGGAGAGTACTTAAAAAGAAAGAGAGAGGTTAGATCTCTTACGAAAATTCTGCAGCCTAACTGTGCCACTCAAAACATCCAAAATGGATTGATGAGAGAGAATAGGGTCTCTCATCATATGAACATAAAAATTAAAATAAGAGTAATATAAAATAACATCCCAATCACAAGAAATATGAGCTTAAAAGTAATGACATAGAAGAGTGTACTTAAAAAGAAAGAGAGGAGTAGGATCCCTTACCTCGGGTCCGACTTGACTCGATCGTTCTTTAACGTCCTGAATAATAAACTTGAGTTAATTTCTATATGCTTAAGAACCTTTTTAAAGTTCATTATTCCTTTTATATCACTTATTTCCATGCTATAAACATTATGTAATCATTTAAGTTAATAATGTTTGTTTTGTCGATATTTGGTTCTTAAGTCGAAAGTGGACTTCTTACAATTACATGTTGTTCATGTGGTCAAAGGTTCATTATATCCAGAATGATATTCATGATTTGGATATCATATATATCATATATATACATAATATATATGTATTTATAATATTACATAATAATTTAGAAGTAAGAAATGAAATGCACCGTTCATGAAGACAGTAAGCCGTACGTACGCATGAACGCTACTTTCATTTCTATGTCATATAAATGGAATTAAAACTAAATGAGAGGTATGTATATTTTAATTCCAGAATTATATTATTCATTTATATGTAACATAAATCATAAATAATTACTTTAAATACATCTTTTATACATCCCACATATGGCATTAATGAATCAAATCACTTTGAGGGGGCGATAGTCCGCACTTCCTAAAATGAAATTATCGTGATTACCCAAAATGGAAACCATAAAGGTATGCCACAAAAGAAAAATACATAAGCTTATGTAAAACATAAACATATTATATATCGTATATAAATATAGTGACATCTTAATGGCCACCTTTTAAGGTGTTATATGAGTGTTGAACAATCATCATTTCGTGAGGCAGAAATTCTCATTCCACAGAAACAGTATGTTCTTTAACAATTTGATATAGGTGTGTGTAATTGTAGCTCTAATGATTCTTATAAAAACATCATAGTATATTGAAGATACTGTAGTTGTTACAAATGAAATGAATAAAAAGAGTTTAGGGGGTTGGAGAAGCAAAATAAAACAAAAGAACACAAGTTAAGACATTACCTTATAATCGGGTTATTCTTTTTGATTTGAGCTCAAAGGCTTCCTTGGGAATACTTCTTCCCAAAGTGAGGCTTCTAGGAGTAATATAGGGACGTGTAGAGGAAATATGGGCAGGGGTTAGCCGAGCTAAATGCTTTGTAAGTGTGGGAAAGTAGGTAGAGGTGGGGACCTTTTATAAGAGGAGAGGAGGGGCACTCTTGGAAAGTAAAGAAATGTTACTTTATTTTAGAATGATTTTCGGATTTTAATGTTCCCACATTGTTGTTTTTAGAGGATAAGGTGACAAGGGTTCGCAATCCACCCATCCAGTATGGTTTGGACATGTTTAGGTCTTATATTTTACATTATCTTTCCATTTTATTTAAATCGCTAAATAATGAGGTCATCGCTGCATCATCATGATGTCATATATAATTTAATTTATTTAATGACTAAAACTTATAAAAAATACTATGATGTAGGAAATCTTTGTAGCTTTCCAATTACTTTTTATAGTCAAAAATATGACTTGTATAACCCCATGTAAAAATTGTTTTAGTTAAACAACTCATGTTTGTGACATTTTAATTTTAACATTAAATAAAAAGGTATTTATGTCATTTCCCAACCAAAGTGGCTCCATGGGGTCCCCAAGTTGATCCATGGATTTTCTTGGTCGTCCATGACACATCAAATGAGGGTAGGACATGTGTCTAGGTCATTTATCATTATTAAAACATTATTTTTACCTTAAATTACACTAATTACCTCTAATCGCGATTAAAAACTTAATAAGTTACTATTCACCAAAAAATTATTTTAATCCCATTGAACCACATTTTACTTCTCAATGAAAACCATGTATGTCGGATTTTTGAAATTCAAAACATAGAGGTGGCATTCATTCATTTAAAAGAAAAATCAGTTTCTTTAACTACCAAGTAGTGGTTTCACTATTCATCAAAAACTGAAGTTTTTCAGAAAAATACCAAAAATTCACCCTAAGCTATATTTGATATTCTGAACTAAAAAATGATTTATATTTAACAATATTCAAAACATATAAGTTTCATTAATTAATTTATTAATTAATTCCCGCTGTCAAAACAAATAGCGTGTTTTTATGAAACAATATCTATTAAAAGATTGACACTAGTTTAAGCCCAATTTCAAAGTGAAATTAATTCCAATGACCACTATTGGATTAAATGGTAAAAATATATTATAATTTCACATTAAAAACAATTAAAAATATAATCTAATCATATAAATAAATTAGATTAAAAAGCGGGTTTGAATTAAAATACAACATTTTCACTATTCATTAAAAATTGAACTTTTTTGGAAAAATACCAAATATTTACACAAAGTAAATTTTGATGTCCCAATTATAAAGAAGAATTTTATTTTGTCCAATATAACACATAAAATTGTCAAAAAGTGGATTTAAAAGAGGTTCTCCTTCAAAAGGAAGTTAATCGGCCTTTTAAAGAATATTAGAATGTCTACGCTTAAAATTGGATTCATTCTCATTTTTAATCCTCTAACATTAATTGTAAAGAGTAAAAATATTTGACAAACATATATAATCATTTTTTAGTTAGTTCTGTTCATTCTCTCCATTACAACGGCTAGTCATTAACTACTATTTAAAATAATATTATTTTATTATTAGAGTGCAACGTAAGATTCCAAGAAACTTGTTGTTGCGTATGGGGTACGCCATCGAGCATAGAATCCCCTTTAAAGTAATATTAATATTTTATTCACAAATATGGATAAATATAAAGATTTCATATTCATTATTTACCTACGGTGTTATACCCTCAACCACATAGAGGACCCATTGGGTCAACCCCATGGGTTGGGCCATCACAGGTATCCCGTAATGAGTCATTGGGGTTCTCAGTGTGCATATTGCATGCTTAGTTTTTCAGGGCTCATGTATAATTCCCACATAGCATGCCCACTAGGTGCCTTGGTATCGCTAGGTAGCTCTCTATGATGAAGTCCTGTGTGTGTGAATAGTGCAACCGGTGGTAATCTCCAATAACCAGCTCGAATAGTGGATCAACACTACTTGTATTTTATACCAATCAACCTCGGGATCTCTAAATGGATGTGGGATATGGTTTTAGTTTCACTGTTCATTATAGTTTAAAAAATTAGAAATAAATCAGTCTAATAAATCATTTTAATCACTTCTATTATATCTCATTATATCACCCACTTATTTTATATTTAACTCCCACGAGTCATAGTGTTAAAAAATATGTTCAAATTTTTCCTCACTCGTGGTTTTATTTTCATTGGTTCATAGCCCCACATGCTTGTAACAATCAAGCATCTTCCAGTTCTCCCACTACTCACCATTAATCATTATATTTCACATGTTTGATCCCCCTCGGATGGTTTCAATAATGGTGACACCATTTTTCTACAATGGTGGGATATTTTATTCCACTAGGAGAAAAATGAGCTATCATACTCTGCTTTTCTACAATTACAGGTCTAATAGTAGCTTCTTTGATTTTATACTTTTGGAACAAAAAATCGATAAACATCATTAATTTTTTTTCTTATTCTTTGTTTCTTATTTTCTTTTCTATAGTTTCTTTGGATAATTTTTAGTCTTCCACTATTGTACTTCACTATTGGTAGCACCACCATCAGGTGCATAGTAACTTTGTAGAAGCTTCTTCAAGCTCCATAATAGCTCTTCTCCTCTTCCCTAAAGTGTTGTAGGATTTTTATATATTCTCTATTTTTCTACCATTGGAAATCCAACTATAGAACATTCCAGTGTTTTGGAAGTGGATTTACACTATCCCAGCTTCACATTGAGACTTATCATCAATCTTGTCTTCTTCTCCTTCGAAGTATCTCTTCATGTTCTTATTCATTATAATTAGTTTATCAAAAAATATCATCATTTCCAGATTTAGAAGTATCTTTTTCAAATATCCAAGGGATCTTTTCCTTTCTTGTTTGTTGCTAATTAATTATTCAATGTTTTAAATGATTTTATTAATTTTTAGCAGTATATTGTTGTATATGTTTTTTCATTCTGATGGTCGGAAGAGTTTTTATTATTCCACCTTTGGACATCTCCAATGTTATATCATCTAACACCATTGGTCATCCAATGGTAAAACTGTTTTCTTTATTCTCATAAAGTCTTCTGTTGAATAGTTCCATGGAAATATTAATATTTTTATATTCTTTAATTATTTTTTGATTCTAAATGCAATAGTAGATCATTTACAGCAATATAAGAACAAGCTACCATTCTCTATTTTTTTATTTTTGGGCATCCAATGTTATTGGTAGCTTATTTATTCCACCATTATCTATTGTTCCATTGATTCACACCAATTTTGGTCAATCTACCACCATCAATTTTAATCCACGATTAGTTAAAATTTTATTTCTCAAATTTTTATTTCTTATCTTCATTGATGAAATTAAAATAATAAATTTTTAAATTTTTTTATTATATTATGTTCAAATTTAATTGAAAAAGGGAATAAAAATCATTAAAGCATTGTTTTATGTACACTTATACATGCAGATTGAAACTCATGTGATGCTCTATTTTACTATAGATCTTATATTTATTAATAATCTTGAATATTATTATATTACTTTCAATTATTTATAAATGTGAATTGTACTCATTTTTTATACCATTTATTTTAACTATTATACTTAAAATATTAAATGATTTATTTAAATATTTCAGGAAGAAATATAAATCCTTATTGTACACTATTTTTCAGCAAGGATTTAACAAATTAAGTTAATTGTAATTTTTTTAATAGTCTAACAATTTTCATTCAGATATTGGACATAGACACCCTCATAATAGATCTTTATTTTAATGATCTTGGAGATATATTCATGGAATAAGACATTTAAAAGTGAATAACCTTTGAAATATAACTTATGACACATCCTCAACACATTCTTGTTGCTCTCAATTTTTCATGAAATTCTATGAATTATTTACTGTATTTTTGGATCATAGAAGGACTTAAACTTCGATATATATTCCTTCCATGTGATCAGTGATCATCAAGATTCAACATATTCCACATTTCTGATCATCTACTAATTTTGTTGTATTGGTTTTTATTCATGTTATCTTTTTTCCTTTTATTTGTATTTATTTGAGTTTGGTTTATACTTTTCCCAGTCAAAGGAAATATATACTTAATCTGGTTATTCCACCACCTAAAAGGAAGTGTAGGTTTTGACTCCTAAACAATTATTAAGTAAATAGACAAGTTTAGTCTCCTGTATAGAAAGGGTCATACATTTGGTTTCTTGTAAAATTTAGGGTTGGTAAAAAGGTTCTCATGCCATTAAATGTGATATTCCTATTGGGTACCAATCTACTTGAGGAGTAGAGCTGGTTGGGGTTTGGACTAGGATCTTTGTGATATAAACAACTATAGATCCTTGTGTTTTTTATGCTCTACTTCATTCCAATAATATTTCTCTTACTATATATTTTTATTTTATATACTCTAATTGTTTTTTTCATTCAATTTTCAAAATGTATATTCACAGTTCCCCCTCTTTCTGGTCATATTTTACATCACTAATGACCCAACAAAATTTTCCACATAACTATCCAAGAGTCATATATAATAATATGGAATTTATTTTTCTACAATAAATAATCATAGATTGTTTTTTCTTAAATTTTTATAATTTATGATGAAATATTGTTGTTGGATAACAAAGAATATGATGAGTTCAATAGGTTTCATCATTTTAGTGTGAGATTATTTAGAATAATTCCATATTATATTTGGTAAAACATTATACTCAATGGATAATTTTCTTTATTATTGATAAATGGCATCAAAATCATCATATATAACATTTAGATCAAACCTTGAGTAGGGGAATCTTAATATAATAAGATTTGAAAACTGACAAGTTAAGAAATGTTCTTATATAAGAGAAATTTTATGTGTTAGAGAAACACCTTCATTAGTAATAAATCATTGATGTTAGTCAACACGTCAATCTAGAAGCTTATAAGAACCATAAAACAATTCAGTTAATATTTCAAGGGAATTAGATGAAAAATGACATATGTAAGTTTATTCTCTGATCATACACTCAATGTGATTGAATGTTCTAATGAAATTGTGAGACTAAAGATATCCTCTAAATCTTCTTAAGGGTTATGAATTCATTTTATTTTCATTAATGGAAATATTTATACAAAGAAAATTATTTCAAGAAAATTTTATTCAAAATTATGTATGTTTTAGGGATGGATGAACTTGGCATGTAAAATATAGGTTCTGATGATGGTTTTCTTATAAAAGTGTGTAAAATTTATGACTGATTGAATAAATGATAATTTAAAAGTAATTTTTTTTTCTTATAGTGGACATTCAAGGTTATTAAAATCTAGATAAATTTTAGTTGAATAATGATTCCACTAAATGAAATTGTTCTGAATAATTGTATGAGTTTATGAAAATCCAAGGAATATCATTTCAAGTATCAATTTTATGGAAATCAATTACTTATTTTTAAATGGTATATAGAACTGAATGTATAATTTACAATTTTTTTAAATATACATGTTTATAAAATGACTGGATATATTTATATGTCATGTAGTTAGAATTCAAATGATTAGGCAAAAGAATAATTAATCATGGATCAGATACACAGAAATTTATCATTTATAGATGGATCTATCTAAAAAGAAGTTCATCTTCATATCATTTATATTATACGATATATATGATTGTCTAAAAAATATTTTTATGAACAATATGAGATAAAATTTTTAATACATGTATTTTATGATTCATAAAATTCTATAATATGTTTGTAAAGGATACAATATTAAAAAAAATGTTTTATACTGGATAAAATTGTTTATGAAAATGTATGTTAAAATATAAGGAATGAGATTTCACGACAATAAATGCTATTTCTGAAAGAATAATACTCTTTTTATGAAACTTCTATGAAATCATGGAATACCATATTATATATTTTAGATAATGGATATAAATATTATTTCTTCAATACAAATATTGTTTTATATTTTAGCAAGACATTATAAGAAAAATATTGTGTCTCATAGAAAATTTTGATTATATTTGAAAATAGTATGTTTAATGTTGAAAAAAATGGATTATTCTAGTTAGAAAATCCATTGTGAATTTCACTTAATATCATAAAACTATTTAAAATCCATTGGTGTTGTAATAATATACATTGATACCTTTAAACCCAAAAATTTCAAGGGAAAATATCAATTGAAAGGGTTCCAATAATGATTATAATTAACATAGGAAGAGTGAATTGTATAAAACTAATGTTATTAAAATTATAACATTTAGTGTTGTGGACTTAATATGATTAAATATGTTTAAAGAGTTCGACCAAAGGAATTTTATTTCAATGTTTAACAATTTTTCAATCTATCTTAGTTCATAAATGTTACATAAAAATGAGTTATGTGAGATTATTTTATTAGATACTCATAAAGAGATATAGTTATAATTTAATTGGGATGTAATAAGTTTGATAAAATATGTGAATGTGTGTCAAATGTAAGGCTAGTCAATAAGTCTATCACATGTGATATTTTAGATAGGCTTTTTTGTATGGTTTCAATAAGTATTATTAATGTAATTTAGTAATATGAATGTTATCCTTTTTTACCAAAGTATATATCCACCTTATAATTATTTTGTACTAGTTTCATATATATGTGTATATATTATAAAGATAAATTATAATTAACCTCCCAAAGTATGACATTATGTTTTCCCTAACCTATGTGAGATTACCCATCCATGATAGTTTTATCACTAAGATGGGGAGGGGTGAAGTAGTGATATATTTTTATTTTATGTTTAAATACTTATAATATAAATTTCACATCATTTTAAATATTTATTTCCATGCAAAAAAAAATTAAAACACACATCCATAAGAACACAAGAAAGTAAAATGATCAATACTCAACAAGAGTATCTAGTCTTTATTACGGTTCAGAAATAATCCAGTACCACACAATCCACTAGAAAAAAATCCTTTTGTGTGGAATAAAATAATTAGAATGTTCCCTTACACTTGTATAACACTATGTAAACAATCCAATAGTGCATGTGCTCCTCATAGAAAAAATGATGTAAAAAAGTTTAGGGTGCTTCTTGATCCACTTCCACAAATTTGATCTTTCAAAACAATTCTTCTATTTCCTACCTAGAAGCTAGTAAAAATTTCATAGAATTCATAATGATACTTAGTCTGATACCTCTGTCTAATTTCCAATTTCTCATAGACCTGATTTTATGCTCTTTGAATGCTCTGTTCACTTAAACTGGGTATTCAAAAGGGCTATTTGTGAATCTCCCTAGTGAAGCACCCTCATGAAGCTCCCTCACATAGCTATCTCAGAAAGCTTACAACTATCATGAAACACACTACCATCATGGAACCACCTTTATTTCATGAATATCACTTAGTTTTTATGAGGTACCCAACTTTTGATTGGATTTTTTTAGCCTTCACTAGTTCATTTAAATCTGATGATGATCAAAACATTTAGTTGGTTATCAAAGGCTTCACATATTTTTTTGCATGAACCACCTTCGCAAGTCACCTTCACAAACCAAGAGTCTTAAGATATTTTTTTTAATTATTTAATCTTTTACAATGGGTCTAGTAGTCTCTTTATTGGATTTTTGTCTGATTCCAAAAGCTTCAAGCCTTGTCAACACCTTTTTTCAGAGCTCTCCCATTTACTTTGTGGTTATCTCTTTTTTCAAAAATATCTAGGACAATTATTTGTTGTGAAGCTTTTCGTAATCATAGATATATATTCCAATACTTCAGGCACCATGAGGATCCTATTTTCTTAATTGTAGTGATCAATGTCAGAATCTTCATTCCTTCATGAAATACTATTTGTAAATCCCATTTCATGAAACTCATTCCTTTACCATATTTTCATTAGGACTTCTATAAAATTCATTTTTCTCTTCGAGATGCTTTTAATTTTCATAATCGTGGAGATTTCTGTCAGAATATTCATGCCTTCATGAAACACCCTTTGTGCAGTCCATCTTCACAAAACAAATTAATTTTCCCTATTTTTATAAGGCCTTAATGAATATCCATGTTTCAAAATGCTTTCAATATTTAGAATTTTGGACCCCAAATTTTTTTAAAACACTAGGAAACATCTCCATCTTAAAAATTTTATTTCAGTAAAATCATCCACGTTGATTCATAGTTATCTGGAAGCATATTTCATTCCAATCAAACTAGAAACCTATTGGCAGCACCTTTTATCTCACTTTCCTTCATAAGTATTTAATCACATGTTCTCCAAATAACTTATGTTATTTTTGAAATATAAACCATAAAAGTATCATCATATTTTCCAAGTAAAGTATTGTAAGTTCCGTGTCTTCCACTTTTACAAAGTGAAGTTATTTCATTTATTATCAAACCTCCTTGTAAAAAAATTTACCTAAAAATCATACTCATCCTTATTAGCTTGGTCCTAACAATCTATCCATTTGGATTTTTTGTCAACCAAGATTCATAAATCACTAATCTTTGTATCCTGAAGCAATGGATTACTTTTCAATAATTCTAAGCCTGTGTGTAACTCTTTATAGAAAAAAAAATTATTGACATAAAAAACAGTGATGTCCAAAATTAGTGACTCTTTTCTTCCTCATATGTCTCTATTTCTTCAAATTTCTTGGAATACAAAAAATTAATTTCCTACAACAACTCCAACAAATAGTTAGAATAGTTCACACACTAACATGTTGGATTCACAGCTTACCCAAAAATTCCCCTTTATGCATTCTACCTTAAGGGTAGATTTATGAAATAGTTCTCCCCCTTTAAAACATTATCAAAAGGAAAGAAGAGAGAGGGTATAAACACACATACCACAACCTTGATGAGAAAGAGGATGGATTCCCATGTTCAACCTTAATTTATTAAATGTTTCCTTCGGTAAAGTTTTAGTGAATATGTTAGCAACTTCTTCCAATGTAGGGATATACTCCATATTCAATTAATTTATCTCCACAATCCTTTTAATTTAATGGTACTTTATTTCAATATGTTTTGAATGAGAATGTTGTACCAGATTCCTTGAAAGATTTATTTAACTTTTATTGGCATATCCTAAAAGATAAGGTAAATTTACTTCAAAAAGTAAGTCTTCTTGCTGATTTTCATCCACATAAGTTGGGTAGTATCTTGGGTAGTAGATACATACGTAGATTCAGCTATTCTAACAGTCATTTAATTATGTTTCCCTGTATGCCAACTAACACAAAATGTTCTTAGAAATAATGCCCCATCAGATGTGCATCTTATATCATCAACCTGTCCCACCCAATCAGCATCTGAATACCCAAACAGGTCAATACATTATGATCTATAAACTATTCCTTTCATAAAACTAATATTCCCTAAGCAAGTATCCAACTTGGAGTACCATACCCTCAAATCTTGTTTTAGTCCATAAAAGGATTTCTTCATCCTGCACACTTGAATTTAATGTTTCTTCAAAACAAACCCACATGGTTTTTCAATGTAGACTTCCTCATCAAGATCCCTATTCAAAAAATGAGGACTTTACATCCATTTGAATGATTTTTTAACTTTTTTGTGTATCAGTAGTAAGAAATATTATTACTGTTTCTAATAATTCAACTATATAAAAATTCTAATCATGGTCAACTACATTAATTTTTGAGTAACCTTTTCATATCAATCTGTCCTTGTTTCTAATCACTTCACCTTATTCATTCAGCTTTTTTTGGAAAGCTCATTTGGTACCAATAACATTTTTTTTTATCTTTTTTGGTTATGAGTTACCAAGTATCAATCTTTTATATCTAATAAATCACTTCATTCATATATTGAACCCATTCTAGTTTCTCAAATGATTCATTCACATAGTTCGGTTCGACTTTTGAATACCAAAATGTGTGTCTAACAACTTTTGAAGTTCTTCTAGTTTGAACCTCTTGATGTTGATCACCAAAAATGTTCTAAGCCAATACTATATTCCTTATCCTAGTATTATTTATTTTTGTTTCATCCTCATCACTAGAAATAACTAAGTCTGATTCTTCTCTTTGAGTAGGATTACCTCTGTCGTCATCCATATCAGAATTATTAACAAAACTTTTCTTATCCTCCTCAAATTCTATATCACCATAAGTCTATTTGTCTTATTTCAAATTTTCAACAACATTAACATCAAGAAAATAAAAAATTATTTCTATGTATTTGTCAATAAAAATTTATACTCTTCCTTTTGGAGCATATACAAGAAAAATTCCATATGCATCTCTCTTCTCAAACTTTCCAAGGATTCTACCTTTCTTCTTTATAACTCATAGACTACCAAAAAAAAGTAATTGTTTCAGAATTGTAATTTTTCTATAAAAAATTTCATATGGATTCATATATGAACTTGGTGTATAGAAACATCATTTTTTATTTATACTATAGTAATCATGGATTGCCTCAAATAGTAAAGAAAAAGACAGTGTTCAAGAAAAATAATTCTCCCCATTTCTACCAGACCTCTAATCATTCTTTCAGCAACCTCATTTTGTTGTGGTGTGTCTAGTGAACCAAACTACTATTAAATTCCATGTTCATCAATATAAAATTAAAATTATTCATTTTTTTACTCACCATCATTATCATTTCTCAACTTTTTCACTGAATATTCACATTCCTTTTTTGATTTCCTCCTGAAGCTTTTAAAAATATTCATAGTATCTGACTTGTGTCTCTTATACATAACAAAAGTAATATGAGTGAATTAATCAATTAAAGTGATGGTGTACTTATCTCTATTTGTTTATTGTTTTATCATTGTCCCAAATAAATCAAAATGAATAAGTTCCAGGGGAAACTTTAAACAAATGTCATCATTCTTATGCACAGAATTTGTAATCTTTCCTTTTTGAAAAATAGTACTAAAATAATATATTCTTCTTGAAATATCAAGAATATATTCTACAATATCTAACATTGATAAATTACTTTTTTTATCAGACATGTGTGTCCCAGACATTAATGACACAAATTATTTTCTTCCACCATTCCAAAGTAACAAGAGTTTTTTTATTTCACCAACTTCAAAAAAGTTTTCTTTTTTACATTGGCCTCTAGTAACTATCTTTCCATATTCCCCACTTTCATGAAAACCCCATATTTTATAAATATAAATTTTTTACCCTCATCAATAAATTTAAATCACTCAGTGGGTTTTGTTTTAACCCATCAACAAATAATGTTTTCCTATATTTTATCTTTTCTTTCTCAATGATGGCTGGTACATCACCTTTGATTCATATAGATTCACCATATTCGAATGAAAACATTAATTTTCTGAATTATTTCAAAATATTAAACAAATTTATGTATCCTTTCATATGATAAGAACACCCACTATCAAGAATCATAGGCCATTCTCTTTTTAGCGCTTTAAAAGAAGATTCAACAATAAGTTATTTTTCTTCTTCCTTTTCTTTCTTTACCTCCATTTTCTAAGAATTGTTATGAAAATTTTGTAATTATGGTAACAAAACAAGAAAACCCATATAAATATGTCTATATTGTTCACATATTTTAAAAATACTTTCCAATAGTTTGAACCTACTCACATCATTCACACCAACCTTCTCATATTTCTTCAAAACTACCTTCTATGATTTCTTATTTTGAGAGGATTGACTACCCCTAAAAACATGGATTACATAACCTATGGAATAGTAAAAAAGTTTTTAGTTTAACCAAAACATATTTTTAATATGTCTTAATCCACCACAATACCCCAAATATCCATTGAAAGAGTATTTTACTCTAAAATTTTCGGATTGACTAGTGTCGTGAGTATGATTCTCAACAACCTTCTTAAGAGAACATTGTTGACCATCAAGATTTTTGTTTTCTAAAAAAAACTATCTTCTTAAGCTCAGTTTTTTTCCTAGAATTAATAGAAACAAAATTTATAGAAATTTCTTCAAAGATATGATTTTTAGAAGCTTCTAATTCATTAACATTGTTAACCTTGTCCACATACATAACTTTCCCAGCTTTTATATTCTCAAAACCAATTCTATATTTTTTTCTCAAACTTTGAAGGTAAATTTAGTTGATAATTATTAGGTTCATCCTTACTATAACTTTCACTATATTCTGGGAAAGATTTTTTGAAACATATACCTCTTTGTTCACCTTTAGAAAGTTTTTATTGGACATGTTCTTTCTCTTCTTTTTTTTCCTTCAGCTAATTTCTAAATTTCATTATGATTCTTTTATTTCTCAAGATAATTCCTTAAATCATCATTTTATTTTTTAATCTTTTCATTTTCATTAGGAAAAACTTATTGATTTTTCTAATTTGGAATTTTTAATTTAACAACTTCATGTTTTCCTTCTCAGGACTTACAATTTTTCTCAAACATTCTTTCAAAAATTATTTTTGATGAGATTCATATTGATTTTTTTCTTATTCATAACTTTTTCTCTGGATATCTTTATTATTCACTTCTGTAATAAAGGTATTCCCTCCATATTTCTTAGAAAAATATTTTTGGATTCAACTTCACTATATTCTTTTTCTTTATCTTTATAAAAAATGTTTCTTCTTTTTGATATGAAGTACTTTTTATCCTTCCCTCTAGAAAAATGTATATCTTCATCACCCTATTTATTCCATGAAATTCTTCATCATCTGTCATCTTCTTCACTATCTTATTATTTCATTATTTGAGGGAAATTATCTGCAAAGTGGCCAATGCCTCCACATTCAAAACATTTCAATGGAATTTCCCTTCGTAATTTCTTGTACCCCTTCTCACATTTTTAGAAAATAATGAAAATATTCATCAAGATTTTTAAATACTATATTTTTGTAGCTAGATTCAGAAACATTATCTTCCTCAAGAGCCTTCTTAGAGGTTTCATTCTCAAAAACATTGAACGAAATTTCCTTACTAGCTTTTTTTACTCTTTATAGTCTTCGCAATTCTCATTTCATTAGTGTAGAAAGTGCTATGAAAATCATCCAGAGATAATGTTGTAGGGTTCTTGTCTTCCAATGATGAAGCTTTAGAATCAAATTTATCATAAGGATTTCCGAATATATTTTCAAAAACTGTAGAATCCTATAAATTCTCACCAATACATCTGGTAGTGTTGATAATTTCATTTACCGTAGTAATGAATTCCACCAACATATTCAAACTCACCCATTTTAAAATATTCCTACATGATCCTCTAGATTGGTAGTTTTTACTTCTTTGATTTTTTTTCCTTAATTTATTTTTTTCACTTTATCCTAAATAAGTTTAGTTATGATGACACCTTTCACTCTTAATAATTCAATTTCAGAGATTGATGAGAGTAAAAAAAAATTCACTTCCATAATTCTGAAAATTCTTCAATATGTATAAGAGGAACCAAGTCACCAATAGGAAGAAATCTATTTTTTTATTTATGAACATCATACCCAAGATACATAAGACAAGGAAATATTATACCCTTCTAGATATTATAGTTTTTACCATCAAAGATTGGAATCCCCTTATTTTTCACATAGTTCAGATTCTCCATCAAAACTTATATTAAAAATATCAGCAAAAAAATAAGGGAAACATCAGCTCTGATACTAATTTAGATTACCCAACCAGGATAGTTTTATCATTGAGAGGGGGAGGGTTGAATCAGTGATATCTTTTTCTTTTTTGTTTCCGTACTTATGAAACAACATTTTCCTCCTGTTAATGATTTTTTTCCCAAATAAAAAAAATTCATACACACATCCATATGAATATAAGAAATTACAAGGTTCACAACTCAACAAGGGTATCTAGTCCTAGGTATGGTTAAAAAGTAATCGAATACCACACAATACACTAGAAAACAATCATTTTGTGTGGAATGAAATGATTAAGAGGTTCCCTTACACTCATCTAGAATTATGTTAACAATCCAATAGTGCGTGTGCTATTTTTAGCACAAATGATGTAAAACACTGTTACGATGCTTCTTGATCCACTTCAATAAATTTGGCCTTTCAAAAAAGTTCTTCTATTTCTTACCCCAAAAGTTGGTAAGAACTTATTGTACTTTATAGTGATACATAGTCAGATACCCCAGCCTAATTTTCATGTTCTCTTGAACCCGATTTCATACTCTTTAAATAATATTTTCACATACACTGGTAATTCAAAACTTTCATTTGAAAATCTCCCTCACGAAGCTCCATCACAAGCTCCCTCACAGAGCTCCACCGGGAGGCTTACAACCTTCACGAAGCACACTTCCATCATGAAGGCCCCTTTATTTTTCAAATCTCACTTATCCTTTATGAAGCACTGAAATTTTAGTCTGTGTTTTATAACCTTATTTAATTCCATTAACATTCATGGTGTTCAAAGCACGAATTTGGTAATCAAATCCTTCTAAAAAATTGCATGAACCACCTTCATGATTCACCTTCACAAACAGAGGGTCTTAAGATCTTTGTTTATGTCTTGAAACTTTTCTAATGGGGGTAGAGGACTATTTTTAGGATTTTCCTATGATTCTACAATCTTCTGGACATATTAAAACCATTTTATGAAAATCTCCCACTATAATGTCCCAGTCCTGGGTGTCCCCCCAAAGTGCCCCAAACCCTGTTGGTCACATGAAATCAATCTCATTTCACCAAATTCCAAAGAATATTGAATAGAAAGAAGGGACAAGGTTTTATAATCGGGAAACTATGTACTCATTGGAAAAGTATACCTAGTAGAAAAAAAATAGTAAGAAGTATCAGAAGTAGTAATACAACACAACTGAAGTAAAGAGCGTAAGATTGATAGTAATAAAACAACTAGAGAATATATATATATATATATATATAATACATGTCATGTGTGTCTAGGAATGTATCCAAACAAGTAACATTGATAGAAATAAAATACTAAACCAAATTATATAAAATAATTAAACTCCAACAGCATAGCAAGGATCTTGGTCCCATGCTCTCCTACTCCAACAGCAATCAAGTACCAGATGAAGAAGGGTGATTTCCCTTGTCTATACCCACAACCATATAATCTATTTGGGCCCCAAATCATGACCCAAACATGGTCTGAGATGAATCCCAATAAGAAACCAACAAAAGATCTATGCCTCACTATTAGTGAATATATATAGCAGATAATATGTAGAAATCAAAAAATAAACTAGGATGTACTCAAAAGTAGACAATCATATAGTTTTCAATTACATTCATTTACATTTATTAATTATTCAAACTATTGAATAATGATTTCCTGGAATCTAACCTAAGGTCTATACCCCCTGGGTAATAGATGACAGATGTCACATAAGACCATCTAACAAACAAGTAAAACCGAGTCTAAGCATGTGCTTTGGCCTAGAAAACTCGTCACAACCATTAAATTATTCAAAAGAAACCCTCTAGGAAAGTTCTCACAGTATATCTTCTCTAGTTTAACATATCATCAATTCAATAAAAAAACCCTTTTGGAATGATCTCACAGTCTAATCCCTTTGGTCCCACATAACACTAAACATTTACCAACGACCACTTGTGCAGCTCTCACAGTCAATGCCCTAGGGTCCAGTATTAATTTAATAATGACCCTTTGGGTAGCTCTCATGGCCTAACCCCTTTGGTCTATGACCACCTGTAAGCTCTCACAGTCATTACCTCTAGGTCAACAAAAAACAAATTATACATAAATGACCCTACCTTGGGATTATCTCATAGTAAAATTCTCGTTTGTCATACATTCACAATGTAAATCACATGCATCTCATTTAATCAGTAACTCCATCCTAACAAGATGAGGCATGGAAATTAATGTGTTCCTAATAGGAATTATAGACCAAACGGCCATAATCAAATCAAATAAGGGAAACACACCCATAAACAATGTATAAAATCTTATTCATAAGCAATAACCCTTTCTCAAACAAACAAACCATAGAAGGTATTAACTAGGGTTAAATCCAAAATATGCAATACCCCAAACATGGGTATTCAGTACTTTAAGCATATATAATCCAAGGATAATCAAATAATGGCACAAAAAACCTATATTGGTCTTTTGCAATCAATACTTCAGAATGTCGGCCCTTGAATCGTCCTAGAATGATGTAGATATATAAATGGGTAAAAATTATCATCTTTCAAATACCCATGAGAGAGGATGAATCAGGAAGAAGGGTTCTAGGGAAAGAGAGTACTCACTGGTGGGAATCCAACGCACCCCATGATGTCTCAATCAGAGGATTGATGAAGAATCAGTAGGGGGCCGAATTACTTCAGCGGTCCATCATACTCCTGTATGAATTGAGGGGAGAAGAATATATTTTAGAAGATGAGACGTGAACCCGCACTGATTTATCAAATAAAAAAGAAAATTAAATGGTGTGTTTATTTAATGTACATGTTGTGTACTAGCCTCTACCGGCCCCCTATTTAGGTAGTCCACCATGTCACCTACACGGCTGTATACTCAGCCGTTACATGGCTAGTACACAGTTTTACGTGGAAAATGGGTACACAGAGTGTACTCTTATGTAAACGATGTAAACGTAGACAATTACCAATTCATCATTTTTCCTCCAAAACAACCCGAAATAATGATCCATACCTAAAGTGAAGATTTGGGAACTTAAAAAGTTCCCCCTTTAAAGAAATTTATCCCCAAATTTCCCTTCCAAGGGTGGCTAAGAAGAAACTTCAAACAACTCAAGCCACTGGGATCGTACATTGGCCTCTCTCTGCCAAGTATCATCCTATACTCGCATGTTCTACCATAGCACCCATACCGTAGGAATAGAATAGCCACAGAGAACCTTCCTATTGCAATCCACAATCCAAATTGGGTGCTCCTCGAAGGATACATTCACCTCTAAATCAACCTCCTCAGCTTGAAAAACATGATACGGGTATGAAGAGTAACGTTATAGCTAAGAAACATGAAAGAAGTCATGCATATCCTAGTGACTCCAAGGTTATAGCAACTGATTGAAAACCGGGATGACTCTCTCCAAAATCTCAAATGGCCTGTTATATCTTGATGAAAGCTTCCTTTATCTCCTAATCCTCCTGTGTCCCAACCTCAGTATGACATGTAAGAAAACAAGATCACTAACCTCAAACTCTGGAGTTCTTCTTCATCGATAAACATAATATTTATAGCGATATTGTGTAGTATCCATCCTCTTCTAAATCATCTCCACTTTCTCAGTGGTCTCCTCGACAAGATACGTTCCCAGCATAGTTACCTCTCCTGCCTCTAGCCAACATAGGGGTGATCGGCATGGCCTATAGTACAAAGCCTCACAATGAGCCAAATGAATTGTCTCTTGAAAACTATTATTGTAGGAAAAATCCACTAGGGGTATGTATCTCTCCCAAGATCCCCTTAAATATGGGAAGGATAATCATAGAATTCCCTCCAAAACTAGAATTGTGCACTCAGACTGACCATCAATCTAGGGATAGTATGTTTTACTTAGAAGTAACTATGTACCGAAAGCCCTATGTTGTCCCTTCCCGACATACGAAGTAAAATGGGAGTCCCTATCTAAAATGATAGACTGTGGAACCCCATGAAAATGCACAATATCTCGGATGTACATCCTTCCAAGCTCTTCAATACTGAAGGCTACTTTAATTGGTAAGAAGTGCACAACCATCATGACTTTGTCAAAAAACAACCCCAACCACATCATTCCCTCAAGGTGACCTTAATAAACCAATTTCAAAATCCATCGTCACATCTTTCCATTTCAACAAGGGAATGGGTAACTACTGTAAAATCCCTTTTGGTCGCAGATGTTCCGCCTTCACCTACTGATAGGTGTGACATCTCAGAACAAAAGCAGCAACATCCCTCTTCATTCCTGGCCACCAATACTGATGGTGTAGATCTCGATACATCTTGGTGAAACCAAGATGAACTTCCCAAACTAATGAATGAAAATCACACATCAACTCTTTTCATATGTCTTCTAACACCCATACACATCCATGAAAACACAAAACCTCATCATCGCATACAATCCACCTAGGAGTAGGTTCCTCACCTGATAGACTCTACCGTAGGACTAGGCCTTCAAAATCTGATAGATGCCTCATTAACACTCGATCTAGAAGAGTATAGGTAACAACTATATAAGAAATAAACATCTTCCCATGTCTATCATGAACCTCCAAATGCATCTCAAATAACATATCAATAAGCTTCCACTCACTGTTGGCCTCTTGAACTGCCCGTATTTAAGTCTTTTTACCCAACGCATCAGCCACTACGTCGCCTTTCCCAGACTGTAGGCAAGATCAATGTCAAAAGTTTGAAGTTACTCAACCCACCTTCATTGTCTCAAATTTAGATAATGCTGAGTAAATATATACTTGATATTTTTTGGTCATTGTATACCAAACAATTCTCTCCCAAAAGATAATGTCTCCAAAAGGGAAAAGTTGGAACAACTGAAGCGAACTCAAGATAATGTGTCACGTAATTCCTCTCATGTTTCCTCAACTGCCAAGACCTGTACATAAAAAATCCTTCCCCCTGCATAAGTACTACTCCCAGCCTGATACCGGATGCATAACGGTAAATAGTGTAACTCTTTCCCAACTATGAAAAAATTAGTATCAGTGCGGAATTCAATCTCCATTGCTTCTCATGAAAGGATGAATCACGAGAATCTATACATGTGTACTTCACACCCTTCTTATCCAGGCTCATTAGTGGTGTTTATAAGTATGAGAAGTCCTGTATAAAGTGCTTTTCGTAACCATATAGCCCTAGAAAACTCTGTACCTCAAAGACATTCTTCGGTTTCTCCCAGGAAACTGATTCTCTCACTTTCTCTAGGTCTACAAATACTCTTGTCTCTAAGATAACATGACCAAAGAATTTAATATAGTCCATCCAAATGTGGCATTTTTAGAATATAGAATATAAATGATGATCTCTTAGTATACTCAATACTAACTTGAGATGGGTAGCATGGTCACGTCGAGTGTGAGATTACACTAATATATTGTCCATGAAGTCTACCATAAAATAATCCATGTAAGGATGGAACACTTTGTTCATTAGTACCATAAAAACTACTAGTGCGTTCATGTGAGTGAATGGCATAACCAAATTCTATTATAGACCATACCTTCTCTGGAAATCTGTATGAGGTATATCTGAGGTTCAAAATTACAACTGATGATAACCGGATCTCAATTCAATCTTCGAGAACGCCCGATCTCCTCGAAGATAACCAAAGAGATCATAAATACTCGACAAGGGATATCGGTTATTAACCATAAATTGGATCATCTTCTGATAATCCACACAGTGTATAAGGGTAACATTCTCCTTATTTACAACAAGGATAGGTGAACCCCAAGGAGAATCACTGGGTCAGATGAATCCCTTCTCTTGAAACTCCTCTAACTACTTCTTGAGCTCATGTAACTCCGGTGTAGCCATCCTATATAGATGAATGGACACTGGTGTTTCTTATGGAACAAGATAAATAAAGAAATATACCTCTTTATCTGGAGGTAAACCTATAAAGTCTTCTAGAATGACGTCTCTGAAAAAATCCACCATAGGAGGAAAGTCTATCTTTGAATTCCCCTGGTCATCTCAATATAAACGATAAATCTGGGTTTTAATTCCTCCAAACCCATGATACTCAGGTCCAACTCTACTCGCCTACACATCCCATTCATCCTTGTATAGAAATGACCCTCCCTCTGGTGATGGGAAACTTTCCCTGTGGCAATAGCAGTCAATAAAGGCCTAAAAAGAGACCAACCATCCCATTCCAAGAATGACATCAAGGCCTATCATATGTAATAAATAGAGGTCCCACAAGAAGTAACACCCACCAACCTCAATATGGAACTCCTTTCAATACTGTACACTAGTTGTCCAAATCCCAAATGGAGTCTCTAGAATCATAACATATTCATATGTAAACATACAGAGCCCAAGGTTCTCCAAAATGGAAATAGATTTAAAAATATGGGAAGCCCATGTATCAAAAAGATAAAAATCTAAAACTAAGGTAACTAGAATTGTACCTCTAACCATATAGGTTCTGGGATCCTAATCCTTCTAATATTTCTCCAACGCAAAAGTCTGACCAGTACCACGGCCCTGCAACCTTGCCTGGCTACCTAGAGCTGATCCACCCTACTATCACTAAAAACCTACCATCTGGATACTATGGCCACAAACACCTCCTCAAACCAAATGGCCTAACGAACTATAGTTCCCTAACAGACGAGAAACTAGTGGTCCTTCTCCTGAACATCGATTCATAGTAGATCCCCTCTCACTCGCTACTAGTGAGAACATCAAGGAAAAAAATTATAGATGGCCCATCTTGCAACAATATAATCACTCGACTGGGTCTTTTGGGAAATGTTGTCTCATTTGTCCACCCTTCCAGCACTGGTAGAATACCACCTAACTAACTAAATAAACATTGTGTGAAATCTTCCTATGGCGCTTCCTGCTATCTGTTGAATGAGTACCATCCATGGATGCAGAACCAACCTAGATTGCAGCTCCCAACTCCCTCAGATTGTACTCTGTAATCAGCTCTTGGTTCACTATAGCTATCACCGAATTCATCTTAAAAATATTCACATGTGATCATATTTCATGACTGAGACCATCCTCAAATTTCCGGTCCAATGATAATTTGTCACCTCCAAGAATAGTTTCAAAGCACAGAAGCTCTGTAAAACAAGAACAGTGATCCATCACTGAAAGACCGCCCTACTCTAAATGGTTGAACTGTCTTGCTCAATCGGCCCTCAAATTCATAGTGTAGAAGTAGTAATATAAGGTCCCATGAAACTATTCCCAATCCATATCCTGATGAATTCGTTCATGTGAGATAACATCCCACTATCTCTTAGAGGAATCACATAGAATGTATGTAGCGAGCTTCACCCTCCTCTCTGGAGGTGTCTTCAAATGTTCAAACATATAAAGCATGGCCTCCAACCATGACTATGTAACATATTGTCCTCTATCCCTTGAGAATTTGGGAGTATTTTTCTACTAGAACACCCGAATCTACTATTCCATAGTTGAGGTAGGATGTGGTGCTCCTTGGAATGTATGTATCATCCTAAAAAAGCCTTCACGGAACTATGCATCAGCACATTCATTTGGTATAAAAGTTGGTGCTAATAATGTCACAATGGGAGGATATATTGGTAGTACCTAATCTAACATTTTTTGTGTACGATCATCGCCCTTCACCTGGCGTACAATCAGAGGACGTCTTGGTGACATGACACTGCAAGGCCATGTGCACACCTCAGTTCAATATTATCAAGGAAAACCACAAAGAAGTGGAGGAAGAGTATAAGAGAAGTAAAAAATTAAAGTTTTACAAAACATGGTTACATGGTGTGTATAAATACCACATGTTGTTGTCCCTTTGACCTTTAACATGGGCATATACCTCTGCCAATCTTGGTTGTGTAAGACCCCTACACATGGCATGTTCTTCTTGAGACACGACAAGTACTTGAATTTTCCCTCCTTGCGCAGGTCCCTCTACAATGATAAAACTACATTGTTCTCTCCTACTGTAAAACCACATGGCATGTTCACCCTAAACACAGTGTGTACTACTTAATTTATAACCACCTGTTTTATTGTTCACACATCCAGATTCACGGTTGATAACTACATGGAGTATAAAAATTAGACACGGTGTGTACAACCTATGTTTCATCCACCTGTATTTTTGGTCACACAGCTAGACACATGGTTCATTACAACACGACATGTACTCCTGGTACATTGAATGTTCCAACAATGATTTCCCAATCTCGTGTCTCTTCTCACACATTCAAGTCACACTGTGAACAACTACATGGCATGTACATGTAGTATACAACATGTACTTAAGAAAATTAAACTCTTCCAAAATAGAAAAATGTATGGAGTGTGTTCATAACACCACATGCTGTGTTTTCTAGGATTCTAGATAGTAAGCCTCTAAAAAACCTCAAAAACCCTTAAAACATACACTTTTATCCAAGGAATGACAAATTCTGACCAGTGAAAGCCCATACTCCCACGAATCAATGTCTTGCATCCTTATTCATATTATAACTTGAAATAATTCAATTTAAGTTCAAACATGATCCACAAAATTCTGATCAAAGTGGGCCCATAACCCATAGTTCGGAGGATAGAAACCTCTCTCTGATACCACTTTGTAACATCCCAGACCCAGGTACCACCACAAAGTTCCCCGAACCCGATTGGTCACATGACCTCAAGAGAATTTATTCAAATGCCAGTGGCTGTCGAATAGTAGAGAGGGACAAGTTCTATTAATGGGTAAACTATGATCTCTTTGGAAAAGTATACACATTAAAAAACAAATAGTAAGTAATTGAGAAAGTAGTAATAACATACAAAAAAAGGAAACAGCAGAACATTGATAGTAATAAAACAACTAAAGCATATAAATATATATATATGATGCATTTCACATGTGTCTAGGAAATAATCCAAACAATTCACAATGATAGAAATTAAATAATAAAAAAATTACATAAAATCAATAAATTCCAATAGCATTGCAAGCCTCATCTTGTTCTCATTCTCTCCAGCTCCAACTGCAATCAAGTACCTAATGAAGAAGGGTGCTTGCCCTTATCTATACCTACAACCATATAATATTTTTAGGCCCAAAATCTTGACCCAAATAGGGTGAGAGATGAATCTCAATAGGAAACCACCAAAAGATATGTGCCTTACTGTCAGTGAATATATATAGCAGGTAATATGCAGAAATGAAGCAATAAACTTGGAAGTACTCAAAATTACACAATCTTACAATTTACAATTACATTAATTTAAATTTATTAATTATTAAATCCATTGGATAATGAAATCTCGGGATCTAGCCTAAGCTCTCTACCCCCTGTGTAATAGGAATATAGATGTCTCATAAGGCTATATAACAAACAAGTAAGACTCAGTACAAGCTTGTGATTTGTCGAGGCAGACTCATCACAACCATTCAATTATTCAAATGAAACCCTATGAGAAAGTTCACACAATCTAACCCCTCTAGTTTAACATATCATAAATTCAAAAAATAACGACCGTTTGGGAATGATCTCATAATATAACCCATTTGGTCCCATGTAACACTAAACATATACATAAAACCGCTTGGAATGCTCTCACACTCAATACCCCTAGTCTTCATAGCAACAACACAAATATAATGACCACCTGGAATCTCTCACAGTCAATTCCAAAGGTTCCAACATTAATTTTATAAAAAACCCTCTAAGTAGCTCTCATGATTTAACCCCTATAGTCTATGACCACCCATCATCTCTCATAGTCAATTCCTATGGGTCAAAATAACTACAAATTATACATAAATGACCTTACCTCGGGAAGCTCTTGAAGTCAAATTTACCTTGGTCATAGTTCCCCAATGTCAATCACAAGCATCTCATTTAATCATTAACTGTATACTAACAACATGACACATGGAAAACAAAGAAAGACTAACAAGAATCTAGACCAAATGTCCATAATCAAATCAAATAATGGAAATACACCCATAACCAATGTATAAATCCTTATTCATAAGCAATAACCCTTTCTCAAATAAATAAACCATAGCAGGTATTAACCATGGTTAAATATCAAAACATGCAATACCCCCAAAAATGGAAATTTGTTAATTTAAGAATATATGATCCAAGAAAAATCAAATAAAGGAACAAACCACATACCTTGATGTTGTATGATCAAAACTGTTGAACATCAGCCCTTGAATCGGCCTAAAATGATGTACATATACAAAAAGGTTAAAAATGATCATTCTTGAAATACCCACAAGAGAGGAAGAATCATGATGAAGGGATCTGGGTAAAGAGAGAACTCAGTGGTGGGAATCCAATGCACCAGGAGACATATCAATTATAGGTGAGATGAAGAATCCGGTGGGACTTGAATTTCTTTGGGGTTCTGTCACTTTCATGTATGAATTGAGGGGAGAAAAAAGTATTTCCTAAGATGAGACACGACCCAGCACTAATTTATCAAATAAAAAGATAATTACATAGTGTGTTCATTTAATGTACATGTCGTGTACTAGCCTCAACCATCCCCCACTTTAGGCGGTCCACTAGGTTACCTACATGGACATGTACTCAGTCGTTACAAGGGTAGTACATCACTGTACACAACATCCCAGTATATGGAGTTTACTCCTAATAATATGGGGTGTACTTAGAAAATTCCAAATTCATCCTTTTTTCTCTAAACAACCCAAAATAAAGATCCATAGGTGGACTGAAAATCAATGTTCTTACCCCCATTTCCATCATGGTTCCCTCTTTTTCACGAATGTCCTAGAAAATTTCACATTCACGGATCTTATCATAATTACAGAGTTATCATCAAATCCATCGTGCTCTTTGATGCTCCAATTTTTCATCATCGTAGAGATCACCATTAGAATCTCCCTGCCTTTGTGAAACACCCTTCATAAAGCCTATATTTTAAAAACTCATTCCTTTTCAATATTTTCAAATGTCCTTACCAAAAATCCATGTTTCACTTCACAATTCTCTTATTTTTCATAATCATGGAGATCAACATCAGAATATTCACGCCTTCACGAAACACCCTTCACAAATCTCATCTTACCAAACTCAATCCTTTTCACTATTTTCATAAGGCCTTCAAGAATATCCAGGTTCCACAATGATTAGTATCATCCATATTTTGGAATCCAAAATTTTGGAAAACACTGGGAAACTACACCAACTTAAAACCCTACTTCAACAAAACCAACCATGAGGATTCACAGTCATCCTGCACCATCTTTCATTCCAAAAAAAACTAGAAACATATTGGTAGCACCTTTTCTCCCTATTTTCTTCATAAAGATTTCATAATAAGTTCTCCAATTAAATAATGATATTTTTGAAATACAAAACAGCAAAGAATCATCATATTGTCATTGAAAATTATTGTAACTTCCCTATATTCCACTTTTACAAAATAAGGTGATTTCATTTCCTCTAAAACATCCATGAAAAAAATACAATACCTTAAAATGATACTCTTCCTTAACTTATTTGTCCTAACAATATCTCTATCACGTTATGTTATAGGTATTGAGGAAATGATAAGGTTTTGTGAGTATTTCTATTATTTGGAAATTAAATACTCTAAAGTGGTACAAAACATGTTTTGTGTGATGAATGAACCACTTAGTAAACCAAGTAGAGTGTTATACACTATATCTTTAGCATACAAGGGGTGTCTGGACCAGGTTTGGAGTCCCTACTACATGAGGATGGAATCATTCTTTAAATTATAACCTTCATGGATTGATTCGATTATTATTAATGCCTTGATACATAGCTAATAATGGGGTGTTTGGGTATGTTTCTAATTATGTTGATGGCTGGAGATCCAAATAGATGATATTTTTCCACTCTTATGATAGTTATTACATTTTTTTATTTGATTTACACTGTCTATGAAACTATATGTACATACCTAGATAGTACATATGATGTTATTATCTATTAATTTTTGGTGCATGTAATGTTCTCATCTATAAATTTGAATGAAAAGTAATGTATTGATGATCTATGTAGTATATAATCTGGAAATTTTGAATGTTTGAGTTGAATATATGGTACTGACCTAATCTGTATCCCATGGTTACTTGATGTATTCTACAAAATTATTATATGAAAATAAATTCTTCCATATGATGTAGTTGTTAGAAAACTTCATAGAGACACATGTTATCAATAGAGAACATGAAATATCCCATTGTATTTTGAGTATCATCAATTCTTTCAGAGGTTAGTCTTTGTTACATATATTGATCTAGCGATACCTATTTTTATCAACACTACAAAGTACCATGGGATTATAATTTGTGGTTTACTAAATGAGGATTTAGTATTCCATATAGAGGAACTCTAAAAATATTTTTTATTTAATTTCAAATATATTTTGATTTGTATTTAAAATTTATTTCATACCACGTGATATGTGGTGGATTTAATGATTGATTTTCAAAATTATTTTTCATGATATTCAGAAGGAGTTTTGAATATGGTTAAACAAGTAATTGTACATAATGTAGTATATTTTGAAATGACACAAAGTCTATAATTATTTAATGTATGTGGGATACTAAAAGAGATATTCTCTAATGTTGATACCTTGTATGTTTAATTTCATTCAGAAGGTATTTTATGATTGGTGAAAGTTATATGGTATGACGTGAATGGAATATAGTTTACTACAACATATGAGATATTATAACCCTGTAATTGGTTTATTATTTTTCCACCATAGTAGTGGAATGTTTAGTATTTATATATTTTAATTACTCATATTGTCTATTACATAGAAAGTTATTTCGTAAGATGAAATTCAAAGGGTTTTCATTCGATTGATTAATCCATAACTATCTGAGGGATTAATCATGATTTTTTTAACTCATCATAAAATTGTTTGAATTATTTAGGGAATATCTAAGTCCTTTTAGGGGTTCATGAAACCATATAATTTAGTTATGAATGATTTAGTATTATTAGTCAAAACTCCCATGATTATATATCTCTCCTCCTCTTCATCCTTTTCCTTCATGAGGCACTATCACATCCTTGGTTCTGATAGAATCTCACTCGATCATCAAGAAATTCAGCACATCCTATGGATGCCTCTATAAAAGCAATGACATTAAATTTCCTATCATGTGATATTCATCAAGTGCACAAAGATATATATTTCAATAGTAAATTTATAGTGTAAGGTACACACACTATAGTTTCTTCATTTTCGAGTTCAGGGTTTTGGTTTCTTGAACGACCATTCATGGATTTAGTTTTTTTGGTTTCTATTTCCTGTTATATGTGTTATAAAATCATATGAAACCCAATAATAAAATTCTCCATTAGACCAAACCCATAAATGATAATTACATTAAATAAATCTATCCAATATTCTTCTTCAAACATTATAGATTTATCACCATTTACCCCCTCTCACAAACAAGACTTCTCCCAATCACATTTAAAATTTGGGATTTCAACTATAACCTTCATAATTGATTTTATTTCATCATTATTTATGTATATTAAATGGAATTTAATGGAATATATTGTTCTCCTCTTCCACCATAATGTGTCATGTGTTGTTTTTTATACCCACGTGGTATAAGTTTTCAGTAGTTCCCAAATCATGTATTTACAATCTTATAACCATTCCATTGATAAAACAACCCTTCCAAATTAAATTTAATTCATTTTATGAGTCTCATAGTTATCCTAGACATAAGACATTAAGATAAATAATATCCTTATAGAAAAACTCTTTACTTGTAATCTCATATTAAAAATACCTTATTTTTCTTCATCCTTTAATCTTCAATTGCCCATTATATCTAAATATATATACCATCTATTTAACCACTCTAATTCTTCAAGAAGTTCATATTCATGGTCATGTAGAATGAACACAGGATATAAAGTTTCTATGTAATTTTCTTTGTTTATTTCAGTGAGATTTCATCTTAGTTAGTCTTCACATATTTCTACATTTCCTTCAAGGAGATGATAGTTTTAGTTAAGATATTGGATTGTCTCTCATCATTTATGTTAGTATAAATAATATGGTCATACTGTTTTTATTCATTCTATAGGGGGAGTCTATTACTCAATTAAACCAAATATACTTCCCTTTAATATGTTCTCCTTTGTCTCCCTTAATAGAAAATTTTACTCCAATGTTACCTAAAATTCATAAACATGTGAAAATAATTAGTATATTGAAAACATCATTAGTAGAAATAATTTATTCTTTATTTTTTATATGTTCTCAGCCTCTATTATCGACCCTCATACGAATATCCTCTCAAATAATATTTTTGTATATTTTTAATATGTGATGTTATTCTAAAGATAAAAACTAAAATAAAACATCATAACAGAAAAAAATGATAAGTTTCTCTCCACATTTTTACCACTCATAATAGATTCATTTGATTCAAATAAACCCTAATTTATGGAGGGTTATAATTATATTTTCACTTACCTTTCTCTATCATAGAAACTCCACCAGATTTAAAATTTTTTACTTGATATCGTAGACTAAATTTACCAATGAATTTGATAAATCTATCATTAAAAATATTTTTAAAACTTTGAGTTCCTCAGTATACGCTTTCCATTAATTTATTATTGAACAATTTTACAAACTATAAATTTATTTTATAAAAAAACATTATGCTATAGGATTCCTCTAAAAATACAAAACTTATTCCCCAAAAAATTAAACACTTTTATTTGACTCTTTTATATATGAATTGATATCACTAATCATCATAGACATATCATAAATTTTCCATTTAAAATCAAGAGATTATACTGAATTTCCATTAACATTGCATTTATCATTAATAATACTCTTCATCCAAGAATATTTTTCTTTTTTTTGATCAATGTACAATGATTACTCCATAAATATATTTTTTTTATCCCTATTTTTCTTGCATAGAGGATTAAATTACTTAAGTGCTCAATCATGATTGACCATCACATTAACACCGCCTTATAATTAAATTTCTTCATCTATTTTTGATTAAATATTCATAACAATTTCCATCATTACATCATATATATCTAAATTAAATTTTAATTTATCCTCCTTAGTGAATACCTCAAGATTAATTTTCTTCATTACTTAAAAAATTTTCCATTAAAACATACTTTTTGATAATTATTTACATTTAATGATTCATGTGGGATGAAATATTCTTTATTATTTTTGATTGAATTCATCTTGAATATATCTATCAGCCTTCCATAATAAACTTAGAGTAGTGTGACCAATATTTACATTGTTAATTAATTCCAATGTTATCATTATTTATGCATGCCACTATAATTCTAAAACGTTCCTTCCACCCAAAATACAAACTCATCACTAGTATCTTATTTCACTTCATCTACCAAATAAATATAAAAATAGTATATTTCCTTGAATATAATTTCCATAAATTAATGTAATGATGGATTCTTTGAATTATCCCATATCTCATATGTAAAAATACTTCAATGAAAATAAAAAAGATATAGTTTTTTAATATATATTTCATTAAAAGATAATAATAGTAGATTGTAAAATGATGTATGTCTCCTATGAATCTTCACTACAGTTTCAATACCCTTCATATAATCACAATGAACTTTTATTTCTCAAATAACGGCAATTATAGGGTTTAAAAAACCATTATAGTTGTTATTTTAGATCATCTTCAGACCATAAAATTTATTTTTCAACTCCTATGATTTTACCTTCTATAATTACCCATTGTAAATTTTATTGATTTTTTCCTAAATAGTATTTTGAAACATTAAAATGAACTCCTTTATATAAATATAATTAAACAATGTAGTCACCCCAACCCCAGTAGCCTGATGTCAATGTTTTCTTTATTGTATTTTCATAAGATACAATGAATAACACACTAAAGGACATACTATTTTGTTAGTCCTGGTAAAATAGATAGATACATGAGTCCCATATTAAACTTGAAAACAAAATTTAGAACATGATTTTTATTAGAATAACATTATTCTCTCTAGAATATCCTTTCACATCAATTATAGTACACTTTATGGAATCCTAGAAAAAGGAAAAAAATAATGGTGAGATAAAATTATCAATAAGGGTTAAGTACAATTAAATATACCATTAATCAATAATTAATAATAAATATAGAAAGTTAAATTACTGAACACATGTTTCATTTAATCAATAACATAGATATCATAATTATACAAGGAATAATTAATATGTCAAGGTAAATAAGTGAAAACGCATTCCATTTAATCAGTAAACATATAATGAAATGTATCCATAGATATTATCATTATTCATATATTGTGGATAATAAAATAAGGAATAATCAATATGGAAGGTAAATAACTAGAAATATATTCCATTTAATCAATAAACTGAGAATGAAATGCATCTAGAGATAATATCATTGTGAAAATATCACGGATAATAATAACTAAATTATTCATTAAGGAAAATATTAATTATTTGGTTCCACGATCTCAAGAATCATGATACCTATATTTTCAATACCTTTCAAAACACAGTTTAAAACTATATGTAGAAACCTGTTTAATTCTAGCTTACTGATTCACCTCAGGAGACTACCGATGCATCAAGGGGCTATATAATTTCAGGTGTCACCCATCTCTACATGTACAAAGCATTTATAAGATGTTTAATAACATATTTAATTAATGAGTAGTGTTACATATCATAAAATGTCAATATTTATTAAATAATAAGAATTTATCAATATTTTCCTAGTTAATCAACTAAATTTAAAAGTATACATCATATGTAAAAATGGTATATGGATTACGAAATATTAATATCCATGATACAAAGAATATTGATAACATTGAATAGAAAAATTAACCATCATAATAAAATATGATTTCAGGTTAAGTATATAAAAGGGGTATTATAAACACCACATAAAACTGAATAGGTTCATATTAATAAAATGTCTTAATGAAATGGAAATAGAGATAAATTCTCTTATAATGAACATAACGTTGAATTGAGAATTAATAAATGAATATTTTTTTTATAAAATATAAATCCACATAGAACTCAATGAAATAAAAATAAGATAATAAAAATCTATGATACACAAAATATTAGAATATCATATGCAAAAAAAGAAGTAATATAACCCAATGAATATAAATTGAGTTATGAAATTCTTTACCACTTGGTAACTTTAAATTAAAATCCAATTTGATGAAATAATTAAAATTGAAACTCAAAATATCATAAATTATTACATAATAATTATATTATATTTCAAAGGGTCATTATATATACGATATAAAAGAAATTGGGTGTATAACATTATAATATGCCTCAGTGAATGGAAATTGAGACGAAGTCCCTTACCCAACGCTACCTTTTGGTTGACGATGCTTTAAACTTATGTATTGTGGTTAAAAACATGTTATTACCTTATATAAAAACCATGTTATTATTTATAATATCATATAAGATCATTTTATAACATCTTATCACCCATTCGTTAATAATATTTACTTATTTTCATTGTTTTAGGTGTTAATTGTCTTGTTTTCTCGTTGGTACTTTTTCATGAATGTTACAGTTCTTTTTATATTACATAGTTAGATAATTTAAATAATGTTAATCATGAAATAATTATCATATTTATACATAAATTATAATTTTATGACCAATCATGAATTATGGGATTGAGAAATGAAGTACATTATGGTTATGGAGACCGAAGGTCATACGTAGGCATGAGTAACGTTTCCGTTTTTCAATTATCATTATAGAAAATCCATAAGTAATATTTTATCCTTCCATAATTATAATAATATAATAAATATCATATTATTTATTTAAATATGTTTTTATATATCATCCTTATGGTGTGTTGATGAAAAGAGAGTCACATCGCTTCCAGAAGGTGGTAGTCCACACATACATGAATGATGTTATTGACATTCAGTAACTAAAAATGAAAGAAAAAAAAGACATATTATACTTTAAAAATGATAAATATGTCAATAATATAATAATTATGTTATTTATATCTTATATATTAATAAATTAATCCTTATTACCTTCAATGTAAAGTGTTACTGAAAAACAAATCACATTGCTTTGTGTGGCACTAGTCCACCATACACACGAGTGAAGTTATTGTATACCCTACAAAATGGAAATTGAAAATTTAAATATAAAATAATGACACAAAATGAAATATTATTTTATATATATCATATATATATTTTATATCCATCATTATACCTAACTGTGAGAGTTGGTAATGGGAAAAAAGGCATCGATCTGCGAGGTGGTGGACCTCCGTACACATGAACGATGATTTCATAACCCATTCAATGGATGTGGGGATAGATTTAGGTCATTAAATTACAATATAAACATCTAATTATATGGAATATAAAAATTTTATTATATAATCGTGGTTTAATAATAATTTAAAAAGGTTTAGAAAGAAATAAAATTAAAATGCATAGTTAAGAATTTTACCTCTTTTTAGGCTACCTATTTAGGATTATACCTAATGTATTCCTGTAATTGATTTATGACCCAAAAAAATTATTTATAGAATTAGGTTATAAAATTTGTGATTTTATTTGATTTGTTATATTCTGAACCAAAATGGTTTTATGTTTTGAAGGAAAGAGGATAGGGGTAGCCTTTTATATGTGAGGTGACCGGAAATCCTATAATTTTTTAAAACAAAAATGTTTACCCACAATTTTCACTTTAAAAATGATTAAAAAAAAGATATTATTATAAATAATTTTTAATTATATGTTTTAAATATTTCCAAAAATAGATTTTATATAGTTTTTAGTTTAATTTATGATTATATTTTTACTTTAACCCTCTACAAACTAATATTTAACTTAACTGCGGTAAAAAAATTAGTGTTGTTACAATTAATTATAGTAAAAAATTAAGATGAAGATTTTAGATGATATAAATTAAATTTATTATAAATATTTAATCCATTTTTCAAAATTCCATTTTAAAATTGGAAAAATATAATTTAAAATTAATCATACATACCCAATGAGAAAGTGGGTTTTCAAAGAGAAACTTTTTCAAACTTTACAATGTTTATATATCAATATTAAATATAAAAATAATTAAATCACAAATATTAATAATATATGACTATAATTGAACTTATTTTACTATAAAACCAATTTCAAAAAAAAATTAATTTATAAATTATTTGAACGAAAAGTCATTTTAAATTAAAAATCAATATTTTTAACTATTCCTTAAAAAATTCAACATTTCAAAAAAATACCAAAAATTAACCCTAATAATCTTTGGATATTATTATTTAAAAATTGAATATAATTTTATAAAATATATTTTATAAAATTGGGAAAAATTAATTTAAAATTATTTGGGAAAAAGATGGCTAAACTGCCTTTCAGAAAAATATATAGTTTTTCAGAAAAACATTTATTTGAATTTTAAATGATTATTATTTTATTTATATTAAAAGTAAAAATATAATTTTTTGAAATTTAATTATTAATATTCATACCCAATAATTTAATGGTTCACTTATAATGGTATACTTTATTATTGTTCATTTCAACTCAGAGTTTCAGGTTCCATAAGATATCAAAGAGATTATATTTAAATAGATATATTGCATGAGTTATTTAAACACAATTTTGTGTGTCAGATATGAATTCAAGAAAATATTATTTTAAAATATCACTATGTTACAAAAAATTCCTCAACTATATAATTTTTTACAATTCAAATGGCATTGAGTAATTTAATGTTAGCCTTAACCAGTGACACCTCTATAACATCACTTATATGAATTCCATAGATCATAGTTGAGTAAACATTGAGTCTAAGAGACCTGAGGTGTGATATCATTTTATTCATATATATTTCGTAACTACACCCAAAAAATAAATGGACACCATTTATGTTTATAAAATTTTCAATATTGATCATAAATTTCTAATAGATTCTCCAATCATAAACCCTGTGGATGTTATACCACTTATTATAACCACAACAATAAAGGACACCCTAAGACTTGTTCTCATAGTGGTATAAATGATATGAACCATTCATGGTTATCCATTTAATGGACCATGATTTTTGTATATAAATATTATATCATTTTAGACTCATATTAAATTCATAACGTTATGATTCACACCATAACCATAAAGGTTTAGTCTCTTTGGTGACTAGATACATGAACATCTTATTTAGGTACATTCCTTAGCACCTCTCAAAAAGTTATTCTCACTTTTACCTGTCTTGAAATACCCTACATAAAAACATTCATCATAACATGGTGAAAGGAAACATAAGAATGGGTGATATCGAATGCTCAATATGTTAATTTATGGGAGATATAAATCAATGAACTTTTGAAAGCATCAGATAAGAATAAGGTTATGATATCATGACCATAAAATAAAAAGTTCATACATAATGATTCATATATCCTAAACACGAGTCATGTAAGAATGAATTATCATTCCAAAATACATTAATAATAATATTGATAAATCAACATAAATAAATCATGAACCATAAGTTCATATCATAATCACAAGAACATTTCATAAAAGTATGCCACTATCATATGTATATGAGCATTTCATACGTAATTTTTATCTAATGATAATGTTAAATTCTAGTGGATCAAAAATCAAAACATATTTATTATATAATAATGGGTCAATAATCGTCACATGATTTGTAGAGTATATCAGGAATCACCACCTATTCCCCTTACTGGACCAAGCACATCGACTTGTTTCCCATAGAGGATCAAGAACGTCTACTTATTTCCCATAAATATCAAATGTTGTATAAAACTTCTCCCAATTTTTTGTAGGGAAATATAATTCATGTCCCACCCACCACAAAATGTAAACAATATATATGTGTTCCAAAAGATCATAAATCATTCTTTGTAGCATGATAACATTGACCATGTAAATGAAACATGTTTTATAAACATTTCATCATTTCATCATATAATAACCCATAAAAAACAAAAGGTTTTATAAAAATATCATAATCATAAAATGTAAACATATAAATAATGAATAAGTATTATCTCATTTGATCATATCCCCAACAAACCATAATTAAAATCAAATGATACCATCTTATATGGAAATTACTTTAAAATATCACTTGGAATATTTCTTGACTAAAATACGCTTTTCATTTTAAAATAAAATCTCTAAAATATAAAAGTTTAAAAAAAATTATGGAAAAAAATTCTTTTAAAAGAACCATATAATCATATAACTCACGCTTCATATAATTAAGTGTTTATAGTAGTGGGATCTTATGTTCATGTCGTGTATGTTGAAGTAATCATTCCTTTAATTTTTTTGAAAAAAAGTATGAGGTTTATCATTCAAAAAATGAAAAGATGATTCCTTTTAAACATTTTTATATAATTTAAAACAAGGGGAAAAATTAATTTTATCAATCATTATGGAATATTTAAAACATTGATGAAACCTATTTAAATAGAACATGTACATAGAAGAAAAATATCTTCAATCGAATCGTAAAACATTGTCAGATTTCCTTAGGAACATTATTTTAGTTTCTTGAGTTCATAAAAAGGGTAAATGTAAGGAAAGTTTTATTTTCTAGAAATAAATAGAGTATTATAAAAAATTGATTTATAAGAAAAGGATCATATAATTTCCAAAATGGAAATTCCATAATAAGCAATCCTAATTAAAATTGGATTGAGACATAAATCCCATGCCTCAAATATTACATTTCATTATAAAAATTAGAACCAACTATATAGTAAATATAGAAATATTATACATATATTACATAACATTAATCGTATATATCATTCCATATATGATTTACTCATAACATCTTATCACCTTTTTATTGAAATTTTTTTATTAAAATATATGTGCCAAGTGATAACTTCTTCATTTATCATACATCTTTCGTTTTGGAAGTCCATGTCATTATTTGATTATGGTAACATCATATATATAATTTTAATCATCATATAAATATTATATATATTTATTTTATAAATTTATATTCATCCATATATGGTAGATATAGAAAAATGAATTACACTATTCATGGAGATGGAAGGTCATACATACCAATTAAAGTTGTTTTTATTTTTTGATAGATAGAATGAAATAAAGGTAAATAATAATTCACCATCTAATAATAATTATAATATAATATATATCATATATATTCATTTAATATATCCTAATTACCATCTATGTAAACTGGATATAAAAACAAAATCACATCGTTTGTGGAAGAGTTAGTCCACATGTACGCTTGAGCAATGTTATCATTTTCCAATGGATAGGAAGAAGATGGATAATGGTTGTTACATCAATATAATAATAATTAATTTTTTTTGAATATAATGAATTCATTATTTTATAATGTATACAATAAATTTAAAGAGGGTATAACAGGAAATAAAATTAAAAATGCTTGGTTCAGATTTATACCTCTTTATTGAGAAACCATCTCTAAATTACACCTTAAGCCTTAAAAAGATAGTATTTTGGAAATAACAAAATATATTGGATTTGGATAAAGAAAATTTAAATGTATTATGTTAGGGCTTGTCTGAGATAGAAATCTAAAAATTTGTGTGGAAGAAAGGATAAAAGGTTCCCTTTTATAAGTGAGTAGAGGAGCACGCATGGAATTACATAAAGTATTAAATTCATATAAATTAATTTTATAATAAAGTGACTCAAAAAAATTATTTAGAATATATGGTGATTTTTTGTATAAATAATCTCATCCAATAATATTTAAATAAGTTTATGTGTTTTTTTAACCCTAATCTCTTAGTTTTAACCCCCCATGTTAACCCTTTTGGCAATTATCACAATATCAAAGTTTTATAGTATTTAAAGGTTAATAATGTTACCATAAAAGTAAAATTTACCCATATATGGAAATTTGTTAAGATAAAATTTTATGAGTTTTAAATCATTTAATAAAGTATTGTTTATTATTGAATATCATTAATGTCATTTTGGGAACTATTCATTTACATTCACATTAACGTCCTTAGTATAGTTATAGAATTCGAATATAAAACTTTAACATATCCCTAAAATATTGTATTTATCTAAAAGATTTGTGGAATACAATAATTCATCCAAATTGTGTTATTTTTAATTATTATAAAATCATTTATTTTATTTTTCTGTTAATTGAATAAATACTATCTTAGTTTTTATAGGGTCCTAAAAAATAGACCAAAGGAAGAAAATACCCTCACAATCACTTCACAGAATGAAGAATGTACTCCTTCAAGTATATCAAGGTGAATGGACTAAAATTTAGTTGAAAATATCAGAATAATCTTGAAAGAATTCAAGTTTTCAAAGAATTTAATGTGTCCCTCATACCATCACCGGGAAATGTCCACAGATGGCCTGGATCACGAACCACCAGGTACGCAAAATGATCCGCGAGGTGTTAGCCTTCCAAGTGATGGCCAGCGAACCCAGTAGACCGCAAACCATGTCGTTGATGGAATCATGCACATGAAGTTTATCAGTGTACCATCCTGAAAACTCATCAGTATGTGGATGAAGTGAACCAATAGGCTTCGAAAAACCATTACTGTGAATCGTAGCCTCCGAAAACCTCGATTGGCCGAGTCTTCCATGGGTCAGGATATCTCTTCATGGGCCTCTGAAAAAAATTGCATGCTCATAGATACAGTTGCCTCAATTCTCTATAAAAAGGAACACATAATGAATTGAGAGGGGGGGAAATGAAGAAATATTGAAGGGGATTCATAGGTTGGAAGAAAGAGTTCGAAGAAGATTTCAGCTTTAGTGTTGATTCATCAGTGAAGTCCAAATTTTGAACCACAATCTCTGCAGGTACAACCTTCCACATACCATAAAAGGGGTAATTGAATAATAATAATAGAACATCAATCCTAATTGGTAAACTATGAAGCATATAATTATCTCTGATGAACTCCCCGCGAATGATAATCCCTTGAACCCTCCTTTAATATGGTGCTCTGCATGGTGTATCTCTATAGAGACTGAACTCGACATTATGTACTACATCAATACATGGATGGAACCCAAAGAGGCATAATATACCGCATGCCACTATGGTACATAGTGTTCCATACCCATGATCATGTACTGATTCGGTAGGCAGACAACCCCTTTTCCCGCATTCCACTACGGTATGCGGAGCATCCCCCATCTCACATAAGAAATCAGTACACATAAAGGGGTATTTTTTGGTATTATTTCTTCTGGTTCCAACCTCACCCCTCCACTACTGTCGAGTACTTCATAATCCCTCTGTGAACCAGTCCTCTAGAGTCAGGCCAAAGCCTCCTCCAAAGCCATTGGTCCTGTATAATCAGACCATCAGGTGTATCAGGGTGCCCCTTTGAGTCTACACACCCATTTTAAGTGGAGTCACGGAGTCTCTCCAAACAACGGTTTAGGCTTCAAGAATTTTTGTGGGTCTACATTCCCATGGTAACCTAGATTCTAATGCTGGGACACCGATGTGAACCTCCCCATTCTAGGGATTAAGGGTGGTCAATTTCATTTCCATTCAATGAAGAATAGTGATCAGTTGAATGAGTTTTGTTTTCTTCTCCTTTTGATGAGGACAAAACTCATCCCCTTCCCAGAACGTATTCTGGGGCCCTCCAACTGAGGTATGTCCCCAATATTATGAGGTAAATCCACATGACCTTTAATATCATTTCACATTGAATGGTTTATTGCTCAGCACTCTTTCCCATGGTCTCCCCATCCTTCTCCACCATAGGCTCTCCCCTCCCACAAATAGGAGAAAAAACATGTGGTTGGTTGGATCTCTCACATCCTCTTGTTTCACAAAATGAGCTTGACCCACATTGGATTAGAGTTTTGTGGCAATTGAAACATCCACACACACTAAACATTTAGAACTCTGATTCCTGATAAAACCAGGATACATAGGATGGCTACTCGAAGTCCCAAGCTCAAAAGGGTGCCGATCCAAAAGGGTTCACCCAATCATATCTCTTTAAATGGGAAGATTCCATGTGTAATCCCTATAACATCTAAACTAAGAGAACTCTGATTCCTACTTAAACAAGGATATGTAGGATGCCTACTCAAAGGCCCAATCTCAAAATGGTGCCCATCCAAAAGGGTTCATCCAATCATGTCTCCTTAAATGGAAAGCTTCCATGCATAAGACCCACATAATTCCGAAATACGTTGGTTCTGATTCCTCTCCCGATGATATGTAAGAAACCCATATTATGGGTCTGATCCCAACATAAAGTCACCTTTCTTCCACCCTGGGTGATAATAAACTTCAGATTCCCTTATTTTATGGTTAACTTCTATAACACCTCTTAGCACCAAATACATGTATGCCTCTGATGATCCTGCAATCCAAGGGTAGCACATAAGCACACTCTTCAGGAATGAACCAAGGTTTCATGAACACATGAACATTACTTAAATCTATAATAGATTCCCATAACATGTAATAATATTCCACTATAAGGGTGTGGTGAGCCTGAATTTCTATCCTCTCGACCAATAGAGTCCATAAGTGCCATTGGCTGAATCATCAATCAACGAGAACCTAACATTGGAAAGAAGGTCCATGAATCATGGATAACAGGGTATTTGGGTGTTTTTGGCTCCATAAATAAACCAAATGGAGACCATCTGAGGAAGTTATATCCAAGGAGGACTGGTTACACAAGTACATGACCCCACACAATCACCCTCTAAGAATGTCGGATTGTGGTATCTCCTTCGCAATGCGAAAGGGGTGAGTTTCCCTACCATAGTGGGGTTAATCAAACCCTTCTTTAAAGGAAAAAGATGCATAATGGGTTGAAACAAATGAAATGGTGAATTTGAAAAGAAACTATCTCTAGAAAAAGAGACGGGTTATGATTCTTGTTAGACCATTTCCTCATCACCCGAAATGTGCCACCTTGGAGGTGGAACAAAAATGGAGTACCCAATGTGAATCCTTATCCCAGGTGGCTGTTCTTCCCCAATGATAGCATGCACAAAAGTATGTTGTACGTAGGACCATTTTGTTCACCCTTGTACACATGAAACATGCCACCATGGAGGTGGACCGAAAATGGTGAACCCGATGTGAATCCTCAACCAAGGTGGTGTTCTTACCCCACTCAAGCCCCTTCACCCCAAAACAAAAAAGAGGGGAAGAGGTCCAACTTGAATTTTGAAATATTCATATGTTTAAAGGAATACCTCCTGGATAGGGTCTGTATGTCATATATGTATATTGCAGGTTTCTAAAGAGAAACCTTCGATCCAAATGACATACCAATGACCAATACAGACACACGTGTCAGCGATCCTACAGGAGGTTGGGCCCCAACGAAGAGCAGGACCCCCTCGCCTACCCATCATCTTCAGTGTTGGGTATCCAACATGCTGATCAGGGAGTACCACCGAAATGGTACTCTCCCCACACCGGAGGCCACAAGACAACCCCTCCAGTATACAATGGTCTGCCAGCTGCCTCCTCAGTTGTGACTAGAACCCCAGCACAAGGAGACCCCCGTGGCCATCTTAACTGTTTCCAGATTCTGTCCCCGGAACATGACACTGAGTACCTACCTTATCTTAGAGTGGCGGATGAATTCGATACTGATAACTTCATCCCAATTTCATAGGGGTACTACTCACGGGACCCTATTAGAGAACATCTTTGCTTACATTAGATGACCAGACCTCCTCCCACCAAAGAATAACTTATGTCAAGGAAACTTGATAAATTCCATGAGATATGGGGGCCTCAAGCTACCCTCCAAGGGTGGACAATAAATAACTAGGAACATGGTATCACCATTGGTCTTGAGTATCTACTCCTTTATAATAACACGGTGGTATTCAACGGGTAGACATAGAACTCTACCCCCTCCACTCAAACCCACCACAGAAATAGGGTGGAAAAATATGAGAACATGCACGTTCCTACTAGTTCTCTTCAGTCCCATCATGTAGACTGATCTGAAAACTATAGGAAGATACAAATATCTATTTACGCATAACAAGGCCATCAACCAAATAAGGTGGAAACCAGTTAAAAGAAGGCCCAAATACCTGCTGATGCATTTCAAGCCTACTATCTGAATTGGGTATCAACTTGATACACACAAGCACAAATACCAATTGATGCATTTAAAGTCTGTTATCCATGTAGGGTGGAAACTAGCTATACACAAGCACAAACATCTGTTTATGCATTTCAATCCCTCCATCCTAATAGGGAAGCAAAAAAACATGAGTAGGGTCAAATTCATATGGATACATACAAAGCCCATGAGACAAATACAACAGCAAGCGAGTCGATGAAAATCCCCACTCGTGAATATGAAGACCACCAGTCAAATACAGTAGTAATGGGAGAAGAAAACTGGTGTAAGAATCATTCCTCTTCCCCGAAATAGGAGAACTTCAAGTATCTACTGGCAACTCATGGGTAAAGAGAGCAGGCCCAAACCCCTACTCTGATATCTGAATAGACCTTCATACCCATTCTATCCAAATATGTATCTCATCATATCCTGGAAGTTATGTAAGATCAAATGTTTATACTAGAACATATCATCCAAACATGCCAAGACATTATGGAATCATCGGAAAAGGTGAGAAATCGGGCCCACGACCCAGTTTCCTTGAATGGGATGAGTCACTTGAAAAATGAGTTAGTCACTCCGGAGCAGTTATGTGTCCCTACTTTAGTCCAAGAGGGTCGATGGAAATATCTTGGGATACACGGACAACTGGACCAGGAACAAATAAATGTTCCAACTGAGGGACGCTTGTCCAACGTGGTGGTCGATCCAGGGCTGGAAAATATTCTTGCCCATACTCAGGATGTCCTTCAATGTATCCCAGAATAATCACCCGACCCAATAAGATAGGGACCCATATATTAAGTCCACTACCAACATAATATGGTCCCGCTTACCCACAAGATATCTCTCAAAAATAAAATGCACCAAAGGCAACCCAAAAATTAAGAGCACATACATGACCCTACTCTAATATAATCTAGGGTTCATGATGCCCTCAAACATATATCAATAATGGATCAAGACCCTATCGGTCCATTACCAAATTATGGAAGTGGCAGTAGTAGTTGAAAAGGGCATCCCCACAATGTTGCTACCAGCAGCTCTGAAGGTCCTCCCCAAAGCACCCATGGGGGCTCACTCCGTGGGCTAGGAATGATTGATCATGAGAGAATATATCCTAATTCGCTTTTGGATAGTGCTACCCTCAACCTAAAGATCAGACAACAATAAGGTATTCCCCTTTCTATCATCCACCCTGATGGTCCTCCATAGGGTATATGCTACAAATATGGTTCTCCAAGCAGTCGGACATTAAGTCGTGATTGTAGTCCTCTCCATGATGACATACATTGCGAAGGCCCTCCATTTAATAGAAGTTGTTGTAAAGGCCCTCCCCATGATAATGTCAACCAATGAGAAGGTCCTCCCCTCATTGAAGTACAAGCCTGAAGGCCCTCCCCAAGATGTGCACAGCCGAAATTATCCCTACATCCAGGAATCAATCCATGATAGTAGTCCTCTCCATCATAGCAGTCGCCTAAGGGGTCCTCCCCTCAATGATACCAACCTGCAAGAAGGTCCTCCCCTTGTTGTATCCCACTCTGAAGGACCTCCCTAGGGTATACGATGAAAAAACATTACTCACAGTTGGGCATCAAGTTGAAATAGTATCCATGTTTATTGCAACACCAATTATGAAGGTCCTCCCCACAACCAAAATTCATACTGGTAATAAGGTCCTCCCCTTGCCGGAACAAATATGAGAAAGCCCTCCTATGATGAGGTGCCTGGAAATATGGAGTTAGAAACATCATGCATTCCTTCTATAATGCATGATATTCTTTCTCAACAAGAGGATAGCCTTAGGGCCACGCTCATCTTATGAGCCACCCCTACACCATCCATAAAATCAATGAGGCTCCCACCAACCCAGTTGGTTGGAATGAAATTATTAAGAAGTAGTCGAGTTGGTCATGTCAATTAGAGGATCCTCTGATAGAAAAATAGTAAGATATGTTTCTTGGGAGAAGATAACAAGCTAAGGATAATATAACAGTGATGTATTGTCCTACGACCACTTCTCTCTTTGACAAACCAGATGATTTTTCTGGGGAATGAATGCATAGAATTCACCTCAATATATGGGTGAACCTTTACCAACTGAAAGAAAAATTCCTACCCTATGAAGGGTATGCAGACCACGTCAACATATAAGGGGAGATTCACCTTCTAATTAACATAGAATCCCTCCCATTCGCACTGTAGCCAAAATCATAAAGGAAAAATAAAAACCTAGAGTTGAATTGTCTCCATGCCCTACACATGTTGTGTCGCCTTATTGGAAATGCCCCAGCTGGGGTTCACATTCAGGTATGGGGAGAATATGGATCTCTACACTTGACCCCTTGTCCCATCCAGAAAATACCATTGGAAATGACAAGCTACAATGTCATCACCCAGAGGCTGCAATTAATTGAAACCCATGCTTAGGAAAGGTGGGATACTCAACAAAAATCGGCCCGGAGTAAGTCTCAAAAGCATCAAGGCCGAAGAGATCAAGCCATCAAAAAGCTTATGATTTAAGAAACCAAGAAAATCCAGCAAGCTTCCTGCCTAAGGGAATCCAACCAACAAGAAGTGCTAATGACTTCAAAATTCCCAAGACTTCATATATGTCGAACGCCATACTCAGCTCACACCCGTGCGGGAGTACGTGAAATTGAAAAGGTGGAAATAGCGGCGGCTACCACCATGATGTAGGAACAACCCCAAACCATAGGTATGGTGGATGTATTAAATCAAAATTCACTTGTAAGACCAAAAAATACAGGACGTAGCGCCTCAATGGAAGAACAGGAACAACCCCAAACCTTAGGGTTGCGAGAGTTTTTACCTTAAATCCCCGCACAGTGGACGTCTGTCTTCTACCATCTAGGATAAATTAATGATAGAGGAGTCACCCATTCCACCCCTTCTCATGGTTCACACCCTTCGAGATAAATTCACAATATGAGGTTATACCGGCACTCCCTTTGGGTCAATCCTAGCCAAGAAACCCGAAGAATATCGCTGAATGTAAAGAGATAATCCATGAAAGGACAGACAAAGCCTTCCTACCATTCAGCACCAGGTACACCACCCCCAATGCGGTATGTATTAATGAACATGGTAAAAATAAACCCCACAGATCTCACAAGAAATGATATATAGGGAGAAGACGCAAAGGAATATGCTTCCCTCTTACAGGCATCCCACACCGAGCCTGATGGTGTGTATACACGGAACCAGAGAGCGGTCCTAAATCTATGTGCCCCCTCAATTAATCTGACATTACCTACTGTGTGAATCTCCAATAGGGAGAAGAATAAATTCAAGTTCATCTATGACCCGCCTCCTCCTCCCCTTAAAAATGTGTCCCTCACCCTCAAGGAATGTTTCTCCAAGTAGGAGGAAAAAATGAAAGTGCTCAGGTGAATTAATGTTGAGCTATGCTAAGGGATTTATCTCTCCAGATGTGTTACCCTATGGAATGTCACTAGGAATTCCTAGAAGAGGTTCCCTTTCCATATGCCCTTATCTTGGAGAATGAAGCCAAAATCATAGGCCTATCCAATCCGACATCAGGACTAGAAACTTACATAAACCTAGCCCCATATGGACTTCAAGACTTCCCCTCATTAGGAAGGAATCCATAATATATTTAGGTAAACCCACAAAGGATACCCCCATCCGAATATTCATCCCAAATTCTAGCAGCACTGGCATGCCCATCTTTGGCCACTAGCTCACCAACCCAAGCTCATGACCGAAAGGATAAGCATCATGGGCTCTTTAACACTGTCAAGAAATTAAGAGCTCGACTAGAATCCATGGAGGGTTGATGTGCTTGGATAAAACCAGAGCGCAAACCCTACCCTGATTGGGAATTCAATGTTTAACCACTGCCAAATTTTAGAAACACCATATTCCTGGTATTCAATGGCTTAGGGGACCTAGAATAGTATTTAATGCACTATGCATCTTATTGTAACCCCATGATGGGGAATCCAAAGTACAAAGAAGTAGTAATACTCAGGTGCTTTGTATAAAACCAGTAGGGATTGTATTTTGTATGGTATAGTAGCCTTCCAACTAATTCAACAACAGGATGGGAGGACCTCTAGTGATAGTTTCTCTTCCAGTTCAGTTTGATACTACCTAATATGACTGTCAGCGATCTCATGAACTGAAAACAACGATAGAATGAAAGAGGCTCAAACTTCATTACCATATGGAAATTTTAGACTTATTTCATGAATCAGTCACTCCCCCAGGATGAAATGCTTGATATGTGCATCGATAACCTCTATGATGAATTGCGAACACCACTCATCCCTGTGAAGTACATGAGTGGTTTTTGATATTTCTCATCCATTTCCCAAAGGATAGAATACTCCGTGTAACAGACCAATCTCAAGTCTCGAGTGGCCCCATCAACCCATGGGAAAAGAACGGGAAAAGATGAAGTGGCTTCTATCATGATTAAGCCACTCTCGACACAAACTATAGTTGTGAGGCCCCCACCAAACCTTGCAGGACCCCCTAGACGCCAACAGCCACCCTCACCTTGGAATGATAAGAGACATGGTTCTAAAGGAAATCAGTTCAAAGAACAAAGAAATAAATTTTACTCATTCTGAGATGACCAGGTCAACAACTATTTCATAGCCTCCATGAATTGCAATTTTCTCCAGCTACCAGATCCAAAGGGAGATGATAAAGTGGGTCTTTACTACCATCCAAATTATTTTCCCCATCATCGAATATTGGGACTTACCATCTTGGATTGCTCCATTTTCAAGGATCTCCAACAAAAGATGGTGGATTCTGGGAAAGTCATGTTGGGCCCACCACCATCACAAGTGGCATATGTTTCCACCTCAGATTAAAGAGATAAAAATGAATGAAAAATAGTTTCCAGTAAGAAGGAGAAAATTTTTTACAATTGGATGACTCGGAATACCATCAACTGAGTCCATGGAATCGTCCAGTCACAGCTGAAACAACCAATTATGCCCCCAAAATCTCCTAATATAGAAAAGTTGTCTTCCACAGCCTTGTGGTCCTCTAAAGTCCATAAGGGAAGAAATAAAGGGTAAAAAGATGAGATGAAACCAAATTAGAAGTCAGTGTTGATGTATTCAGACTTCATGCCAACAGACTTGGTAGAACAGGCACTGCCCCACCAAACAGTACAACGTGTACCGCACTACCAAAAGGTGCCATCAGAAGAAGATAGTTAGATAGAAACATTGTCAGATCAAGAACTGATATTTAGCTCCAACAATGTCATTCGTTTTATGGACCCCTCCTCAGGTGAAGACTATGGCCACAATCCCAAATTCCCCACACCCAAGCGAACAGCCGGAGGAAGAGGTCGTAAAGGCCATAGGTTTCTTGGAAGTCATGATCATGGCAGGAGTCAAATTCCAAGCCACGCCATAAGTAAAACTATTAACATCAAGAAAACTCACAGAAGGACCCTTCAGTAGTCACAACAAGAACTAGAATGCTCCTCTGTCCCGGTCAGAAGAAATCCAAGCCCAATTTTCTTGGAATATCCATCAAGGGAAGAACAAATAAAAAATTTCCTGAGGTATACAGGTGGAACAGTTCGGCTAAACATGGAAAGGACCTCCACACCACCAGCCCCAGCCATAGAGGCTGAACCATCTACGTCCAAATACCTACCCTTAAAGTGTATGTGAAAGATAAATGCCAAGATAGGAAGCGCCAACCTTTAGAGATGAAGTATTATATTCTAAAGAATCTGTCTTGATTAACAGCAATGCTATCAATTCTAGATGCATTAAGCCTTCCCACATATCTTATGGACGTGCTAATCAAAACCTTACTAAGTCCCCATGAATTTGAGGTTAAAGTAGTAGTAGCTGAAGTCTATCATATGGAGACAAGTCTCGAAGAATGTCACACTATCATTTCCTTCACATACATGGATGTAGATGTCATCATGGAATGGCACATAAAACCCTTATATTTGTTTCGTAAGATAAATGGGATTGATTTATAGAGGATGTTCATCGACACCGGATTTGGAGTCAACCTCCTCCCCCCATGAACACTTCTTCGACTAGGCTATGATGAAGAAAACTTGACACCCTGGACTAAAACTCTGATGGGATATGAAAAAATCAAGCAGAAAATGTTGGGCCGAATGAATCTTAAAACTCATCTTGAAGACCTCATGTCAGATTCTGAGTTCCTGGTAGTATTAAAAAGTATGGCCTTCAATTTCCTTCTAGGGAGGCCTTGGTTAATGTATCATTCTTCAATTCCATCATCATAACATCAGTGCATCAAATATTGAACTAATGGTAAAAATCAGATATTTCACGCCGATAAATCCCCATTTGAGTCATGTGAATCACATTATATTGATGCAGGGTTCTATGAATTGGAGTAAAAACATATTTTGGCCAATGAAATTGATTGCATTACTACCCCAAATGGATTGGAAATAGCTCCCTCTGACCCCCTTCAGCAGCTTGGGGAAGATTATGTACTACCTATAAACCATGTTAAATGCATAGGTGCAAGTCTGGATACAGACTCAATTGTCTTCATGATATCTACCTCAGCCACCATGTCTAATGACATGGAAGAATGGGCTGACTCCCATGATGTCCGGAAAATCCCTATCAAAGATGCTCTTAGCCCATCCCTCTGACCTCAAACCAACCATGACTCACTCACCAAGGCAAATGATGATTTCTCTCCCAACATTAGAGAGTTCACCTCAAAAATCTCTAATACATCAGTGGAGGAAGAATATGAAGATTATGAAGAAGAATAAGAAGAGGAAGAAGAAATTAGAGATTCCCCTCCTACATTCGAATATGTTTTCTCCACCACAATTGATTAACTTAGGGAGATAAAACTAAGAATCAAAGACGACCTGAGGCCCACTATAATCGGTGTGTAAATGCCTGTCTAGGAACAATAGGCATATAAATACTTCCAAAATAAGAAACAAGATGTGTTTTCCTAGAATTACATAGGAATTCTATGCCTCGATCCTGAGGTTTCCACTCATCATCTAGGCTTACCATAACATCGTTGGGGCAATAAGCAGGTAGCCAAAAGGACCCACCTGATGCATTCTTCAAAAATAGTGGTTGATGTTGACAAGATGATCAAATCCAACTTCATATGGGAGGTCCAATATCCGATATTTATGGAAAACATAGTCTCTATCAAGAAAAATAATAGATAGATTAGAATCTATATAGACTTGGGGGACCATAATCAATATTTCCCAAAAGACGATTTCACAGTCCCAATCACAAAATTGTTGATCGATGAAATAGTAGGATATGATGCTCTAACTTTCATGGATGGCTATTCTGGATACAACCAAATCTCGATGGAATGGGGTGAAGAAGCTACTAATTTTAGGTCCCCATATGGAGTGTTCTGTAATAAAGTGACTCCCTTCGGTCTAAAGAATGATGTCACCACATATCAGTGCACCATGAATCAAAACTTCAAGTCCTTATTAGCAAGATTTGTTGAGTGTTAGGTCAACTATATGGTAGTTAAATCATGATAGCGCTCAAACCACATGCCCGATCTTGAAACTGTCTTTGAAAAATTGTGGCAGCACATTTTAAAGATGAATCCCCTAAAATGCACCTTTAGCATTAACTTAGGAAAATTACTTCGCTTCGTCATATGACATCACTGTATCATAGTTGACCACGAGAAGATAAAATCCATCCTTGGAATGTCCCCACCTTGCAACCTCACCATGTTGAGAGTTCCCTATGGGAACCTTTCCTACATTCGGTGCTTCATATCAAAAGATGGTGGTTAAATGTTTACCTTTCACCAGGCTGATGAAAAAAGGAGTTAAGTATGAGTGGGATAATGATTTCCAAGAAGCATTTGACAATATCAAATGATATCTCCTAAGACTACCGATGTTGATGCTTCCAGTTGAAGGGAGACCGCTCATTTTGTATGTAAACACCCTAGAGAGGTCATTAGGCACCTTACTCATGAAGAACAATGATACATGCAGTGAGAATAACCTATATTACCTCAGAAAAACAATGATTGATGCTGAAACTCGATATTTGAAAATTGAAAATAACTTTTTAGCCCTAATCTTCACTGTTCAGAAACTCAGGCATTACCTGTAGCACCATGAGGTCCACCTGGTCTCCTGCTGCAACCCGCTCAAATATATCCTCAACATTCCCATGCTAAATGGATTCCTATCACGATGGGCGGTCATCTTGAAACAGTTTTACATATAGCACATTTTATATAAATCCATCATAGGCCAGGTGTTAGTAGACTTCCTAGTAGAGAACCCCTCAGAGAAACAACATTGTTGGATGTCAAACTTTTGGATGAAGAAAATCTTTCCATATAGGAGGACCCCCAGACATGGGAAATGTACTTCAATGGTTCTTCACAAAGCCCGTCATGGAAAAGGATGGATGATCCCAAACTCAACAAAGTGGGGTTGGGAATTATACTTGTATCCCCCTAAAAGTTTATCCTTCCTTACTATTTCCTGCATTTAGAAGGGTGTGCAAATAATTAAGAAAAATACAAGGTCCTCATTGGAGGTCTAGAACTAGCACATCATGTGCAGGCCAAACACCTAAAAATATAGGCTGATTCAAAGCTAGTCATCAAATAGGTCAATGGTGACTTTGCAATCAAAAAATAATTATTGGCCCCCTTGATGAACAATGTTCGAGAACTGATGGCCGGATTCCCATCAGAACCAATGTGGACTTATTTCCCCCAATCACAAAATGCCGAAGATGACGCTTTGGCAGATGTAGCCACATCATTGGCTAATCTAGACCGGGATGAAACAGTCAATAGAATTGCTCACCGTTGGATGGTCTTTCCTTTAATCTAGACAAATACGGATGAAGTCGATGAAATTAGCCCATTTTTTGAGCCTTATGGTCACACCACTAGCTGGATGACACCCATTGAAAATTACCTTTTGAAGGGGGAACTCCCACCAAATAAGGATGGGAGGGAACATGTCCGAAGATGAGCAGTCAACATTATCTTGTACAATTGGGTAAACCAATAAAAGGTTCACTACAAATGCGTCCTTGGATAAGACCTTCTCAGGTGCATTGATTGAGAAGGGACTGGTGTCATAATTAAAGAAGTGCATGCTGGAGCTTGTGGAGTGCACCAACCAGCTACCAAGCTCTCTTGCCAAATCTGAAGGCATGGGTATTACTATCGCACTGTGATACATGATTGTGTCATATTCTTTAAGAAGTGAAATTCATGGCAATTTCATGGCAATTTCATACACCAACCCCCAGAGTTACTACATATAGCTAAGTACTCCTGGCCATTTTCCACCTCAGGGATTGATGTTGTGGGACCATATCCTCCCGCCATAGCCATAAAATTCAAGTTCATACTCACATCAACCGACCTCTTTTCCAAATGGGTTGAATCCATACCCCTTAAAGAAGTCTGGGAGAAAAACATCATTAGCTTCTTGAAGGCCATCATCATTACTAGATTTGGTGTCCCTCATACAATAATAATGGACAACGGCCCCAACTTCAACTTTATTGAGTTGGAAAAGCTATACTATGAGTATGGAATCAAAGCCAACCGTTCATCCTACTACCACACAATGGACAATGGGAAGATAAAGGCTTTAAATAAGACTTTTTCCAACATAAAACGAAATATGGTTGATAAGGATAAGAAATCATGTCTAGACGAGATCTTCATTCTTTATGGGCTTACCAGACCACGACCCGCACCGCCAACTAGGCAACCCTGTACTCACTAGTATATGGGTTAGAGGTGGGTTTTCCAATCAAAATCCTAGTTCCATCACTTTGTGTGGCCATTTGTGATCAACTTTCCACTCATGAACAATCCCAGAGATGGTTTGAGGAGTTGGATCATCTAGATGAAAAAAGGTTGCACACTTTACAATATTTGGAAATCTACCAAAACTGAATTGCACTAGCCTTCAACAAAAAGGTACGCCTTCAATATTTCCTCAAAGGATAAATGATGTTAGTCCTCAGAACCCATATGATACTCAGGAAGAAGCCCCCAAATCTTGAACCAAAGTGGGAAGGACCATATATCATGCATAGGGTCAATTCCAAGGGAGAATACACCTTGACATCAAGGGATGGAAAACTCATCACGACTCCCACATATTCAAAGTTCATGAAGATGTATTTCGCATAGAAATACACCAAGAAATGTTCTAAGCTCTATGATCCAAAAATATGAGTTATAGTACCCCAATTCCATGGTAAAAACATTATGGCCTTAAACTATGAGTACCAGTAATGTGAATCCATGGTCCAAACTCTATGACCCTAAACTATAAGACATTTTTCTTTCAACATGATGTTAATTTGTATGGAACACATCCCTGAAACATGACATTAAATTGTGACTCATGTTGTCACTATAAGACTTTATACTACATGGCACAAATCATCCTAATTGCATGACAATAAAATGCATGATCTCTCACAGAACTATGTATGGCTTGATTCCTGCTGTTGCAGGATATGTAGCGATGCCTCGATCCTCGATCTTTGTCTAGCCCCGCCAAAAGAAAATTCCTCCATCATTTCCTCTACCTATCAACACTATCGAAGGAAACCCTATGTTCACTATGTATTTCTCACATTGAGTATAACTCACATGAGCTTATGATCAGTAGTAAGGATTATCTCATGCAAACAAATTATCGGGATATATGGTAAACCCAACACACATAGAAAATGAAACAAAAATGATAGTATCCATGGACTAACCTAAATCGGTACAGGGAACCTTCATAACAACATATGGCTTGATTCCTTCCTATGTAGGATATGTATTGATTTCAAAAGTTGACATCCCAGTCAAGTCATCATCAAAAAAAATTCCATCATGTGTCCTTACACATGGACCGAGCCAAATCGATACAGGGAATGTTCAGAACTATGTGCAGCTTGATTCTTACCCTTACAGGATACACAGTGACACACATATTTGGAATCCCAACCCATCCACCATCAAAGAAAGACCCATTTCCCCATGAATAGGTCAGAATTGCATGGGTATTACATGAAAGGTCTTAATCGCATGACAATAAACTATGAAATTCTTCAAGAGTTATGTGTGGCCCAGTTCTCAGTTTCACAAGATCCCGCACATGCCCCCAGTCACAAGAAGTCAAAAGATATTGCTTCCCCCTATACATATGATTCATACCTATGTGGATGCTCTAGTAGTTAAAAAGTAATCATGGTCTAGGTATTCTTTATGGTCCTAGTCACATCGTTCCCATTTATCAAACTCCATACCCCGGGAAACCATGGATCCCCATAATCATTCAAGGCCATATGAGATGGAAGGATAATGTCACGTGGACACCTTTATTAGAATATGCACATCATGACCCGGTGGCTCTATAGATGTTACCCACGAAAATTGATATCAATCAAAGGAAAAATCATCCATAGGAGATCTATCTCCCATCTTAGTACACCCAATCGCTTCCAAGCCCCATGTCATCGCTCATGATTCAGGTTTCCCCCAGGACAATGGTTTACACCTTCTTTCATCACTAACGACTATGGAACTCCAGAGTATCCTGATTGCAATGAACTAAAATCTCTTAAAGATCCTTATGATAGCATAATCTTCCTCACTGCATGACTCTAAACAACACAACATCATGTCCTCACTACATGACATTAAACTGTAAGGCCAAAATCATCCTTGTTGTACGATGTTAAACTTTATAAAAATGTTTTAAGCCTAAAGTTCCCTCTGATGTTGATTTTTATATTCTTAGGAAATGACCCAGATTCCACATAATCACTTGTTTCTCACACTAAGAATAGATCACGTGAGTTTAGGGATCGTAGCAAGAGATCCATCGTGACATTATGGAAAAATAGTCTAGGAATTTTTTCCTAGCAGCATGACACTAAAAGGCATGTCACGGTTCCCGTCTGTGATAGGAACCCCACATCCTGGCCATGTGACGTTAAATAACCAGGTTCCCCATAGAAGGGATGAACGCCCCACCCTACATATGATTCATATCTATGTAGGGGACACCTGATTGCATGAGTAAATTGTAGCCCAAATTTACCCAATATATCTAGATACACTCCTTCCATTCCCCAAACTCTGTGCATTGATTGATCATGAATCCCCATAACCCTCCATGGCCATCTGATATGGAAGGATAGTGTCCTAAAAATAACTTTGTTTGACTATGCACATCATTCCCCAGTGGTTCTGCATATGTTTCCCACAAAAGTGGCCATCAATCAAATTCAAATTCGTCCCCCGGAGGATCCTATCCTATCTTAGTATGCTCAATGGCTTCCAAGCCTCATTCCGTCCCTCCTCATTCAAGGGCCCTCTAAGTCATGGTTTACATTTTCCTCCATACACACATCTTGGATATATCAAAACAGGTGGTACTGATTCATCTCTAGTCCCTTTTGAGGTTTCTAATGATACCCCTAACATATGTGTGAATTTGATCCTCATACAAAAGAAGAGTTCCCTCACTCATTTTTGTGTTTCCCCTGAAGTTCATTTAAAATTTACCCCTTTTGTGTTCAGGTGCACCACTTGTTAAAGGTCACATTCTGTATCCTGAAAGATCCCAATAGCCATCATAGATGGAAGTCTAGTGTCCTGTAGACACCTTTGTTTGACTATGCACATCATTCCCCAGTGGCTCTGCATATATTGTTTGAAAAATAGCTATTAATCAAAGGAGAATTCATTCTCAAGAGAGTCATTTTCAGTTCAAGTACTCCCAAATTACAATCATGTTCTATCACACCTCAGATTTGGAAAACATCTGGATAATGACTTAAAAATCGTCATCTTTCCAAATTCCCCTAACATAAATAAGACCTCTAACTGAACTGACCATTCTCTAGCTCTCCCTCACGCAAGTAAGAAACATAGGGGAATAGTTTCCTACTCCAATCTGGTATGAATGTCCCTACAATTTTCAAACACCACTACTTAGGCCAGCCACCCACTGTGGCTCCCAACATCAAAATAAATTCAATGTGTTTAAAATCCTAAAAAGGCCGTCAAAAAGGAAGTCCAATGTCCTATAGACACTTTTGATTGACTATGCACATCATTCCCTAGAGGCTCTGCATATATTTCCCACAAAAATGGTTGTCAATCAAAGGAAAATATCTCACTCGAAGAGTCTTTTCCTACTTTTACATGGTTAAAATAGCTTCAAAGCCTCATGCATGTCCAAGGTCAAGAAAAATTCATAATCCATATCTGAAGGATATTTGAACATTCTTGGCTGATGATCTCAAATTAGGGTCATGCCCCGTTAAACTTCGTCAATGCTGTTCAACCTAAAACATCAGTAATAAGTTTGATTGGAAGGACTGTGAACTATCGGTGAAAAGGACGTCATAATTTCTAGAGGTAAAATCTAAAAAAGGCACCTCTAGGTAAAATTATAGTATCGGTTTTTTAAATAAATGTTGATCCATCAAAATAGATGTAAATCTTGTTAGGTCGAAACTCTGCAAAGGGAAGCCTAAAAAAATACATGTCTTTCCCGCTACCCCTATGCCAAGAAGGATTAGGAGAAAATTAGGGTATTAATTAAAAAGACATAAATTTTTTTGAGGTGTTCCATAAAACCCCATAAATAGTCGAACTATGCTCACTGAGTCCTGTGACTCAGGCAGAAATTAAAGCATAATTCAATTTTTCAGTTTCTTGGTTTCAAATAACGGTTTAAAATTAATACTTGATTGAAATGATATATATATGATTAATCAATTGACATGATAGTGAAAGGAAAAGAAAAAAGGATTTGAAGGAAAACTAGTTTCATTGTGTTAAACAATAATGGAGGAGCATCCCCTGTTCGGAGTCTCTCCAATGTATCAAAAAAAAGAGAGGATTACATTTCATAATTTGGATTGGAGCTACAACAAATCTCAGCTCGCCCTTTCCAGAAGGATGGAAATTGATTGTCGCAGTCCATCAATAGTTTTCTCCAATGAATCTCTCTCATTTGTTTCGACCTAGACCGTCAGACATACCTATTCTAGAATGTCTTTTTGGTACAGCCATTTCTTCTATATGGTTTCATAGTTAGCACATGAAGAGGCCAGTTGATCCCTCAACCTTGTTGCGAGGGCCTTACACTCACACAACTCTTCCTTTTGGGTGTCCATCAAATCATAAGACTTTTCATCCTCAGTTTTTAGATGATTGAATTCTTCCAAAAAATCTCGGAATTTCGCCACCTGGTGATGGGAAGAATTGAACATGGAAATCTTGTCCTCGCAGGAGGCAAGGTCTTCTCGAGCTATAACGATTTGGTAGATAAGGAGGTATAAGTGCCAATAATAAAATCCTATGGAACCCATGTTGGGGAATAATCCCTAAAAATTGTTAGTCTCGTCAGAGCAATTGGCCATATGTGTCTCTTTGGAAAGAGCACATAACTGGTTCCATGACTGATTTCACACATCCTGGTGCCTCCCTACGGCATCAGTAACATGTTCCTCATCTTACACAATGTTTCTATAAGCAGGAAGTGTAATCACAAGAGTGGGAAGGGATTTGAGACAAGTCACCCAATATGGAGGACTCTCTTTTTCCTTTGATGGCTCAGCCACTGGAGCCAGATGCGGAGGACTAGACACACCTTCCAGCGTAGCTGGTGATACTCTGCCTGTGCCAACTTCATTAAGGGCTTGGGAAATATCAGTAGGAGGGGAGCAGTCAGAATCACTCCCCACTGAGAAAGGTCTAACCAATAAAGCCCCTCCCATGTGCTTCTAATAGCGAATTGAGCATCTTCTTACCACAAGGGTAGAAACATGTGGTGTATCCATCATGGTTGTTGCAGGGAAAAGAGTAAAAGGCACAAATATTACACTCTTCATAGTAGAAAGAATGTGTGGAATTATCATAGGGGTAAGGATGTGGCAGAGAATGGTTAAAGGTTTCTGAACCAGTCGAACTGGTTCTCTCAACACCCCATTGGGGTAATAATCTACCCATAGTCGGGCATATTCCAGTGAAAGAAAAGTGGATTCTGTCATATTGGAGATTATAACTTCTATAGTGGAACCTTAATGCATTTTCATAAGACATAACTGGAGAAGTATTATGGTTTGATACTCTCCCCTTAACTAAGTAGCATGAAGTCGTGCAGCCTGTTGAAGGCATCTGAATTGCCTGGAAAACATCTATGGGAGGTATGGCTCACAAATGACAACTCGATCTATAGAAGCAGTGAGTATCCCATCCTGAAGCACAATGAGATATGAACATTCCTCTAAAAAACCATCCATATCACCTCTTAATGACCTGTGAGGGGTAGGATGTGGTTCAAATGAGAAACGAGAAGCATCATTAAATAGCCCCACCACATCAATAATGCTTAGTGTCTTAGGACGAACAGTGGAAATATTGAGAAGGGCGGGTTGAAAGTTAGAATGAGGAACCTTTCATGTATGCAGATATTCATAATAAGGGAAGTGTTCTTCTATCCACCTTTATAGAAATTTAAATGCTCCATTAAGATGATGTGGGGGGCTACCTTCCTATATCTGTCCCAAAAACCCATAAAGCCAAGTTAGAGTTGGAATGCCCAAATTAATGGGTTGACTCTCTTCCATTGTCGCTTCCATCATCAAAGTACAGACCCAAACCCTGATATAGAGTTCCTGAGATGGTAAAATCCATCTACTTAAAAACATGTAAAAGAAACCTGCTAGTCTAAGAACAGGTGATACATTTAGTAGAAGCACATATCCCCATTTGGTGTATCATCCTGCTTCAAGGGTAGCACAATATGACCCATGAGTCTGGCAGGACTGATGGGATGGGAATGTTCGACTTTAGCGTGGGTTTGTTCTCCTGCAAGAATAAACCTATCCATGCCTTGAATGGGATAAGAGAGGAAGCCTGGATGGGATGATCAAGTAATCCCTCTACCATGACTAATAAACTCCTTGTTAAAGGGGACACATGTTCAGTGTCATTCCATGTAGCGACTGTCGGGGGAAACTCATCATACATCTATCCAAGGATATGGAGTCCTCCATGCTGGTGGATATCCCATAAGTTGATTCCCACCTCCACAAGAAATAAGTGGAAGGTGTTGGTGCTTGAACACCAATGTATCTATATATCATGAAGGTTTTTTTCCGGGGAGAAGACTACGAACAGAGAAACCCAGGCCGCATGATACAAGCCCACCTCCTTCAACTGGTCGTGGGACTCCAAATAGGTCTAATGTACCCAGAACGCCTAGGACCAATCATTGGAGAAACATCATCTGGCCCAAAAATCCCACTTGGTGCTCCACCCGCCATTAAGTAATTCTTCGGAGATGTTGATAATGGATGGGTACCCTTAGGTACCTAGTCTCGGGACACCATCGCAACACCCATGGTTTCCCTATGTTTATTATAACCCTCCTAGTATAAAGAATTTCTCTTAAATTAGAGTGGTAATTAAATCTCTTACTGGGGAAATGTTGGCGCAATCGTGTCCTTGTGATGCCTCTAAGAGGATGAAAGGGGTATCGGGGTTAGCCAACGGCAGAGGAACGTCACTAGGGAGACCAAATCCGTAAAGTGGAAGTAGATACTTGAAGGTTAACGTACATGGACATTACATTACTTTTTCTGAATACTTAGTACATAACAAAAACACACACACAAGGACCGTAATAGTTTAGTGTCTGTGGAAACTCGGAATATAATCTTCTAATCGTGGTGAAAGATCTTCAACATCTCCCATAAATATCTTCTTTTTTTACCTAAAACCTTTATTTATATCCTAGGGAAAAGAAAACATAAAAGGGTGATCTCAAATGCTCCGTAAGGGTAAACAAAATAAATGTCATTCACATCATATACATTAGAACATAACTTTTGGAAATCTTAACCTGCAAAAGAAATCATAATTTCATAACGTGGGATAAATCATAGTAGTGAAATGTAAACCCCAATAATCATAACATAAAACATGAAACTTTGTGTCATACACACATAATCATAGATAATAATTTCTTGTTAGTCAATACTCATTGCCAAGACTATCATAGTGGACAAAGTACATTTTTGAACCGAGTTCACTCCTCGTTTCAGTCCTGTTTCACTGAACCGGTTTAACCTGTTGTTCCAGCCATGTCTATATCATGAGATATAAAATCTTTATCCAATGCATTGGAGGGAGATATAGGTCCCACCCATCTCATAAAGATACCATTCTTATGTGTGCCACAAAATCATAAACCATACATCATAACATAACCCATGTAATAAAAATGGGAATCTTAAACATTGTGACATCATAAAACAATTCATATAAGATAATGGAATTCATAAAAATAATTCCATAATAACATAATAAAATCAATGTAACAATAGGGATATAAATAGAACCAGTTATTATCTTAGATGGAAAATAATTTTGATAAAACACTTGAACTCCATTCTTGAGGAAAATATCCTTTCTACTTCAAAAACACTTTTCCTTTCTTAACATGTCATAAAAATATAAAATAAAAGAAGTTGATTAAAAATAAACTTGAAAACTTTTAAAGGAAGCTTCTTGGAAATAATGTTTTAAAAATCCATTCATGTCGTATAAGTTAAAAAACATTGTTCTAGTACTTTTGTCAGAAAATTCAAAAAGTACCTTGTACGATAAATGACAAAGGATTCCTTTCATATCTTTTACTAAAAACTCACCGAAGGGAAAAATTGGATTTAAACAATTGTAGGTGTATGGAAACAATATTACATATTGAGGAAACACGGATGTGGATGATAAAATACACCCCAGTAAATACAAAAGTATATACAATCTCGGATAAAATGATATTGTGATATTTTCCCTTACCTTAGGTCCGACTCGCTTCGTAAGTGTCTGAACCTCCTGTATAATGATTTAAATAATGTCATTGACATATTAAAGAGTCATATTCATTGTTATTATATCATATATGGTTCACTTATGACTTTATATTACCCGTTCTTTTGTAAATTCATGTTAAATTAGCATTTTGGGTAAAATCGTCTCACTTGTCGTTCGCGTATTAACTTGTAATTATTCATATGATTACTTAGATCATAATTACTTAAATAAAGAATGTAAAACATGATTTATATATAATATATATTCAAAATATACATATATATATAATGGATCGATAAATGGAAAGAAATACACCATTCATGGAGACGGTAGGCCATACGTACGCATGAACGCTGTTTTCGTTTCTTTATTGAATTGAGTGGAATTAAGTAGATGAAATAAATAAATATATATATATAAATCCATTATCATTATTATGTCATATATTTCATTATTATTCATTATATATAATTTATGATCATTCATGTATAGTTAACATGGAGAATAAATCTCATCGTGTCGTGGAGACGGTAGTCCGTACGTATGCACGAGCGATGATATCATTCCCATTATTATTGAATATAATTGGAGTGGATGGTATAATATATCAGAATCAGTATGATGTTATAATAACAATATATAGTTATTACTTACACCATTATACCCATCCATGTAAGGTGTTGGTGGAAAAACAGATTTCTCCACGGCATGGAGACGGTATTCCGTACGTACGCACGAGTGGTGATTTCGTTTTCCGTAGGATGGACAGATGTTGAAATAGGTATGTTTCATAATTATAATAACATATCAGTATATGAGTTATAATTATGTTATTACTTCATAATGAAACAACTAAATAAGAAGAAGTGGAAGAAGAAATATAGTTAAAAGAATCGGTAACGGACATTACCTCTTCTTTGAAACACCTCTTTGAGACATCCACTTAGGGAACTAAAATTGGTCTTTGAAGAAGACCAGAACCTCTAGGATGTTTCTATGGAAGTGGAGAAGATAATTTGGCAGGGTTTGGCTGAGCTTGAAGGCTCAAATTTGTGTGAGGAGGAGAGGGAGTAGGTGCCCTTTTATAAGGGAGGAGAGGGGCACCTCTGGAATTCTTAAAAATATTAATTTATAATAACTCTAACCTCACTTAAAAACCTCCGAAAATGACTCATATTCAAATATTAGATGATATAGGGTTGTAATATCATCAAACAATCAAATTAAGACATGTTTGGATCTTATTTTAAACCTTATCATTTTGATTTATCCTTATTTAATCTATTTAAGTTTATTTGTGGTAATAAAATTCTAAATTTTAAATTATAACAAATAATTACTTATTTGTTGTGAATTTTCCATATTTGTTTACTTCATAACATTATAGACCATATAAATTTAAATTTATAATTTTTAAATTTTTTTGTGATTTTTAAACAATTTTATAATATGTTATTTTTATAAAATAACAATAGTGTCAATTTTGACACTATTCATTTATTTGAATTTAAATAAAATATATACAGAAGATATGTTCGAACTACAAGCTTTAATAGATTCATAAATTGTCATATGTATCTATAAAATTAGTGGATCACATTAAATAGTTCATATAATATTTATTTTATTATTTTTAAAACCATTTATTTGGTTTATCTCTTAATAAAATAATTACTACAACATTTTTGCTTAATTATTTAATATACTGATTTGTTGCCTAAGAATTTAAAATAAAATCCTATAATGAAGATAAATCTATTAACTTTTACAATAATACATTTACTCTAATTTATCATCTTAAAATCACAATATTTAAATTGTTATATTTATTAAATTATGAAGGTGAAAACTTTAGCATCATTAAAAATAAAATAATATAAGTGTCACAATCACTTTTATAAGGATCCAAACGGTTATATATAAGGTCATTGGATGATTAAGGTGTATATATAAACTACTAATAAGTGTTGGTCAGGTTCATGGGCCATTTAATTGGTATTATTATTTCAATAAAAACTATATTACTTATTTTCCACTTAAAAAATAATTTCTGTATCATTAATGTATCAAAATTAATGACAATTATTTAATCCCTAAAAATTCTAAATAAATTATCATGATGCAGATAATTTTATTAGATTTCTGGAGACTATTCATGTTCTAAGTTTTATGATGTTTATCACTAAATTAAAATTATTATACTTATAAGATTTAAGAGAGTGACATGTTGTCACTTTCTTTGGTTTTAATAATAATTAAATTATTTTAATGGTAAAAAGTCCATAAAATGAATCTAATCCAACCCTTAGTTGATATGGGTTTACTTTTAGCCATCCAATAGAATTTTGGCATGTGTTAGGGTAATTTTATAATATTATATTTTCCCTTAATTACCCGATTTACCTTTAACTATGATAAATAAAATTTACCGTAGTTACTATTCATCATTCCCAAAAATAAAAAGTAGCCTATTAACATAATTTGGGCCCACTGATTCAAAATATGAAATCCATTTTCTCAAATTCAATGCACAGAAGTTTCAGAAATTAAATTAAAATTAATCCCGTTGTCGAATGAAAACGAGTTTTTGTTTAAAACATTGCAAAAGATTGAATTGATTTAACCTATGAATTCAATGTAAAATAAATGATAATGACACACATTATATTAAATTGTAAAAATATATTCTATATATTATTTAAAACCATTAAATATTATAATTTAACCATATAAATTATTACGATGAAAAAAGTTGTTTTTCATTAAAATATAGCGTGTTTTTACTATTCATCAAAATATGAAAGTTATCAGAATAATACGAAAAATTAATCCAAAGTAAATTTTTATTTCTTGATTCCAAAAAAGAATTTTATTTTTTCAAATTGAACTTATAAACATGAAAAAAACTATATTTAAAGTGGGTACGCCATCAAAAGGCGGCAAAACTGTATTTTTTGAAAAATACTTATTTTAGCCGAAAAATTTACTTTGTTCTTATACCATGTTCTAGAAAATGTGTAAGATGAATAATAATGTTATAAACTCAAAAATTTAGTTAATAATATTCATAACGGCTATTTCATAATAATATTATAATAGTATATCGTTGTTTAGTAAAACCTGGTATTGCGTACAACACACGCTATCGAGGAAGGTCGCGATTGCGTGTAATGCAAGCCAAGTCAGGGTTGCGTGTTGTGAAAGAATCCTTCGTTGTTTCGTATAACAGAATCCAACCATATTTCATTTATACATTGAATATATATATATATATACTCAATGTTGCGTAGAATAACTATTATCAAAATTGTGTGTAACACGATCCAAGAATAGTGTTTCGTATACTGCAAGCTAATAAGGTGTTGCGTATAGCGCAAGGTAATCTTGGTGTAGCATACAACACAAGACATTAATGAAATTAAAATAATATTTTTCATAAAATCTCGGGGTGTTACATTCTACCCCCCTTAAAATGAATTTTTCCCTCGAAATTCGTCGGGGTTATAAATGGTTTACTACTCGAAAGTTTGTTTAATAGAAACCCACATCGTAAAAAGGAATACCAAAACATGGCTTTAAAAACTAAATTATGAAATGTAACGGTTACCCAAATTAAATCATCATTGGGTTTCCACGTAAGAGAACATAGGTGAAAATATGGATATGGAAGAAAAATCTAACCATCAAGTTCTGATGGAGAGTGGTAGAGAACATGGCTATGAAATAGCCAACAATAATAAAGCTATTGATTTGTGATGATCTAAGGTACCATTTGATTCATCGAATAAAAGGGAACTAGGACAACATTTTTGGTTTTCAAGATCATTTCCCTAAAGTTGATGAATTAACAGAAATAATTGCATAATTTTGGTACAATCTCACTGTTGTTCGTGAATTGAACAATTTCCACTTCATCCCTTAAATAAATGAAGTTGAATTTTTTATTCGTGATGTGTTAGCAGATCACGTGATAGAATGATGGGTCATTCCATCTCTTTAAATCAAAAAGAAAAAGTTATAAGTCCATCTTATGGTTAGATTAATCGTATATGGTTCCAAAAATAAACTTATAATTCATATATCATACTGCTTAATAAAATAAAACTAGTTTTTACTAACCAGGGACTTCCTGTAGGCCAGTGGTAGGCGATAAAGGCCAGTCGCACTTCAGTTGTGGGTCCGATTCCCACAGCCTTGTCCGACGCGATGGGTTGTCGCCCGTCCTTCAGGTTTTCGTTTTTCTAAAACTATATTACTATAACATCCCATCAATAATGTTGAAAAAACTTATATCCTTAAACAATACTAACTTCTGTCTAACATAATCCATTCCAATATTTATCTAAAATACTTTGGTCCAAGCTCATAGTATAAATGAAACGATTACTTGAAATGTCATCAACCAACCATCATTTATCCCCCATATATCTTGATGGTCACATTCCAATCATGTGAATACCTTAATCATGTATTCTCTTGAAAAATGAATACCCATTAAACCTTAGTGAAAACATAAATTCTGTCAAAAGTTAACTCTTTCCACATACCAAAATCCTCAAAATTCTATATACTCAAACCATGATATCACTTAGTCCTTATATCAATCATGAGCTCATGAATACAATAAAACATCTCATTATCTTCTTATTCCTTCATTATGCGCATATCATCTACTTTACAAAAATATCTGAATAACATTCCATGGTTACTGGTACCATTCAACATATACTTTCAAATACATTTAGGAAAAACAATAGTGTAACAATCCTTAGATGATTCTTTATTCCATAGTACCATTAACTATGCAACATAACTCTCGATAAACATACAATCATTCCACTACCTTCTAAAACAACTGACTGAGCTTCAACACTTCTTTCAGCTCATATATCATTTGTAGTCTCCTCATCATCATCCAAATAAATACTACCCATATGACCATGCTGATTCTTTTAATGAGATTTTCCATTAGGGAATTGGTTTGCATAATGCCCGTACATTCCACTTTTAAAAAACCAAATCATTGTTGATGTCATAGAAATACCATTATCCTTGTCCATGGTGTTAACTGAACCTTTTCCTTTTCACTTACTGGATTTGTGTCCTTCTTTTCCACACCAAAAGCATCTTCCAGTTCCTTTGAAACAATCCCCTGATGCCTGTTCCCACATGATTTACATGAGGGAAATTGAACTTTCTTTCCTCTATGATCATCATGAAACTCCATCTTTCTCTTATTATCTAAGTCAGGAAACTTACCAAAGTTGAGATTATTGATCATATTATGAGATTGATGATTAGTCATAATAATGATGTTTGGACTTCCAGATCCCGTTTTAGTTGGTTTCTCATGAAGAAAATCATTCCATTGTCTATCATATCCTCCATTATCATGAATCTTCCTATTTCCAGCCATTTTCTAAAACCCAAAAAGAATAGTGTGAGAGGAAAAAATCATGCTAGGGAAAACAACATAGTAAAGGGGAAGCACCCTCAATATCTAACATCTTATGTTAAATTCGAAGATTGTTACCATTGTTCTAGGACTATATCCTATACGTATTCTTATCCTTAGGTACATCCCTAGACATACCTTAGAAATATCTCTAGGGATCTCACTAACGTTTTCGCATCCTGGTTTCCAAAGGTTGACTAAACCATTACTCTGATACCAACTGTAGAGACCCGAAGCTTAACGTACATGGACATTACATTACTTTTACGGAATACTTAGTACATAACAAAAACACACACACAAGGACGGTAATAGTTTAGTGTCTTTGGAAACTCGGAATATAATCTTCTAATCATGGTGAATGATCTTAAACATCTACCATAAAGATATTATTTTTTTAACTAAAAAATTTCTTTATATCCTGGGGAAAATAAAACATATAAGGGTGAGCTCAAATTCTCAGTAAGGGTAGAAAAAATAAATGTCATTCAGATCATATACATAAGAACATAACTTTTGGAAATCTTAACCTGCAAAAGAAATCATAATTTCATAACATGGGAAAAATCATAGTAGTGAAATGTAAACCCCAATAATCATAACTTAAAACATGAAACATTGTGGAATACACACATAATCATAGAGAATCATTTCATGTTAGTCAAGACTCATTGCCAAGACTATCTTAGTGGACAAAGTCCATTTCTGAACCGAGTTCACTCCTCGTTTCTGTCCTGTTTCACTGAACCATTTTAACATGTCGTTCCAGCAATGTCTATCTCATGAGATATAAAATCTTTACCGAATGCATTGGTGGGAGATATATGTCCGACCCGTCTCATAATGATACCATTCTTATGTGTGCCACAAAATCATAAACCATACATAATAACATAACCCATGTAATAAAAATGGGAATCTTAAACATTGTGACATCATAAAACAATTCATATAAGATAAAGGAATTCATAAAAATAATTCCATCATAACATAATCAAATCAATGAAATAATAGGGATAGAAACAGAACCCTTTTTTATCTTAGATGGAAAATAATTTTGATAAAACACTTGAAATCCATTGTTGAGGAAAATATCCTTTCTACTTCAAAAACACTTTTCCTTTCTTAACATGTCATAAAATTATAAACTAAAAGAAGTTTATTAAAAATAAACTTGAAAACTTTTAAATTAAGATTCTTGGAAATATTGTTTTAAAAATCCATTCATGTCGTATAAGTTAAAAAAACATTCTTCTCGTACTTTTGTCGGAAAATTCAAAAAGTACCTCGTACGAAAAATGACAAAAGATTCCTTTCATATCTTTTACTCAAAACTCACCGAAGGGTAAAATTGGATTTAAAAAATTTTAGGTGGATGGGAAAAATATTACATATTGAGGAAACATGGATGTGGATGATAAAATACACCATAGTAAATACCAAAGTATAAACAATCTCGGAAAAAATGAGATTGTGATATTTTCCCTAACCTTAGGTCCGATTCATTTCGTAAGTGTCCGAACCTCCTATATAATGATTTAAATACTGTCATTGACTTATTAAAGAATAATATTCATTGTTATTATATCATATATGGTTCACTTATGACTTTATGTTACCCGTTCTTTTGTAAATTCAAGTTAAAGTAGCGTTTTGGGTAAAATCGTCTCATTTGTCATTCGTGTTTTAACTTGTAATTATTCATATGATTACTTAGATCATGATTACTTAAATACAGAATGTAAAAAATGATTTATATATAATATATATTCAGAATATACATACATATAATGGATCGATTAATGGAAATAAATGCACCATTCATGGAGACGGTAGGCTGTAGGTACTCATGAACGCTGTTTTCATTTCTTTATTGAATTGAGTGGAATTAAGTAGATGAAAAAAAAAATATGTACATAAATCCAGTATCATTATTATGTCATATATTTCATTATTATTCATTATATATACTTTATGATCATTCATGTATGGTTAACATGGAGAATGTATCTCATCGCGTCATGGAGACGGTAGTCAGTACGTACGCACGAGGGATGATATCATTCCCATAATTATTGAATATAATTTGAGTGGATGGTATAATATATCAGAATCAGTATGATGTTATAATAACCATATATAGTTATTCTTTACACCATTATACCCATCCATGAATGGTGTTGGTGGAAAAACAGATTTCACCACGGCATGGAGACGGTATTCCGTACGTACGCACGCGTGGTGATTTCGTTTTCTGTAGGATGGATAGATGGTGAAATAGGGTTGTCTCATACTTATAATAACATATAAGTATATCAGTTATACTGATGTTATTACTTCATAATGAAACAACTAAAGAAGAAGAAGTGGAAGAAGAAATAAAGTTAAAAGAATCGGTAACGGACATTACCTTTTCTTTGAAACGCCTCTTTGAGACCTCCTCTTAGGGAAGTAAAACTGGTCTTTGAAGAATACCAGAACCTCTAGGATGTTTCTATGGAAGTGGATAAGATAATTTGGCATGGTTTGGCCGAGCTTGAAGCCTCAAGTTGGTGTGAGGAGGAGATGTAGGAGGTTCCCTTTTATAAGGGAGGAGAGGGGCACCTTTGGAATTCTTAAAAATATTAATTTATATTAAATTTAACCCCACTTAAAAACCTCCAAAAAAGTCTCACATTCGAATAATAGATGATATAGGGTTGTAATATACTCAAAAAATCAAATTTAGACATGTTTGGATCTTATTTTAAACCTTATCATTTTGATTTATCCTTATTTAATCTATTTAAGTTTATTTGTGGTAATAAAATTCTAAATTTTAAATTATAACAAATAATTACTTATTTGTTGTGAATTTTCCATAATTGTTTACTTTATAACATTATAGACCATATATAGTTAAATTTATAATTTTTAAATATTTTTGTGATTTTTAAACAATTTTATAATATGTTATTTTTATAAAATAACGATAGTGTCAATTTGGAAACTATTCATTTATTTGAATTTAAATAAAATATATACAGAAGATATGTTCGAACTAAAATTTTTAATAGATTCATTAAAGGTCATATGTATCTATTAAATTAGTGGATCACATTAAATAGTTCATATAATATTTATTTTGTTATTTTTAAAACCATTTATTTGGTTTATCTCTTAATAAAATAATTACTACAACATTTTTGTATAATTATTTAATATACTTATTTGTTGCATAAAATTTAAAATAAAATCTTATGATGATGATAAATCTATTACCTTTTACAATAATACTTTTACTCTAATTTATCATCTTAAAATAACAATATTTAAATTGTTATATTTATTAATTTATGAAGGTGACAACTTTGGCATCGTTTAAAATAAAATAATATAAGTGTCATAATCACTTTTATAAGGATACAAACGGTTATATATTAGGTAATTGGATGCTTAAGGTGTATATATACACTACTAATAAGTTTTGGTCAGGTTTTTGGGCCTTTTAATGGGTATTATTATTTCAATAAAAACTATATAACTTATTTTCCACTTAATAAATAATTTCTGTATCATTAATGTATCACCATTAATGAAAATTATTTAATCCCTAAAAATTATAAATAAATTATCATGATGTAGATAATTTTATTATATTTCTGTAGAATATTAATTTTCGATGTTTTATGATGTTTATCACTAAATTAAAATTATTATACTTATAAGATTTAAGAGAGTGACATGTTGTCACTTTCTTTGGTTTTAATAATAATTAAATTATTTTCATTGTCAAAAGTCCATAAAATGAATCTAATCCGACCCTTAGTTGATATGGGTTTAATTTTATCCAGACAAAAGAATTTTGGCATGTGTTAGGGTAATTTTATAATATTATATTTTCCCTTAATTACCCGATTTACCTTTAACTATGGTAAATAAAATTTACCGTAGTTACTATTCATAATTCCCAAAAATAAAAAGTATCCTATTAACATAATTTGGACCCACTGATTCAAAATATGGAATCCATTTTTTCAAATTCAATGCACAGAAGTTGCAGAAATTAAATTAAAATTAATCCCGTTGTCGAATGAAAACGGGTTTTTGTTTAAAACATTGCAAAAGATTGAATTGATTTAACCTACGAATTCAATGTAAAATCAATGATAATGACATAAATTATATTAAATGGTAAAAATATATTCTATTTATTCTTTAAAACCATTCAATATTATAATTTAAACATATAAATTATTATGATGAAAAAAGTTTTTTTTCATTAAAATATAGCGTATTTTTACTATTCATCAAAATATGAAAGTTACCAGAATAATACGAAAAATTTATCCAAAGTAAATTTTTATTTCTTGATTTCAAAGAAGAATTTTATTTTGTCAAATTGAACTTATAAACATGCCAAAAACTAGATTTAAAGTGGGTGCGCCATCAGAAGGAGGCAACACTGCATTTTTTTAAAAATACTTATTTTACCCGAAAAATTTATTTTGTTCTTATACCATGTTCTACAAAATGTGTAAGATGAATAATAATGTTATAAAATTAAAAATTTAGTTAATCCTATTCATAACGGATGGTTCATAATAATATTATAATAATATATTGTTGTCTAGTAAAACCCGGTATTGCGTACAACACACGCTGTCGAGGAAGGTCACGATTGCGTGTAATGCAAGCCAAGTCAGGGTTGCGTGTTCTGAAAGAATCCTTAGTTGTTTCGTATAACAGAATCCAACCATATTTCATTTATACATTGAATATATATATATATATACTCAATTTTGTGTAGAATAACTATTATCAAAATTGTGTGTAACACATTTCAAGAATAGTGTTGTGTATACTGCAAGCTAATACAGTGTTGCGTATAGCTCAAGGTAATCTTGGTGTAGCATAGAAAAAAATACATTAATGAAATTAAAAGAATATTTTTCATAAAATCTCGGGGTGTTACAATAGAAATTGTACAGATAGTGGATATGATAGGATCTCTGGAATTAGTTTATATTTTAAGAAGATGTCATGGGGAATAATGTTGGCTCATAGATGATCATCACTATTCCCAACCATGGTCGCCTTTTTCTTCATCGATTTTATCATAGCCTGTAAAGCAGCCATTGTAGCCTACATATGAAGATCTAAAAGCCAATAAAAAGTTTGTCCAATAAAAATTGTTGGATAAATTCTATTGATTAACGGATAAAGGACTTAAAATGTTTCCACTTAAGGATCTGCTTATTGAACCTAGAAGTGGTAAATGATAGGCGCATTCCGGGTACTTCCTGATACGCGGAAGTAACCCCGCATACTGCTACAGTACGTGGATGCATTTGACCGCGTAAAATTATGGTACACGAACCATTTGTGAGGCATTGTCCCACAGATCATTGGTTGATGAACATAAGGGTTTGTGAAAGATAGATACTAGAAACTAGGCCTAAAATAATTTTAGACTTAGAGGTTGTGGATTAAAGTTTATGTTCGGACATTTAATTCTTAAATTTCGATTCGCCGGATCACGCTCGGTATGTGGACACACAATCGGTTAATCCTTCTCTTATGTTGAATCTAGATTTTAATTTTAATGTTCCACAGTGCCATTCCCAAAAACCAAAATTCGGTAAATTGACATAGAAATGGAAAAAATATCAGTTTTCAGAACATACGAAGCATTCCAAAAACATGATTTTCGTAAGGAGCATGGTACGCGAATGTAGAGGAAGACGAGGGAAGTTGACAGCACTTTTCGCCACGAGAAATGGAAGACAAAAAATGACATGGGCCCCTATATATTGGTGTGGTACCCTCCTAACAAGACCATCTGTTCTACTTAAAACCATTTTAGTATAGGACCACTTCTACATCATAATAGTCCCATTTTCGATCCGAACAAACTCCATTCTGATGAGGGGAATCTTTAGGGTCCTGAAAAATCCACCAAGGGAACAAAATACCCTCCATAATAACTTTGCAGAAGGAATAAAGTACTCCTACAAGTCTTGTATGGTGAGTAGACACAAATTGAGTTGAAAATATCAGAAAAAACATGAATGAATTTAGGTTATCAAATAATTTCGAGTGCCCACATACTATCTCCAGGAAAGGTCCATAGACCGCATGGATTGTGAACCACTAGGTATGTGGAATGATCCACGAGGCACTGGCCCCTAGAGTGATGGCCAGAAAACATAGAGGACCATGAACCACATTGCTAAAAGAATCGTCCATGCAATGGTTATCCGTGTACTATCCCACGAACACATCAGTTCACAGACGAAATGAACCAAAAGGGTTCTGTGAACCATTATCGCAAACTGTAGCCTATAGAAACCCCGGATGATCGAGTCTTCCACGGGTCAGGATATCTCTTCATGGGCCTCCGCAAATGGTGCCACATTCCCATAGATACATTTTCCTCGAAGCTCAATAAAAGTGTGCACATAAGTAATTGAGAGGGGGATGGATAAATAAATCTTGATGGGGACTCAGAGGTTGGAACAAAGAGTTCAGAGAAGATTCTGGCTTCAGTCTTGATTCATCAGTGAAGCCCAAATTGCGAACCACACTCTCCGCAAGTATATCTGGCCGCAAACTATAAAATGGGGGAATGGAATAATAATAATAGAACCACGGGACTAATTGGTGAACCGTGAACCAAATACTTCTTGTGGATAAACTCCCTATGAATGATAATCCCCAGACCCTCCTTCAATATGGTGCTCCGCATATTGTATCACTACACGGACTGAACCCAGCACCGTGTACCGTATCAGTATGCTGATGGAACCCAACACAGTATGATAGACCGCATGCCACTGTGGTATGCGGTGGTCCATACCAAGACCTGCGTACCGCATCGATACATGGACGACCCCTCTTCCCACATACCACAACATTATATGGAGCTTCCCACATCCCATATATGAAAACAGCATGCAAAATGGGGTATTTATTATTATTATTTCCCCTAGTTCCAACCTCACCCCTCCACTGCTATCCTGTCCTTCATAATCACTCCATGATTCAGTCCTCTGGTATCCAGCCAAAGCCTCCTCCAAAGGCACTAAACCCATATGATCAGACCATCGGGTGCATCATCATAACCATTTGAGTCTATGTACCCATGTTCAGTAGAGTCACAAAGGCTCTCCCCACAGAGGTTCGGGTTTCGAGAATGTCTGTGGGTCTACACTCCCACGGTAACCTAGATTCCACCCCTGGGACGCTGACATGGACCTCACTATTCTAGGGTTTAATGGTGATCAATTTCATTTCCATTCAATGAGGAATAGTGATCAGTCGAAGTAGTTATGTTCGCTTCTCTTTTTGTTGAAGAAGAAACTCCTCCCCATCCTAGAATGTATTCTGGGTCCCTCCCACTAAGTTAAGTCCCCAATATTATGAGGCTGAGCCACATAACCATTAATGTCATTTCACATTGAATGGTTCATCGCTCTGCACCCTCGCCCACAATCACCCCAACCTTTTCCACCGTAGGCTCTCCCCCTCCCACCAAGAGGAGAGGAAGCATGTGGTTGGTTGGATCTCTCACATCCTCTTATTTATCACACTGATCATGGCTCACATGGTCTTAGAGATTTGTGGTAATTACAACATCCACACAGTCTACACTACCAGAACTCTGATTCCTAATAAAACTAGGATACGTAGGAAAATTACTCAAAGGCCCGAGGTCAAAAGGGTTCCCATCCAAAAGGGTTCACCGAATCATGTCTCCTTAAAAGGGAATCTTTCATGCATAATCCCCAACACATATGAATTAGGAGAACAATAATTCCCAATTAAACTAGGATATGTAGGATGCCTACTTGAAGGCCCAACCTCAAAAGGGTGCCCATCCAAAAGGGTTCATCCAGTCATGTCTCCTAAAATGGGAAACTTCCATGCATTAGCCCCACATAATTCCGAACTACATGGGTTCTAATTACTATCCTAAAGATATGTAAGAAATCCATCTTATGGGTCTGATCCCAACATAAAGTCACCTTCTTTACCCCCTGGATGACAATAAGCTCCAGAGTGCCTTATTTCATGGATCAAGTCAGCAGTACCTCTGTAGCATCAAATATATGCATGCCTCCGACCATCCTGTAAACCAAGGGTAGCCCATGGACACACTCTTTGGTAGTGAAACAAGGATTCAAAAACACATAAACAAAACTGAAATCTATAATAGAGTCCTGAAATAGGTAATAATCCTCCCCTTGAAGGGTGCGGTGAGCCTGACTTCCCATCCTCTAGAACAATTTTTTCATTAAGTGTTGTTGGCTGAGTCAACAATCAACAAGCACCTTTCTTTGGAAAGAAGGTCCATGAATCACATATAATAGGGTCGTTGGGTGCTTTTGGATCCACAAATAAACCCATTTAAGACCATTCTAGGATGTTATATCTGAGGAGGACCGATTGGACAATTACTTGACCCCACATAATCGCCCATTGAGACTGACTGACCGTAGAATCTCTTAGGCAATGCGAAAGGGGTCAATTACCCAGCCCCAGTGGGGTTAATCCAACCCTACTTTAATGGACAATGAAGAACAATGGGTCAAAAAAATAAATGGCGAATACAAAAAGAAACCATCATTGGAAAAAGAAATAGATGATGATTCTGTCAGACCATTTCCTCGTCACCCGAAACAGGTCACCTCGGGGGTGGAACAATGTTATGTAAGAATTTAAGGTAATTATTCAACCATTAAAAACTAGAAATAAATTACCAAAAAATAAATAATTAATATATTTATCAAATAAAATATTTGAAACAAAATTATCCACTTTTTACCCTTATATAAAATTTTAATAGATCTTAATGACAAGAAAGTGTCATTTTGTATTTATTCTTTTCTTAAGATTATATAATGGTAATAGTAAATGAAAAATGGCACCAAGGAACAAAAAATTCAAAAATAATATGTTATAGGTTATAAATAAAATCAATAAATCACATTTTGAAATTTTTTGGATAAATTATAATCCCTATATTCTAGTTAAAACACTTTAAAACCATTTAACTTTAACCATGATAAATTCACTCTTTACCATGGTAACATAATTATATGACCAAAAATTAAAGAGGCCTTTTAAGAAATGTTTTCCTTGATGAATCAAAAAAATACTTAATCCATTTTATCAGATTTAATTTCTCTCAGGGGGAGAAAATACTTATAATATAAGAATGAAAAATGCGTTAAATACAATTTTTAGGAAATCACCCAATTTAAGAGTAAAAATGATCTATCCTTTAAATAAAGTAATAAATTTGGTTCCTAAATTTTTACTAGTTAAATAAAAAAATAAGATTTCTAGTATTTTTGGAACAATCCAAAATTTAAGGGAATCTTATAACCTGTCCATTAATTACAAACACACTAAAATAGTTTTTAATTTGAAAAAAATATAACTTATCTTTGAAAAAAAGTAAATCTCTGGTTTCCAGATAGAAAATAAAGTTTTAATATAAAATATTTAACTAATTAAATAAATATTTGGTCAAAAAATACTCATCTAATATGATAAATGCAGTTATCAAAGGAATTTTTATGTTTTTAACCATGGTTTTAACATATTTTTACCTCTTTTAATGATGTGTCAAATCATTATTGTAACAACTCATGTACTTATAAAATAATTTTTTTTCATACTAGAATTAAATGGTTAAATTCATTTTAATTCTATAGTGAAATAAGTGGTATTTACAGAAATTAGGGAATATATACAAATAGAATTGTTACCTCACCAATGAATGTAAAAATAAAATTTATGTATCATATAAGTGAAAATATTGAATACTTATAACAGGGAATAAGTAAATAAATTTTCGGAAATGATAAATTAAGTTTTGTTATTTTTTAAAAACATAAATGACAATTTACAATTTTATAATTAATAGTATGATTTAAAAGAAAATATATTTTTATAAAATATATTGATAAATTAATATTTTATTTTATTAAGATCATAAGATAATTTTATAAGACCTTATTTAATTTTACAAAGGGTCATAAAATTAGTTCTAATATTAAAATTTTCTATTTTTCGAATAAATGATTATTTTCATTAAAAAATAAATTTATCATAATTATAAAATTATTTTCAATAAATGGAGTTCATTTTATAATTATAAACATCAAAAAATGGTTAGGGTGAATTTTTGGGCATTTTCTAAAATACATTAATATTTAGTAAAAACTAAAATGCGGAAATTACAGTATATATTTAATATAAGATAAATACAGTATTACATGAGCAATTTATGATATAATCACCATAATATTGGAATACTATTCATTAATTTATTATATTCAGTTATAATTCTCAAACTATTCATATTCTTGAGAAAAAATAAAAAAATGGGAAAACACTCCTCCCCTACACTATAAAAAAACCACCCCACCACATATTATCATCACACATCATTGTTTTGTATATTGTTTAATTTCAACTGAATTATGTTCCCAAGAATCTTCCCCACATCTAAGACTTTATAGTCTCACCAAAATTCCACAAAAAGGGCCTTAAAGAGTTTCTTAATGGGGAGAAGTTCAAGAGGTAAAATCCTATTTCATTTTATATATTTTCTTTTATTATTATATCCACAAATCCCCCAATATAAGTGAAATGATAACTATAATATCTTAAATATACTTTAATTTTATTTATTTAATGGAATATTCATCATCAAACCTCTCCTCTTTGCCTCTTATTTTAGAAAATGAAAGCGTTGTCTGTGACGTGTCAGCTCTTCACCATCATGGATGTCATATTTTCATTTTTCTTTAATTACATAAAAGATGGACACAAAACAATTATTATGGATCAATAATATTTTAATACTTATATTATTACTTTTTTAATGCTCTGGAACTAATTTATAGACATGAAAATAAATAAAATGAAACTAGTTTGTGTTAGTCAGAAAAAACCCACCAAAAATGAATCAAACTTTTATCATTAATGTTTAATCTAATGAATCATCCTCATATACTAAAACAATTATATATGGTATAATTTAAAAATATGGAAAAGTGTTAAATCCATTTCATTCTACTTTTTTATTTTTTTTCTTCCATTCTACAAGAAAAATCTTAATGAACCAACCATGGAAACCATGAAATAAATACACCCAAAACAATGATAATAACAAAAAATTATTAATAAATGGTTGTGAAAATTTTATAAAAAGATCATATAAGTAATTATAAATATTAATATGGTTTATTAAAATAATAATAACAGTATTTAAATCATTATACCGGATGTTTGAACAAGCACTAATAGAAATTCAGGTTATATCCATGGTTTGATGGACCGTAACACCAATTGGCGTGGAAATAGGGCCCAGGATATATCCACAGTTTTTCACTATGGATATATCCCAATAGCCATGGTTTCAACCAGGGATATAACCCCATATCCACAGTTTCCACTGTGGTAGTACACCTATATCCATGGTTGGAAACCCTGGCTATAGCTTCTGCCACACCGACTTATAGACACGGTTCTAAAACATGGTAATAAATCTACTCCCATGGTTTAGAACCATGGATATATCCTATAGATACCTTAAAAAACTTAGGCTTCCACAATTTCATCATGAAAATTCACTAAATAATATTAAAAAAATAGTAGCAAGGACTCGTGCCTGTAGATTACTGGCTTCACATACAACAAAAATATCTCTTATTAACTTCATACAATGAATCAAAAATAGCAGCAAGGAGTCTTGCATGTAGGATAAATATATCATACAATAATGACTCATGTCTGTAGGTTGAAAATATCATACAACCAATGAACATATAGCAAAAAATATAAAGAATAATAGAAAGTACTGGATGAATAGCTCGATAAAAAATCACTCTTCTTGGCCTAAATGTCTCTCATTACTACATCTGTAGTAGTTGAGGAGCCATGACTTGTGTTTAAATTTTACAAGATCTCATGCTAGTTGTATGAAGATATCATCAAATAGAAATTCATACTTCTCTATAAGCTCTATAAAAACACTGTAGTAAAATAAATTATTACAAACAAAATTATCCAACAAAATGAACAAGGTGAAGGAGAAATACATTCTCCAATTTTGTTGAAGGCAGTGATGTCATAGCTCTACATGAAATCATTAACTGGTTTTTCTATAAGGAGGTATTCGATCAGTTTATCCAGCACCACCAAATCATTAATTAACATTATCCTGATATGTATCTTCTTTATCCCATTACCCACCACCGCCAGTTTGTATTCCCCCCATGTGAGAACCATACCTTTTATGCCACAAAAACACTGCATTATCATGGATGAGGAACATCTTCCATGATTGTGTTGTTCATTCATGTGATTCTTCACAATTGATGAATTCAACAATGAGGAGCCTATCTGAGAGGATATCCCATAGAACTCATCTGGAGCCATCATTAACACAAATTAATTTTGATAATCTTCCCAAAAAACCACAATACCATGACTTATCTTAATTTAATATATAAAATATTAAAAAAAATGAATAAATCAATTAAACTTAAGTGATTACTTCAGTCATGGGGTGTTGACAACATGTCATGAATCTTAGGATAATTTTTTTAGAATAGATTCAACCAGAAAATACATGTGTGTTATTTAGTACAAATTCATAGAAATAGGACAAATGCATGATTGGATTTGAGAAAATCTGGTATATATATAAGATAAATATAAGGCTTTATTTCAATGATTGTTCATCAAGGGAATGTACATGGAAGAGGGGAATCACAAACACTATAATGGAACAGAGTCAAATCAGGGATTTTCTTACATTTTTTATAGTGTTTATTACATTGGGGGATGACCTCTATTGAATGTGAATCCCCAAAAACAAGGGCTTTATTATTAAAAATTACAAAAAATTTACTTATCATAGTTTTATAGATAAATAACCATACAACAGGGATTAATTTGTAGATCTAGAACAAACATATGAATTATGGGAATAATGAAGAAGAAAACTCTATAAGGATTAAGGTCTTGCAAGGATTAACCATATGTATGGTAGTTTAATGTATTGATAAAAAGACACAAATTTATTTCAATATATTATCATATGATGATAATAATTTGTTATAATTTTAGAGACTTTCATAGTGGTCTATGTTCTCCCTAATTTTTATTAAAAATCATATTAAACATATTATTTGATGAAATATACTACAATCCCTAATATCAGTATAGTCATGCTCAGTGTGAGAAAAAAATATAACTAAAACATTACTCATATTATGTTGGAGTTCATAACAGGGAATGAAAATTCATGGTCATAATGTCAAAATGATTCGAGTAATATAAAACAAATAGATGAGGGGGTTGGAAAGTTGTGAATCCAATAGACCTGATTCTCTCTAATCACCATGGTGTATCTAATATAGAATGAGGTTATTACATGCCAGATAGATTTATATCCTAATGAAACCCTTGATCTATATTGTTTAATATCTTATATCTTGTACCGAGTGATGGACATTTTATGGTCCTAAATCCAGGACTGATGGTAGTGAAGTATTTTAACATCATGATGCCAATACATGTATTGTAAGAGAATTTTTTAGTGAGCCCAAAGTAGGGGACTTGGGCAAAGCTATATATCTTGTGTGGATAGTAATCAATCAACATATTGTTCATAAAGGGATCATTTCATGATTTTCAAATATCTATCACACGTGCAGTGAATAGTCAATGGAATTGATAGGTTTCCTAGTGTGAGAAGGAAGGAACACCAAAGAGAATATATCCTTTATGAAAATATAGCATGTAATAATTTTTCCTAGTATATAGATGAGAATGAAAATCCATAATTATCTTATAATCCTGATCAATAGAAACAATCTATAGAGATCTAACATAAATTTTATTGGGAGGGAAGGTCCAACAGAATGACTTTCTGTAAGGAAATTTAATTTCATTCTACTATTAATGTATGCTATGTTGTTTTGAGTCGTTTAGATAGTACTACAGAATTTTTTAAAATTCCCAAAATTAATGATTGTTTTCACATATTTTAAAGACATACAACTAGGACATTTTCCTCAAATGAGGTAAATCATTTTTGGTACCATTTAGTTGGAGTGAGAATGAATCATGTACAAATTTGATGCATCTTAATATTCTACAACACAATCTATACATAATTTATCAATTCTAGTTCTAACATTTAAATAAAAAACATCCTTTAATGGTATTCCCCAATAGTTACTGATAATGAAAATAATTAGGATGATCTTTCATAAGTGCTTCCTTAGTCCTCTTAGTGTTAAAAATCTGAAGAAGTCAAAACTACAATGAACAAGTAAAATATGATAGCACATACAAAGTTATAAAATAGTAAATCTTGTTTCATTAATAAAAAATTCATGGGGGACCATGATTCCTTAACATAGTTTGTGTATTCATAATAGGATTTTTCAGGATCGAAGTGGTAATTTTATCATCATTCATTCTATAATCCTCTAATATAGCTACTTCTGAAGCCAATTTTAAAATTAATTAATCCAAGAATAAATATTAGACAATGATTTCACATTAAAGTTCCTACACGGCTTGATAATAAATTCAAAATAAATCACAGATCTCATTAAGTTTATAGTGAAATTAAAAGAAAATTTTAAAAGAAGTCAGAAAAATTCCAGACTAACTATCCGAGGAAAATTCTTTTATCACGTGCTAGAATCCAAACATATCATGTCCTAGACACTATATTCTACATACATAATCCTATATGGGTGTTTATGTTCAGTTTTTTGCAGTTAATGAAATATGTTTGAACTAACCAATTAATATAAAATACCTTAAAAAGAAAACCAAAACCAACGGATGATTAGACAAAATCCAAAATAAACTGAACCAATTAGAATGTATCTACTATCAATCGGTGTTCCTCAATATAAATGTGCCTCAATGTCAGTATTATTGGAATAATGATGAACCTCATCATTTTCTGCCTTATTTTAAAAAAAAGTAATATACATGTCCCAACAACACCAATATACTCATAAAGTCAACAATCAATGGGAAGAGATACAATTACCATTGCACACAAATTCAGTGCAATCAACATGCAATGTATTTAACAATTTAATATCAAAAAATAAAGTAGAATAACACCCTAAAATGAAGTATTTAATGTTGTTCCAATGAGTGGGAATATGAAATAAATGTTCTATGTTGGTAAGAAAATTAAGTACTCTCCTGCAATGCATGTATGTTTTCTTCTTAGTAGATTAACTATTCATCATTCTCTTTGTAAATTTCACTAAACCTAGTTTTTCTCACTAAGTACCTACAAAACAATAAGCATCAAATTAAATTATTTCTGATAAAGAAAAATAAAAGCATGTAACATGTGATAAAGCATTACAGTTAAGCCCCAATGTAGGGGCAGATTCTTCACTGCAACATTGAAGCCTAAACATTCAATTTCCATTAGAAAACATGAACATCCACAAACAATGTTACCCAGGTAAATCAATATTGAAGCTTAATCATTAAATTTCCATTGAAAATCTTACACATCCATAAACCATGCTATTAAAAAATTACATTAGGATGCACCAAAACATCTACACACCATCAGTTCCTTGAGAACCTGATCCAAGCTACCTCCTTCAAATATAAAACATCCTCTTGAGCTCCATAGGTTGATACAACACTAATAAAGCTTCATAATCACAACTAATTTATACTTGTATGATATAGATCAATATATATTGATATTATCAATAGTTGAAACCCAAATCACATCCACTTTGAATAATCAAGTCCTTAAAGTAGCTCATTAGTTTTTTGGTGAAAATCCTCAATGAATAAGTACCAACATGTCTATTTTTTCTCAGTCTATCCTAAAACATGGTTATGTCCCCAATCCCATATCTCTAAATCCAACTAGTTTAACCCATTTAAAATATAAATCTAGACCAATCTAATGTCTTAACTCCCAAAGTCTAGTTCAATATCTCCCACATATTTACATACATACCACTCCCTTAATATTTCTTGAACTGAAAAGCACAAAACCACAGATATACCTTTATTATTGATGAATAGAGATCAATATTATAGGAACTTTCATGACAATAAATAAATGTAGAGTAAGAAAACATGTTATAGATTATTCTTGGAATGAATTTTTTTCAATTCTATTAGGAGGGATTCTACTTCTAATTTATTAGGGATTCAGTACTTATCACATTTAGATGAAATTTATAATTCATGGGAGTTTTGTAATATATAAAAGGGAGAATTTTATAATATTTTACTATGATTTCTCAACATTCTATCCCCAAATATCCCACTATGCAGAAAAATGAATTTACATTGATAATTAATTTTTCATCGTATGATACATATACCAAACTCGTAGTACTATATTAAAATTAAACACACTAGTCCTATGAGTAAAAAAAATATTGAAGAGTATTTATGGGAATACATCAATAATATCCCCCTTTGGTTGGGTTCCTTTTCCTAAATGAGTGAACTCAAAACCCTATAGAACTATTGATTAAGATTAACAAATCAAAATGTTACATGTGCCTAATTTAATCATTCTCCTTAATAAATAACCTGTCTAAAACCACTCAAATATTACTCAACTTCATTGGGACCCTTCTTTGGATATCCCTATCACTCCTGAATTCTAGCTATTATATAAAATAGATTTATGATTAGAACCAAGAGGAAACATACACACATTTAGATTCATTAAGTGAGAGAACTGAAATAGTAAATCAATAATATAAAAAATATTTAATATGTGCATATATACCATAAACTAAGAATTTATATTAAATATTGGAATATAAAATAAAAAATCAATTAAAAAACACAAAACATTTCTTATTTCTTATAATAACATATATAGATAAATTCCCAAGATATTACATAGACTTTTATATAAATTCAAACCCAAGGTAAACAGTATAACTTTCCAATGCAAACTCTTTTTAGGACCCCTTTAATAAAATATAATATATGATAACATAAAATATCAACTCTAAATAATGTTAAGTTTAATAATAACAATGTTTCGAAATAAATTGGCATCATTTTAGTTCTTTTGATATAATAATAAATAGGTGAGCTCTTACACCAGTGACCATGAGTATTTTTCACAAGTTGGGAGAAATATATTAAATTTTAATATGAATGATTCTTTACTATAATAACATGAAATGTCTGATCTACTTGGGTTTTTTTAAAGTTGAGTATTTTAAATTTTTATAAGTGCCTTGATAATGAACAAACATCAAATGGTATAAAACAAACTATTTTGGTAGTAATGAAACATTCGGATGGGAAAGAGAAGGATCATGGACACATGAAACATATTTCAAATCTCTTGGTGATAAAATAGTGTTGTTCCAAAATATAATAGGTTACCATTTTATAAGAGTTTCAGGAACTCCAAAATGTTAATAGTATAGAAAGTACATGCATGTGGTTATTAAAATTCTGTCAATTATGTTTAAATATGATATTTAAGTGAAATTGTGAGATAAAGGACCATTATGTGTTGGAAATCACCTCAACCGAATGATTTTGGCCACGCGGAACACATGTAAGAGAATCCAAAATACCAAAAATACACCCAAGATGTAGAAACCGAGTAGCCACATAATACTTATCACAAAAACCTTAACATGAATAAAAAAGTATTTAGTTTGGATGGTGATACGTTTTGATGAAAAATGATGATATTTCCTATCATGGAAGGGGTAGTGTATTTGTAATCTGATGTCCAAAGTTTTTTATATAGAAAACAATGTTCAAGGGAGGTAATGGGTTATATTGCTAGAAAAAAAACTAATAAAATAATATTTTACCAAAATTTGGATAATATTTCAAGCATATAACACTTTTTACGATAACTAAAAATATAAAAGGTGATTGTCATATTTTATACTAATCAATTAAAACTAGGCTATGTTTGACAAAAATAGTTGGAAAGTGTTATGGATTATCCATCACATAGGTAATGGAAAATTATAAAGAACATACAACCATAGATAGTTGAAAAATATTAGTTCTCTAAGGAAATGTATTGGGACAATAAGATATACACCCACTTGAATATATAACTTCTTGTATCAGTTATTGTATTTTATCAAGAACACACCTTCTTGAATATATAAATGACATAAAAATAGTTGTTTTTTAAGAAAATATATACATGATTTCATTTCTCATTATACGTTATCAATAACATATATACTTGAATATATAAATAACATAAAATAGTGGTATATCAACTATTAAAAGATGCAGAAAGTAAATTAAACTATTCAGAAAAGTCAAAAAAATATTGAAATAATTATATATTTAGAAAAAAAATAAGAAAATTGAAATATAAATACGCCATACCTAGGACACAGTGTAAGCATTTATAAATAGTGTAAATATAATTCATTTCTTATGGAAGATTAGGGGAAGAAATAAAAAATAACCCACATATTAACTACAATATCATAAAAATACACTATGATGCGAACCATAGCTAGTTATATAGATGCAATTCAATATAAGGATATAAGGTAGGGATTTTTCGGGAAAAAATTCTTAAGGGAGGATAGATCAAGTTTCTACAAATAGGGTTATTATGAAATATCATGAGGAAGTGGATCAAGTGGGTAGGGCTAGTTTCTAGTGATAAATCTTGGAGGTGGGGTGGCCACATCAGAGGAGAAGGATGTCATGGTGTTGGGGTATACACATTTGAGGAAGACTGTAGGAGGTAGTGTGGGAGTTCCAGAGCTGCGTCGAGCGGCGATGAGCTACATCAGAGGAGTGGGGTCAAAGTGAGGTGGGGGCGTCGGATCCATATCGATAGGGAGGTGGGGAGGTCATGTTGGTGGGGAGGTGGGATGGAAACACTGGAGTCATGTCGGCATGGAGGTTTCAGGGTCGCGCCGGTAGGGAGGCATCTGAGCCGCGTCGATGGGGACATGTGCATGCTCCGTCAAAGCTGAAGGGGAAGGACGAATCACTTGGGGGGGAGGGGACGAGAAGGTGGGGAGGAGGAACAGAGAGGGAGGATGAGGAATTGTGGTGGAGTAATCACTGAGGTAGAGGGTTTGTAAGAGAGAGGGTTTTCAGGAGGGATAGGAATTCCCCAATGGAAGATTAAAATATTTTTTACCTATTTCCACGCGATGCCCTTTCTCTATGGATACATGATTCTAGATGCCACATTTTTAATACAAGTGGAGTTATATCTCACCATATATCCATTGATCATTTAAACCATTTATATAAATCTATTTCTTTAGGGTTTTTTTCTTGTAGTGATTTTTGAAGTAAGACGAACTCAAGGTAAGGTACTTTTCTTTAAAAAACCGCATATAAATCCCTATTTTTGAAAAAATGAAAATGAATGTTTTTGTGATTTAGGTAATCATGTTTTATGATTATATTATATTTATTGAGAGTTTTTTATGATGAAGTGTGTTCCTTATATCTCTCACTAATTCTCTAGGTATGTTTATGTTGGAAGTTTACCATAATGGTTATTCCAAGTGTAACAGTGATGGTTACACCATATGGTATCCATTAGGGTTACATCATAAGGTACAGTGATGGTTACATTTTATGGTATCTTTGAGAATTACAAATCATATAGTATCTATGAATGTTACAACTTAATTATGTAATTCCCAAGTTACCATTATGGTTTTTTTATGTTTTTTATGTTTTAGGTAAATCTCTTGTTTTCACAAAGTAAGTATATGATACTTTATGGGTGATAAGTATGTATTTGTTAAATTTATTTCATATACTTATGGATTAATTGTCTCTTTCCTTCTTTTTATGTACCTTGATAATATTTTGGTGCTCATCCCATGTTTAAAAAAATCATAGGGTTTATGGATGGGAAAGAGAAAAGAAGAATCCAAGATGAATGTTTTGAAGATTTTTCATGAAAATTTTTCATGTTTTATTAAAAAAAATATATTATAGAAAAAATGGATACTACTTTAGTAGTACCCACTTTGTATGCTTATGAGTTGATATGTATGAATTATATCATATTTCTCTAAAACTCTTAACTGAAAAGATCTTTGGGATTGTAATAAGGGTATTCTAGTTGAAAAAAATTAGATTTTGTAATGTTTAAGGATGGGACCTTATAGTTTGTATCTGAGAAAGGTTTTTATAACTTTAGGGGTTATGATTATATTAATAGAATACCATAAATTATTTTTACCTTAGTTTTTTGTTGAAATGATATAGAATTTGAAGATTATCACGTTTCTTTATCTATGATATGTTTGTTCAAAATTGAATATGGTAGAAGAAACAGGGAAGATAATGTAGGAAGGTTCCGAGAGGATGATATCTTTTTGAATATGCAACTTGAAATTATGGGAGTTGGAACCGATAACATTGTGATAGTAATGGATCGATTGATTCAGGTTATAAATGGATGCTGCATCTATGAAATATAATATCCAAATCTACCACAAACGTACATGCAAATAGTGAATGATTTTATAAGGCAACACCCCACTACATTCAGTGGATCTTCTAATCCAATTGTGGATAAAGGGTGGATTAAATCCCTTGAAAAGATATGTTACGTCATGGGTTGTTTAGATAATCAAAAGGATAGTCTTTTTATTTATCATTTTAATAGTGAAGCTGACCAGTGGTGGGAAATGGTCAAGAATATCATGGATAACAATGAGATCAATGACGTTGAATGGGATGAATTTAAAAATATTTTCTTAAGGTGGTTTGACATAGGATGGAAAAAAATTATTAGAATTAAAGAAAAATGTGGAAGATTATAAGGTCATGTAAGAAGAAAACTTCACCTGATTGGAAATGTATTCTCTTAATCTTATTCTGAATTTGTATATTAAAATCAATCATTTTTACATAGGTTTGAAACCAGGATATCAAAGGACATCATATTACCAAATTCAAAATATTTTATAAACATGTATGTTGTGTTGAGATGTTAGAAATGGAGTATTTTGATGATCACTTATACTTTTGAAATATGAAGAATAAAAGTTTGAGATGGAAATAAATGTGTCAGAATCAACCAACGAAATATTATTGTATGAAAATCCAATTTCTAGTTTGTGTAAAGTGTTGTAAAAATAACCCTAGGGAATTCCATAACAAATTTTGGATGTGTTTTAGAGGCGGTAAGTCTGGAATAGGGAATAATATTGCAATGAAAAATAACCTTGTGATAGTATGTGTAATTCTGATAAGAAACTGTAAAGTAATTTATATACGGTGGGATGTGGAATTATGAAAATACCTACCCAAAGAAATGTCTAAATGATGGAAATCAACCAGATTATAATCAGAAATGTGTATTGAAATCCTTTGAAACTATGTTAGCGTATGTTAGTTCATCCAATAAAGTTGTATCAGGTACAATGTTTGCTTACTCAGATATTTCTACTATTTTTATAATCTATTTACAGATTCCTTTATTTGTGAGGAATTTTATTGAAATTTCATCTCAATAAATGAAACTAGAACTTATGGTAAAAACACTAGGGGAAATATTACAGCAAAAAGTAATTATAAGAATCGTCATATTATTTTGTGTGGAATGAAATTACCTTGAAACTTTGTTTTTTTTCCTTAATAGATTTTGATGTTATATTGGGTACAGATTGGATTTTTGTTTAACATGATAATCATTATTGAAAAGATAAAGAATTTTTTTTAATAAATATTTTCATTTTTTATAGAAGAATTAAACCATATTAATGATAACATATCAGGAATTTGGGAAATTTTTATAAGATGTAATTTAAAATTATCTTGCATATATTTTTGAAAATAATGAAACTATTCACATTAATGATGTTTTTACTGATGAGTTTCCCAATGTTATACCTCACCAGGAAGTTGAATTGATAGATTAATTTATTCCTAATACAATGAAAATTTCAAAACCCCATAATTGAATGAATCAAGTGGAACTTTTATAATTGAAAAAGAAGTTGCAGGATTTGATTGATAAAGTTTTCATTCATCCTAGAACTTCAACATTGAGTGCCCTTATTTTTTTTGTTAAAAGGAAATATAGTTCCATGATAATTTTCATTGATCATATAGATTTAAATAACATTTTAGTCAAGAATAAGTATCCATTGACTCATATTGATGACTTGTTTGGTCAGATCTAGGGAGATCATCATTTTTCTAAGATGTACATGAGATCTAAGTACCATCAGCAGAAGATGAAAGAGGATAACATTCAAAAAACAACATTCCGAATGAGATATAGGAATTATGGATTTTTATGCCTTTTGGCTAGAAAAATACTTGTATAATATTTATTGATCCTATGAATAAAATATTCCATGAATATTAGGATATGTTTTTTGTTGTTTTTATTGATGATATTTTGGTGTTTTCATATATTTATAAAGACCACGTAAAACATTTATGGATTTTCCTACAAACTCTAAATGAAAAGATGTTATATGGGAAATTTAAAAAATGTTATTTCTGGTTACAACAGATTTATTTTCTTGGGAGAGTTGTAAATAATGAATTTATGGTAGATTATCCCTAAACAAAAAGTGGTTGATGAATGGCTAAGACCAAAAAAAAGTTACAGAGATTCATAGCTTCCTTGGATTAGTAGGTTATTACTGATGGTTTGTTAAAAACTTTTCATAGTCATTTAACTTGATAACTATGTTGACATGAAATTTGGTTAAATATATTTGGATAGAAAAAAGCTGATGTTTGTTTTTAGGAACTGAAAAGGAAATTTTTGAATGCTCTAGTTTTGGACCTACCTTCCAAAAAAGGATAGTGTTTCATCTAAAAAGATTCTTAATTGAATGGGAATGGTTGTGTTATAATACAAAATGATTAGTTAATTTAGTGTGCTTCAAGACAAAGAAAACCACATGAGTTAAATTATCTGATACATGATTTGGAATTAGATTATATGGTTTTTTATTTGAAAATTGGGATACATCATTTATATGGATTCAAAAGTGAAATATATACTGAATATAAAAATTTAAGAATATAGTTACATTGAAGGAATTAAACATTACCCATATAAGATAGATGGAATTGATAAAGGGTTATTATTGCTCAGTCAATTTATATCTTGTGAAAGAAAACAATCATATGGATGCCTTGATTTGAAAACACCATAAATTATTAACCATGTTACATTTGTAACATTAATCCTTGGTTTATTATTTGATGAATTTTTTCTTGGAAGTTCTTGGTGTGGAAAATTCTTCTTATTTGTTTCAGGTGGAACTGTTTTCATCTCTCTCAGAATGAATAAACAAGCGTATAAGGAAGGCTGCGAGTTACATAAATAGGTATAATTGATGAAAAAGTGTATGTTTTCATAATTTAATATTAATGAATATTTTATATTGAGATTTTGGAAGAGATTGCTTATGCCTTGTGATTCATAGTTAAAGTTAGAGTTGTTAAGTGAAGCTTATAGTTCTTCATTTTCAGTTCATCCTGGAAGCACTAATATTTAAAGAGACCTTTGGGAGTATTAATTGTTAGATGGAATGAAAATATATATTGTATATTTTATAATTAAATGTTCGACTTGTCAATAGGTAAAAGTAGAGTGATAACTCCCAAAAGGGATGCTTCAGCCTTTTCCAATGACAGAGGGGAAATTTTAAAATATAACCCTAGACATCATGGTGAGACTACCAAAGATACCTTGAGGTAACCATGCATTTTGGTTTACTATTGATTAGTTGACTAAATATTCACATTTCCTTTCTATTAGAGACACTCTTTCTCTAGATCATATTTTTTTACTATACCTCGAAGAGATTTTCAGGTTGCATGGAGATCCTCTATACATTATATCTGACCAGTATCTCAAGTTCAATTCTAAATTTTGGAAAGGTATTCAGAAGTCCTTAGGAACTGAATTAAATTTTAGGACAACCATTTATCCCAAATTTTATGGATAGATCGAGTGAACAATTCAGACATCAGAATATATTTTTTGTGCTTTTTCAATATACTACAAGGGAAGTTTGGATCAATATATTTGTTTAGTTGAGTTTTATTATTATAACATTTTTTATTCCATTATATAGATGGAACCTTTGAGGCATTATATTGAAAGTGTGGTCAAACTCTTTCATTTTGGGTTGATGTTGGGGAAAAGAATTTTATAGGACTGGAGTTAGTAGAGAAAGTGATTGAGAAAGTGAAGATGATCCAATAACACATGAGGATATCTCAGATCATGCACAAAAGTTATGTAGATAACACGTGGGGAGACATTTCATTAAAGGTAGATGATTATTTGTTCTTTAAAATATCTCCATGGAAAAGTTTTATCAATTTTTGTTAAAAAGGAAAGCTAAGTCCGCGGTTCATTGGACATTATAAAATCTTGGATAAAGTTCGACTAGTTGCCTACTGAGTATCTTTTCCTCTAATTTTATCTCATGTACACAATTTTTTTCACATTTATATGTCAAGAAAGTATGTTCTAGATTCATCTCATGTTTTTCACCCATTAGTAGTTCATCTATAAGATAAAATTTCTAATGAAGAGAGGAATATTCATATTCTTGATCACAGATATCAAGTATTTTATAATATGGTAATTCATCATGTTACGGTTTTATAGAGAAACTGCATGGTTGAAGAAGAAATGTGGGAATTTATAAATGCTATGAGAGAAAGGTATCCTCACTTTTTTAATAAATTAATGAAAATTTTGAGGATGAAATTAACCAAAGCTGTGGTCAATGTAACAACCTAGGTATATATAAAATAATTTGTTTTCATTCTATAATTAAATAGTTAAATTCGTTATAATTGTTTAATGAAATAATTGGTATTTACAGAAATCTAGGAATATATAAAAATATAAATATAACCTAACCTATTAAATTATAAATAAAATTTATTTATATTATAAGTAAAAATATTATATACTTATATCATTTAATAAGTAAATAAATTTTTTGGAAATGATAAATTAAGTGTTGGTAATTTTGTGAAACATAAATGATTATTTACAATGATATAATTAATATAATAATTTAAAATAAAATATATTTTCATCAATTAAATTCATAAATTAATATTTTTTTTCTTATTATTATAAGATAATTTTATAACACCTTCTTCAATTTTTCAAAGGGACATAAAATCTGTTATAATATTAAAATCGGTTTTTTTAATGATGATTTTAATTTAAAATTAAATTTCTCATATTAAGAAAATTAGTTTCAACAAATTGAGTTCAATTTTTAATTATAAACATAAAAAATTGGTTAGGGTGAGTTTTTGTGATTTTTCAACAATACATGATTTTTTTGTGAATAGTGAAATACAATAGTTTACAGTATATATACATTATAATTTAAATCCATTATTCCTTGAGTCATTATTGATGTAATAAACATAATTTCAAAATAAAATTAATTATTTTAATATATTTAGTGATAATTCTCAAAATACTCATAGTGTTGAGTGAAAATAATAAACTAATGAATAAAATAATAATAAATCACCCCTCTCCGCCACGATAAATACCACCCCTCACCACCTCTTCTCCTCACACCCCAAATACTTTTATCTTGTTTAATTTATACCCAATTCCATTCCCAAGCCTCTTCCCCATGTTTAGGACCTTTTAGTCTCAACAAAATTCCAAAACACATGACCTTAAGGAGGTTCTCAAGGAGAAGAAGTTCAATAGGTAAAATCCTCTTTCATTTTCATTATTTTCTTTTCAATTTATTTTCTTTTATTATTATATCCTCAAATACCCCCATACAAGTGACATGATAACTGTAATATCTTAAATATACTATAATTTTATTTTATTTTAATGGAATATTCGTCATCAAACCACCCCTCTTTTCCTCTTATTCTAGAATATAAAATCATCGTTCATGACTTGTCGATTCACCACCTTCATGGATATTGTATTTTAATTTTCTTATACTTCCTTAAATGATGGAAACAAAACTTTTATTATTGTTAAAACATAATTTAATATTTATATTATAACTTGTTCAATGTTCTGGAACTAATTTATATACATAACGTTAAATAAAATGAAACTAGTTTGTGATGGTAGGAAAAACACATCAAAACTGAACTAAACTTGTATAATTAATGTTTTATCTAATAAATCATCATCATATCAAAAAAAATGATTTATGGTATAATTTAAAATTATGTAAACATATTAACACCATTTCATTCCACTTTTGTATTTTTTTCATCCATTTGATAGGAAAATTGATAATGAACCAACCATGGAAGCCATGAAATAAATGCACCTGAAATAATAATGATAACAAAACATTATTAAGAGATGTGTGGAAATATGTTATAAAAATATTGTATAAGTAATTATAAATATTTATATTTTATTTAATATATTAATAACTCTCTTTAAACCATTATAAAGTAGGTGTGAATGCGTTTAATGTAAGACACCACCGAGGTAAGGGACTTTTCTTTGAAAATTATCTTTTAAATTTCCATTTTCAATAAATTCAAAAGGAATGTTTTTATGATGAAGGTATTCATATTTTATGAATAAATTCTGGTTATTGGAAGTTTTTTATGATTAAGGGTGGGACCTATATATCTCCTTAATTCATTGGGTGTGTTTATTTTGGAAGTTTATTGTAATGTCTATTCCATGTGTAATTATTATGGTTAAACCATAAGGTGTCCATAAGGGTTACATCATAAGGTAGTCATGAGGGTTATAATGTAAGGAATACTTGAGGGTTAGAAATCATATTGTATTTGTGAGGGTTAAAATATTAATTAACTAATTCCCCAATTTACTTTTATGGTTTTATTTATTACTTATTATGTTTTGTGTAAATTGGTTAGTTTCACAAAGAAAGTATATGCTGCTTTATGGGTGAGAAGTATCTCTTTTGGGAAATTGATTTCATTTGTTTATGGAATAACAATTTCTTTCCTTATTTTTATATCCCTTACTGTTAATTTTGTTCTCATCGCAAGTTTTAAAAAAATTCACTTGTTTTAAGGATGGGTATAATAAAATAAGAAGCCAAGATGAATGTTATGAATATTTTTTATGATAAGATTTCATGTTTTTTAAAAACTTATATACTATGGAAAAATGGATATTATCTAGTATTAACGAATTTTTATGATTGTTTGTTTATATGTATGATTTATTTTATATTTCCTTAAAACTCTAAACCGAAAATATCTTTGGGAATGTAATAAGTGTATTCTAGTTGAATTAATTAGATTATGTAATGTTTAAGGATGGGTCCTTATAATTACCATGGTAACTATTAATAATGACCAAAAATTATTTTTAACCTATTACACTATATTATTTATAAAAATTAAAAACACTTTATCCATTTTATAAAATTTAATTCATAAAATTTAAGTAATTTAATTTCAAATTAAACCCTGAAAGCCCAATAATAAGCAGTTTTCTAGAAAAAACAGTTGTTTTCTTAAGTGTAAGATGTTTTTATACCAAAATAAAGAATAAAATTGATTTCATTAATCTTAATTGGATTATGCATAAAATAAATTAACTAATAATACTTTATATATATTTTTTAAATCAAAATGAAACTTTTTAATGCTTGAAATAAAAAGACGGTTTTCATGAAAAATCATTATTTTTTAATATTCATCAAAAAATTATAGTTTTCCAAAAAATATCAAAAATTCACTATAATAATATTATGGAATTATCATTTAAAAAATGATATCAATTATTTCAAAAAATCTAAATGTGGTATATATAAATTATATAATATTTTCACAAAATGTAATAAACTCTACGTTTGTGTAAAATTGTATTTTCAATGTATATAATGACTTCATAAAATCTAATTAATACCTCTAAAAAATTAATATATTTCTTATAAATTTGGTTATTAATATTCATTCCAAAAAATTAATAATTATTTATTAATGGTCATATTAAAAAAATAGCATATTGTAGTTCATTTAAACTCAATGTTGAATGTAATGAATGATATCAAAGAAACCAAATCTATTTAAATAAAAATATTTTCTAAAATCTCATGGTGTTACATTATATCCCCTTAAATAAATTGAACCCTAATAATTTTATCTTAGTTATAAAAGGTTAAATACTTTAAAATAACATTGTTCAAAACCCACATCATGCAAAGGGATAATAAAACATACTTGGAAACATATAAATTACATAAAATAACACATAATCATGTTTCCAAATAAGGATACCATTAGTGTAAGGTAAATATATATAAATATTGGAAAAAACTAACATCCAAGAGTGGTAGAGAGTGATAGATAAAATGGTTATGAAAATTTTGATAACCATAAAACCATAAATTAGTGGGGGTGGAAAGACCATCAATTCATCGAAATTTAATATAAGAGGATAACATTTTTATTTCAAGATATAACTCCTATAGTTGAGGGATTTAATTAATATTGAGATAAAGAAAACTAGAAAATGTACATAAATGATTTCTTTCCTCTTTTAAAACATAATTTCTTCCTTGGGTTGTGATTTATGGAATTCTCACATTATCTCTTACTCCATAAAAGGAATATTCAAGATGAATTTTCTATGCCTAAAGCAATAAAATTAACATTAAATGGGTAATAGGATCCATAAAAGAATGGAAATCCAATACTTATTTCTCTAAATATTAATAAAATCCAAAATGGTTATCATAAGTTACCCAATATGGATAAATATAATATATTAATCTATAAAACATCAACAATAACCCCCAAATTTCAACATAATCCATTTTATAAATATCTGACCTTAAGACTCATCCAAAATATGTCTGACCAAATTCATAACCCAAAAATTTGAATGATTAAATCAAAAATTTATCCCCATACAACATAAATTAGATCATAATGTAACATACCAAACATATTAATATATTTATAATATATTCTCTTAAAATATAATAATAACTAAAATCTTCATAAAGCCTAGAAAAAAACATTTATACTTCACAAATTAATGTAATACTTATCCCTAAAATAAAATCGTAGACTATTTAATATATTCCATAAATCTAAATATACAATAAACTTCATCAAAATTGACCTAAATAACTTTTTCATCAAAGCACTATCAAATTTCAAGGTTACCAATACCATTCCATTTACTTCATCAATGTCATTAAACTCTTTGTACCAACTAAAAATCATTTACTCAACATGAAGAAAAAATTAAATGTAATAATTCCCTTAATCATGTGTTCTATAAAAATATCACTTTACCAATAAATAAATATTATTGGGTATTTCTACCATTGAACATATGTTTTCAAATCCTTAAAGAAAAACTACTGCAGAATAATCCTTAAATGTTTCACAATTACTATACCAAGAATATAAGTGGTATAACCCTTCTATAATATAATTCATGGATCCAAATACATGAAAAATTCAATCCTTTCACTTCAACAATTGACATGTCAAAGATCCTTATTTAGTTTAGGAGTTAACCCTTAGATTAGGGAGTTTAATCGGATAATTTCCCTGCTCCCCACACATAAGACATTGAACTATAAATGGTACCTTAGGTTGAAATTCTTATCCCACCATTAAACTCTCCATTTTTCCTTAGAAATGAATTTCTATATGCCCTTATTTTCCACAAATAAAACATATTATTGTTTCTCTATGACATTTACCTTGGTTATTTCTCACACATACCCGACATGTAGGAAGATGAATCTTATTCCCTCCATGGAATTCTTAAAACTCCATTTTTTGTTATTAGGTGTGTCAAGAAACTCACCAAATATATGATTGATAAATATATAATAAAATAAATCATTAATAATAATAACAGTTTATTTCCTTCAATCCCTAATTTCATTTGGTTTATTATGAAAAAATCATTCCATTGACCATCACATTCAGCAATAACAAGATTTTCCTCGGTTCCATCCATTGACTAAAATTAAAAAGCATAGTGTGTGAAACAATGGCCATAGTGGGCATCAACATAATCATGAAAAAACATTTATAAGACTTCTTATTCATGAAACCCTTTTTTTAATCTATTTCTCCTTAGGATTGACATAAGTCATCCTTGGTAACTATTTATTCAAATATTTATAATTATATTATGTAAAATGTGATTTAACCCAAGAATATCTTATGGGAGTTTCAAACCATTTCCACAGTAAGGTCATAATATCCATGCACAATAATGATAGTCGAGATATACTTGGCCAACTCTTTAAAAGGATATTACCCTTATATAAATTTTTTCCAAAATGTTTTATCCTTGTAGTATTTAAAGATCGATTTAATGGGGTAAAACCACATAATTTCTATGATACCAATACATTATGGATGTTATCCTATACATAGACTTATCCCTAGGTTTTCACCAAAATTCTCTAATCCTAATTTCCAAAAATTAACTAAACCTATACCTGATACCAATTATAGTGGCTAGGATTTTCATATATACATACTAAATATTTTTAGATGAATATTCGACAAATATCATTATAATCCATTCCATATCCATAAAGGTTTTGTGTATTTAGATATTATATAAACGAACATCTTATTTAGGTACATTCTTCAACACCTCTCATCATGTTCTGTTCAATTTATACACTTCATTACCTACCCTACTTAAAATTCATTATTTATAACCTGGGAAAAGGAAACATAATAAAGAGTGATCTGAAATTCTTGGTAAGGGTAATCATGTTATATATCAATCGAAGAATATATGATATCATAAGATAAGAATAAGGGTATGATATCACATCCATAACTTAAAAAGTTCATACATGATATTTCACAGATCATAAACATATTTTATTAAATAAAACATTATCATTTAAAAATACATGAATAATAAGAGTGAGAAATAATTGTATGTCAATCATGAACTATAAGTTTAGATCATAAATATAAATTCATGTCAAAAAAGTATTTCACTGTCATAGTTATATACACAATTTCATATATCAAGTTTAACTACCAAGAACATAAAATTATAGAGGATCAGAAAACAATACCTATTTACTATATCATAACAAATCAAGAATCACAACCTATTTCCTATAGTGGATCTGGAATCCCCACAAATTTCCCAAATGAGACCAAGAACATTGACTAATTTTCCACAGTGGATCAAGCACATCGAATTATTTCCCATAATTAAATCATGAGATATAAAACTATACACAATGAATTAAAGGGATAAATAAGTCCAAACCCACCAATCATATTATGAAAAAATAAATATGTTGTCATAACCAATTTGAGTGGGGTTAGTGCCATGAATCCCCAAGACTACCTTTAAAAGGCCAGGGGCAAGTGACTAGCACCGATTAGTCATATCAGTTAGATGTGAGGTATTTCCTATGTACCTGTATGCACACACACATCTCCCAGCACAAAAAATGATGAAATGTCAAAACCACTAAGTAAAAAAGGCATACATGCCACTATATCCTACAATCAGAGTACGATAGAGAGTAAAGTTAAGTAAACAAGGCCAAATACAATCTCACCACAAGAATATTGTAACATGAGTACAATCGATAAGTAAATGGTACTGAGACTACTATTTGAAGCTGTAGGAACACATCTCAGTCTGCCCGTTCTCACTAAGCATTGTTTGGTCCTATTCTACCTAGGAATCTATCAAAAGTTTGATCTTCTATACAACAAACGACAAATGTGGGAAAACCCATGTATGGGTGAATATAAAAATACTCATTAGGACACCTTGAAACCACAAAAAAATAAAAAAATTAATATATATTAATCTCTACACAAGTATATGTCTACAACATATATAACATGAACATCAAAATATACTCAATCCAAGACACACAGTCTAGAGGTAATTCACAACCACTGTATATCAACCCTAGAAATTCATCTCGAATATTCCACAAAGCACACATCTGGGGGAACACACTCCTAAGTTAGATAGCACTAATGACGTTCATCTAAGATGTAATGCTTTTTTGGTCTTACCATGAAAATGAAATAGTTATAGATTAGAATAGTGATATGATACACAGATGAGGCTCATAGCCAGGGCCATGGGGTGATACCAACAACTCTATCAGGATAAACTCACTAACTGTAGGATCAGAACCCACACAGTGTTGGTCAATCCAATACTAGGAACTCTAACTAGGACACAAAGAGGAATATAGTATCCTACTCTCGGTCTCTTAGGGGATTCAAAAAACACTATCTCGGAATTCCTACTAAAAGGATCATAGTCCTTGGAGTACGAAATTATTCTTACCAACCTTTATAAGAACAATAAATAGAAAAAATCCTAAAAAATTGTCCAAGATATAGAGGAAACGAAGGTCAAGCCATGTATAAAGGGGTACATGGTGTGTAGTAGGGTAACATGTTGTGTCCCTTGACCCTGGGTACTGTCGGTATACAATGACATGTGTCATTCTAAACATGTTGTGTAGAAGATGGGTACACAGTGCATATAAAAGGCCACACATTGTGTCATTCTATCTAGGATCCACCTGTGTACTCCGGTCATGTTCGAGTACGTAGCTCTGACCCATGAATCAAGGCTCATGTACAAATATACTAGGCAGTTCGTGTAATAGGTACAGGCCAAGCCATGTGGGGGAGTACATTCCTTGTAGGAAACTCGTTTACTCCACCCCATGTCTGTGTACATCCCATGTACATGCTGAGTTCATCCATGTGAGACTACATGTCGTGTAGTAAGGGATTACATGTCGTGTAATCAGGGACAAAACCCCGTGTGGATTAGGTTTTTCCTAAAACTCGTCTTCTTCCTTTTTCCCATGCATTCAATCTCTCGGATTCCATTAGGGTGTTTTGTTCTTCTCAAAACTCAAGATCCAAGCTCATTTTTCCACTCTAACACCAAATTTTGGGGATTCAGGCCTTCAATTGGATCATAAAATGAAATCCAATCCATTTTACATTACTTCTGTAGAATGAAAATTCATCACCCGCTGTCATTAGATTCAATGTCATTCCCATATTCCCATAGAGTCATCCCAATATAGGATTTACATTTTTTGATCATTGCGCCAAAAATTGAAGGTGAAACAATTGATTTTTCACAAAGGGGGTTCAAAGCTAGGGATGAATGAGGAACACATATGGGGAGAGAAAGAGTCGGGGGAAAAAATAACAACAATCGAGAGAGAAAAAACTTGATCAATGTCCATTTAAATCTTTGTTTTTCTCTATTATAATGATAAATTAATCAATTCAATTCTCTAGAATCAATTCTTGATAAATCCCACAATTAACCCATCCTAACAATATGTTCGATTCATGCGCCGATCTTGGAGTTGAGATTTCATCATCATCCATCGGAGGGATTATCCATAGGTTCTCTCTCAGACATCTCCATGGAATTCCAGGGCTATGAGGCTAACCCTTAATTTCTAAAATAGCGGATTATTTGAATTTTCACCAGTAGTTGAGTAAACATTTGACATAAAATAAATATTATTAATTTATGTTATTCATTTTACGCATGTGATAACCTTTTCACAAGAGACTCATGCCAACCAATGTTAGCTCACACATAGGGTAAATTTTTTGTTCTAAACTGAATGGTTCCCTTGTATTTCTGATCCGATCACCCATTAATAATTTATTCTACATTTTTAGGAAAACCATGTGTGTTTGATATTTAATATTTCAATATATTTAATTCATTTATTATAGGAACAAAGGGCCTCAGAATCGTATGTCGTCTCAGCACCTGGTCTTGAAATTTATCCATATAATACTGAAAAATAATACACAGGAAAATATGGTACATTACATACACCCCATCATAGGTATTTACTTCCTCAAAAATCCAAAAAAATGGATACTCAAAAATATGGTGGTATTGAGCAAGAATATGAGCCTCCTCCTCCCAAGTGTTGTCATGGATATTCTGGTGCTACCTCCAAACACACCCCAAATTAATTTATTACCAATGAAGGATCCTATCATTTCGGTCATTGATCTCTACTAGGTACTTAGAAAAATCCTCTACATCCTCAATGTCCGGCTCGCTCCAGTCGATGATGTGCGACTGGTCATGCATTTACCTTCTTTGTTGTGACAAATGGAAGGGGCCGTGTACCTAGTCTAACTGTGGAGGTAGAGATAAGTGTTATTCCACCTCACCAACTTTATATAATATTTCAAAATTTCCAAGGAACCACATAGATAGATTTCCACCCCATCCGAATCTCTGTAATCCACATCGAGGTGAAGCTCATAGGAACACATGGTTTCCTTCCTCAAATTAAAAATGCCTCCATCTCCTGTCTGCATAAGATTTCAAATGTCTCTATGCAGTATTCATCCTCTCATAGATTATTTGTACCTTCTCTATTGTATCTCTCACCAACTCCATACCCATGAGTGTTGACTCTCCTGGGTTAGTCTAGCAAATCCATGACCATTAGGATCACTTGTAAAAACCCTCAACTGTTCCATACAATTGGTGGAATGGTAGTTTTTATTGTATGCAAACTCCACTAGTGGTAGGTGATCTTCCCAACTATGGATAAATTCCATCATGAAATCTCACAAAATTTCCTCCAGAACCTGAATGGTTCTCTCATTATGGCTATTAGTTTTTGGGTGAAATGCGATTCTCACGCACAATTGGGTCCCAAACGCATCCTACAATCCCTTACACAAGTGGGATGTAAAGAGAGAATCACTATCTGAAGCAATAATTTATGGAACTCTATAGATTCTGACTATATGATTCACATATAGGTGTCCCATGATCCCTATTGAACTCTACTCTCATATAGCTAGGTTGTGGGATGACTTGGTGAGTCAATCAATGATCACAAATATGGAATCATATCCCCTAGATATACATGGTAATCCCATCATGAATTCCATCAATATCCCATCCCACTTCCATTCTGGAACCCCAAGGTGTTGAGTTAAACCCACTAGATCATAATGCTCATTTTTCACTTACTGAGAAGTAAGTCATCAAGAAACAAACTCTTCCACCCCTTTCTTAATTCCTGGATACCTAATTTAACATTAAAGGTCATGATACATCTTCACCACACATAGATGCACCACCAAAGGGGATGTTTGAAACTATCTAAAAACCTCCTCTTCCAACATCACTAGAACTATTGTGTGTCCTCTGAAAAGAACAACACACTCCCCAACTTTTGAATATCCATCAAGAGCATCTCATATGGAAATATGAGCACATAGGGTCTCATAGTCAGCATCCCCAAGCTATGCCTCTCCGGATCGATGTAAGAGTGAAGGGGTAACAACCATTGACTGGAGGTAATTTGGTCCATCTACATCCACTAAAGATAACTATAATGAGGCCAAATTATCTAAAACCTCGTTCAAAAAATTTGAACTAGATCTCCTGCTGTGAGGATCCACTACCATGTTCCCCTTCCTAGGATCATATATAATATTGAAGTCATAATACTAGAGGAACTCAAGTCATATCCTTTGTCTCATGTTGATATAATTATGAGAGAATATATACTTGATACTCTTATGGTCGGAGTAGACAATAAACCGTTCGCCCATTAGGTAGTGTCACCACATATTCAGTGCGAAGACTACCACTGCTAACTCAAGATCATGCGTCAAATGGTTCTTCTCATGTGGCGTCAACTAGCCTGAACCATTGGAAATACCTACTTGCCTTTGTATTAGGAAACAACCAAGTCTGGTTCCTAATTCATTGTTGAACACTATTTACTTGACACCCTCCACCATAAATCTCAAGATCAGAGTACTCATCAAACTCTACCTCAACTGCTAAAAATCATGTTGGCACAGCTCTGTATATATGAAAGGGTGCCCCTTTTAAGTCAAATCTATCATAGGTTCTTATATCCTAGATAAATTAGGTATTAATCTCTAGTAATGTCATGTTATTCCAATGAATCTCTAAACCTCCATTACACTATTAGGTGGCTCCCATGGTAACACTACATTGACCGTGGCCAGGTCCACTACAACCCCATCAGCTTAGATAATGTGTCCAAGAAAGTGGACCTCCTGAATCATGAAATGGAACTTTGGGAGTTTCTTTTAAATTTGGTTCCCTCTGAGTATGTCCAAGACTATCCTTATGTGTCTCGCTTGCTCCTCCTCAGATGATGAGTACACACGGATATCATCGATGAAGACTACCACAAACCAGTCCATGCGAGGATGAAATATCTAGTTCATGAATCTCATGAACACTTCTAGGGTGTTCATAAATCCAAAGGGAATCACAAAGTACACATAATGAATGTAACGACATCTAGAGGTATTATTTGGTATATCCTTATTTTATAATCGAATCTGGTGATATCCTAATTAGAGGAAAAACTTTGAGAACCATCAGGCCCATCTCAACTGATAAGAGAGGTCATCGATCTTCAGCAGTCAATACATGTTCTTTAGGGTCACCTACTTCAGGTACCGATAGTCCACACACAAACTGAAGCTCCCATATTCCTTTTTTGAAAAAGAACTGGGGCTGGCCACGATGAAACACTGAGTCTCATGTATCATTTCCTCTATAAGTACCCCAACTACACCATTAGCTCGTGAAGCTCTATGGGAGCCATTTAATATGATGGTGAAGATACTGGTTTCATCCTAGGGTGTAAATAAATGAAGAATTATATCTCTCAATGGGGAGGTAAACCTAGAACATCTTCAAGAAATACATCCTCATAATCTTCCGCCACTATAAGAAATTGGAAATTAATAATATCCACTGTACCAAGGGTTAGGATAACCAACTGATTAGTAATTGGTTGCACCCTCCTACGCAAGAGCTCATCTTGTGCTTCATGGGTTTCCATTTCATTGATAAAGGAAAATCTCATTCCATCATTGTAGACACACCACACCCTATGCCTAAAGTAGTCAATATAGGCATTGATTGTAAATAAATAGTCCATACCATGAATGATGTTGTAAGCCCTCGATGTTGCTAACAAGAGGATCCAACAAAAACTCTGACCTCCATGGGTCATGTCACATTGTCGTCATAGGTGTTTTATCACTAATTCTTCTCTGATTTGTGTCACCAGGTGTAAGGTTTGAGTCAATGAATCAACTGGAATCTCTATGTCTGTTACAAGATATGTGGTGAGAAAGGAATGACTAGAACATATGCCTATCAGTGCTGTTGCAAAATCATAAAAGACACAGATCGTACCTTGAATCATTCCTGGAGCCTTTGGTTCATAATCCTAAACTGCGTGAAGTTTTCCCCACCCCTATCCTCGAGCTCCCTGAGCCTGGTGCAGACCACCTAGGGGTGGTGATGGTAAAAAGTTGAAAGGTTGAACACCTCCTACTACTCTCCCAACTCATCTTCTACATCTACTGCAATGTGAATATAGCTACTATTATCATTGGATCTGCCTCAGTGGTCCATAAAATGTTTCTATGTCAATTCTACGGTGGTTCTGACAATCTTAGTCATGATGTTTTATTATGTCACATGAATAGAACCACCATTATCAATGCTGAATGGACCCACCTTCTGAGCCCTGAACTGCATATCCAAAATCTTCGGACCTCCTCCTAAAACTTCTCCCATGTCCAGGTCCTTGTTATTGATGAAGGATCCCTACTATTGAGGTATCTTCTTATTCTTTCCCACTTCTTACTATCACTGGTTGTATCTACTCAGGAAAGAATATTTCAACCACCAAATCATACCAAGTACCCAATCAAAAGTAAGAATACAGAGAGAGATAACATTATCTTAGATGTTGATATGTAGACCTGTGTTAAAGGTTTGAACCGTGATGTACTGATCTCAAACCATATCCATAAAGTACCTAGAATGGTTGTTGAACATCGATGAATAATCATCCATAGACATACTTCCTTGATGGAGCTGTAGAAGCTCCTGAATATTCACCCTCAACTTAACTTCTAAGAACTCCTCTCTAAAGAGGCACTCAAAATCTATCCATGAAAGAATCAACTCATCATAAGTCTGGGTACTCAAACTCCACCATCGTCTTTTGGATCCATGTAGAAGGATCACCGTAAGGACCACCATCTGATCTGATGGTGTCCTGATTAAACGAAAAACTCATGTCACCACCACAAGCCATTCCTTAGCCTCCTATGTGTTGGGCTCACCTCTGAACCAGAGGGGTCTCTTTAGCTGAAAATCGTGAAGCGTGCTCAGCCTAAGAACCTCATCCACTGGTACTACAGGTACCACATGCTGCTTTACAGGTCGGGTATGGCCGATGCACCTCTTGGAGGTAGAATCAAGGGAACTAGTTCCTATATCGAAGCCTCGTCACTGAGGGGGTCATCCTCCTGATCAAGATACTAAATACTAGCTAGTTTAAATCATGGAGGAATTTTGAAAAAGGCAAGATGTACAACGCTCATTGATTATTTTTTTAGATCTAACTCAAAATGACATAGAAACCACAACTCATTCATATATGATACATGTACAATTATTTTCCCTAGAACCAATGTTCTCATGAACCAAGTTCAAAAGAAATTTTTCATATTCCTGGTGTATGGATATGTCGATTACCACACCAACATTGGAGTCTCTATCAAGAAAGATGAACACGAAACACTTAACACTATTTCCCCAAACCTGTCTCACAGACTCGTAGTCCTAAAGTAAAACCGACAACTTTGGATACCACTCTTTCACGAACCATCCCAGTGGGGACCGTGCCGCAACTCCCAAATCCTGCCTCCAATAGGTCAGGGACTAGTGACTAGTACCAAGTTGTAATATCACTGACATTGGATGCATTTCATGTGCACTTGAACACATGACCACATCTCCAAACCCACAAAATGATAAAATGTAAAAACCACTAAGTAAATAATTCATGCATACCACAATATCCCACAATGATTGTAAGATGGAAGGTAAAGTAAACAAGGTAAAATACTAGCTCAACATAAGAATCATGTAACACAAGTCCAACCTATAAGTAAAAGGTACTGTGACTTTCTTCAAAATCCATAGGAACACACCTTGGTCTATTCGATCTCACTAAGAACCTTCTGGTCCGGGTCCACCTTGGACTTCGTCAAAAGGTTGATTTTCTACACAAGACATGACATGTGTAGGAAATCCCATGTAGGGGTGAGAATAACAATACTCGGTAGAAAACCCTGAAAACAATAATCAATACAACAAAGGAAATATAGTCATCTCTATACAGGTATATTTCTACAACACATATAACAAAAATATCCAGATAAGCTCAATCTGAGTTACATATTTTAAAGGTAATTCACAACCACAGTATACCAACCCTTGGAATTCAACTAGAAGATTCCATGAAGTACTCGTTTAGGAGAACACACTCCTGAGTCTAATTTCACTAATGACGTATGTCTGATAGGTACTTCTTATTGTTTCTCTCCATGAAAAAGACACCCTAATAGATCTAAAGAGAGATATGATACACATATTAGGATCATATCCAGGTACATGGGGTGATACCAAAAAAACTATATAGATTAACCTACTAAGTATAGGATCAATTCCCACATAGTTATTTTCATTTAGATACCAATAACTAAATCAAGGGCATGAAGATGAATAGAGGATCCTACTCCGAGCCTCTTCGGGGATCCCAACAACTCTATCCAGGAATTCATGCTAAAGGGATTGATGTCCTGGGAGTAGGAAATTATTTGTACCAACCATTAGGGGAACAAATAAGTGAATGAACCCTAATAAAACATGTCCAATGTATAAGGGAAAAGAAGGTAAATCCATGTAGTATGGGGTACACAACATGTAGAAGGGTCACATTCCCTATCCATTGACCCCGGGTACTACCCATGTACAACGATCTATGTCATTCCAACCATGTTTTATATAATATGGTTCTATGGTGTCGAGAAAAGTTCATATGTCATGTCCTTTCATCCGGAGCCTACCCGTGTACTTCGGGCATGTGCTAGTACACGACACCAACTCATCTATCCCTGCTCATGTACCCGTACATGAGGTAGTCTATGTAATCTTTATAGGTCAATCCTTGTGGGGGAGTACACACCATGTAGGCTATCCATGTACTCCACCCCAAGTTTGTGTACTTCCCATGTACATGTAAAGTTCGTCCAAGGGGGAATACATGTTGTATAGTCATGGACTACATGCCATGTAAATTGGTTTTTTCCAAAAACCCTTCTTCTTCATCCCGCTTGTTCTATAAATCTCCTGGATTCTCTTAAAGTGTTCGGTTCACCTGGAAACTCCATATCCAATCTCGTTTTCCCACTCTAACACTGAATTTTTGGGAGTATTATCTTCAATCAGCTCATAAAATGATATCCTAGATGTTCTTTGATAATAATGAGAATGTGAATTCAACACCCACCATCGTTTGATTCACTATTATGCCCACTATTTCCCCTCAGCCGAGTCTCCCCGATGTCAGATCTATGGTTTCACATAATTTCTCCTAGAATAGAAGTCACAATGACTAATTTTTCACAAATGGGGTTCAATGTTGGGGATGAATGAGGAACACGTACAGAGAACACAAGAGTCGGGGGAGAAAAGCACAAAAATTGAGAGGTATGAACCTCGATCAATGTTCATGTCAAACATGTTTAATCTCTATTATAATGGTAATTGTATAAAAGAAATTCTCTATAATCAATTCTCGATAAATCCCATAATTTACTCATCTAGAATATATGATCGATCTTTAGGATAATATTTTCATGGATTAGTCCATCTTCATTGTAAGAATCAAGAATAGTGAAAATAAAATAAAAATAACACATCCTACCTATAATAAGATCACTAGTTGATGAAAAACGATTAACACATCATCATCGTTGGTGAGATATGGTAAGACTGGTGTGCACTGATCTTTCATTTTATATTTCATCATCATCTGTCAGAGGGATTCTCCAAAGGTTATTCCTCTGAAGTCTATAGGTAATTATAGGGTTAAGAGGATAACAATAGATGTCTAATGAAGGGTATCATTTATAGTTTCACAAGTCACTCTATGAACTTTTTAAATAAAATAAATTTTATTCATTTATTTTATTCATTTTGAGCCCATGTTAATGTTTTCACAAGAGACCTGCACCGACCAATTTTAGATAATGCATAGGGTAAATCCATTGTTCTAAATTCAATGGTTCCCTTAGATTTATGATCTAAGTACCCATTTAGAAGTTATTCTACTTTTTCTATAAAACCGTGGGTGCATGCTATTTAATAATTTAATATATTTCAAACATTTATTCCAGGCACTCATGGCCTCATAATCTCACCTCGTCTCAGCACCTGGTCTCGAAATTAATCCATATAATATTAAAAAATAATACATAAAAACTCTAGGACATTAAATATGTGTTTAAAAATATCATAAAACATTCATCATACCATCATAACATAACTCGTTGATATGAAACAAGATTCGTAAACATTTCTTTATTTCATCATATCATAACTTGTGGTAAATAAATAGCTTTCATAAAAATTTCATCATAATAATCATAGACCATATAGATAAAGAATAAGGATGGTATAATTAGATCAAATTCCTAGTAAGGCATAAGTAACATCAAAGGGTGACATCTTTGATGTCAATTCCATTAAAATATCACTTGGGAAATTTTTTTGGGAAAAATAATCTTTTAAAATTGAATAAAATTTTCAAAATATAAAAAATTACAAAAAATATCCAAAATACATTAAAAATAACTATAGAAACATTTAAAGGCATCTTAAAATCTATGAGTGTTCATGGAGGTGGGAAATTTTTGTCATTCCATGTATGTTAAAACAACAATTTCTTTCACATTTCTCATAAAAATTATAAACTACCTCATTCAGAAAATGATAAGAATATTCCAAAAAAAAATTATAGAAAGTTACACATGGGTAAAAATGACTTTTAATAATTATTATATAATAATATAAAATAATCTTGAAAGAATTTTAATGAAATCATGGACATGTAAAAAAAATATTCCCAATCGAATTGTAAAACGTAGTTTGTTTTCCCTAAAAACATTCTTTTCAACTCTTCAGTTTATAAAGTAAGGAAAATGAAAAAAAAAATTGTGTTCTATAGAAATATCTAGATGAATAGAAAAAATTAAATTTATTTATCATATAAGGATCATATAATTTCCTCAATGAAATCATAAGTATAAATAATCATAATTTAAATGGGGTGGAGACATAAATCTCTTACCTTAAGTCATCTCTTTATTCGTATGCATTTTAACCTACTTTATAATAAATATATAATTGTTATATATTTATTAAAAAAAATTAATAATATATATTATACCATATATAATTTTCTTATAATATTATATCACCTGTCTATAGATAATTTGTTAATTTAATCCCTATTTTTGGTGATAACATCTTTGTTTCTAATGCATGTTTCTATTCTAAAATCCGGGTATTTTTACATTGATCATGGTTCCATAATATCCAAAATATTAATCATAATATAAATATCATATATATTTATTATATATTTATATATTTATATTCATCTACATTAGTTCGAGGTAGAAAATTAATCCCACTGTTCATGGAGACGGTGGGTCGTAAGCAAACATAAATGTTATTATCATTTTTCAACGAATGGAACAAAAGGAAATTAAATAATAATTAAATTTTTTAAAAAAATTGTTATATCATATATATATATATATCATATAAGTTCATTAAAGTTATCCTTTTTACCATACATGTAAAGATGATATGAAAATTGAATCATATCGCTTTGTGGAGGTGGTATTCCAGACGTACGCTTGAGCGACTTTATCATTCTCCAACGGATAGGGAAAATGTGGATGATGGTTGTTCCATAATAATATTAAAAATTAATTATATTTAATATTTAAATTTAATTATTTTATAGTGGATAAAATTGATTTATATGCAGTATAAAAATAGATAAAATATAAAACACTTTGTTATGAGTTATACCTCTTCATTGAGAAACCATCTTTGTCTTACCCATTCATCCTTAAAATGATGGTATTTTTGAAAAAATAAATAAATTATAAGAATTTTTTAAGGATTTTATTATAGTGTTATGTAGGTATTTTATGATATATTTGTCTCAAAATATGTGTGGGGGAGAGGAAAATGTGTTCTATTTTATAAGCGAAGATAGGAGCACTCTCAGAATATCTTAAAGTATTAAATTAATATAAATTAATATTTATCATATATAGAATCCAAATTGATATATTTAGAATATGTGGTGATTATAATTCATAATAACCACATAAATTAGTATTTATAAAATTTTATGTGACATTATAACCCTTATCACTTATTTTTAACCTCTTGTTAACCCTTTTTACAATTATTGTAATATCAAAATTTTCATATCATTAATGCTTAAGAATTTTAAAATGAATGGATAATTGAAAAATAAATGGGCCATGGTTTATTTTTTTTTAACTATTTCCCATTAAATTGGATGATGATAGTATATTTATGATTTCTAAACCATTTAATAAAAAATTGGTTATTATAAAATATCATTAATGTCATTTTTGGAACTATCCATTTATTATTACTTTAAAGGAATCAAGATAGTTATGTAATTAAAATATAGACCTTTTACATAACTATAATATGTTATTTTTATCTAAAAATTTAATTGAATAAAATAATTCATCCACGTTGTATTACTTTAAATATTTTTAGAACAATTTATAATATTTTTATATTAATTGAATAAATACTCTTTCGGTGTTGTGTAAGCATTTAAGGAAATTATTGAGTAACTAAAAAATATAAATTAATTATCATTATAAAAAATTTCACATTGAAAAACATTTATAACTAAATATATCAAATTTTTAATCTTATTTAAAAAATTAGGGATATTAATATCAATAAAGTGGGATTTTGTATTTATTCCATCAATAAATTAATGTAAAGGTTATAATAAAATAAAAATAGAACAAAGGAACCACAGATAAAATGTTAATATGTCATAGGATCTAAATAAAACCAAAAACTCACATTTGGGATTGTTTTGGATTCATTTTAAGCCTTCTCTTATAGTTAAACTTCTTTAAACCCATTTTAACTTTAAATGTGAGAATTTAACCTTTTACCATGAGAACTAAATTATATGATCAAAAAAAGAGGCCTCCTTAAAAATTTGGACATGATAATTTTATATTTAGAATCAATTTTATATTAATTAATTTCTATATTTTTAAGAAATTACTTCCATTATAATAACACAAAGTTCATGAAAATGGGTTTTAGGAAAACATCTAATTTAAGATTAAAACCCATTTCACCTTAAAATAAAGTAATAAATTTGTTCGAATGATTTTTTGGAATAAATAATAAAATAATTAAGTTTTTTATACATTTTTATAAATCCAAAAGTGAATGAAATATTCCAATTATTCCGTAGATTATAAGGACTCAAAAATTGTTTTTAGTTTGAATAAAGTATAACTTATCTCCTGAAAATGATATGATTGGGTTTCAAAATTCAAGATAATATTATAAAATATAATATTATCTCTTTAAAAATATATTTCTTTTAAAAATCAATCATAAAATAAGATAAACTAATGAGTTAAATATATTTTAATGTTTTACCCCATAGTTTTAACCTAGTTTTACCTCTTTTTCTAAGGTAAAAAATATTTACCATAGCCACTATTAAAAATAAAAAAAAATAAGGGTTATGCTATTAAAATATCTTAATTATTATCATTACAAATATTGAATCCATTTTATCAAATTAAATTTATAGAAGTTGTAAAATTTAATTTTAAATTAAACTTGCAAAACATGTTGTATATAAGTTTTTTTAGACAAAATTACTTCCCATGTGTAAAAAGCTTTTATTCCAAAATCAAGAATAAAATTAATTAAAATGATATTTCTTGGATTATAAATAATATAAATTAACTAATTTTAATTTAAAACATTTTTAATAAAAATTTTATCTTTTTGAATGCTTGAAATGAAAAGAATGTTTTAAAAAAATATTATTTTCAATATTCTTAAAAAAATCAATATTTCCAGAAAATTATCATAATTTAAATCTATGATAATTAAGGAATGCTGATATTAAAAATTAATATTATTTTCTTAAATAAATTTAATAAAAATGGTATAAATTAATTATATTTTTTTAAAAAAAAATTCAATAATAACCATTTATTTGGAAAATGTATTTTTAAAACATAAAATCAATTTACTAAAATATACTTGATTCATATACAACCATTATAAATTTTATTAAATGTGGTTTTTCCAATTAGAAATTCCAATTTTTAATAGCTAGTTTATAATAGTCATGTTTAAACAATATTATTTTTAATAGTATATCATGGTTCATTTAAATTTGGTGTTTAATGTAATGCATGTTTTCAAAGAAATTAAATTTAATTAAAAAGAAATATATTATAAGATATTGGGGTGATACAAGAAATATAACCAAAAATTATAGATATAGAATGTAAATTTGGTGAGTTAAATTATTTTATGTGTTTCGTTACTATGGTATAGTCTAGGTATCATGAACTATTTATGTTCCACTACATTTAAGGATTTCAATACACGCTATATGTGAATTACAAATACAGGAAGGGTTAAAAAAACCATGGATCTCCCATGTTCTCAATATCCACTAACTACATCAATGGAAATACATAAATAAATATATAAATCAATTTTCCATCATAATAATATTTCCCAAATAATAATACAAAACTAACATGGGTGTTTTCTTTATGCTTCTGAAATATCTTTGTTATTGATACTTTCAAAGAATTTCCCATATCAACGGTATCTTATCAAAATTTCCTATATATTTCAATTATCTTTATTAATCATTATATCTCTATGATTTCCATAATATCATGTATTAAATTGTTCAAATTTATCCCCAATTATCTTTCCCTTTATCACCCATTAGTTTTCTTAAACCCTCCATAATTCAATAATTTAGAACGTCAATGTCAATGATGTTCACACAAAATCTTGGAGAAACATTATTTCTAGAAACATTGTTCAATTCGCTATATGATAGTCTTACATTAACCATTGTGGTGTGTTGTATTGACAACAAATACAAAGGGGGAGATTGAAGTGCACTGTGTTGCATTTGTTGTCAATGAGGTATGTTGTTGTCAAGGAATGAATGGATGGATGTCAAGGAGGTTCAATATGTGAATGACAAAGGATGTGATGGTGTTGGTGATGAATGGAGAATTGCCATGGTACTTAGAGACATGTCACTTAGGAGATTCACTAAGTGACATAGGATATTGTGGTTGAAACATTCTCTATGTAAATCAGACGATTGCTGAGCTGTTCTTAAAGTTCCAAGAACTTGTATCAAGTAGATACAATGTCACAACATTGTTTGAATACCATGCATTGTATTGACAATGCATGAGGAGATGAAGAGAGCCATCCACAAGTCCTAAGTGGATGAAGTGAGCTGAAGATGTCCATGCACTAATAGTGCATGTGAATTAGAAGTTGATCCAACTTGATCTCTAATTGGATCATTGAAGAATATTGAAGATTTAATTGATTCAGGAGCTCGGTTGCTGAAGAAGAACCTTCGGGACATCCATTCTTAAATATTGAATACATGATTAAGAAGAGGAGGAATCCATTTGAAGAAGAAATGATGAAGAAGAAATGGCTTGAATGGCACTTGGAATTTGTCTTATACTCATGGGTTACTTTGTTTTTGACAAAGTATTTGTACTGTCCTTTGCCAAAAAATATGGCCAGCCAAGGCACCTTGAGGGTTCAACCCCAAGGCATGGGCGCTAGGGCACCACGCCCATGGGGGAACCCGTGGGGCGAGCCAGGGCGGCAGGGCGCACACCCAAGACACCGCATGGGCGCCTGGGGCACGCCCGAAGGAGCGCGGCAGGGGCGTATGAGCGCGTCCCCGAGAGTATCAGTGTGCATAGTGGGCGCCAGTGGCGCGCCCGAAGGAGCATAGTGGGCGCAGAGCGCGCCCGCAGGGAGAACTCGGTGCAGGGCGGCACCGAGAGGGTTGGAAGTTCAATTGCGGTGAAGGGGGCAGTGGATGTTTGATAAACCGCGAGAATTCCGCGGCCCGTTTCGATGTGGGACAAAGATTTTTGCCGCGGATTGAATCTGAGCCGCTCGATTGATCGCGCGCCAGATCTCGGCCGCACATCTAATACGCCTTGGTCCGTTCAGATCCAGGCCGTCCGATGTGTTTCATTCGCCCGATCCAACGGCTCCCGGTCCATCTCCTACCTCGAGCTCGGCTGAGGCACCCGCGAAGCTGCCGATGAACCAGAGGCTACCCGACGTCGGTTTTTGAGTTCCCGGCCACCTCTGAGCAAACCGAGACCTCCATGGAGCTCGTCTGGACCTACCGAACACGATCATGCACAAAAATTTACTTGCATGCAACAAATGAGGAAATTCGATGAAGGCCGAGGCAAACGAAGTTGCCGAGGCATCGGGTGTTCGTATTTTGCATGGGATGGCCAAAACAGAGGCCGTGCATGCGTTCTAAATCGCATGCACATGAAGAGGAAAACAAAGAGAGGTGATCCCGCGTGAAACAGAAAATAAAAACGGGATTTGCGGCTCGTTTAAAGATTTCAAAGATCCGAAATCTTCGGGAATTTAAGTTGCAATCACGCGGATCATGTGAGGCATCTCTTGCCTATAAAAGGAGCATCCGAGGCTCTCAAAATGTGAGCTGATCCTTTCCTGAAAAATTCGAGAGAAGTCCCGTGAGTGCCATTGTGCCTCGCGAAGTACAAAGCCCCGCGCACACTTGCGCGGCTCAAGTTCCAGAGCCATCTGAGGCTCTGAAGAAGGTTCCTTGCACGCCTCACTTGCGCGGCAGGAGGAAGGAGCTCGCGGGTATTACACCCTGCGCGCCCGAGGTACTTGCGCGGCCACTTGGCTTGAGCGGCAGTAGGTGTCCTTGACACCCTGCGCGCCCGCGACGTGGTGCTCTTGCACCCTAGGCCTTGCACGGCTGTTCTGTTTCTTGTTGCTCTTTGAAGACTTGCAGAGTGGTAGAACTTGCACCCTTGCGCGGAGAAGAATAGGAGAAGGTGCCTTACACCCACTGACACTTGCGCGGCTACCTTGCACCCAAGGTGTTCGGGCTGTGTGTGCAAAAACAGAAGAAGGCAGTGTGTGTGTGCCAAGTGGAGAAGAAGACCCAAGGCCTTAGTGTCTTGTGTGAAGTGAAAGAACACACCCTAGTGGTGTATGTGCAAAACAAGAAGGCCGAGGATCACACCTAAATGAACTAAAACAAAATGGGTTGTGGGTGTTAAACACAAGAGAGGAGGCCAAGACCATGTGTGTGTGTGCTTAATAGAGACTACACGCTAGCCGTGTGTGTGCAAGGAGGAGAGGAAGACCACAACTAAATCCAAGTTGTGTGTGCAAGAGGAAGAGGAAGGCCAAGCCTTGTGTTTTCTAATTGAACAAAGGAAGTGTGTGTGCAAACAAAGGACCAAAGAGGCAGTAGCCAATTGTGTGCAAGAAGAGGGAAGAGGCCGAACCTAGTGTGTGCACTAAAAGTGTAAACACTTAGAAGAAGAAGAAGACATCCACACAAAGAATAACACAAATTTATGTGTGTAATCAAAAAGAATAAAGTGTGTGAAGTTTGAGAAGGTGTGTGTGCTTAATAAGAATACACCCTTTGTGGGTTTATCACACCAAGACATGAAAGAGGGAAGTGCATGCATGCATGCATGCACGTGCACACATGAACAGTGCTAAATCAGTGGTGTGCATATGAGGAGTCCAAGACTTGAAGATCTTGAAGATAATTGAGAAGGCCATGCAGTCAGTGCATGAGGATTCAGAGTTTCCATGCATTCAGTGCATGAAGTTGTTTTGAACTGAGACTGGACCAGACTGAAGTTAAAGACATCATTTGTCTGAGTATTCAGTAGTTGGAGAGAAGCCAGGTCATCCTTAGAAGAAGGTGATAAAGCCCGAGCAAGACGAGAAGACCTGATCAACTCAAGTGATCAGAGGTACAGAGCAAGGCCAGCAGTCTTTATCCCAGACTGCTGAAGATACTTGAAGAAGCCTAAAGAGAAGAAGAGCTACTCGTGTGACTCGAGGAGCCAAGAGAAGACCCTGTGGGACTCAGGGAGAAGAAGTCTCCAGTGGGATTCTGGAGCAGGCCAGTGGGACTCTGGTAACACTGTGGGACGCAGTATAAAGACCCTCCTGTGGGACTCAGGAGAGATACGGTGGGAAGCTGTATCAAACATTGTAATTCTAACAAGTTATAATGGGAGAATCCATGCTGGGAGAGCATGGCAAGGATGTAGGCCTTTGGTGTCGAACCTTGTAAATCCTTGTGTCCTGTTCCTTTTCATTACTGCATCATTCGGGAAAGGTTGAGAGATACAAGAAGAGTGGATCGAGGCCTTAACAAGCCATATAGGTTTAATTGATAAAGAATCAATTAGTAAAAGGTTTTAAGGGATCACTGATTCACCCCCTCCCCCTCTCAGTGATTCACACTGATCTGGGCACTTCATTTTTCTATTTAATCACTCATTAAACGGTCTATCCATAAAATCTAGGTAAAATATCATTTAGAATACCTATGAAATTAAGTAATTGCCTTCTCCAAATCCTTAAAAAATCCATACCTATTTTTTCATTATGGAAAAATTCATGTTATGACATCTTCATTTTCATTAAAACGTGGTTTTATAACATTCTCACAAAAAAACATCTTAGGACATCTCGAAGTAGGCTACAGTGTGGTATTTTCCCAATATCACAACATTATATAATGGAATCAAACTTGTGGAATGATCAATAAATCATTAACAAAATTAAACAGTGCAATAAATCCTTGAACTATAATAACACTATCTTATTTCCTCACAATATATAAATTTAATCAAAAATAACATAACATATGACATGGAAAAATATTGTAATAGTTGTTACCTACAACCAACCTAAATTCTAGAACACACAACACTCATGGGATATTTAAGTAAACCTAATCATTTTCCATACATCGTGATTATAAGCATTGTGTAATCATTAATCATAAATTCTAATCATATAATCCCTACACATCTTCTTCTATGAAATGATCACAACCATTACATTGTTGGGGTGTCTTATTTGGAAGAACCACATAATAATCCTCTAATATTCTATTAATATATCTCTTTTCATAATAGTATGATCAAGTTCATTTTTTTACAACTATATATTTTGGGATAATGACAACTATATATCATCTTCAGTTACTTCTAACCATTAATAAGCCTTTATTTACCGTATAAAACTATCAACAAACTATAGACACCTAGGTTTCCATATACGGCGGACATCATTCAATTTTTTTCATACCTAACCCTTAATGAATATTAAGATAGTAAATTTCATATTTATAATTACATAAGATATATATTTTTATGTTTTCATTACTCTCATGATGTGGAATTCACTCTTGGGATAAAATTTGGAAAAAATTGAATCTAGATGAATGTTTTTGAACATTTATTATTTATTAAATAAATAATCCTTTTGTCTTATCTACGTGAACATTAATATATCCAAAACAATATCTACATATGGAATTTTTTACTATATAGGTCAGTTGGAAATAGGTAATCTTACCAAAACAATGTACAAACTATAACTAGGTCCTAGTTCCCAGGATGATTCTCCCTTGGGTATTTTTATTATTATTTTATTTTGTTATTTATATTATTTTCACTACCAGCCCATGGAATTCCCCTCATTCACAGTTTAAGGGTAGAATCCATCCCATCATTAATGTGATATAGCTAAAGGGATATTGTGTATGGAGGAGCCTCTTCTATATAGGTAAGTCAATCAGAGGTCGGGATGATGAAACAATGGAGAATACATCTTCAGTAATTAGACATCAATGATTGGGTGATTTTTCATGACGTAGGACAAGTAATTTTGATTTTTTACAATTGTAAAATTTTAGATTTTATTTAATTTCTTATTTTGGGTTTTCAACCACAGCTTTATAGATAATTAGGGAAATATTAGTGATTTGTAGAAAAAATGGAATATCGTAATGGTTAACACAATTACGTCATCCATAATTACTTATAACATGGTGCACAACTCTATGAACACATGACATGTGGATTATCTATGGGTTTATTTTTATAATATTACTGTTGCAAAAAGTATAGGCCATACAAATATGGTGTATAGGTCTGTTGAGTATACAACCCAATGTGTGATAGTATATTCACTACCACCCATTGCAATTCACATGGTTTGTAGTTTTTATATTAAATTTTAGTCAACATGATATAAATTTATCTGTGGAAAAGAATAAAGAATGTAATGACATAGGTTTTAACCTAAATGACTTTGGAATATTTCAAAAATATTTCCGGATATTGGCGCTGAGTCGGCATGGGAAGCTGGGGGTCGTGGAGCCTCAGGGTAGCTATATTAAAAATATTAAATATATTTTGGCGTGTGTGGAAAGTTTCACTTGAAAGGTAAATAAGTCATATTCAGAGTCTCAGATAGGATTTCTGAGACTGTTGTTGATTCCAGAACAGTGTACTTACCCTTAACACAACCTAAGGTCATCTATGCTGGGATTTTTGGATGAAGGTGAGTTGGCGGGTTGATGCAAGTTGAATTAATTGATTAAATGAAAATTTAATTAATTAATTTAAAACCTAAAAAAATTTCTAGTCACACTCTCTCTTTGATGTGACAAACCCAATGAGGGTTTCACCTCCCATTCTCCCCTCTCCTCCTATCTTTGGTCGATGGACGAAAACGAGTTGAATCATTATTGAGATGTGTTGTCGATCTCTATTTCTGACATATATTTTTATCAGATCGAGGAGATGCATGATCTGAGTTTCGTTCTTCACCCAAATCATTAGTGTTTTTCCAAAGAGGTGGTAGGATTTTATATTTGGTCTTTATTCCCATGTTTACCCATTTTTTTAATTTTCAAGAGCCCAAATACAATTTCTAGAGATCCCTTCTAGGTAGATCTACAAGTTTTGGGGTAAACTTGGGAGAATCAGAGGGTTTTTCAGCTGATTCCTAATTTTAATCACCATATACATGTCATGTAGTTCTGTGAAACATGTCTTGTAGCTCTTCTTATTCAGGTGAAGATGAAAATTTGGGACTACACACCCTGTATAGGGGTTACACACCATCTTGTTCCCTAAACCGAGTGACCATGGGGCATGGCTTGGGATAGCCATGGGAAAACACATTTCCATGTATTAACACATGACCCAAATTCATGAACATGAGGTCTGGTACACGGACATTAGAAAACAATATGGGTAGGAAGCAATTCATTCGAACTCATCGTGTAGTATGGGATACACGGTGTGTAAGGGACACTATTTTTCGGTCCGTTTAGAAGAGGAACATGGCTTGGGGATACATGATAAGGGACACATAATTTTCCTCCTCTATATTTCATTTACTCCTACATGGGTTAGTAAATCATATATACAAGATACAATACCAAGTGATTGTGTGGACTCACACATCGTGTGTGCCCCGGTGCATGTCCTGTACTACTAGAATATCCTTATGAGATCTTATTCCTTCTATATATCCTTCTCTAGGACCCAGATTCAGGCTTGTGATTAGTATGTCTTGATTGGTTTCCCACATAGGATGTGATGGTGGCTCTATTATGGATTATGAGATATGAGGTGGTATACATCGAGAAAGCCTCGTGTGAATCTATACTGAGCTGATGTTGGAGATTAGTGTGGTTCCTATAGAGAGATGCTCTGAATATTACTCCCCTGATGGACTAGGGAATGGGTTTTCCTTATCTCCCTTCCTTGGTAGAGATAAGACTCCCCACATCTTGGGCACATTTCTTTACCATTGGAATGTTTCCTCCGGGGGTGTTAATCCTCTGATGGATTAGGGTGCGGGTTTCTCCATGACATTTGTAAAGGTGGAGTAGGTACTCCCCTATTGGACCAGGGAGTGGGTCTTCTATCCATGGATTCAGTACCCCCATGTTGGACCATGGTATGGGTCCCCCATATATAATGTATAGATAGAGTGGGTACTCCCATATCAGGGTAGGGTTTTGGTCCTATATTCTAGGAGTCAGTAATCCCCTTTCTTTCCAGGGTGTGCGTCCTCCATATTTGTTGTTCTAGAAGTGTCGTTACTCCCCTACCATGTTATGGAGTGATTCCTCGATCTTGAGGTCAGAAATCCACTTTCATGTCTGGGTACGTGTCTCATATAGTGAATGAGTTGGCAGAGTTAGTACTCCCCTATCATTCTAGGGTGCGGTTCCTCTAGCCACTGAGTGGTACTCCCCTACAGGGTTAGGGTGTGGGTCCTTGATCAATGAAGTAGAACTCCCTGTCATATTACGGTACAGGTACATCATGAGTAGTACTCCCCTATTGGATCAGGGTGTGGGTCCTAACTTACGGAGTAGTACTCCCATATATGTGAGTTGTAGTGTGGAGTCGGTCGTCCATTGGAGTTGGAGATCCCATGGCTGTGGATTATTGTTATGAGGAGTGGTCCCTTCTACTAGATATGAAAGATACCTATATAAGGTTTAGTACTCCCTTGATGAACTAAGGTGCGGGACACTCCTTATAGGAGTGAGAGGGATTTTGTGGGTTAGTTAGGAGCATCACTCCCTTGACTATAAGATAGTGGTGAGGCGTGAGTCCCTCCATTCCTTATCATTGGAGATGATGCATGTGGTGGATAGTATAGAGTAGTGCTCCATCAATTGTGTGCAGTGGTGAGGGTAGTTCTACTTAACTTGGTTTATTTAGTTTGTGCTAGGTTCAAGGTAATGACGACATGACCTCTGGTGATGGGCACTAGAGATAGACCTAATAAGATGTTCTTGATGGAGCATGTTATCTCATAAATACCATTTGTAATGGTAGAATTGTTCCTGATGGAGTGTTTCTCTTAGAAAGGTTCCATCTAGGATGGCCAAGCTCAGGGAGTGGGTTCTCCTGGTTTTATGTTATGGTTAGATCCTATGAAAAGAATCTTATTATTGGCTATGAGGTTGGAACCTCATGAGACTTAGTGTCTGAGATGAGTTTATCTAGGTTATTTCCATGAGACCTTATGGTTTTTTCAAATGTTGATATTGACACCCATGGTAAATAGAGTACAATTTTCATGTATATTCGAGGATAGTTCGAGCTGGATTTTCTCTATCGATTAGGTTTCCCAATGGAAAGGATGAGAGGATTTTTGCCTTCCAGTTTCTCTCTTTTTCATTTGGGGTTTTGGCTCACCTACTATATATTTTTATACTCACCCATGCACGGGCTTTGACCACAAATGTTATGTTTCTTGTGTAGACCATCGGTCTTTCTATGGATTTCATGGAGGAACTGAGGCATGTAACTCTTATTGAGATAGACATGCTGGGGTGTATACTGGAGCTTGTACAAGGAACATTCAGGTAGTTATAGTTGATATATATCCCCTCCTTCTAAGAAGGTTGTATGATTTTACAGTTTTCTTTTCTGGGTGTTGTTTTCCCCTTTTATGCTTTCATTAATTTTTTTGTACTATAGATGTGGGATATAGATGTATGCATGAATTAGTTACCTTGGTTTTTACATTTTATAATTTTTTGATCATGGAGTTGTGTACGTGCATACAGGTACATAAGAAATTCCTCCCATGTTAGTGAAATGCCTTCTCAATGCTAGGTTCCATCCCATTGCCTATTAGAGGTGTGATTTGGGAGTTATGGCCTAGTCCCCATCGAGTTGGGTCATGACAGAGTGGTATCTGAGGTGTTTGGTTCCACTTTTGGGTTATAGTGTCATGAGGTTGGTTTATGTTGCATAGATATAATATTAGGATGTTTCATGTTTTCCTATCAGGCTAGAGGTTCTAGTGTTGGTGTGTCAGTTGATGTATTCATTCACCAAGACTTTGATAACTTGATTTTTGACTTGGTACATTAGGATACTGATCGGCATGAAATAAATGTTACATGAATCACATAAGACATAGTTTTTAGTTTTCTTTTCCTTCTTGAGTCATCTCCCTAGATATAATCTTTGAACGTGGTACATCTTGATTCTATTTCAATATTCCTCTGAGAAGATATCTACATAAGATTCCACAGAATGATTGTGATAAAAATACACCCCGGGATGTGGCTTCAGTGCAGGGCATTGATTCTGAGGTGTTACCCTTAGGTGGTTTTTCGATGGTGTCACTGCCCGTAATGAGGTAGGTTTTACCCATAGTTATGGTTGAGGATGCATGTATGATGAGTGTGCTATACATGTTATCGAGGTAGTGACCTCTGAGGTACCGGGGTGATCCAGACCCCCATACAGCAAATGACTGACTCGAGGTAGTCACTTGAGTTTTCTACTTAGTGGGGACACTATCCGGTCAGATGGTGATCCTAGAAGCGAGCCTTCTGTAGGTTCCAGTCGGGCGATGGAGGATTCTGGTGATATAGGCTCGTGAAGAGGAGACACATACTTTGGAGGTGTTTGAGTGACTCTTAATGGTAGATTTATTCCCAGCCACATGGAGATCAGTGCATATCCATGAGCATCTGCATCTTCGACAGGGTGTCATGATAGAGGTGGAGTTTTTTGAAAGGTTAAAAGAGTTTTCTCATTACTCATTGGATATGGTTTGGGATCCATTATTCATAGAGAAGACCTTTGAGTTGTGATTGTGTCAGGAGATCAATGTGCCAATTATTCCTTTGTGAATTCCCACTTACGTAGGAGTGCAGGAGAGATCTCTTGTGGTGGAAATTTTCCTAGTTGAGGAATATGTGAATGTGACCCACAGAAGTGGTTATGAGGGTGAGGTTTTGGTAGGATATGGAAAATAAATGTTAATATGATCCCAGTGTAGGGGTCATACCAATTCCTAGACATAGAAGTGCGGTTTTGTAGCACTGGATTAGCATTGAGGATCTGGTCATCCATAGAAGAGGCAATGTTATATTTGTGACGGCCAGGGGAATCTCGCTGGAGATTTCTCAACCAGCTTTGTTGCTGAGAGGGATTTGGTTGTACAAGCCACCTTGTCATAGATAGCGCTTAGATCAAGGAGTTCTATTAGGTGGTAGATGGAGTAGAAGAGCTTGAATAGGTGTAGGATGTGGCTGGTAGTTTGAGGTATTTACACCACCACCCCCAGGTGGTCCGTACCAGGCTCGGAGAGGTGGAGGATGTGGGCGAGGAAAGTTGCAGGTTGTGGAGGCCTTTCATAAAGATTTTTCTAAATATGGATAGAGGTTTACCTTCTACTCTTTCTACTTTTTGCAATAGAAATTTTTAGGCACTGTTGTGGGTACTCTTTTCTTTCTGTTAATTCTTGAGGTTTAACACCGGTGACGTGGGGCATCAATAGAACCATGTGTTGGTAGTTGTGATAATGGTTTTGATAAGACCCAATGCATGTTTGGGCATTCCTTTTTTTGAATACCCTCATGTGTTTGGCGTGAGATTTGTATGAGACATAATCGAGGAGGATGTGGTTTAGTTTTACATATCTTTGGAACTCACAAGGAATATATATGATTTCCCTGCTAAGACGCATATTTGTGACATGACGAAAACCATGTGCATGAGTATGTGCTTCCCAAAGTGGGAAGTATCAAAGTGGTGTAGAATAGTTCCTTAGACATGCATGTTTAGGGTGATATTACACAACGAATTGTTAGAGTAGGTCCTAATCATTCCAGTAATGTTCTCCTTCTCGACCCCTTTTCGCTTGGTGGCCCTGGGAAAGGGATATCCTTTCTTAGAATAATTCCTTATAGGAATAGTTATACCCTATGATGTTTCAAAGTGAGGATTGGTTTCCTACCATCCATACTCATCTCAGAATCCACATGTTGTTGTGCCATTTTTTCTTTGGTGTTGATATGTGTTGCAACTGGAGGTTCATAGAAGAAGGGCCTAGTAAGACCCAATGTTTACTCTTGGGTAGCCCTATTCTGTTCATGAATATCCTAGAATGCTCATCTTCAACCATGAATGAAGAAAATCTATAAGGAGGTTGTTGTATAGTCCATCCATAAGTGGATGTGAACTGTATGGTTCCTTTAATATCTACAACAGGATAGCAAGGTAGTGTACCGCTAGACCTCATGACTGCGGATAGACTATGGTGCTTGGTGCTTTCCCACCTATCGTAGATAAGGAGACATGTTACCATTTGTGGCATGATGTTGGCCTGGTCAAATCTATACATAATATGGGTTTGATCTTGGTGGTTCCTCTGTGTGTGTGCTTGTGAGCAGGACAGGAATCCTTGATGAGCTTGCTAGTGAAGGTTTCTAGTGGGGATCTCAGTTTCTTCCCTTGTGCTAATCATTTTTTTCTTTTTTGGGAAAAAAATCCCTAATGTGGGGAGAATATAATGACTTGGGATTTTACTTGAAGGACTTTGGAGTATTTTATAAAATAGTTCTGAAGTCGGGAGCTGATTCGGTATTGGAATCCGGGCCATGGGAAGCCTCGGTTCAGTGATATTAAAAATATTAAATATATTTTTTCCCATGTATTCAATTTTGATTGAAACCTAAATAACTCTTATTCTGAGTCACAGATTAGATTTATAATACTACGATTGATTCGGAAATGTTGTTTTCACCCTAGGTGCGACCTATGGTCATTCGCACTGGGATTTTTTGACAGAGGTGAGTTGGAAAACTCATGTGAGGTGAATTAATTTATTAAATGAAAATTTAATTAATTAATTTAAAACCTAACATCATTAGCTCTACCCCTTTCTCATTGGTGAATCAAAACCAAAGATCTATGCACCTCTCATTCTCCCCTCTCTTCTTATATTTGGTTTCCAGATGAAAATGAGTTGAATCGTTGAGCTGAGGTGCTTCCAATCTACGTTTCTTATGCAGATCATCATCCGATCAAGGAGAAGAACAATGTAGGAATTATTCTTCACCAAAAGATTTGGTGTTTCTCCTACGATGAAGTTTTATTTGTGTTTTGGTCCAAATTCCCTTGTTTACACATTGTTTTTAAGGTTCTAGATCCCAAATATAGTTAATAGAAATCCCCTCAAGGTAGATCTACAGGTTTGGAGGTAAACTGTGGTGAATTGGAGGGTTTTGTAGGTGATTCCTGACGAGAATTATCTTCTACATGGCATTTAGTTTAGTGACACACATCATTTAGCTCTTCCTATTTGGGGAAGAAGAACATTTGGGACTACATGTCGTGTATAGGGGTTACATACCACATGGTTCCCTAAATGGTGTGACCATGGGACATGGATTAGGATAACCCTCTAAAAACACATGGTCATGTACTAACACTCGGACAAAATACACAAACAGAGGGCCTAGTACACATCCTTGGAAAAACTACATGATCAAGTATCTATTTATCCGAACACACCATGTAGTATCGGATACACTGTGTGTAAGGGACATAGTTGGTTGGTCCATTTAGAATATGAATATGGCCAGGGGTGGGTGATAAGGGACATGAAATGTACATCTTATACACACCATGTACCCCTACATAGGTTAGTAAACCATGTATATAGGATACACTACCTGGTTCTTGGGTGGGCTCACAAATCATGTGTGCCTGATGCATGCCGTTTACTACTTGAAGTTCCTTCTGAGATCTTCCACCCTCCGTATCTCATTTTATGGGACTTGGATCCAGGCTTTTGAGTAGTCTATCTCGAGCGGTTCTCCATGTAGGACACGATGGTGGCCTCCATTATGGATATTAAGATATGAGGTGGTGTAAATCAATTAAGAATCTTGCGAAGTTGTATAGGTCTGATGTTGGAGATTTTTGTGGTTCGTATAGAGAGATGCTTGGACTATTACTCTACTCGAGGACTATGGAATGTGTTTTCCTTACCTCTCTTCTTAGGTAGACATGGGAATCCCCACATCATGGCACAAATTCTTTTCCTTTGGGTAGTTTCCTCTGGGCGTGTTACTCCCCTAATGGATTCGGGTGTGGGTTTACCTATGACATTCGTAAAGGTAGATTAACTAATCCCCTGTTGGAACAAGGAGCGGGTCCTCTATTAGTAGAGTCAGTACTCCCCTATTGGACCAGGGCATGGGTCATCTGATATGATGTATAGATAGAGTGTGTACTCCCCTATCGAGGTAGGGTGTGGTTCCTCTATTCTAGGAGTTGGTACTCCCCTATTGTTCCAGGGAATGGGTCCTCCATATGTGTTTTTCTGTTAGAGTTGGTAACCCCCTTCCGTGTTGGGGAGTGGATCCTCAAGCCCAGGTCCATCACTCCCCTACTCTATGAGGGTGAAGGGTCTCCCATAGTGAATTATTTGGAAAATTCAGTACTCCCCTATCATTCCTAGATTCGGATCCTCCAGGCATTGAGTGGTACTCCCCTACCGGGTAAGGGTGTCGGTCCTTATTCTATAAAGTGTCAATCACCTATCTTATCTGGGGGTGGGTCCTTCATATGTAATAATCCCCTATTGGATCAGGGCATGGGACCATACTTATGTGGTAGTAATCCCCCATCTCTGAGTAGCAGCGGGGAGCGGGTCCTCCATCAGAGTTGGATCTCCCTTGGATATGGGTTATAGTTATAAGGAGACGGCCCGTCCACTAGATGTGAATGATACCTAAATAGGTGTTAGTTCCCCCTCTACTGATTGAGGTGTGGTCCACTCTTTATAGGAGCGAAATTTGTTTCATGTGTTAGTTAGGAGAAGTACACTCTCTATAGTGAGGCAGTCACGAGGTGTGGGTCCCACCATTCTCTCTTGTTAGAGAGGACGCATTCAGGGCATAGTCTAGTGTAGTGCTCCCTCAATTGTGTGTAGTCATGAGGGGTGAGACTCTTCACTAGGTTTGATCTAGGTGTAAGGTAATGACTACAAGTCCTCTGGTGATGGGCACTAGATTTGGAACTAGTAAGATGTTCTCGATGGAGCATGTCCTCTCAGACATACCATTTGTAATGGTAGAGTTATTCATGATGGAGGGAATATCTCGGACGGGTTCCATCTAGGATGGCTGAGTTCATGGAGTGTGTTCTCTTAGTTTTATGTTATAGTTGGAGCCTATAAAGATAATAGTATTTCCTTCTATGAGGTTGGAACTTGATGAGGCTTAGTTTCGGAGTTGAGTATATCTGGGTGATTTCTAGGAGTCCTTGTAGTGTTTTCACATGTTGCAGTTGATAACCTGTGCAAATCAGGCTACCTTTTCATGTACATATGAGGATGGTTTGACATGGAGTTTATCTCTCGATTGGGATTCAATATGGCTAGGTTGAGCGGATTGTTTCATTTCGGTTGATCCCTTTTTATTATGGGGTTTTTGGGGTGCCTACTGAGCATTTTTATACTCACCCATGTATGGGATTTTCCAACACATTTTTTGTGTCTTATGCAGATCCCATACTATTCGATGGAGGCCACATAGGACCCAAGGCAGGCGGAGCATAGTGAGCTGGACAAAATGAGCTATTTACCAGAGCTTGGATGAGGATATTTTAATTAGTTTTAGTTGACAATGATCCCCTCCTTCTAAGTAGGTTGGATATTTTACAAATTTTTTGGTGGGCATCGTTTTTACCTTTTACACTTTCTGTACTTCAGTTGTACTCTAGTTGTTGGATATAAATGTATGCATGCATTCGTTGCCTTTGGTTTTTACATCTCATCATTTTGTGAGCATGGATTACTATTTCTGCATACAGGTATAAAGGAAATGCATCCCATGTTAGTGATATGACTTCTTGATTCTAGTCTCCATCACATCACTTATTGGAGGTAGTTTTGGGAATTTGTGTCCTGGGCCTCGTCAGGTCGGATCATGACAAAGGAAATCCACAGTTTCAACACACCTTGTTTATAAGAGTAAATATAGTTTATTTTGAGACTTTTGGTCTTAGGGTCTCCACCATAAATTTTTCTTAACACCCGATCCTTACACACTATTTAAATGTGGAGTAATTCCATGTTTTTGAGATTAAATAGTGATACAAAACTATTAAAATCCTAGATAGAGGTTTGGGGTACCACACTCCATGTATATCATATCTTACACCATGTACCATTATCCTCATTGATATTTTTCATATTATCTCCCTTAAAAGGTGTATTTAAATAATAAAAGAGCCTATTATAATATATTTCCACATAAACTATCAATATGGTACTCATCGTAATCAATGGAAATTTGTGAGGTGTTTTTTGGGTTATTTTTTAATCATAACTATGTAGTGTTGATATCTTGATTAGGGAGATGGTTCAAAGTAATTATGGGAATAGTAAACCCATGTTTTTTATTGAGATACCTAGGTTTTGAATCCTCACTTATATTTTAATGTTTAATACCCTTCAAAAGATAGATGGATATTTTGGATCTTATGATGGTGGATAGAAGGGTCTCAAATATAGGATTTTAAGAAATTATATTGTTCTTCCCTCATTGTAGCTAGGAATTATCAAGGATATTATAGATTTATATAGGTTACATTTATATTCCTTATTCTATTAAACTCTATAATTGGATTTCATGTATGTAGTTTAGATAAGAGGATGGAGAGTTTTTCTTTTACTACCATTACACTATGGCCTTCATGGAAAGTTATTTATATTATTGTATGATATCATCTATATTATGTACCACCTCATGGGTTGTTTAAAGAGATTAATTTATGATTTCAAATAATTCTAAATTCCCCGTTTTTTAGACCCTTAGTTGTGATGACTATTAGGTTAGTATAGTATAGACATAGAATTGGGTACTCCCTCTGACTTAGAATAATTTTTATAATTTAGATTATCCAATAAATTAATGGAGTTAATCCTCCCCCACGATATGTGGGGTGTAGGTTCACCATACAATGGAATATTTTCTTTGATCTCCATTTGAGGCATAGTTTAAAACTTACATGTAATGAGACAACACTCTCCTCAATCGATCATTTCCTTCGTTGAGGCATGATGTCCTCCTTAGGGGTTAGTAACTTCTGTGGTAGATTTACCCATTAATATGTATGTAGAGTCCACTTTTACAATTATAGAATGGTGATATGATGATTATGGTATTTAAGAAGTATGGATGATTTGGGTTCATAGGATCTTATGAAGAAAAGGGTGCCCCAAATTCCCCTTTACTAAGCCTCTCCAGTGGAACTGAGTTGAGTGGGTGTGAGCAGAACTTATTATCGGTCAATTCCCCCATTAAAGAGTATATATGTATTAGGATATACATATGGGTAAATTACATATTGAAGTGTAATTCTTTCTCTATTTTTGGATGGGGTGGGAATATCCTCATGGAATACGGTGTTGGTCTCCCATATGTGGGGTTAATATCTCCCCTGGTTGTTATGCATACCTTCTGGAAAGGTATGGTTCCTCCACATCATTCAATCAATTGATTCAATATTCTAAGATTGGTCTGTTTGAATATTTTATCCATTTCATGTGGTGTTATTCTAGGGACACTGATATACTGTTGGGTCTATATTTTCACTATGTAAGTCGAGAAGGTTGGGATATTATTCCATGTTGTGTACCTTGTGGTTCAATGAAACCCTCCTTTTATATGGGGTCTCCCTAATTGTATTAATTTTGTATGTTATATTGATTTGGATTGTGGTTACATCATGAGTACTATTTATGGTTTCATCTTCTATGTTTCCAATTAGAGGGGTGGTAATGTTTTTCACAAATAAAACAAGTGTATGTATATATTACACATTCCATGGAATGAGTAGATATTATAGTTATAATTTCATCCCACATGAGTTTTATTATGTCCTTATTGGGAATTTAATCATAAAATTATTCTAAGACATGTTTTTTCTCCCCATTAATGATCTAAACATGGCTGTTGTATTGTTTTTCTACTAATTTGGAATTAAACTACAACCTAGTTTCCATTATATTTTAAATCTGACCTATGGGATATTTCTATACCAAGCCATGTGTGGGATTAATAAACACATGTGTTCTTTATGTGAATATGAAACATACATAATTGGATATTTCAATGAGTTTGGTTCTTATGGATCATGAGAATTGAAGTTATTTGTGGGGTTTGTTGCTTGTAGTGCTCAGGTTGGTGTTGGTGAAGCATGGTAGTCTTTGTAATGGCTCGGACCTCCATGATCCATTACATTGTCAAAATACAGTGGTTGGGGTGTTCTGGGAGGCAATGGTGGCTCATTTTAAGAGTTTGAAAAATTTTCTAGTTTTTTCATCAGTGACTTACGGTGTCTATATCGATGTTTTAGGGAATCTATGTCAGTATGTCAGGGTGTCAGTGTTGGTGACTCAGGTAATTAGTGTCGCTGAGTCAAGGCATTGGAAAGTCAAGGTATCAGTTAGTTAGGCATCAATAGGTTGCATCAGTTGATCATCATTGGTGCCTTTTTATTAGCATCTGTGGCTTACTATCGGTGACTCACCCATCAGAGACTAATTGTCGGTGTCGGTGAATCACCCTTGAGTGACTCATTTCTAGTTTTTCCCAGTTTTTTCAGTTTCTTCCCTCTTACATAAATCATGTTTACAGACTTATTTTTAGCATTTCCAAAGTAATTACAAAGGATATTAATTATATCATTAATATCCTAATGCTTTGGGGACTTTGAGATAGTCTAACCATATAATATTAACTATGATCCCATGTTAATGAAACTGTAACCTGTCCCATTAATATACGATCTTGTCCTTCTGAAAAGATATCTTTTTCCCCATGTGATTATATTTTGTCTAGGAACCCCTGTAGCATTTTCTACCCATGGAGTCGTGTGTTGTGTCATAGCCATCGATCGAGTTCCCGTTGGATTCCTTCCTTCTTCTAGTGTGACCCTCTATTTTTGACGCAATGAAGAATTATTGATCATCTTCTTTTTCCAATAAGGACTTCCTTCATCTCTCTTCTAGTTGTGTATCATGTGGGGTGGGAGTAGTAATGTTTTTTTGTTAAAACTTCCAAATCCATCTTTTAACAAAGATAAAATCTAATACGTTCTTAATAATGGGATGGTAGTGGATTGAAGTTGATCTTATATTTTATTTTTTGTCTTGGTTGATGATGTGATCTTTTGTAGCTGTGTGGATTTTAAAAATCATGGTTGTTGGTGGTCTTCTCTTATGCACGGGTGATGATTCATAACTATTGTTGTTTCCATGTGAATAATGGCTAAAAATCTCAATCTGATTCATCATGTATACCTGGTTAATTGAAATGGATACCCCAGGACGAAAACCCTTGTGTGATCACCCCTTTTTATTAAGTGGATTTAATGAACAGTTTTCACCAAATCTGAATACACCATGTTTGAATGGTGTGGTTGTGTGATGTGTTCTTTTGGGTTTTGTGCCTTGTGTGGGTTTTGGTAGTGTGATACTATGTATGGGGGTGTGATTGTGTTTATGGGGTTGTACTAGCAGTGTGACAGTATCTCAATTTCAGAGATTGATTGACTATGAAATGGATGGACTTGTTGTACTGTGGGAGTACATCTGGGCAGTGGAAGGGAAGTGGGGTTGTAGGGCTGGGTTGTGTCATGTTCATGTTATGGGTTTGATAAGTGTGTTGTTGTGCAGTGGGGATAATTAGTGTCGTTGTAATGGTTTGTTATGGGGGTCTACCTATTGGTATGAAGGACATGGTTTCATGGATTTGAATAGTGATATTGGTAGTGTCAGAATGCGAATGGGTGTTAAATGGGGAAGAAGAACAAAGTTGGTTATTTTCTATGTGTTTTGTTGTAGGGAGTGTTTAGTGGCTTTTAGCCTTCTAAGAACATTTTGAGATGTTATAATTGTTAGTTTCTTGGGTATGTATAGAATAAATAAATAAATGAATTGAAAAATGCAGAATGACAATGGGTCAAAATAATTGGTAGGGGGTATACTTTGACTTGTGGAAGTGACCACCGTTCATGGTTATATGTGCATTTAGGGGTGGAATCAAGGGATGTTTTTTGTGGGCTGGTTGTTAGTTTTAAAAACCCATAGGTTGGGCCGAGTGTTTGTACATATATATGTACTTTTATTTCCTTGTGTTTTTTATATGCACCCCACATGTGTTGAGCATTATGTGCCCAACTCCACCACTTCTATAGTGGGGTGTTTTTCCAGAAAACTCGATGGGAGGATGGATGTATGGTTAATGGCTCTTCTTGGCCCCCTATTCTTGGAATATACCGCCCAAGAATCATTTAGAAGGTTGTAATGGCTTGATTTGTTTTATCAGATCTATGGTATTGGTTGTGTGAGGGGTGTTTTGTTTCCCAGGTGTCTTCAGGATGAGGCATAGGTGTTTTCGGGTTGGGTGTGGTATGTGTAAGGACCATGTTTCTATGAGAAGGATTGAGGTGTGGTAGTGGTCTAGGTATCTACGGGCAGTATGTGTGTGGTTTGTGGCCCATGTGTTTGTAGGTGGGTTGTGACAGTGGGCCTTGTGGAGGAGGTAGATGCATCAGGATGTTCCAGTTAACCAGTGGGATGTGGTGCAGGGTACCCAAATATATATGTTCTTATTATATTAAATTACATGACTTGCGTTATTTGGTGAGTGTTCTTTGGTGATTTTTGGGTGGATAGTATACCTCGTTATGTGATTTTGAGTTTCTGATGTTTCCTCATAGGGGAATTAGTGTGCTTCTCCCTCCTGGGCATGGGTGAATTTGGTTTTTCCCTACTATGTATACTTGTATGCTCTCCCTATGTATATAAAACTATTTTCAGGTTTCCAAGGAGATTACATGGACCATACTAGAACATACTAGATCAGACATTGGGGATGGTTTTTTTTTCTAGTTTCTTAGTTATATTTTGGTACTTACTTTGGAGTTTTCCTTGTATTTTTTCAGAAGTTTTACTTTAAACATGCATGTGGGAGTGATTTTGGTTTCATTATATATATATCTATCTTGGAGTTATTTGGCATCAATACATCTTATCTCCTGGTCTTGGTTACTATAGAAAGGGTAATGCATCCCATTTTTTTATGTTATTTCTATACCCTGGGTGCTACTCGCCACCCTGGGGACTATTGTAGGTTGGACTTGGGGGGTCATTGTCTCTCCTTCATCTTGAGGAAGGAAGGTCCCAGCATCTTGCTATCTCTTACCTCATCTTGAAGAAGGCAGGTCATGACACAATGCTATCAGAGGAAAGGTTGAGAGATAGGATGGAGTTTGGAGTTAGGCATAGTGAGGATTTCATGGTTTGGTAGGGAAACAATTTTAGGTGATCTTGGTGGGTGACATAGGTTGGGGAAGACCGTCTAGGACACATCAATTTAGGGGCCCCTATGATCTGATGCAAGGAATCGATCCTAATGAATGACCAAGTGAGGATACATCATTTTCAGGGTAGAGACCCTAGGAATGTTATATGCATCATGATGACTATGTTATGGTTTGTTTTGGGAATTTTCCAAAAATTAAAATACATAAAGATTTAAAATGAATCTTAAGAGAAAATTTCCATACTAGCTAGGATTAGGAGTTCCTTGGTTTTCTTTTAGCTATGGCTCCCGAACATCACCCGCGTATGGTATTAGTAGTAGAGGGTCACCCAAATTACTTGGTTGACCAGCGGAGGGCCATCCCAATAGAGAAGGATGATCACTTCCATAAGATTCTTCGTACTTTCTAGGTACTGACTCTGGGAATGTATGGGGGTAGTATCTCAGACATGGAGACTAAGAGTTTTCTTGAGAATATTTTTATCACTTTCAGCTTGATCTGGGCTCCAGTGGAGTACTGGGTTCCATTGGTAGTGATCTATATAAGGGGAGAAGTACATCAATGGTGGATGCTTTACCTTAGGGAGAAGAGGGAGGGTGATGTTTTGTGGTTCGATTTTGAGAATGAGTTCTAGGAGGAATTCCTTTCCTACATAAAGAAAGCTAATAAGAGGCAGGATATAATCTCCATAAATAAGTGGAGTATGTCAGTGAGGAATTCAGGAATCAAGTTCAACGATCTCCAATATTTTTCTATAAATATCTTTCCAGATGAGCAGTCTCGAGTACGGTGCTAAGAGGAGGCATTATGTCCTTCTCTTCCGTATGCGATTACTCCCTTCAACCTACTGACTTACTTATAGGTTCATAATAAGGATTATGTAGTGGAAAGGATGCACTATTGAGGGGGTCTACCATGAGAGGTAAGTCATTCAAGTTCTTCAAAAGGGAATTCCATTAGAAAAAATTCTATGGCGTTAGGTCCATCAATGTTTCAGCTGGCAGGGAGCTAACCCCAACAATTTTAGTTCTGACCCTCCGGTCCTAACCCTTTTCCCATTGGTCTTGGGCCAAGGTGTTTTTCTTTTGGAGGCCTTTAGAAACTCCAGGTACAGTTCCCAACCCGATATTTTTATGGTGGAGGTAGGCTGGTTCAGCACTCGCATCGACAGTAGTTGCCAGCCAGGCCTTTCTTGAAGTAGGGAAAACATGCCCCTACTCAACCAAGGGAGGACAGTTCAGAAGGAGGTGAACATCATGGTGCTCCTTAGAGAACAATACCAGGGTGTGGTTGGGAAGATTCTAGTAGTTTAGGGGTAGAGGGGCTGGGAATGGGTTGTTGTATGTGGTAGAGGTAGCAGTTTTTATAACGACCCAAAAATTCATTAATGAAAATTCCTCTTGGTCTATTTAAATTTCTTCTTATGGTTATGTAAAATGTATGGACTTATTTGGTTTTATGTTTTGCATTTTAAAATATATTTATGAATTGTGACTGTTACTAATATAGTTTTTGAATAACGAATACATGATTAGTATAAATATAGGGCTTTAACAAATCCAATTTACTCACACAAAGGAAGCGAAGGCCTCATCCAACAGACATTCCTCGTACGAAGCCCATTTGTCGAAGCTCGGAAAGGAGGTAGCATCATTGGATTCACTCTTGACCAATCCCAAGACAAGCGTGAATACACTAAGCTTGAGTGGAACCACCTATAGGAGTAGTAGAAGTTGATAGGGATTACCACTCGAGCGATGTTATCTGATCCACCCCAAGATTCTGTCACCATCGCACACCTTACCCTAAGGTCTTATGCAGGTGTTATAATGGGTTATGTAACAAGACCCTAGAACTACGAATATGTGCATTATTTTTGTATATAATAATGAATATACATTTATTTTATTATTATAACTCTATAAATGGTTTTTAAAGCACTAATAGAATTTTTAGTTAATTTTCAACTAAGGAATCTATTTAGATAATTTAATGGATTTTTGAATTATATAATATTTTAGTAAAATATTATTATTATTAAATTAATTTTATTAATTATAAATGATCATATAATTATTATGAATAAAATTGTAATTTTTTATTAAGGTTTGAAAGTTGTCTTTGTCAAAACCCATTAATTTTCAATAAATGTCAGTTATTATTTTAAAAGTGAAAATTCACATATTTAGAAAATTATTTTGATAAAATTAATAGTATTTTTGAAATTAGGATATTGAAATTATCCAACAGTGAATTTTTCATAATTTTCTGAGACAGTCGAATATTTGGGTAAAAATTAAATATCGTTTAAATATATAATTTGTTTTATGACATCATAATGACCCAATAGTGATGTAATAATATACTCAAAACATTTTTTACATCCAAAATATTTTTTACCATTAAAATAATGTGATTTTAGTTTTGTTTGATTTATTTTACAATGCTTTAGTGGACCCTTCAAGACTTATAAAACATTTTAGCTTTTTAAATTGATTTCCTTGAGAGTGTGACTCACCTCCACATAAGAAGCCCTATTATTTTATAAAGTTCGGACATTGGCCTTATAAAATATTTTTTTTCACTCCACATTGGAAAAAATCTTGGACAAAAACCATGTGCTGGTTTGTTGTTTTGATTAGTTTAATATGTGGTGCCCAAAACCTTTATAATAAAGAATTTTATCTCCTTTTCTATATAAACCCACCCAAGCTCCCAATTCCTCCTCACTCAAAGCCTTTAGAGTTCTACCAACCCCTACCCTTCTGTCTCTAGAATCCTCCCAAGGTTTACCAAGCTCCCATGAAGCCTCTCTCAAGCCTCTCCCACGCTTTTGGGATCACACTTTCAAGTAAAGGATTTCTTCCTCTCTAAATTTTTTCCAAATTTCTTTATATTGTTATATCCTTTTTAATTAAATTACAAATGTGGGGGTATGATTTTTCACTTTTCCCATACTTCCCTCTTCATGTTTGAATAATGATAGATCCCCTTTCTCTCTCATTAATGCCTCTCATGTACACTCGTTACCATGCCGAAATTCCATATAAAATTTCTTTCTCGTCATTCACATTCAATCAATTCTTTTGTATTATGTATCTAAATTCCATTACATTTATTGGGGAATGTACCTATTTGAATCCCCTGTACTATCCATTTCATGTACATATGATGAGACACCCATTTCTCTCTCATCAACCATTTTTATGAATTCTTATGTCATGCCGTTATGCTACTGAAATTGCACCGCGTTTTTCCAAGCCAAGATCATTGTGTAGTGAATACCATACCCATGTCTCTATCAATGGTATTCAACTTTATATACATATACATATTGAATGTTACTTTCATGTATTTCTTCCACATTCCTTAATTATGTAGTAACTTATGATGTTGATTGATTCTATGTTATATGATCCATGTGGCACACTTATGCATGAAATGAAATATTTAAGAAGGGTTCACCCTAACTGCACTCCAATGAATTCCGTAAAGTATAGTATCATGATACATCATGTGCAATGAGTTTTGACTCATGCTAATTCAATTTCAATGAGGGTTTACTCGTGCTTCATGTGAAATGAGGGTTTACTCATTCTCCATGTGCAATGATCCTTGGCTCATGCTAATTCCATGTTAAGTTTTGTTTCCACATTTCCGTGTTATGATTATCATGATTTATCATGATTTTGTGTTCGTATTTCTATTGTGCTCCAATGATATTCCTATGTACTGACATATATTATATTCCTCATGTTATTCCATGTTTATTCCCTTACTGGGCTATATAGCTCACCCTTTTCTAATGCATGTCCTCGGTTTATCCCATGCAATGCTAAGTACGAGGAAATGTAGTGGTCATGTAAAAGAAGTTTTCAATAAAGATGTTGTGTGTTTTGTGTTCTAAGTTATTATGTAATGTTCCTAAGACCCAAATACACTAGACCCCTCGATATTATATCTTTTTTGAGTTAAATTTTATGTAATAAATTATGTTTAAGTGTGTAATAAAAAGTTGTTTTGTCATAGTAGGTATCAGAGGATAGGTTTAGTTATTTTTGGGATTAGGATTAGAAAACCCCAGTGAAGCCTTAGAGATAATACTAAGTACAATAAAAACATCCCTAAATTTTGGTGAGTATTTATTAAGTCGTTTATTAAGAAAATACATCCTTGTATGGATACGAGCAGGTAGAGGCAGCTCTAGAACAGATGTACCTAGGAGTGAAAACTCCAACACGGAGTTTCAGGTTTGACCTGGGGTATCCTAGTACACGACGACGGGCCTTGCTACACTCTTGGTTATGAAACTCCTATGGGAGATTCTTTGGTAAATTAAAAATCTTATTATGAACAATTATTAAGTTAATTTTTAAAAAAATCCTCTAAGAATACATGTTAGAAAGTAGATCATTGATAACATAGATTAAAGCTTATAGATTAATAAGTTAAGGAAATAAAAGTAATTTATAAGTTATCCCTTTTTGTATTTGGATTCCCCTTTATGTGTTAATACATTAAGATAATCATCCCTATGTATATTTCAGATAGTGTAGAACCAGAATCAAAAAGTGAAAGGTAGGATTATCTCCCATAGTTCTACATATTCTTGTATATCTCGAAATTTTAGTAGAACAATCCCAACACCACCACAAATCATGTAAGTAAAGATGTCGGTGAGTATGGAAAATGGGGAAATCATTGCATCCCATGAATAAAACTCCTCCCCTGTCATAATTTTTTGATTGAACTTCCTGTTTATCCTCTTCATACTCCCTCTGGTTGAATTTGATGCAATTCTCTGCATGGATTGGATTTACTTATATAGAGAAAACATAAATTTACATGAGAGGGAAATCACTCTCCAGGTGGAGAATAGACCCCTGATTCTGTACAAGTGCAAGGAGGAGGACGAATCTTCTTTAGTTCTACCATCTCAAGAATAGATATTACTGCCCTATGTGCACGCATAACTGGCTCAGATGATTGAGTCCAAGGAAGAAACCATCCATGAAGACATGCCTATTGTGAGGGAATTCACTGAACTGTTTCCTGGGGAATTTCCTAGTCTCCCTCATAGAAGAGATGTTGAATTCTCAATTTTCCTTCTACCTGGGGTGTTTCCAATATCCAAGACTCTATATAGAATGGCTATTTTGGAGCTTGAGGAGCTAAAGAAACAACTACATACGAATCTAGATAAAGCTTTTATATGCCGTAGTGCTTCACCATGGGGTGCATCGGTCCTCTTCATCAAGAAGAAGAATGTGACAATGTGCCTTTGCATCGATTATCATGAGCTTAACAAAATCATGATAAAGAACAAGTATCCTCTCCCACGAATTGATAAATTGTTTGATCAGCTGCATGGAGAAAAATAATTCTCCAAGGAGGATTTGTGGTCGGTATATTATCAAATAAGGGTGAAGAAGGAAGATATCCCCAAGAATTCTTTTCATACAACATATGGGCACTATGAATTCATAGTAATGCCTTTCGGACTCACTAATGCTTTAGAAATATTCAAGGACTTGATGAAGAGAGTCTTTAGAGATTATCACAACAAATTTCTGGTAGTACTTATAGATGATAGTCTAATATACTCAAAAATCAAGGAGGATCATAAGGAGCATCTAATAACTATACTAGAGACCTTGCTGAAAGAGAATCTCTATGCAAAGTACAACAAGTGTGAGTTCTGGTTAATGGAGGCCTCATTCTTGGGTCATATCATCACAAGAAATGGGATATCAGTGGATCCCTCCAAGACAACTAAAATTGAGGGATTTTATGAATGTTTTTGGTAGGTATATTCCAATATATGAGTCTCATTATGTGTGCGGAATAGAGGCGAAGTGGTCTCCTTTTAAAACAGAGAGGGAGGACACACTAGAAAGTTTTCAAACGGTTAAAATATATTAAAGTATAACTCAATAAATATATATCCAAAATTATTAATATTATAATATGATATGGTATATAGTCTAAATATGACCATAAAAATAGTAATTAGATAAGTTTTTATGTCATTTTAACCCCTATCAATTTTTCTTTATCCCATTTAACTTGTTTTATCTCTTACCGTGGCAACTGACATTTTCCAATATTACTATTCATATTCACCTAAAATGAAAGAGGAATCATTAAAAAAATAATGAAATTATAATTAAAAATATGGATTTAATTTTATTTACATCAATTTCTATAATTATAAAAAATTAATTTTAAAATAATCCCATAAAAGGAGATGAAAAACAGATTTTGCAGGAAAATACAGTTTTAGGTATAAAATGTTTTTATAACAAAATTAAGAATAATATTATTTAAAATGACATTATATGTATTAGGTTTAATAAAAAATCTAATGAAAAATTAAAATTAATTGAAAACAAAATGGGACATTTAAATTCGTGAATTGAAAATAAATGTTTCTTTATAATCGGTATTTTGTAACTATTCACTGAAAAATTAATCATTTCATAAAAATACAAAAATTCCATCTTAAGATAATTTTTATATACTTATTTAGAAAACTAATATCCTTTTTAAAGAATTAAATTTATAAATATCTCAAAATAATATTTATTATCTCCTCCCAAAAAAATCAATAAAAACCATTTTTTATTAAAAAACATTTTTAAAGCCTAAAATAACATTATTGAACAAATTGAGTACTTATTTATTATGATTTAATAAATAAATTTTAATTATACAAACAATTTATAATTTTTTTTAATAATTTGGTCATTTCTATTCATATTGTCAATTTAATGGCTAGGTTATTAAAGTACATTATATCAAAGTGTTTTTGGACTCGGGGTTTTGAGTAAAACATGATATCAAAGAAAATTTTAATTTATTTAAAGTGGAATATATCAGAAAAAATAAGGGAAATAAATTATACCCCCCACCATTTATAATAATTTATACCTTGAAATTTTATCACCCTAGTATAAAAACTGAGGATTGTTTCTTCATATGACATCCTCATGGTCCCACCTAACCTCTTCAAATTTGTGGTTTCTCGAAAAAACATTGACCATATGAGTTTTTTTGTTTCACGTAATGTTCTCCATTTGATTAATAATCTCTAATGTATTTTCCTTATAATATGGATCATTTACTAATATTATGTCCTCTATTTTAATTACATTTTAAGGTATATACTTCCTTATAAGAGATGCATGGAACACATCATAAACTTGAGGGAGATTTGGTGGAAGCACCAAACCATAAGAAACCTTCCTAATATAATTATGAATTCTGAAGGCATGGACATATCTAGGTCTTATCTTTATAATATTTTCAAATCCCATTACCTTATTCCAAGATGATATTCATAGAAATTTCTTTTCACCAACATCAAACTCTAGATCTCACTATATAGTGTCATCGTAAATTTCTTATTGACTCTGAGTTTCCCAAATGTGTTGATGAAGATCTATAACCTTCTTTTCTATTTTCCTCAGCTATATGAGTTTCTAATACCTTTAATTATCCAACTTCATACAAGAAAATTGGATCTCTACACTCCCTAATATATAGATATTCATAAGGATCCATCTAAATGATTGAATGAAATTTATTATTATAAGAAAATTTTACCAAAGGAAGGTGTTGATCCAAAAAACCTTTTAAATATGAAGAATAGGATCTCAAAATATCATCTAGTCTGTTAATGGTCCTCTTAGACTTACCTTTATCTAAGAATGGCGTGAATTATTAAAGATCAAATCTATTTTCAATTCATGCTAAAGACTTCTATATAATATTGAGGTAGACCTCGAATCCATATAAGATACAATAGAATTTAGTACACCATGAAATATTACCACTTATTTTATGTATATCATGGAAATATTATCAAGAGACTAATATTATATGATGGTAATGGAATGTATTAATTTCATAAGGATATTTACTACAACCCAAATAACATTAAGACATTTAGATGTTTTTGGGAGTTTGACGATGAAATATATGGTAATTTTTTCTCATTTCCATTATGGTATAGATAATTATTTTAACATACCCTTAGGATTTTTCTTATATTTTTTAACTTGATGACATATCAGGCATCAAGATACAGACTCAATAATATTCCTTTTATTTGTTTCCCACCATAAATACTCTTTAGGATCCCAATACATCTTCATTCTTCTATTATGAATAAATATTGATAAAATATGAGGATTATCCTAAAACTCCTTCTTTATGTCTGGTATTGATGGGACATATACATGATTCCTAAAACTTATAATTCAATCACAATTGTGGTTAAAATCATGAACCTTTCTTACCTTCTTATATAGATCAACATCATCCTTTTGAACCTATTTAGTCCTTACATGGATGTTTGGTTGAACATTCATCGGAGAAAGACATGATATGTCCAATTTTCTTATGGTTTCATGGTCCATATTCTTAATATTCTTAAATATTGGATTTCATTCGATCTTAATCATGGAAAAAAAGAATTTTCCATCAAACTCATATCATCACAACCATTTCCACATTCGCAGTGTGGTAGTGTATTGAAGAATCATTATCTTTAATCAATTCAAACAAATAATTTATCACGTATTAAACTCTTTTTTGTGTGAATATATACATAAAAATTTAATGATTAGTATATATATTTATATATGAAATAATTACCCTTAAATATAATGCCTCCATATTTTCATTGAGAATTTTATTACTTCAAACTACAAATCATGATTCGGGTAATTTTCTCATGAGTTTTCAACTAGAGTAAGGAATAAGCTATCACCATGTCATTCTACATGGGGTTGTATTCCATTCCATTCTTTGTTGCCTCACTATAGATCACAAACAAATCTCCACTTTATAGTATTGTAATAAAAATTCAATGAACAACCATCTTTTTAGTTAATCAAAAATTTTCTCACATTCATCTATCCGAAGGTACATGAATTTATTTCTAATTGAAATTCATTAATGGATTAGATAGCTATGAAAAATCCATAAGAATGTTTTTGTAGTATCCACCGAACCCAAGAAAACTATGGATATTAGTTTCCATGGTTATTCTTGAATATTTCTTAATAACTTCCATATTTGAAGGATCCACTGATATACCCACTATTAAGATTATATAACCTCCGGATGAGGCTTTTTGTAACCATAATTCACACTTTCTAAATTTTTCATTCAACTTCTCTTTTCTTAGGCTTTTCAACATAGTATTAAACAATATTCATGCACTTCCTTTTTCTCAGAATATATAATAATATCATCTATAAATACTAACACAAATTTATTGAGGTAATATCTAAAGAATCTATTCACTATATCCATAAAAAGAGTATGGGAATTCACATCCTTATAAATTTATAATTACTTTACCTCATATGAAAGGTTATCTTTGGTATATCCTCCTTTTTCACCCATGGATCATGATTCCCATAAAAATATTCAATCTTGGAAAAGTATTTATCTCTTCATGGTTGATCAAAAAAATTATTAATCTAGGGTGGAGAATACTTTTTCTTAATATTGATCTTGTTATGTTCTTGATAATCAATTCAGAGATGAATTGAATCATATTTCCTCTTAATAAAAAGAATAGGTTCACCCCATGGTGATGTTATAAGGAATATAAATCCCTTATCAAGATTAACCTGGAATTTCATCATCAATTCCTAAAACATAATTAGGTCTATTATATATGGAGTCTTTAAAATATGTTTAGCACCATGTGTGAGTTTTATTGAAAATTCAACTTCAAGATTTGGGGGAAGATTATAGTGATCCAAAATTTTCATACATAGATATTACATCTTATTATATAAATGAATATTCATTTGATTTGAAAAAAACAATCATGAGGACTGTATGGGTTTTATGTCTTTAGAAACATGGATATATAAACAATTGGTTAATAACTGGACTACATCATCCCCCACTAATTTCTCCATAACTAGAACCCTTCTTAGACATATCATACATAAAACCTCTCTTTATAGCTTGGGGAAGGTAAAAATAAGAAACAGTGAGATCATATGCTCACTAAGGCTGATCATCTGATCCATTTCTCCAAATTCAATTAATATAATTGGTATGCTTTAATTAAAAATAAAACCCATAGAAATGATGAAAAAGTGGTTTTCTAAAGAGAGAGTTTTCATGAATATAAATAAATTTAATATCCAAATTCAATATTAAATTTATTATAATGAAATAAATAGGATTATATATAATATAATTTAATTGAATTTACTTTCAAAACCATATTAAAAAAAATTACCTTGTAAATTATTTTAACTAAAAGTCAATTTTTAATTTAAAATAGTTTTTTTCACTATTGATGGAAAAATTAATATTTTCAAAAAAATTTTAAAAATTAACTCTAAAATAATTTTGAAATTATGATTTAAAAAATGAGGTTAATTTGTAAAAATATATTTTATAGCATTGGTATAAATTAAATATATTATTTTATTACAAAATTCAGTAAAACCATTTTTATGAAAAACTGTATTTTTAAAACATATAATGACTTCACTAGAAAATATATATTTTTATTATAAAACCTTTAAAATATTTTTAAATTTGTTTATTCCTATCCATACAAAAAAATTATATCTATTTTATAATTTAAATGTTAAAATAATAATATTATAGTATATTTTTATTTGATAAAACTCAATGTTCTGTGTAACAAAAGCCATCAAAGAAAAATAAATTTTATTTGAAAGAAACATAAAATCTCATTTTTTTACAAATATTAATAAATCCTTCAAGACATTTATCCTCATAATCATTAATAATAATAATATATTTAATTTTTAGCTTCTCCCAAACCATTGGGGATTAATATCTCTCATGATTAGATAGTCAAATACATAATATGGATGTAGTTTTCATTATATGTTCATATTCATCCTCACATTGATTCATGGTCATAGGTTGACTTAAAATATGAAATGGGATTTAGGTATTCTAAAAATTGATATGGAATATATTTATTGGGAGATAATCAAAACTCAAAATCATATCAAATTCCACAAAATAATGAACAATAATATTTTTATAGGGTACATTCTTACAAACATTTACAATATATTCCCTACTCTAGAGTAGAGGATAAGTGTGCTGATTCACTTCAACGATTGACATGGCACAAGCCATTCCTCGGTCTAGGATTTGTCCCTTAAATTAGGCAATTTACTCACATATTTCCTAAGTTCCCCACAAATAAGACATCAAACTATAAATGGTACTTAGAGATATGATTTATTTCCTTCTATTGAACTCTTCATCTTACCTTTAAAATTACTTTCTCTATGATCTTATTTTCCCAAAAAAAATATTATTGTTCCTTTGATAGATTTTTATGATTACTTCTTCGCACATTATCAACAATTCGAAAGTTAAATATCCTTTCCTATGTGGTCTTCATCAACTTAATTCCCATGAAACTCCATTTTTCTCTTATTATGTGTGTTAGGAAACTCACCCATGTTGAGGTTTATAATTATATGTCAAGATAAATGGTAATGCATAACCACCAGTTTTTATATTACATCTCCAATTTTATTTTGTTTCAAATAAGTAAAATCATTACTTATTCTATCACAGTTAGCATTAATGTGATTCCTCTTGGTTATTTACATTGAGTAAAACCAAAAATAATAGTTTGAAAATTAATATTCATAGTGAGTAATCATGTAATCATAAAACACAATTCATATGATATCTCAATAATTATTCCTTATTTTAAATCTATGATACATTAGGTTTTTCCTTATCCATCCATGGTCATTTTCTATTAAAATACTTCATAATTTTTCAAAAATAAACTATTAATTAACCCAACTATATCCCTCAATATTATCAATCTTGGTGAGCAGTATTAGGCCCACTTATCTTATACTATTAAAGATCATGATAATACCCAATCCACCCCTTTCAATGTTGTTTCCCCTAGGTTCATCTAAGCCATTTATTTATCCACTATCCAATATCATGAAAGGGATGTATTTTCATAAAAAACACACAATATATACTTTATAAAAGCATCAAGATGTTATTATATATTTATAATTATACCTAGTATTTCCAAAAAAGTTCTACAATCCTAATATTTAAAAATAACTAAAACATACACTAATTCCAACTAAGGAAACTCTATAAAAACATACATAAATATTACATAACTTGAGATGGATATGCAATATATATCAACATAGTATACACCCAATGACCATAAAATATTAGTATCTTTGGAGAACAGACACAGAATCATATTATTTCATGAAATAAATTTAACATATCCCATAAATATCTTCTCACATAAAACAATTCATGGATATACCCTACTTAAAACCATTCTTCATAACCTAGGGAAAAGGAAACATAAGAAATGGTGAGCTCAGATTCTTAGTTAAGGAAAACATATGACATATAAATCAATGATCATAAGTAAGTATAAGATTAGTATAGGTATATGAGAACATGAACATAAATTTGGATAATCATAAATCATAGTATAATTATTTATCATAAAAAAAATACATAACTTGTAAGTGTGATGAATCGCCAATAATAAATCTTGAGCTGTGATAACATATTATAAGAATAAGACATAATTTTATGGAATATACATATGCATCAAAAATAATTTTCTTTATCGAGGCTCACTGATAATACTATCATAGTGGATTGGGTTTACTACACATTACATTGTTTTCTCATTCACGGTTCCCTCCTAAGACTATCTTATTGTATAGATTACATTAATGAATCTGGTTCACACCTCATTACATTCCTTATTATCTCATGAGAAATAATTCTTTACCCAATTAATTATAGGTATATATAATCTCAATTTGTTGAACCGACCCATGTCGGGCTCGAGCTGCAACTACACCAACACCGCCTCCATAGGCCAGAGGGTGGTAATAAGTGCCGAAGGCACAAAAAACATAGGAAGGCCTTGTCCTAAGTACCTTTACACACAGACATCTAACTCATTGAAAAAGTGTAGATGGAAATAAGTAAAAGTTGCAACCAGCTGTGAATAAACGAAATATGCATCGACCACTAAATAGTATGAGTACAGTAATGTAAATAGAAAGGAAAATGCGGAAAAATACACACCCATAAATGAAAGGGTCCCAACTTGATAGAACTAGAAAAAAGAAAATAGCTAAGAGATCCATGCTCCTAAAATCCAAGCTACGACTATCGTATGTGGTCTAAGAACCTATATCCCTAAGATCCCTGAAGTCACGATCAAACCTGTCTATAATCTTCATAAGGCATGATACATGTGGGAAAATTCCATGCAAGGGTGAGTATAAACATACCCAGTAGGACCCACAGAAAATAATGGGGAGAATTAAGAGATACCATATGAAAGAAAAATGGTAGATAGAATAAAGTACATTAAATGAGTGAATCTCAATCCAGAAAGAGAGTGAAGTAAACTCATCCAATCATAAGAAGCTAGAAATAGTGAGAAGATGAAATTATCATCGAGTCTTCACTACCTATTGTAAGAGAGTATACTTATCCAACCACGAGAATCTAGACATGAAATGCAAGTGGCATACCCTATGCGTCTTCTCCTCTCCTAGAAGAGAGTAACCAAACCCAAGGACTGGGTACTAAAATGGTGTATATATATATATTCTCAGTCAAAAGAAACCCAAATGAAAGAGAAAGGTGATATCAATATCATAGCTCAACCCAATAATAAGAGTTTCCAATATCTCTAAAAATATCCATCAATGATGCCCATCATCCCACACGTCTTCCCAGGAAGAGAAAGTCAAAGGGTCTAAAATAACCACACCTTGATGTTATCCACTTTGGGCGGCACTGACTCACCCGCAATGTTTTTAGGTCGCATCACAAGGACACCTCTTGGTGGGGAAAATTTCCTTCTTCCTCGTGAGTCCAAAGGTACGTCAAACCATTCCTCGTCACTGTGATGCACATCCAAGGGTCATCCCTGGTAGTCACTAATGAATGCAAATGCCCGGTCTAGCTGGACAGTAACACTCTGTAAAGTGACCGGTGAATTCCACTTCTTAAACACTACTGGAGGGTAAGCCTAGTGATTCATTAGGCAAATGGCACTACCCAGCACTACTGGAGGGTTCTGCCTAGAAATTCTTCATGGAATGCCACTACTCATCCCAGCTGGGGGGTATGCCTGAAATGTTGAGGAAATCCACTTCTTAGATCATACTATAGGGTAACCTGAAAATATCATTGGGTGATTCCACTTCCCAGTCCTATTAGAGGGTATCCCCGGAACATCCATTGGGGAACAACACTTCCCAGCCCAGCTCTAGGGAAAGCCCAATACTACTTTGGTAAACATATCTGATCATTGTCATAGATTCTCTTAAAACCATCCAAAGTATGATCCACTAATTTTCCTTTAATGTTTCCACATTTAACGATATCATGAACAAGGATATGTACATAAAAAGGGATCACAACATTATAATCTTTACTGAAAAAACACAAAAGATCGATTATTCATTTATCCAAAATAGACACTCAGTGAAAAATTTGTGTGTCGTCGCATTATGCTCAGATGGAATCGCATGCAAACCATTCCTCGATCCCAGAATAAATTATATGTATCGCACCATTGTGATCCTCATGGAAAAATATACAGGGATGGATTTTAGGAATGTTTTTGGTAGGAATATTCCAATATATGAGTCTCTTTATGTGTAAGGAATAGAGGCGAGGTGGTGACTTTTATATATTGTGATTACTTCCTAAAGAAATTATTTATACATTTTTATGAAATTATTGTGTATTTAAGAAGCATATCATGTTATTTCTAAAAAAAAAATTTGATTCAAAAGTCACCAATGTTGTAAGGCTTTTTTAAAACTCAATTCACTTCATTAAGTAATAATATGTCCTCTTGAACTTATTTCTTACATAATTTTTTTCTTCCAGAATTGGATTCTATTTTATTATAATTTCTCTACCTCTATTGATGAGGATGAATTCTAAATGAAAATATTTTACCTTTATTAATTTCTTTATCAAAAATTATATCATCTTTAAGAATAATTCTCAACCTCTTTAAATATGTTTTCTCCTCTATGCATATATATTCTCTAACTGCCAATTTTATCCATTATATTAGGAAATTAATTTATTTATTATCTCATTTTACCTTTATATATCTCAATAATATCTTAAAATTTTATTTTTGGTTACCATTCTTGGTTGTGGTTTTTTAACAAAGGTATTTCAAAATGTAGAAATTGTTTTCTATCCTTTCAAAATAAAATGGTTTATCCACCACTCCATAATTATTTTAATATCCTTAATGTCATTAAAATTATATATTACTGATATTTATTCTTCAAAATTAAATTTTTTATAATTTTTTAACTTTACCTTTTTTAAACCATTATATTTTATTCAAAGCTTAATTGTTGAATGCTTCTTTTTAAAAGGAATGTAATTTCAAAATATTTTACTCCACGTTTCGAAAAAACAAGTCAAACTACCTATATTTTCTTATTTTACACAAAATATAAAATAATTTTATAAAAAAATTATGATTTCACAACTATTTTCCTATTTATATATAAAGGAGTTATATCCTTGGAAATTATTTTTCTTTAATCAACCTCTAAATATTATTATAAAATAATCTTTTGGGGTGATGGAATTTGGGTATCAACCATTTAAATGCTTGAGGTTAATTTTGGTGATAGGATCATGAAGTGTTGTTAAACCCATAATTATTTCCATGGGTTCTTTATGGTGTGAAGAATTAAACCAATTTTATTTCCATGGGTTCTTATAGATATAATTAATGACTGATTTCAAGTGGCAGTGATATAAATTGGGGACTTATTGGTGGGGTCCTATTTCACTCTCCAATGAATTGGTTAAAGTCTGTTATCACATCTAAAAAGGATGTTGGGAATGATAATTTTGTTTATTTAAAACATGTATCATGGGAATATTAATTGCTAAAAATATACAGCATGGTCATTTTTCTTTTTCACGATAGGAATCATGCACATTTTTTTGTTCACAATATGAATTGTATGAATTTTTATTGTTAACATTGATATAATTTAACTATGATTATGGTTGTTCCGTAATTCTCTATGTATTCCTTGTTTATATGATATGAGACATTATCATGATTCATTATTATATTCCATGCCTCTTTATATGTTTTTATATATTATTTATTAAGCATAAGTTTCTTATGTATCTTGATTATACTCATATTCTTATCGTATTCTCACTATTGATACTCGATTGTTATTACTTATGATTTCCCTTACTAAACATCTGGGCTCACCCCTTTCTTGTGTTTCATTTTCCCAAGGTTATAAATATCAGTATAACATATGAGGAGTCTATAAGGGGTTTTGTGTGGACCAATTATAGATAAATTTTCACAATTATTTTAAAAATAGTTTCTTATGTAGCTATTCCTCAAAGACACTAAACATTAGGTTCATCAATTTGTGTGACTATTTTTTAGATACAATGATTATTCAGGTAAAATAATTGAATAAATGTGTTTATTTATCCTGTTTAACTATACTTAAAACATTAAAAACTCCTTGGGAGGGCTCTTGAGAGAGGAAATGGCATGAACCTCTTACTCAATGACTTTGGAGTGATGAAGGATTTTATAATTGGTGGTTATTTATGGAAAAAGAGGGAGAATTGTTTATTAATTTATAAACTTGGGCCTCTGAAATGTAGTTAATAATAATTAAAAACTATTGTCCCTACTATGGTTTTTACCATGGTATTTTCTATGAGGGATTTTTTTTTATTTTAATAACTTATAAACTGAATATATTGAATAAAAAATATTTTGGAGGTAGAAGGGATTATTTTTTATAAATATTTTTTCAAACCATTAATTTAACATCCAGACTCTTATTTTTAGGTATAGTCTTTGGTTTATTTTATTTTTTCTTGTTTCAAGAGTTTATTACTAGTTATTTTCAATAAATCTTGTTTGTTATCATTTTTTATCCTTTTAAATGGTTGTGGTAATTTGTTTTGATTCATACTTGAGAGGTTGGGTGGCATCTAGGACTTTGGAATTGGAGTGGACAGAGGCCTATAGACAAAAAAGCTACACGAGGTCCACTGGACCATTAGTGAGGATTAATAGCTAGACGATTGAATGATGGATGTAGGTTATTCCTATAAGAAGTCCTCCAACAATACATTATAATGTTGGTAGTATTGGGTTCCTATATAAATCCCATCATCCAGCAGGTAGGATCCCAGAGGCTAGCTGGTTGGGACTTTAAAAGAACATGCATTCTTCATGGCACCGTCGGCTTTCTAATGGGATCTATTTGATAGTCGGTGGGAGTTAGTGACTAGCTGGTGATTCCATTTTTGGAACAGAAATCTCAGACAAAATCACAATTCTATCCACTAAAAAATCATTTTAATTTTAAATCCTCCACCTTCAAACCCCATTTGACCATTTCGACATAGAGGTTCCCTTGAGGTTGTTTTGGAATTTACAACCATATAACTTCATAGATAAAAGTTTTGTTTGATTCATTGAGTCTATTCTTGTAAGTTTAATCTCATTTTGATCATTAATTATCCTCATTTTCTCTCCCTCCTTCATTGGTATTGGGGGTCCTTGTGTTATTGATTGATATGAATCTTGACTTGATGGTTTATGACTATAATATTATCACTTGGTTGGTTCTATCCTTTTAGAACTCCATTATGGATCATGTGTTGGGTTTTTAATGATACCTTTACTGAGGTACGTGGTTTTTTAATATTTCCCATATCAATTTAAACCGGTGTTTCATGTTGATTTGAAAAAGATTTCTAATTGGTTTTTGAATCATGAATTGAATTATTTGGAAGATGTTTCAAAAAATGGCATGGATGTGTTGAATCTATTTAGTTATATATTTTTGAATAAAGTAATGATTTTCTAAAAATGGATTATAAATTAATGAATGATTTGATTAAATAATTTTATAATGACTCTTGAGGAATGATTGTGTGAATTGTTTTTTGAATTTGAAATGAAATTAATTGTTTTTAAAAGGAATGAGTTTTGACAAAAACCATATGATGCTAGTTTTATGAAATTAAATGGAATGTTTTAAAACTTTTCCTTGGGGATAATTTGAAATAATTTATTAAAATGATATAAGATTGATTGAAATGAAATATAACCCCTTGTATGTTTGATTTCCTTGAATCACTTGGGAGCCTGGGTAGTTATGCGAGAATAACATGAACTGGAAAAGTATTATATCTACCTAGAAATGGATTGATGATGAAAATTCTATCTAAAATATGATGAGGGTGGAGATTTCATTCTTAGGGTTTTTCTCATATTCCCCCTACGCTTGATATATGGGGGTTTGTGCACACCATGAGTTGTATTTCATCATGATGTGTGAGAATACTTGTACTAACCTAACCCTAGGGCTCATAACCATGATGATATAAATGAATATTAACTCTTTAAAATTGATTCTATATACCAATGGTAATGAAATAATCTACTCAAGTGTTATTTTATAGAAATTATTATTCATATTGTTTTTGATGGAAATTCATTTTGGTACCTATTTTATACTTTCCATTGAATTGTTTTGAAAATAAGGTGTTGATATGAATTATATAAAGATTATCAAGACATGTTTTATTTATAATTAGGCATATTGTTTTACATGATATGGTTTTATAATGGAAAACATGTTAGGACCTTTCTAGGATAGGGTTACTTACACCCACCTTTTTCCTTTTTGAATTTTTAGACTTTCTTATTCTAGGTCTAATAAAAGTTAAATCTATTCTTAGAAGAAATGGGTGTTCTTGATAGTGAGACATTGCATAATGGGGGTGACCGGTGGAGAATGTGGGCCACTAATTACACGAGTAACTTTTGATGGTGCCTTTGATAGTTTATGTGATTAATCATGTTGATGAACTGTTATTGGGACTTGTACTTGTCCACTTGTGGTATCTTTCTCATGATGATGGTTTTTTTTATACTAACTATTTGTGAATTATTTCCACTATTTATGTGTTATTGAGTTATATGTGTGGATAAATCATTACATATTAATTTTTTTTATTCCCATGTTCTTGTTGGCAGCCCTTAGGATTGGGAACGACCTTCAGATCATTTCATTATTGATTCACGTACCAATTTATTAGGTTATCCAGGTTGTTCCAAACAAATTGGTATCAGTGTAGGTTTAGTCTCTTCTTTAATGTTTGTATGAAGTTTGGGATTCCCTTTTATATTGGAGATAAGACTTTTGGGATTGAAGTGGTATGTTTTAAGTGAGTTTCTATCCATCTATCATTGTAACGAGTCTTAAGTTACCATGGGTATTTGGGAAAAGGTGTCTTTAAAGAGTTTTTATATAGTTCAAGACTTTTTCTAAAATTTTATCTAATATTTTTTTACCCAAGATGAATTCTAACTGATATGGTTTCTTTTCACAACTATATTGATTGAAGTTTCCTAATTTATATTTTAATTTTGTATAGTACCATGACCCAAATAATATGTCTGAATGGACATTAGGAGGGATCTACTGATGAACCATAAAAATTAAACCCACTAATTGACCTAAACCATGTAGATATTTGATTGTGTGAAGTACAATCACTAGACTATAGAATCTAATCTATTATCTTTTAGAATATAGAGGTCATACCATGGATGGGTGATAATAAAGATCATTCATAAGAGTTTCTTTAGCTGAAACAACCAAATTTACATGGTACGAATGAACCTTATAAGGTATAGAATTAGTTTAAAAATATTCATAATCTCTTTTAGTTATTATGGATACCATATTATATTAAGGTTAAGTGTGTTATATTGATTCTTGAGGGTCCTAGAAGAAGGAGTTGGGAAGTTATAGTTATGGAATGTAATATTGAGGGATAAGTGTGGAAATACTTCAAGGATCTTTTCATGGACCAATATTATATAGATTAAATGTTTTTGTATATGACCCTAAAGTTACTTGACCGTCATCAAGTTTATAGGATAGTGACTCAACATGTCAAATTTTTTTAACTTTATTTATTCTCACATTAAGTAGTGTCAAATAAGAGGCTAAAGCCTCAGAGGTTTTAGGTAGGTATTCAATCAGATATCTAGCCTTAGTTCTTTATGATGAAGATTAGATCATATTATAATGTTCTATATAAGGATTGGAAGGCTGAAATTGAATTTTCTAGTAAGTCATTGTTGATGGGAATTCCTTCTACTCTTTGTTTCGTTTTTAGTAGTCCCTTTAATGGAAATAGGAATTGGAATGAATCTTGTGGTATAACTAGTAGTGTTATTCATTGACATTAGACTTTCTCCAAAACATATGCAGTATCTGGTAAATGATCATTAACTTGTTTCTAATTTTTCAAATTTGGTCACTCAAATATTGCTTGTATGGAGACACCAAATATTTGTAGCTCATGTAGACACTCAGGTCACTTGTAGAGGTTTTACCATATTTATACCGCTCTACATAGTGGTATAATATTTTTACTACTAATAGGATCTACAACATAGTTGAATTCTAAAATACCAATGGGGTTCTAGCTGTAGACATCAGGAATGAAGAAACATTACCTAGTGGATGAGTCTCTGATAGGAGATGATGCAGGCCATGTGATAGTAAAAGGTACCATTATTGTTGTTTCATAATTAGTTGTTACTTTATGTGATATTGGTGCCTCTAATTCATTCATATCAACCCACATTATGAATTTTTTTAGTATTCCTACAGACCTCATGACTTATTTGATGGATGTTACTACACCTCTCAGGATGAAGACAGATCAAGGTCTCTAATTCCCCTCCTGTAGTTTCTATTTATCATAAATTGAGATCATATTGGACTTTTTGGTTATTGATATGAAAACTATGGATGTCATTCTCAAGATAGATCGGATGATTTCTCATAAATCCCAAATTGATTGTTATCTACGGTGGGCCTCCTTTACTAAGCCTAACGGGGAGTGTCATGTTTTTTAAGGAGAATGGGATCTATGGTCTATCCAAGACCGACCTCCTTTTAAGAGATGGGTAGGATGACATCCATGAATGATTTTGAGATAAATTATGAATCTTAGGGTGGTGATCTTCCTCTAGTGTCTATTGAGTTTTTGGATGTTTTTTAATATACTTTTGTGGCCTAACACAAGAGATATAGGTAGAGTTCTCCATTGACGTGGTTTTATGTACTCATCACTTATTTATTCCATATTACTATATAGAACCATCTGAACTAAAGGAGTTAAAGGATTAGTTATATGACTTATGGTCTAAATGTTTCATTAGACCCAGGGTATTTCCTTGGATAACATTAGAGATTTCTATAAAAACGGTTGATGGAACCCTTCATGAGTGTGTTTTGATTATTTGAATTTCAATCAGATTACGACTATGAACATGTATTTGTTTCACCATATTGATGATTTATAAGATCAGATGAAAGGGTAGAAGAGTTTCTTTACAATAGATTATTGGTCTAGTTATCACCAGCTTAGGATAAAGGACTCTGATATACCAAAGGAAAATTTTAAGAGTTAGTATGGCCATTATGTGTATCGTGTTATTTAATTTGTCCTAAATAATGCTCCTAGTGTGTTAATAGAACTGATGAATAGGATTTTCCTCTAGAACCTCGATTCATTCATTTCTGGTGTTTGTGGATTACATATTAGTTTACTCTAAAACCAATGAGGATGATGTGCATCATTTGAGAATAGTTCTAGATGTCTTGATAAAGCACTGACATTATACAAAGCGGTCAAAGAGATAATTCAATATTTGTGAGGTGAAGCTTATGAGAAATGAGTCTATAAACAAGGTGTCTTTTTTATCCTAAAAATTAAAAGCTTTCATATCTTGTGAAGAACCATATAATGGCTTTGATATTTGGATATTCTTAGGCTTATAGGGTTATTACTGTCAGTTCATAAAATATTTCTTAGGGTTGGCTTCTTCGTTGACCTCTCTCACTCATAATGGGATGAAGTTCATATGGGATTTCAAATTTCAGCCTTCCTTTGATGATTTAAAGAACCATTTTACATCATCAATAGTTTTGACTCTTTTAGAGGCTATGTAGGGATATATGGTCTTTATCGATGCATCAGTTTCATTTTTGTGTTGTTTTCTGTTGCACGGTGATTAGATGGTGGATTATGGTTCTCATCAACATCGACCTCATGAGAAGAACTATCCCAGAAATGATCTCAAAACTCATATTTATGATAAAAACTATTTATATTTAGCGATATTACCTTTTAAAATAAAGGTTTACCTTTTACTCTGATCACAAAATTTAGAGTTTAATATTTGAATCTATATCAGAGGCGGTGGGTGGAGTACCTAAAATTGTTTAACTTATACATTTCCTACAACTTTGGAAAGGTAAAAATTTTTTATAATGTTTTTATTAGGAAACTTCCTTCACATTCCATATAAGAATCGTTATAGGGATGAAATCTCATGGATCTCTTTTCTCCCATGAATTTGGAATTCCAATAGGATGGGAATGATGTTTTTTGGATAATTTTGAGTTTTCATTCTCTCTTCTTGAGATAATCATCTAATAGAATTAATGTAATGATGAGTTATAAGGAATTATAGATTCTATATATTTTGGGGATACCATTGGAAAATGGTCTATATCTTCGGAAGGCTTCCTTGTTTCAGGAACCATTAAGTCATCTCATCTCCTATAATGAAGGTTGTGTTGAGTTATTTCATAATAAATAGTAGGAAATTCACACAATAATGATGAATATGTTTTATGATATGAGTCTTGGTTCTGGTTTCTAGGTATGAAACATTACATTGAAAATTTTATTTCTTGTTATTATACATGTCAACAGGTCAAGGCTGAGCATTAGAAGCCTTTGGAATTGCTCAACCCCTTCTAGTAATGAATTAGAAGTGGTATGAGATATAAATGGATTTTGTTGTTGGGTTTTCACATAATCCTTGACTAAAGAATATGAATTTTGTTTTATTGAAGTATTAACCAAATCATCTAACTTTATTCACATTCATAATATGACCAAAGTTAAGGACTTGAGGAATCTACATATGGAAGATATTGTCTGATTACATGGTGTTCCATCTACCATTATTTCTAATAGGTATCTACATTCACACCCCAATTTTGGAGAGGCCTGCAATAGATGATGGGATACTCCGGTAGTTTGATCATGGTATATCATCCTCATATAGATTGATAGAATGAGTTAGTTATATATATTCTGGCGGATACGTTTCATTCTTATGTCTTTGACTTTAGAGGAGAATGGGATTTCCATTTGGGGATAATTGATTTTTTCGTTAATAAAAACTACCAATAATACATTAATATAGAACCCTTTTGTGGCCTTGTATGGTTAGACTTGTAAATATTCTCTCTATTTCTGTACAATTGTTGAAGCATCCCTTGTGAGACCAAGATTCATCCAGGACATGTTGGTTAAAATCAAGATGATTTGACAGAGGTTAGTGATGGTGTAGAGCTGGTATAAATCCTATATAGGTAATCTTCAACATACTTTAGAGTACAAGGATGATTATTGTGTGTTTTTATATTCTCAACTTGTCTAGGTAAGTAGCCCCATTAAAAATAGGTGAATTTGGAACCAAGATACATGGTACCACTGTGGATTGTTGTGTGAATTGGGATGTTTTATTACCATTTAGATTTCCCACCACGAATGACATTGATCCATGATGTGTTTCACGTTTCATAGCATATAAAATATATTTCACACACATCTCATGTCTTGAGTTGGAAGTACCTTGATTTGAAACCTGATATGTCCCTGACTAGTTCGGATTGTTGATTTTCATATGAAGGTTCTTCATTAAAATTATATAACTATATTTCATGTCATGTGAAAACATGGTTCTAATTCTTAAAAGACCTGGGAACTTGAGGAGTTGATGAGAGAGTGTTATCATTATCTCTTTATGGGTCACACATTATGATAGTATTTCTATATGAATAAATATTTATGGTGGGGAGAGTTATAACATCCCGAAAACTATTTTTAGGCATGGTCATTTGTTAATTGTAGATTTTTTTTGTTTTTCAATTTGATATTTAGTTGGTTCTATGGATTATTTTCTATTATAGTTTGTTTATGGATTTTTAGGGGTATTTGGAAGTGTTTTTAATCTATGATTAATATTTGAATAAGATTCCAAGAGTTTGGAATGAGAGTGGACAAGGTACTATAGACAACATTGCTATAGGAGGTCTACTTCCTTGCTAATGAGGACCACCAGCTAGCCAATGGAAGGATGGAAGTAGGGTATTATGATAGTAAAACCATCAGAAAATTATTGTAATACTATTAAAAGTGGGTTTATATAGTAATGCCACTATATAGCTGATATGATCCCATCATCCAACCAGTGGGACTTTGACAAACATAATAATTCTGATTGGCGCCATTGGTTACCTAATGGGATCTAGTGGCTAGACAGTGCCACCATTCTAAGTGAGGAATCCTTGGGTAATATCATAATTTTATCCACTAAAACATACATTTTCATTCTATTTCCTCCTCATTTGAATCTCATTCGACCATTTCAACTTGGATACTCCCTTGGGGTGGTTTTTTCCCTTCCAACATTATAACTCCATGGATGAAAGTGTTGATTGATTAGCTGATTCTATTTTGATAAGAGTAATCTCATTTTGATCATGAATTCTACTTTATTACTCTCTCTCCTTCGTAAAGTTTGGTGGATCCTTTTTTATGGATTTTAATTTTTATTTAAAAATTTATAATTATAATTTTCTCACATAGTTAATTCTATACTTTTGACTCTCCGTTGTGGATCCAATGTTTGGTGTTTTATGATACCTTGATTAAGGTAAGTGGTTCTGTAATATTGTCCTTATGAATTTAAAACATTATTACATGTTGATTTGAAATTGATTTTAATTGGTTTTCGAATCATGAATTGAATTCCTTGAAATATATTTTTACAAAAATGGCTTGGGTTTGTTGAACCTCTTTAGTTATGTATTTTTAAATAATGTGATGATTTATATAAAATGGATTTAAAATGAATGAATGATTGTGATGAAATAATTTGATGATGATTCTTGAGATTTAATGGAATTAATTGTTTTATTGATTGGAAATTAAATGAATCGTTTTTTAAGGCATGTGTTTTTATGAAAACCATATGATGTTGGTTTTTGAAATAAAATGAATTTTTTCCCTTGGGGATGATTTTAAATAACTTATTAAAACTATATAATATATATTTAATGAAAGATACCCCCATTTTATGTTTTATTTCCTTGAAGAACATGGGAGCCTGGGTAGTTAGGTGGGAATAACACATGCTAGTCATGTATTATCTCTACATATAAATGGATTTATAATTAAAATACTTACCAAAGTATGATGAGGGAAGGGGGTTTATTATTTATGTTGTTATCCTATTCTACCTAGGCTTGAGATAAAGGGATCTTTTCACACCCAGATCCATATTTCACTAACTTTTATGAGAAACCTTGTTCTAACCTAACCCTGGAACTCTTAAATATGGTGTTATGATTGAAAATTAACTATTGAAAATGGTTTATACATTATAATACTAATCAAATGATTTACTCATTTGTGTTTTGATAGAAATTATTATTCATTCATATTTAAATGGAAATTCACATTGATACCTATTTTATACACTACATTGAATTGTTTTGAAAAGAATGTTTTAATATCAATTGTGAAAATATTACCATGCCATGTTTTCATTAAAATTAAGAATATTTGGTTTTCGTGATATGTATTGCTTATGGAGTGCTTAGGGGGATCCAACTGAGCAAGTGTTTCCCACACCCACATTTTTGCTTTTGTAATTTGTAGAATTTCTTATGCTAGGTCCTGGAAAATGGAAAGAATTTTTTGGAGGTGGTGTTTGTTCTTGATAGAGATACATTTGGTGTTGGTGTGACCAATGAAGCATGTAAACCACTTTATACACATTGATCATTTGATGAAATATTTGAAGGTTTATATGATGATTCAGGTTGATATACTCTTTTAGGATGCGTACTTGTCTACTTATGGTAAATTTATATTAATTATTATTTTGGTATACCAATTGTATGTGTATTATTTCAACCATTTATATATTTTTGAGCTACTATTATGGATAAATAATTGCCTATTGAGAGTTTTTAATGCTCAATCACTATTCATTAGACTGTGAAAATGAAGAATTCCCTTTGGGTTATTTCAAGATTGATTCAGGTACTAGTTTATTGTGTTATCTAGGTTAGTTTATGATATTAAAATATATTTTAGTTTTTTGGAAGATTCACAATAGGTTTGGAAAAATATTCTTATCAATTTAAAATAAACATGAATAATATTATTTTCATTCAAGAAATTCTTTTATTGTGTTGATTACATCAATATTAATTCATTATGATTTCATACTATATATTGTATATATATACATACTATATTTATATTTTACACAACAAATTTGAATATTTAAAAAAATAATTAAAAAATCAATATTGGATAATTTCAATGTGAATATTTCAAAATTGAAATTTACCTTATCCGAATAATTTTATAAATATGAGAAAAAATTAAAATAAAATGCCTTATTTATATAAAAAAATTATGAAAAAAATCTTTTTTTTATCTTTACAATAATTATTTGGGACTTCATAAAATTTCATTACCATTTATATCAAATAAATAGTTTATTATAATTCAATTTTAAGGAAATAATTTTAATTTAAAATTATTAAATTTATAAAAATGTTTATTTTAATTAAAATAATATATTTTCTATAAAATAACTTTTATTCATATCCCAAAAAATTATTTATCATATTAATAGTATATTCATGTGAATTTTAAATAATAAATAAAATGGGAACTATGTAAGAACTTTATAATTTCTAACAGGAAAATTTGTACCATTTTATTATTAGGGTCTAGATACAAAACCTATTATTACACTAAAATACACCCTAAGGGTGATCGGTTTTATGCTAGTATGTTCATGGGTTAGTTTGACAAATATTGATTGGGAGGTGACTTTTATAGGCTTTATCTTCTCAAGTAATCGATTCTGCTCAAGTCTTAGTTTTCAAATCTTTTCTTGGTCTTGGATAAGGAAAAACCCTATGACTTTCATCTCCCGTGGAAGATATGATAAATAATAATCCTAATGGATTATCCAACTTGTTTATTCCATGAATTCTTCCATCAACGTCAATTATATTTTTTTGTAACACTTAACATATATACTACTCTTAATAGATAAATTATATCAACTACATTATAAATGATCATAGTGTCTGATGGTTATAATTAAAAATGCTCATATTATGGAATATTTGTTAATAATAATATATTTTTAATGATTTTAATTATTTTTTGTTGTGTTCAATATTATACTATAATACTCCAAGGGACACATATTCATTCAGAATGAAATTTTGATTTACAATTGTCTAGGTCATTACAACCCTGATTGGATATAGACATTTCCTGTTATGGAATATATCCAATAGAGGAAGGATCATCTAATACATGTCAACTTAATTAAATATTAGACTTTATACCTCCCATAAACCACATTTTCAAAATATTGACCATAATGACCACTTAATAGAATGTTGGATAGTTGAAAAGCATCCCCTGGGTCAATATCGAGTCTTTTCATGTCTATCTACAAGAATATTTTTTTATATTTATCATCCCTAATATATTATTAAGAAAAGGTAATTAAGGCTATTAAATATGTTAGTGTAATTCATTCGGGTCTCTTAGACTTGCTAATGATTCAGAAACACCTTCACCTTCACCTGGCATCAGGTATGTTGGTATAATTTCTCAAAGAGTATGTGACACCCACCATGACACTATGAAGATTATTTTATATTAGTATATATATATATATATTTATATTTAGGTTGTTTCATTATTTCTTGTATTTTAGTCCAAAACCTATAAATTTTTGGTTTTTTATGTGCATGATTTTCATACACAGTTTAGAAGAAAATGGATGGTCACCCTTACACTACAGATTTTTTAGATCTTTTTTATCAATGAATGGTTGGTTTACATATGTTTAACATGGTAAAGTAAAATAAATGTGGATCCTTGGGGAAAATAGGTAGCACATTTTTTGTGTATGTTTCAGGGCACACGGCTTATATAAGGTTTAGAAAACACTGAAAAAAACATACGAATCAGCTCTACAATTTGATAGTTCCATTTGGCATGATTAGTGCATCATTTGAACAACCATGCATAATATCTGGTAAATTTTTCTAGTTGGTGATGGTCTAGGAAGTGACCAAAACATGTTTGGTGCACGGTCTGGTAACTCATGTGGCCAAACCATGTGACCCTCTCAGATTCATTCAAATAAGATATCCTAGAAATTCCCATTTTCTATTTTAACTCTCCATTCCTCATTTATCTCCCCATCTCATTTGAATAGACCAGACACACCACCATGGTAGTATCCTATATTCTGTATTCCATTCTAATTTCATATTCCCTTAGTTTCAAGTGGTTTCATCCATGGTATGTTCCTCAAAATCCCTTTCTATATTCTATTCCTATTTAACCTTTGATTTTCCTTCCTCCCATAAACCCTAGGAGATATATTGGCAGATTATAGGGTAGGGGTTTCACTTAATCTAGGTGATTTTTTATTTATGGGTTGTAGAGAGAAAATATAGTTTTATTAGAGATTTTTTCAATATAGAAATGACTTATTCCATCTTTCTATTGAACCAATATAGGTATTTCTTTATTTTATCTTTATATTACATGTGAATTGATACTTGTTTATTTTTAAATAGTTTTTTGTTAAATATATGACAATATGAATGACCCATGAGGGGCCAAATAGGATTTAATGTCATTTTAAACCTTTTCATGGAATGGGATTTCATGCCAAGTGTTTGTTCAAATTCATAAATTGACTTTAAAGGATGATTTTGGTTTTAAAAAGTGGTAGATAGTATCAACATGATGTTTTTAATGGTTTTATTTGTATTAATTGATTTTCAAACAACATGTTTGATTGTTTTAAAATTTTTAAATTGTTCGACATGGGATTTTTTATTTAAAAGGGATATTCTAAATAATTATAGTTTTATATTAAAACATTTTATAGATTTATAGTCTTTTAAAAGTTATTTTAATATATGTGTGTATTTCAAAATATGTATTAAGAATGACTTTATAAAATTGGACTCAAAAGTGGATTTATTCATTTTTTTGAAATAATTTTAGATGGCTTGTAATTCTTAGTGTGTTTTAAAAAAACTATTTATAATTTTATAGAAAATTGAGTTTTCATGAAATTGTGAGAAATACACTTTACCCTTGTGTAATTTTTGTTACTCTAGTTGTAGCATCACATCCCAGATTCTACATAATAGTTCCTCGAGACTATGTAATACTACATTTTTCTCACATAACATTACATTACATTTTTTCAAACTGAGGATCTTATAACGTGTAATGTCTTGGAAATAAGGTACATGAAACATGAAAACATAAAACATTAATTAATTATAATTTAAAGGCTTCTTCAAGGTTCATCATAAGTAAAATTATTTATTCTCATAACTTGGGGACATATATCAAAGGAACAGGTGAGATTAAGGCCCTATAATGGATAATAAGGGAAACATTTTACTTGTGATCTAGAGGAATGACAATAAGAACATGGGGAATATCATAAGAAAATGATATATAGTCATATAATAAATAAAATAACATGAATAATAACTTTTAAATGTCATTACAACATTTAATTTATAAAATAATTATCCTATCACCAAGGTCCATTCTCATGGTGTCATAAAAATTACCAAGGTTATTCACCAAGGTATCATAAAACTTGTCATCTCTAGAGATTAAATTATTTTCCCAATACAATGGAGAGATATTAGGGAGAACCCTTAATATGTCTTTATTTTCATGTGATACACATATATCATCATAAAAAATTTCATGAATAACTCAAGGAAAATAAATGAAACCGGTTTAATATCAAAATTTGGGTGTTTTAAAAAGTTCATTAAAAACAAGATCTTTATGTCCTTTTCAACCCATGAAAAAAGAAAGTGGGTTTCATGTATGTTAATCCCATAATAAAATTGATAATTTTGACATATATTTGAATACACCATGATAAGATATAATTTTGGGTATTCAAAAAATAAAATAAAATAATTTCTTTATATAAAGGGAGATATTTTGAGATGAAAATCCAGCAGCATAATGGCTATAAGACATGGTTTCAGAAAACAATAAAAAGAAAAGGGGAAAGGTTATCCCATTAATAAATTGATATTAATACAGTAAATGGATTAATTAAAATGGACATATAAACATGGTATGAATATTTTAAATACATACCACATAAAAAAAGAAACATGAAAGAAAATAGAAGTTGAGAGTTCCCTTATGAAATTTCAGCATCCTAATGGTGTCGTATAAAATATCATAAACTTTTTTGATGAGAGTAAAGGGAGTATCTCATATTTTATAAATAATATTGACATTAATAAGGATATGTAATGAAATATCCCATCATAAGAAAATATAAATTAAAAGAGGCACGACATAAAAGGAGCTCTTGAAAAAGAGAAGGGTGGTAGATTCCCTTACCTTGAAGAGTGACTTCTAAAACTCAAGTACTGGGACCTTGGGGGATTGAAGAAACCTTTGAAGGAATAATTTGGAGTAAATATTAACATATACTTAATAATATATAATTTTTAATGAAATATAATGCAGGAATGGTTGGTTATTTATAGAAAAAGTTCAGGAGTATTTAATTAATTTCTGAGGACACCACAGTAGTTGTCTTTGCAAAACCATGGGATTTCCCATGGAATTTTCCCATTTTATTTTCCAATTAGGACACATAATAATATATTTTAATTAAAAATAGTCTACAGTAATTTTAAATTATATATTACATCATTATAATGTCATTAACCACACTAAAAATTGAAACTGTATTTTTACTGTTCAAAGAAAAACAAAATATTTTATAAAAATATCATAAATTCAACGTAACCTGATATAAACATTCACTATTAAAAAATTACATTTATTTTATCATAAAAATTCTATAAATATGATAAATTTAAAGATTTACTATTAAATAATTCATTATTAAAAATAATAACAGACAAAAAATGTATAGTAAACTACATAGTAAAATTTTCAACACTTGAAAAAAATAAAATTATTTTATCATTTGTAATTAAAAAGAATAGTTTTATAACATTATTTCATTATAATAAACATTATTAATAACACCTTAGTTTAATATAATTATTTATATCTCTCTTAAAAGTACAATTTTTCCCTTAAAATTAATTTATCAATTTCCATCTCAATTTTAATCAACACTATTCTTAAAATGGAAATGATGAAATAAAAATTTTATAAAAAAATGATTAAATTTTAAGTAACTAGGGAGTTGACACATAAAAACCTAAAACACCTACATACTACCTATAGGTAAGGTGTACGATGGTGATGGAATCTTGGGGCGACTCGGATAACATCGCCCGAGTTGTAATCTTCACTAACATGAACTTCTCCCGTATGAAATTTTGTTCAAGATTAACATATTTAAGATCAGCTTGGGATTGTTCAAGAGAAAAGCCCAGTGGTTCTAACTCCTTCCCAAGATCCAAAATATAGGCTTCATATGGGATGATTCTATTGGACGAGGCAAACAAATCTTCTTTCTACATTAATTAACCATTATCATTTCTATTTATAGACAATAATATTAACGTTAAGAATATAGTTTCAAACAGTCATATTGACCAATGTTCATATTGACCAATGGTCGTATTGACCAATGGTCATATAACATTGAAAACCATATGGTCCCACTAAAATATACTTACTTCATTATTAATGAGATATGGTTTTGTTATGTAATAATAAAACACACATTTTAAAGAAACAAATATCATTTAAAAAATTTCTGTTGGTACATTCTTCCCCCCTTAAGAAATTTCATACTAGAAATTCTATCCCGTTAATATAGTTGAGAAAAGGTGTGGGTAATTTTGCATCATTTTTTCCTCCAGTTCCCATGTGACTTATTAATATTTATGGTTCCTCCACAACAATTTATTGAGTTGGGTAGTCTTGTTTCTTAGAACCTTGTCTCTACGTTCCAAGATTTCCATGGACTGCTCCTCATAAGAGAGGTCATGTTCATTTCGTACCACTTTAGGATTCAATGCATGTGAAGGGTTAGGTATTTACTTCCTCAATAGGTATACATGGAAAAAATCATTAACATATTCTAGATTTGGGGGAATTACAAGCTGATTGGCCACTACTCCTATGTGATCTAGGATTTCATAGGGGCCAATGTTCCTAGGGCTGATCTTCCCTTTCTTCCAAAACCACAAAACACTCTTCCAAGTTGAAATTAAAAGTATTAAATTGTCACAAATATCAAACTCCATGTTCCTTTGATAGTTTTCAAGATATTTCTTTTTCCGGCTCTAAAAAGCCTTAATGAATTTTTCGATGTCCTGAACCTTTACTGTCATCTCTTGCGCAAGATCAGTCCCAAGAAGCATTCTCTCACTAGCTTCATCCCAAAAAGTCATAGTTCTACATTGTTTCCCATATATAGCATCATAGGGATCCATTTTAATACTCTAATGGAAGCTATTATTGTATGAGAACTCAACTAGTGGGAGATGTTGTTCCCATACACCTTTAAATTAAATTGAGCATGTTCTCAGCATGTCCTCAAATATCTGAATAGACCTTTCATATTAGCCATCGGTTTAAGGGTGATAGGCGATAATAAAATTCAATTTAGTACCCAGGGCAAGTTGAATACTTCTCTAGAAATTTTATGTGAACTTTGTATCATGATCATATGTGATAGAAAGTGGAACTGCATATAGCCTTAACGCTTCCTTCATGTATATCTTGGAAGGATAGTCAACAGATAAATCTTCCTAAATAGGGATAAAATGGGATGTCTGGGTGATAGAGTCCACTATAACCCATATCATATTGTTTCCTTTGTATGTTTTCGAGAGACTAGTGAAAAAATCCATAGTGATAATCTCCCACTACCATGCGGGTATGAGTAGCGGTTATAATACCCCTTTAGGAATTTTTCGTTCCGCCTTCACTTATTAACACACTAGGCACCTTTAAGTGTAGTTATCAATCTCCCTTTTCATGTTATCCCACCGATAATGATCACAAAGGTACCTACACATTTTCATGCTTTCAGGATGTATAGAGAAAGTATAGATATGAGCTTCATCCATTAGATCCTGCTTTATTTACGAAATATATGAAACATGTATCCTTGTACAAAATTTAAATAAATCTTCTTGATCAATATTAAACTCAGGAAACTTCCCATCCATTATATCCTGAAACTTATTCTGTAACAAAGGATCATATCTTTGATATTTCTTGATCTTCTCTTGTAATGATGGTGGCGGAATCATTTGGGATATGGTTTATGATGTCCCACCCCTTACAATTCCCTTGTCCATTTTGGCTAGGTCCTTGATCAAAGGATCTCTTTGAATCCTCATCTTTTCCAGCACAATAGGGTCTTTCCTACATAATGAACCAGTGACTTTGTCTTCCCTTCCAAGTTGATAATGGTTGGAACAATCATAGTCTTTATGAAGTTACAACCATCCCCTATGTATCATTTTCAATTAATTTTGTGTGAAAATATACTTCAAACATTGATGATATGTGTATATATCACATTTCTCCCCATAAATATAGTTTCTATATATCTTTAGAGAGAGAAAAACTACTTCCAAATCCAAATCATGCATTGGATAGTTCTTCTCATGAGGCTTTAACTGTCGAGATGCATAAGAAATCACCATATAATTTTGCATGAGGATGCACCCAAGCCCTTTTAGAAATGAATTTCAAAAAATAACAAATCCTTCTATGATAGAGGTTAGTGTTAACATAAGTGAAATAACCAATCTATTATTCAGATCTTGGAATATTTCCTTCCACTTCTTAGTCCAGATGAACATAACCCCCTTTCGAGTTAACTTGGTTAGTGGATTATAATTTCAGGAAAATTTTTTCACAAACCTCCTAACATATCCTACTAAATTTTGGGAACTTTGAATCTTAGTTACTATTGTAGGATGATACCACTCTTCCGAAAACTTTTTCTTTGCTAAGTCAACTAAGTTTCCTTCAGTAGTTAAAATTTTCCTTGAGAAAGCAACTTGTTGAAATAAAAAATCACACTTGCTGAACTTTCCAAATAACTCTTAATCCCTATAGTTTTCAATATAACTCTCAGATAATCTTCATGTTCCTCATAAATTTTGGAATATATCAAAATATAATCAATAGAAACTACCACAAAGTTATCAAGGTAGTCCTTAAATAATATATTTATCAAATCCATAAAAATAACAAGATAAATAGTCAATATTATGGGCATAACAACAAACTCATAATGCACATATCTTGAAAGGAAAGAGTTCTTTGGAATTCATTATTCCTTCACCCATAATTTATGATAAAAAAATCGAAGACCAATCATGTATAATAACTGAGCCCCACAAAGTTGGTCAAATAAATCATCAATTCTTGGAAGAGGGTACATGTTCTTCACTGTGATCCCGTTATGTTCTCTGTAATCAATGCCTAGCCGCATTGATCCATCCTTCCTCTTCACAGAGAGAACAGGTGATCCCCAAGTAGACACACTTGACTAGATAAACCCCTTCTCAAAATTATCTTGGAGTTTCTTCTTAAATTCCTCTAGCTTCACATTCTCTATTATATACAGGATTTTTGAAATTGGTTTGGATTCTGGAATAAGTTCAATAGAGAACTCTTCCAATATTTTATAGGAAGGTCCAGGAAACTCCTAAAGAAATATTTCAATGTATTATTGAAATATGGGAACATTTTATATTCATATACTTTCATTTACTTCTTCATCTTCACAGATCAACTCCATAAACAAGGCTACGGGTGGTGCTTCAAGAAAAATATCGGGTTGAGATATCTCTCCTTTTAAGATAACTATAGTTTTTTCACTCAATACTATTCACATTTCCTTTTTTATGTAGTTGATAATTTTATTATACTTTTATAGACATTCCATCCCTAGTATAATGTCAAATTCCATCATGGTAATGACTACTAGATTTTTTATGAGATTTTTCTCAGAAAAGTAAATACTAGAGTTTCTATAAAGTGATGATGCTCGGATAATACCCCCAGGAGTCTTGACGGATATCTATACTTCTAGAAGTTTATGGATTTATTTTATATTCTTTGTCAACTTAGAGGAAATAAATAACTACAAAGAACCAATAGCAAAAAAATTACTTGCTAGCTTTTAGAGAACAACAAAATTACCTACCACCACGTCATTTGGAGCTTCAACTTCAGTCTTCATGATAGAAAAATCATGAAATTTCTCCCTTGGCCAATGTTTTGTCTAATGATGATTCCCCTCCACTACCCTTGTAGTTAGAAAATGATTGGAAAAGTTCCAAATTTGTCCACACATGAAGAATTAAACTTTAGGTAGGGCCTACACCATCTTCCCCTTGTTGTTAGTGTCGATAAATTGAGGCTTCACCTCACTAATACAATTTTGAGTGATATGGTCATCTCTTACACACTTATAACACATCCCTCTCCCAATAAAGTAGTTCCCCAAATGCATATTCCCTCATTTGTTGCAAGTGAAAAGTTACACTTTCTTTCCTCCTCTTCCTCGGTCAAAGATCCTCCCTATGTTTGGATGCACAGATATCTTATTTTAGTTCAACTTGTGAGACCATTATGTATCACATTACTCCATTTCAACTTTCACAGGACATTGTATGATTTCTTCCAAGATATCATAGTCTAGGTTTTCTAAATTCATTTGTAGATGAGGTCTTATTCCACCGAATAATCTATCAACCTTCCCATTATGATCCACGAAAAAAAGAGGTGTGATGGGAAAGTCTTGTGAAGTTCATGTCATAGATTCCAACAGATTCATTCTCCTTCTAATTTAGCTTGATGAATTCCTTCTCCATTTTCATTCTCATCAAACAAGGGAAATAATTGTTGAATAAGATTCCTTTGAACTCATCCTACTCCATAGCTTCAATCTCTCCTCTTGGCCTCATGTTTTTAATTAGTTCCCACCACTGATCAGCTTCTCCCTCTAAATATTACACAACCAGAGTTACTTTCTCTTATTATAAAAAATGAATTATAGAAAATATCTTTTTTATAGATCTTTTACATTATTCCTCAATCAATGGGTCGTTAGATCCACTAAACATTTGTGGTCGTTGGTGCATAATGGGATCAACAGAATTTTGTTCCATTCATGGTGAAACTAGTCTCTCAAATTGATTCAATTTATTTCCCATAACATGATTAAGTTGATCTATTATTCTCATGAATGTTTCCATTCTGACTTCCATCGAAGGGATGCCATAAAATAGTCTGTTGCGCTCACCATTCACATGGTTTCTCCTATTTCCTATTATTTTCTAAAAGAAGAAAACCATAGTGATAAATGTATTTCATAATCTTATAATTCCAAAGGAACTTTTATGACATAAAAAATCATTCTTAAACATGTTATTTATTAAAAATAATTAAATTTTCTATAAATACTTCATAATTATTCATAAAAATATTGTTATTAACCAAAAATATCCCCATGGAGTGTCAAACCACATGTGACACAAGGACCATTATCATGCACCAGTTCTTGTTCGAGTCTATCTCAAAGTAGTATTTTTGGGTTTTACCCCTAGATAAATCTAGGCCAGTGCCACATCCACCTATTAATATCGAGACATAGATTTATTTTTTGGAAACCACTTAATAAATATTTCATAAAAATACCATGTGTATTTCCTATATTTAAACTCTTATATAGGGTTATTCCTAAAGTTTTAAAATCATAATTTCCACAAATAAATAATCAATCCTTCGATACCAACTATGGAATCCCTCGTTTTTCTTATATAACATTACATTACATTTTATAAACAAGGGATTTTTTAATTTTTAGTGTCTTGGACATAAAACATGAAAACACAAAAAAATTGTATTCGACTTGAAAAGATTATTCAAGGTTTTTCTTAGGTAAATTTATTTCATCTCATAACCTAGGGACATACATCAAAGGAAAGTTTGATCTTGAGGCCTAGTAAGGGATAACAAGGGAAACAGTTTACTTGTGATCTTGAGAAATCAGAATAAGAACTTGAGTAATATCATAAGAACATGATGAAGAGGAATATTATATATAAAATAACATGAATCGTAATTTTTAATTTTGGCCACAAAATTTAATTTAGACATTCATAAGCAAATCAAAATGTTCCATCCCCATGGTGTCACAAAATTTACCAAGGTTTTTCACCATGGTATCATGAAACTTGTTACCCCAAGAGATTAAATTCTTTACCCAATGCATTAAAGAGCTATTAGGGTACACTGATAATATGTATTTATTTTCATGTGATCCACATTTATCATTATAAAATATTTCATAAATAACATTTATATAATAATATAAATGGGTTTCATATCAAAATCATGGTGTTTTAAAAAGTTCCTTAAAAACAAGATCTTTATGTCATTTTAAACCCACGAAAAAGGAAGTTTGATTTAATGTATGTTAATCCCAGTATAAAATAGATAATTTGAAAATATATGTAATTACCTCTAGAGAAGATATAGGTTTTGGTATTCACAATATAAAATAAAATAATTTCTTCACAAAAAGGGAGAAATTTTGTGATGGAAATCTGGCATCATAACAGCTATAAAACATGGTTTTAGAAAACATTAAAATGAGAGGGAAAAAGGGTCTCCAATTCGTAAATGAATATTAATAAAGTAATGGGATATAATAAAATGTACATAATAACATGTTGTTTAAATTTTAAATACATACCACATAAAAAGGAAACATGCAAGAAAAGAGAAGTTGAGAGTTCCCTTATAAAATTTTGGGAGCCTAGCAACATCACATAAAAATTCATAAAATATATTGATGATAGAAAAAGGGGTCTCTAATATTTTTCACATAATATGGAAATTAATTAGGATATTTAATGACATATCCTAACACAATAAAATATAAATTTAAAAAATCATAACATAAATGGAGTGCTTGAAAAAGAAAAGGGTAGTAAATTCCCTTACCTTGAAGAGTGACTTCTAAAACTCAAATATTGGGACCTTGGGGGATTGAGGACACCTCGGGAGGACTAATTTAGAGGTAATATTATCAAATATTAGAGTATAGATAATTGATAATTAAATTTAATTGAGTAATGGGTGGGTATTTATAGAAAATGTTTTTAATTAATTTCTAAGGACACGTCAGTAGTGGTATTTGAAAACCAAAGAATTTCCCATTGTATTTTCCCTTGGTATTGGAAAAGTGGGACACTGAATATCAGATGTTAATGAAAAAGAGTCTACCAGAATTTTAAATTATATATTACATCATTATGCGTCATTAAACACACAGAAAACTCAAAACTATATTTTTACAATTCGTCGAAAAACAAAATATTTTTAAAAAATATCATAAATTTCACTGTAAATTGATATCGACCTTATGAATTAAAAAATTACCTTTATGTTATCATAATAATTCTATAAATATGATAAATTTAACATTTAACTCTAAAATACATAATTATTAAAAATAATAGCACACAAAAAATGCATAGTAAACTGTATAGTAAAATTTTCAACACTTGAAAAAATTAAATTATTTTATCATTTGTAATTAGAAAAGAATATTTTTATAACACTATTTAATTATAATAAACATTATTAAAAAAACTTAATTTAATATAATAATTTATATCTCTCTGAAAACTATAATTTTTACCTGAAAAAATCATTTATCATATTCCATCTCAATTTTTAATAAAAACTATTCTTAAAACGAAAATAGTGAAATAAAACTTTTATAAAAAACAAAGTGAATAAATTTTATGTAACTATGGCCTTGACACATAACCACTTAAAATAGCTGCACATGACATAAGGGTAAGGTTTATGATGGTGATGGACTCTTTGGGTGGCTCAAATAACATCGCCCGAGTTGTAATATCCGCTAAATTGAACTTCTCCCATAAGAAATTTCATTCAAGATTAACATGTTGAAGCTCGATTTGGGTTCGGTCAAGATCGAAGCCCAGTGATGCTACCTACTTCCAAAAATTCGGTAAATGGGCTTTCTATGGCCCGATTCTATTAGAAGAGGCCATCAACTCTCCTTTATGCATTAATTGAATATTATAATTTCTGTTTATAAAATATAATCATAACTTTAATAGTATAGTTTCAAATGTTCATAGTGACCAATGTTCATAGTGACCAACGGTCATACTGACCAACGGTCATACTGACCAACGGTCATACTGACCAACGGTCATACTCACCAATGGTCATATAATGATCGAAACTCCATGGTCACACTAAAATGTACTTCATTATTAAAGAGATATACTTTCTGTCTAATAATATAATACACATTTTCAAGAAACAAATATCATTTAAAATGTTCATTTCATTACAGATATAGTAGCCACAAGATCTCAATCAAGCCTCTATAGTCACAAAAAGTTTTTGACTAACAACTAGGGTCTGGGATGTGTCCATGGGGAAACTATGCCCTCATTAGTTAGAGTTTAGCTCAAAAATATATAAGGTATACGAAATAGAAGATGAAGATACTATATGACTGGACCATTAACCGAACATAGTGGAAGTAGTATCAACAGATAGATAGCAGTGGAGAAATAATAAAAAAAGATGTGAGATAAATAAGAAACAATCTGAAGCCAAATAATAAACAGATAGAAAGTGATGATGATGCTCAAAAATATATAAAAATGATTATTTTAGTAATAGGGGATATAGGCATATGCCACAAGCTATCAAAATACAAAAAGTCCAAAATAACTTCTCCTACTAGAATCAAGAGCATAAGCTCAGCCCTCTACCCCCAAATCCCATCCTATAACTATCAATCAAGCATTAGAAGATGGCAGCTTCCCTTTATCTATACCTATATCCATGATGTATGCTTGGGTTCCAAAGGCTTCCCATGAAGGTTGTGAGATATAATCCTAATAGTCCACCGCCAATGATTTATAGATAAATCCATCTCCTTCAATCTAAAATGAAAAGTGTTCCATAATCAACAAATGTAATACATGAATAAATAAATAAGTACAGTGGATTGGGTTCCATTTAGGACACCCATCCATTTCTACGTACTTCAGCCTAAGCTGTTGAATCCATACCAAGGGAAAATTTCTAGGTAATGTGAATAGAGTAATGTATATAAGAATATATACTATCTATGGGCTTGTGATCTAGCCTAGTGAACATAACATTAAATTTTCAATCTCAATGGGTCCTTTATTAATTAAGGTCATTATTTAAATTTAATCAGAATAACTCTGATCCCATATAGCTGGGACCATAGGTATCTCTCTAAGGGATATATATATATATTTCCAACTCCATAGGAATCCATCAAAGGTGAACCGTGTATGAAATCCCAAGTGTCACTCAAGGAAATGTGTGATATCATCAAGAACTAACATCTAAGTTTGTACCTAGTATCGCTTATAGGGGCTTGAGTATATCTCATGGCATGGTACAACCATTATACCACCAAGACCATCCATTAGGTCTCCTATAATAAATTAGAGTCACTCATCTGTAGGTAACAAGGAAAATTCATGGCAAGCTCTACCCAGGCATAGAAACTGGAACCCCCAAGGTATATACATTTTATTGAAAAACTCTAACTATAAGGAACAATGAGCTTATACAAGGGTTTCTTAAGTTAGAACCCCTTGTATATCCATCTGTATATAGTAATATTACAATTTGGTTATAAAAACTATACCATTTATCATAAAATTAATTTTAACATTTAAAACTAAGATAACAATTTTTTTAGTTCAATGATTCAATTATGTCACAAGTTGATAAGGCATAGGGCATGAGTCTTACAACATAAATACGTGGAAACCCAATTCTCATAATTCAACTTATTTATTCAAGGAACCAATAATTGGGAAACACCCTCAATGGAATTTAAACAATCGATGGAAAAGGGGAAAATAATCCTCAATGGTGGAGCACACCTATTGGGGTGGGAAAAGTCAAGGTGATCAATCAATGGGGTTGATATTCCACTTGCTAGGGTCACATTTGGCATGGTAAGAATTTTAATTTAATTTATTTAATAATTAAGGGGCATTACCAGAAAGGTATGGATAGAGTAAAAATGGAGTATGATATAGGATAAAATGAAACAGGGGTAAATAACCTAGAATACCTACCTTATCCCCATAGTTCTTCCCTCATCCAACGTCGGCCTTTTATTTGATCTAGAATGGGATAATTTTTAGAAATAATCAAATTCCCTAAAAATAATTCCAACAATCATACAACACCATAATTCAACATAGTAAGAGAAATTTGAAATATAAAGGATAGGGTTGAAGAGATTTCCTAAAGCTTTCTTATGGATATTATGTTGAGTGAAATAGATACTAAATGGAGGAGTTACCAACTTACCTAGGAGGAGGAGGAGGAGCCCTCATAGAAGAGGGTGGATCTCAAATTTGTTAGAGGAAAGAGGAGGAATAAGGGTTTAATTTTAAAAAAATTATGGGTATAATTTTAAATTCACCCACATGGGATGGGGAACATGGTTTGGTCATAGAGATGGACAAACTGTGCGCCTACCATGCGCTAGGTTCTTACCCAAGGGGCACCCCACATGGGATAAGAACATGGTTTTTCAAACCATGCACATCTTGTGAAAAATAGATCTGAAAATTATCTAATACAAATTTCATGGGATTGCGGGCTCCATAGAATGATTTCAGAGATACTCTATGGATCCCTACTCCCCACTATATCAAGTCTTGCACTTAGAGAAACCATATGTGTTGGGCTACATCGTTTCTACTAACCATGAAGCCCAGCCTATTTTTTCAATTTTCAGGGATCTGGGTTCCAAACATGACCCAGACTCCCTTATGACATCAATAACTCCATTATTCATCATCACTAAGGATAAACCAAGGAATATGAACAAAAAAAACATCATGTGCCTTTGAGAAAATATAGGATGTTACAAAATCCCCTCTTTAAAACAACTCACCCCCTAGTTTCCCTTCCGAGGGTGGTGGAACATCATCAGAGAAGAGATCCGACCACTTCACACATACATTGAATTCCTTTTCCCAAGTCTTTCCCTATACATTTTCATTCTGATAAAACACCAGGACAATAGGAACTGAACTACCTCATAAATCCTTTGTGATATGATCAAAAATGTGTATCGAACACTCCTCGAAGGAGGTGTTTTCCTCTATCTCAATATCATGAGGGTAAAACGAATGAGATGAGATAGTACGATACCCTATAAGTTGCAATATTTTGAAGATGTTATGCCTAGAATGGTACATCTGTGTTAATTGTGACCAATAATCTACAATACTAACTCTCTTTGCTATCTCATAAGGCCCAACATATCGAGGTGGTAAATTTACCTATCTTTAAATTCTTCTATGAAACAATCAGGTCAAAACATGTAGAAAGACCCAATGTCAAACCTAAAACACTATAGGTCGTTAGTGATGGTTGGTATAAGGCATCTTTCAATACTGATTTGTAGACATATGATTCCAAATCAATTATAATTTCTCTAAAAGCTTCTGAAAAATATGAGGACCCATTATAGCTTCCTCATCTGTCTCTAGCCGGCACAATGGTGAATGACAAGGCCTACCATAATGGGCCTCATATGGAGCCATTTTAATTGTTTCTTAAAAACTATTATTTTATGAAAACTCAACCATAGTGATATTATTTTCCCATAAACCTAAAAAATCATGGATTCAAGACTGAAGAATATCATATAACACTTGTATCATCCGATCAGACTACTCATTGGTCTAAGGGTGATATATTTTACTCAAGGGATCCTATGAACCCAGTTACTTTTGCAAACATTTCTAGAACCATGAAGTAAAGTGGGAATCTCAGTCCAATATGATAAAACGAGGAATACTATGAAGGCACACTATCATCTCGATATAATAATTTACTAGTTCATCAATAGAGAAGGATTCCCTTATTAGTACGAAGTTTTCAACCTTGTTTAACATACTTGTGATCATCCATATTGCATCACTACCACGAGGGGATCTCCTCAATCCCATATCGAATTCCATATAATGTTGTTCCATTTCCACTTAGAAATGGAGAGAGGTTGTTGAAGAAAAGTTGGTCACTAGTTCTCTACCTTCACCTATTGATAGGTGGAGTACTTAGTGATAAATCATGAAATATACCTCTTTATACCTATCCTCTTGTACTAACAACGCATGTATCACAACATCTTGGTAAGGCTAGAGTGAAATTTCTAAATAGAGGCATGATATTCACATATGAACTCTTCCCATATATCATAAGCCACACAAACATGCCCAGGGAATAGTAGAGTCTCATTGACATCAAAAAACCATCCAAGAGTTAGGGTTTCACCTGGGATGCTCTCCGTCAATATGAGGCCCTTAGAATCAAATAACTACCTCATCATGACCCACTCCAGAAAGGAGTATTTCATTTCCAGTGCTACTAAAAATGTTTTCCCATGTTTTTCTCAAATCTCTAAGTGCATCTAAGAAAATAGAGGCATCAATTGCCAGAAACTATTATCCTCCTTGAAAGCTTATATTTGAGTATTCCTATTCAAGTCATCAATTATGGAATTACACATTCCATATTTGTATGCAAGATAAATGTCAAAGGACTGCAGATATTCAACCCACCTATACTTCATATGATTCAAGTCTCACGGGGTGGAGATATATTTGAGTCTTTTGTGATCTGTGTAAAGAAGGAATCTCTCACCCAATAAGTAGTATCTCCAACAACATAGAGAATGAACCATAGAGGCTATCTCAAGTGAATGTGTAGGGTAATTATTCGCATGAGGTCTCTCCTAGCAAGACCCATATGCTAAAACCAGGTCTTACTACTTCATCACTACCTCATCCTGATTCCTGAAGCATCATAGTAAATAGTATATTTTCTCCCTAGCTCAGGAAAATTAGGATTGGTATAGAAGTCATTCTTACCTTTAACTCCTGAAAATCTATCTAAAAAGCTTCTTTGTAGTCAAATTTCACACCCTTCTTATTCAATATCACAAGAGGCACTATCAGGCTTGAGAAATTCGGAATGAATCGCCTATAATAGCCAACCATCCCTAAGAAACTACATAGGTAAAACACATTCTTGGTTTCCCCCAAGAAACCGAAACACTCACCTTCTACGGGTCAATTGATATATCTTCCTCAAATATGATATGACCTAATAAGTAAACCTTACTAATCCAAATGTGGAATTTTATGAGATATTCATATATCTTGTGCTCTCTTACTTTATTTAGTACAATATCAATATGTTTTTCATAGTTGGGTCTGGTATGATAATACATTAAGATTTCATCTATAAAGACAACCACAAAGGAAACAAGATATGGGTGTAAAACCTGATTCATCAGATCCATAAGGACTATCAGAATTTTCTTCAAAACAAATGGAATAATCAAGTACTTGTACAAGTCATACCTTCTCTGGAACAATTTATGTGGAATGCCTAATAACCTCACACACACCTGATGATATCCCAAACTCAATTCAATTTTGGAGAAAATTTTCTAACCTCAAATACAGTCAAATTGGTCATCTATACGAGGCAGTTGATCGTCCCATGATTCACTTCTTTATTTCACATTTACACAACTTATTTAAACTCGTTTTGTATTTAAAATTACTAATATAATAACAAATTTCAATTCTCATTTGATTTTATTATTAATTTTTCATCACTACTAAAAATGTAAATTTTACTTTTTTGGTAATTTCATTATAGGAGGAGGTGGTTTGGTGGCCCCAGAGATGATCCAGAAGGAAAATGGGCCAAACCGCATGGAAACCCAATGACACATGTCAATTATTTCTCACATTGTGAGAAATCCATGAATCCAAATGCACTGATATTTTTTAGTTGATCCAAAACTCTATGGGATACAATTAATCACTCGGAACCCAACCTCAATTCTTCCATTAAGGGGGCCATTTTAACCAATCTATCTAGGGGACAAAATATTCCCTAATTTAAAAGTTAGGTTTTGTATTTTGATAGTATCTCCAAATACAGATGTCTAATGGCCTCCAAATTTTACATGGACATAATAAATAGACTATCCATAAACTGTTCTCTTTTTCCCATGTAGTGATATGGTTGTTTATTAGTCCAAAACCAATAGTCAATTGGTATAACCAAAACATGGAGCTCAAAACCACTTCCCATTTTGGCTATAAAAGGGAACCATGGGCACCCCATTTTCAAGTTCAAATAAGGAGTGAAGTGTTGGCATTTTAGAGTTCCATAGGAGTCCTATAATCACACTTTTTGTTACATAACATCCTATACTCGTAGTGGGATATCGTAAAGAAAGGATCCCTTCATCGAAGCCTTCATCTCCTTCTAATGTTGTACTATTTCTCTTTGTGTAATAAACTTCTTAGTTGCTCTTTTATTTCTTCTATTTTCCATAGTTTTGTTCACTTATCTTCTTCATTAATCTTCCTCTTTATTCTAGAAATAAATATTATAAATGATATTGGGTTACATCCATTCTAAATCATTGCGAATGCAACTCATTTCTACGACGACTACATCTCCCATGGAAGAGTAGGTTTTTTAGTAATCTATCTACCTCTTAACGTATTAATTAATTTATTTCGAAATAATTAGTAAATTTTATTCAAATAATATGATCTATTAGTTGAGTTTTTAAAATATAACGACCTAAGAAAACAGTTGAACAATTAACACATAAACACGTGAGGTCAAGATTTGTTTAAATTGTGAGAGCGCAAAATTAATCGGTGAAACAAAACCACATGGGATATATTTATAGAGTTCAAATAGAATACATAAACTCAATTAATCCCCATTTATATATAGTTTTTGTTCTCTATTTCACCATTTTTCATGATCTAGCCTTATAACATCAATTAGATAAGGGTGCTATGATTGCATGTACAAAATCTATCCTAGAATTTAATTAATTTAATCTTTGTGGTTTAGTTAATTCTCATAGGGTTTGGGGGTTAACAAGTTAGGGGATCATAATTGAGTGGATGTTAATATAAATTATAATGATAAATAATTGATTGAAGAGGTAGAGTTAGATAGATTATTCATTCAAAAAATATTATTTTAAAAAGTATTTTCCTGTTGTGTCTTATTAATAAAATTTCATTTCAAAAATAAAAACAAAATAATGAAATCTTATTCCATCATACTTCTTCTAGATTTATAAATGGAAACCCCCCATCCTTTTAAGTAGTTTGTTTCTTAATTTTTATTTTATTTTCAAAATACCGTTAATAAGATTTTAAATTACTTCCTCCTTTGAGAGATGACCTTGGTCAGCCACTCTACTACACCTAAGTACCCAAAAATCACACTTCATTTGAGAGAATCCATGAAATATATTTTCAAATTAGATTCATTTACAAGGAGTAATATATTTTATTTAAATAATTAGAGTTATTTGTTTACTTTAATTTTTTCTTTTTTTATCTTTATTCACCCTTTCTCTTTACCCTTTCTCAATTTTTGTTTAATTTTTCTCTATTTATTCTTCCTCTATCTTTTCTTCTCAATTAGACCATCAATTAAAACTTATTCTCGTGATATTATGGTTTATGTTTCCCAATTTATATGATTTGTGACCCGATACCATCATGATGTTCTCTTTGATCTAGACCATGAGATTGAACGCAACCTTAGGGGTCAAATCAGAGAATCTCAGTCTATGGGAAGTGTTTAAATTTACCCAACTGAGGAATTCCTCCATTATAATAACATTGAAATTGGAAATAATTCTAAATATAACCTAAATTAAGAACCAATGGATGAAAAAAATTAACTTAATATAACCATTTGATAATTGGCTGCACCAGATATTAACTATCAACTAAATTTTATTGCATATACAAATCTTGAATTGGACTTTGAAGTGAAATATGGATTAATTAACCTACTTCCAAAATTTGATGTATTCTCTAGTGAGGATCCAAAAAAACATAGAAAAGAATTTAATGTGGTTTTCTCAAACCTTAAACCAATAAAAGTATCTGAATGTCAAATAAAACTAAGATCATTCTCATTTTCCCTTGATGGAGCTAGAAAGGTTGGATGTATTATTTACAACCTAAAGATGTAACATTTTGGAGTGTTTTGAAACATCTTTTCTTGGAGATATTTTTTCCAAAATCAAGGACCACATAAATTTGTAAGGAGATCTCAAGGATTAAGCAAGAACAAGGGGAGTCAATGTATGAATATTGGGAGTGATCCAAAAAGTTGTGTACAAGCTATCGACATCACCAAATTAGTGAAAAACTCCTAATCTAGTAATTATATGAAGGACTCACACCTACAAATATGAGAATGGTGGATCTTGTGGCTGGGGGAGAACTGCTGGAAAAAACACCAGTAGCCACACTTGCATTGATTGAAAAGATGGCACAAAACTCTAAACAATTTGAAGATCAAGGGACACCACATGTTAGTAGAGTACATCAAGTAATTACATATTTTCTTGAATGTCATTTAATAGATACCAAGTTGGAAGAATTGACCACTATGGTGAGGTAGATTTCATTGGATCAAAAGACATCCCAACCCACTCTTACATGGCCTTGTGTAATTTTCACTAAAATAGACCATCTTACTGATTGTTTCCCCCAACTACAAGAGACAGAGGATTGTGTGTCGGTATTCCCTAGGATACCATATCAATAGAAATAATAACCACATCCCCAAAAGAATTATGATTATTCATCACCAACATACAACCAAGGGTGGAGGAATCAATAAAACTTGAGTTATGGCTCTGGACAACAACAAAGACCCCCTTTCACTAAAACATCCTGTAGTCTCCTCCTTACCAATGGGGTTTCCAAGAATGCCAATTATAAGGACCTGACCTTAAATAATTGCATAATCAATAATTAAATGAATAAGTAACATTGAGGATCTTTTCAGGTTTAGAGTTTTCGAGAATTAGTAAATAACTATTACATCTCAAAGATTAAAAAGTAGACCCATTTACTTAGTTTCCATTTTATTCATAAAATAAAAACTCTTAAAAAAACATGTCTAGTTCCATGTTTTAGACATCATGACATTTCCTTTATCCCATCCTTGAACATATTCAACTTTATGTCCATTGAAAAACATTTCAAAAACTTGGGATGAGCATAAAAATCTCAGTAAGAGATACACAAAGAAGGGAAACTGTTAGTTTTTCAAAAAAACAAGTAAATCATGAATACTTTATCATAAGTAATAATTTTCTCCTTTAGGAAGTAGTAAATACTCTTCACTAAATAAAATATCCTTGCATACCCTTTTGTAACCTAAAGATCACCATAAAACCCATATAAAGAACCCATAACATATAAAGGTAACTTGGGACATAAACATACTTAAATGGAATAACCATACGGTCGACTTCCACACAAGTCACTAAATGGAATAGCCATACGGCCGACTTCCATACCCAATGAATTGGAGGTTATAATGTAACCACCCTCCTGGTTTTCACGGAACCACCTGTCCTTTGGTTTATCATGCAACCACCCGTCAAATTTCTAAGTACCATAATAAAATAATAACACATAAAACCAATATAAAGGAATGATAACATTTCAATGTTTAAATCACAATATATCATTTAAATATATTGACATAAAACAATCCTTTATCAAAACCATATTCAATACCAAAATACATAAAAGAGTATATGGTATTTATTTTCTTTTAAAACATTACGGCTTGTTGATTAAGCCAAAGATCAAATAATACTCCAGGAGGCGGAAAGGTCGTTGTCACCGCGTACATTAAAAAACATAATTTTTGTCATTTAGTAAAATGATTTGTAGAGGAAAGATTCCTTTTGAATAAAATTAAATATTAAAGGGTTTTAAACACCATATAAAAGAATTTGTTTTATAAATGAAAATATGCCTGAATGAAAAAGATTGACACGAAGTCCCTTACAAAGATGGTATCCTTAGATTAAGGATAATTCCATTACGTAATTATTTGTGACAAATATAAATACACCCAATATAAGTGGATATTAAGTGTAAAACAATTAGGGTTCATCCACACATATTCATAGCACGATATACTCAAGAAGTAGAGGTTTAACCCATAGAATTGAAATTGGATTAAGAAGTTCCCTTGCAAAGAAAATCGATAGCCTAATGACGTCACTTTAAACATTAGAAAATGAGATTATGAGAGATAAAAAAGGGAATATCATCACTTGGGAATAAAATTTATAGAAATAAGGATATATAAGAACATTTCCCAACATAATAAGATGTAAATTAAAAGACCTAACAAAAATAAGTCTTTAAAAATAGGAGGGTGAGAGTTTCCCTTTCCGATTTGGGTAACTTTGGAAATGTACACCCAAAGAAAGAAGGGTCATACAATGAAGATGTAAATAACCATAAATTAAAGTATATTACACAAATAATACAATCGTGGTCAGTACATACACCACACAAAAGGATATAATTTAAAATGTATCATGAATCTCACGGGAATAAAAAGTGACATAAAAACTCCTTACCTTGTTGTAATCAATCGAGTCGTATTACCAAAATATAATAAACACCAAATGAATCAAATAATACCATGAATATAAATATAATCATGATAATATATATGAAATTGAAGTACACAATACACAACATGAAATAAATAAGTGGTGAATAATGGAAATCTCATGGAATTAAAATTGAGATAAGAAATCACTTACGAAAATTCGGCAGCCTAACAACGCCACTTAAAGCTTCAAAAAATGGATTGATGACATAAAATAGGGTATATCATCATATTATCATAAAAATTAAAGTAATAGTAATATAAAGGAACGTCCCCCAACATAAGAAATAGGAGATTCAAATGAATGACATAAAAGAGAGTACTTAAAAAGAAAGAGAGAGGTAGGATCCCTTACATCAAGTTCCACTTGTCTTGTTCGTTTCTTTATATTCATGAATAATAAACTTTGGTAAATTTATAATTTCTTATGGAAATACTTTAAATTTTATTATTAAATTCATATAACATATTATAAATTTATAATAATTAGTTAATTATGTGAGTTGATATCATACGTTTTTTCGATGTTCGGTACATGAGTAAAAAAATGGACTTCTTATAATTAAATGCTTTTCATATGGTCCCAAGTTAATTAAATGAAGAATAAAATTAATAATTTATATGTAATATATATTATATATATCCATTATATATATGTACTTATAATAGTCCATAAAATTTGGAGATAAGAACTGAAATGCACCATTCATGGAGACGGCAAGCCGTACATATTCATGAATGCTACTTTCATTTCTATTTCATACATTAATGGAATGAGAACATAATTATACATAGGTATATTATAATTAAATTATAATATATATGTTATATATTTTACATAAGTTCATAAATTCTATCCTTTATATGTTCCACATATGGCATGAATGAGTCATATCACTTTGAGGGGGGGGGGGCAGTCTGCACTTCCTAAAATGAAATTATCGCATTTACCTATCATGGAAACCATGATGGTATGCCATAAAAGAAACATACATAGACATAAGGAAAACATAAACATAATATATATCATATATAAAGACAATGAAATCTTAATGGCCACCATGAGAGGTGGTAGGAAATAATTGAACAATCATCGTTTCGTGAGGCAGTAATTCGCCATCCGCGGAAACAGTATGTTCTTTAAACATTAGACGGAGGCGTGTGTAAGTGTGAGTTTAATCCTTATCATAAAAAAATACTAGTATATTTATGATACTGGTGTTATTATGGGATCAAATAATAAGAAGATATTGGTGGGTGAAGAAGGAAAATAAAAGAAAGAAACTCGAGAGAGGACATTACCTCTAAATCGGGTAACTCTTTTTGATTTGAGACAAAGGCTTCCTTGAAAAGACTTCTGCCCAAAGTGAGGATTCTAGGAGTGATATAGGGATTTTGAGAGATAATATGAGAAGTGGTTGGATGAGACAAGGGATTGAGAGGTGTGGGTAAGGGGGTAGAGGTGGGGGCCTTTTATTAGAGGGAGGAGGGTCACTTTTGGATGGTCTTGAAATGTTACTTTATTATAAAATATTTTTCAGATTTTAATGGTCCCACAATGATATATTTAGATGATAAGGTGATAAGGGTTCTAAATACACCCATACAATAGGTTTTCTACAAGTTTAATTCTTATATGTTACATTGTCCTTTAATTTTATTTAAATCGTTCGTTAATGAGGTAATCAATGCATCATCATGGTGTATTAAATAAATTTATTTATTTAAAGTCTAAAATTTATAAAAATAAATACCATGATGTAGGAAATATTTTTATATTTCCAATGACTATTTATATTCTAAGATATAATTTATTTAAACAAAATTAAAATTTTTTTACTTAAGTGTTACACAGTTTCGTTATATTTTCCTTTCTTTAAAAAATAATATGATAAAACGTCACTATCACACTAAAGTGATTTCATGGGGTCCCAAAGTTGTCATAAGGAATCACATGGTCTTCCATGACTCAAAAAATATAATTAAAACACATGTATGGGTAATTTTGTATTATTATGATATTATTTTATTACCCTTAAGTACTTGATTACTAATTAATCACGATAATTAAAGATAATTGTCGTCGTTACTATTCATAATGTCCAAAAACAAAAGAGTCTTAATTACATAATTTGGACCTTCTAAATATCAATATGGAATCAATTTAACCAAAATCCAAACACAGAAATTACAGTAATTAAATTAAAAATAATTCTTGTTGTCAAAACCAAAGACGAGTTTTTAAGAAGTAAAATTTATCAAAAGATTGACGTATTTTTACATCCAATTGAAAAGTGAAATTACTTCCAATTAATAAAATTGTATTAAGTGATAAAAACATAATTCAATTAAACTTTAAAACCAATTAAAAGGATAATCTAAATATATAATTAAATTAGATGAAAAAGCATTTTTGAAGTAAAATGCAGTATTTTTCACTATTCATTAAAAATGAACATTTGTCAGAAAAATACCAAACATTTATCCAAAGTAAATTTGATATTCCAAATTCCAAATTTTTTTTCCATTTTACCAAATTCAAAAAATATAAGTTTCATTAATTAATTTTATAATTAATTCCCACTGTCAAAACAAATAGCGTGTTTTTAAGAAACAATATTTATCAAAAGATTGACACTTGTTTATGTCCAATTTCAAAGTGAAATTAATTCCAATTACCACGAATGGATTAAATGGTAAAAAATATTTTAACTACACTTTAGACCCAATTGAAAATATAATCTAACCATATAAATAAATTAGATTAATAGGAGGTTATGAATTATAATACAACATTTTTCACTATTCGTTAAAAATGAATTTTATCGGGAAAATAAAACAAATTACACAAAGTTCCTTTTGATGTCCCAATTTTAAAGAAGGATTTTATTTTTTCAAATATAAAATATAAAATTGAAAAAAAGTAGTTTTAAAAAGGGGTTTCCATCAAAAGGTGGTTAATCGATCTTTTAAAGAATATTAAAGTATATATTCTTAAAATTGGATTCATTTTCATTTTTAGCCTCTGACATTTATTGGATAAATGTAAAAATATTTAAAAAAAATATATAATAATTTTATTGTTAGTTATGTTCATTCCCGCCATTACAACGGCTAGGATTTAATTACCATTTTAAATAATCTTATTATATTATTAGTGTGCAACGTAAGATTTCAAAGAAACTCGTTGTTGCGTATTAGGTATGCCATCGAACATAGCATTCCCTTTAAATTAGTATTTACATTTTGTTCACAAAAATTGATTAATATAAAAATTTCATATTCTTTACTTACCTGGGATGTTACATCCTTCCCCCCTTTTGGGAATTGCATCCTCGCAATTTTAAAATTGGGCTCAGACACATCATTGAAATCCCCACATCGGAAAAGGAGTTAATTAATTTGTCATATTAAAAGAAAGAAAGATAAGTACAAAGGTCACCTGATTTAACCCATACTATGATTAAATGTAGAAAAACATGGATATGGAATAAAAAAACGGTCAACATTTGATGGAGAGTGATAGAAAACATGTTTAGGAGATAGTTAACCACCAGAAAATCACAAAATTGTGATGGGTTAAACGATATTTGATTCCCCATTAGGAAAAGTTAATAGAAAACGTTTTTGTTTAAGTTACTTTTTTTTGAGGAATTTATTTATGATCTTAACTAAATCATAAGGAAACATACTTACTTGTCATGTAGACTTTCATCTCTTACTACATTTCGTACACAAATTCATATTTTCTCCAAAATATGAGTATTTAGGATGACTTATTCACATTAAGATTGCTATAATAATCTTCTAGAGAATCACCTAATCCACAAAAGAGAACTATATATTTCCCATGTCTTTAGACCATAACCAAAATGTTTAGAACAAGATCAGATAATCCCCAAAAAAGGACAATCTTTTCCAAAAAGAAAAACTACTCTTACTCTCCAAAATTTGTCCAATAAAACCCAAAGTTCATCAAAGACCATTCAATAAATATCTATCCATAAAATTCTTCAAAGTACTCCAAACTAATATTTAACCCTAAATATCTAAAGGATTTAATCACATATTCTTCCAAGGTGAATCTTAACATTTATCTCCAAATAATATTATTTACTCTTAAATTCTCATACTGAAAAGTAATTAACCTAATCACATATCCTTAATGATAGGTTAATCCTTTCCATAGATAACCCAAAATCAACTTATTACTAATTCATAATATCATTTAACTAAAAAGAATTAGTCATACTAACTAGGGACTTCACATAATGCAGTGGTAGGTGATAAATCACAGTCGCACTTTGGTTGTGGGTTTGATTCCCACAACTTCATCTGACGCAACGAGTTGTCACACGGTCTGTGTGTTGTCCTTTTTCCAAAACTATATAATTCTTAAAAAATTCCAAAAAAAGAGATAAAATCCTTAAAAATAACCATAACATAATTTATCCTCATGTTTATCTCATGCTTTTCATTTTCCATCATAACATATAGTAACCCATAATTTCCTCAAAAGTAAGGATCTTATAAACCCTAATGGTTACCATTATAATTTTTACATGAACTTCCACATTGAGTTAATTCTCTCGTACATGATGCATTCGAGAACTCACTGAGGTTCAAGTGGTCAATCATGACTCCTGATAGTTGGTTGAGAAAAACCACAAGAGTTCTCATTGCAACTCCAATATCATTCGGTTGTTCTTTCAGAAAACCATTATAGTTTTCTTCACATCTACTATTACTTTGGTTCATTCTAGATCTAGCCATTTACTAAAACCAAAAAGGTTAGTTTGATTATATCATTAGAATCATCATATATTATCTTTTGAGGAGGGTAAATACTATGATATAATTATTCATGTCATCTTAAACTCATTCAATTTATCTAAATCTATGACTCTTTCTGAAATCCTACCCATTATGGTAATGTCACTTATGCCTAAAGAATACCCTAACCTCTAAAGTTATCTAAACATACCATTGATACCAAGTATAAGGACCTGGACATAAAACATTACATAATCATGAATTAAATGAATAATTAACATTTAGGATCTTTTCAGGTTTAGAGTTTTAGAGAATTAGGACATAACTATTATATCTCAATGATTACAAAGTAGACACTTCTACCCGGTTTCCATTTTTTTCATAAAATAAAAACTCTTAAAAAGAAACATGTCTAGTTCCATTTTTTAGACAGCATGACATTTCCTTGATCCCATCATTGACTCTATTCCAATTTATGTCCTGTGAAAAAACATTTCAAAAACATGGGATGTGCATAAAAAGCTCAATAAGAGATACACAAAGAAGGGAAACTGTTAGTTTTTCAAAACAATAATCAAATCATTAATACTTTATCATAAGTAATAGTTTTCGCCTTTATGAAGTAGTAAATACTCTTCACTAAATAAAACATCCTTGCTTACCCTTTTATAACCAAAATATCACCAGAAAACCCATATAAAGAACACATAACATATAAAGGTAACTTGGAACATAAACATACTTAAATGGAATAACCATACAGTCGACTTCCACACAAGTCACTAAATAGAATATCCATACGGCCGACTTCCATACCCAATGCATTGGAAGTTATAAGGTAACCACCCATCCTGGTTTTCACAGCACCACCCGTCATTTGGTTTATCACGTAACCACACGTCAAATGTCCAAGTACCATAATAAAATCATAACACATAAAACCAATATAAAGGAATGATAAAATTTCAACATTTTAATCACAAAATATCATTTAAATATATTGACATAAAAGGATCCTTTATCAAAACTATTTTCAATACCAAAATACGTAAAATATTATATGGTATTTATTTTTCTTTTAAAAAAATACGGCTTGTTGAGGAAGCCAAATATCAAATAATACTCGCGGCGGTAGAAAGGCCGTTGTCACCACGTACGTTAAAAAAGCATAATTTTTATCGTTTAGTAAAACGCTTCATAGAGGAAATATTCCTTTTGAATAAAAATAAATGTTAAAGGGGTTTATACTCCGTATAAAAGAATGTTGTGTATAAATGAAAATATGCCTCAATGAAAAATATTGAGACGAAGTCCCTTACAAATACGGTATCCTTAGATTAAGGATAAATCAATTACGTAATTATGTGTGACAAATATAAATAAACCCAATATATGAGGATATTAAGTGTAAAACAATCATAGGTCATCCACACATATTTATAGAACGACATAATCAAGAAGTAGAGGTTTAACCCAAAGAATTGAAATTGGATTAAGAAGTTCCCTTGCAAAAAAATAATCGATAGCCTAACGGTGTCACTTTAAACTGCAGAAAATGAGATGATGAGAGATAAAAAAGGGTATCTCATCACTTGGACATAACATTTACAGAAATAAGGATATATAAGAACATATCCCAATATAAGAAGAGGTAAATTAAAAGACCAAAAAAAGAAGTCTTTTAAAAATAATAGGGTGAAAGGTTCCCTTACAGATTTGGGTAACATTCGAAACGTACACCCCATGAAAGAAGGGTCATACAATGAAGATATAAATACCTATAAATTAAATTATATTACACACAGAATACAATCATGGGTAGTACATACACCACACAAAAATAAATAGTGGCAAATGTGGCATGAATCTCATGGGAATAAAAAGTGAGATAAAAACCCCTTACCTCGTTGTAATCAATCGAGTCGTATGACCAAAAGATAATTAACACCAAATGAATCACATAATACCATGAATATAAATAGAATCATGATAATATATATGAATTGTAAGTACACAATACACCACATGAAATAAATAAGTGACTAACAATGGAAATCTCATGGAATTAAAAGTGAGATAAGAAATCCCTTACGAAATTTCGGCAGTCTAACAGCGCCACTTAAAACTTCCAAAAATGGATGGATGAGATCAAATAGGGTCTCTCATAATATGAAAATAAAAAGTACAGTAAGGGTAATATAAAATAACATCCCCCAACATAATAAATAGGAGCTTAAAAGGAATTCCATAAAAGAGAGTACTTAAAAAGAAAGAGAGAGGTAGGATCCCTTACCTCAAGTCCGACTTGTCTTGTTCGTTTCATTATATTATTGAATAATAAACATTGGTAAATTTATAATTTCTTAAGGACATACTTTAATGTTTATTATTCAATTGATATCACATATTATAATATTATAATATTTATTTAATTATATGAGTTCATATCAGACATTTTTGTCGATGTTCGGTACATGAGTCAACAAATGGACTTCTTATAATTACATGATGTTCATGTGGTCCAAAGTTCATTAAATCCAGAATGATATTCATCATTTATATGTAATATATATCATATATATCCATTATATATATTTACTTATAATAGTACAAAAAATTTGGATATATGAAATGGAATGCACTATTCTTGGAGATGGTAAGTCGTACGTACGCATGAACGCTACTTTCATTTCTATTTCATAATTTAATGGAATGAAAACATAATGATACATAGGTATATTATAATTATAGTATAATATATATGTTATATATTTTACACATGTACCTAAATTCTATCCTTTATACATTCCACGTTTTGCATTAACGATTCATATCACTTTGAGGGGGTGGTAGTCCGCACATCCTAAAATGAAATTACCGCGTTTACCTATCATGGAAACCTTAAAGGTTTGCCATAAAAGAAAAATACAGAGGCATAATGAAAACATAAACATAATATATATCATATATAAATACTGTAACATCTTAATGGCCACCATGATAGGTGGTAGAAGATAATTTAACAATCATCGTTTCGTGAGGCAGTAATTTGGCATCCACGGAAACAGTGTGTTCTTTAACCATTAGACGGAGGTGTGTGTAAGAGTATGTTGAATCATTATCATAAAAAAATCCTAGTATATTTAAGATACTAGTGTTATTATGGAATAAAATAAGAAGAAGATAGTGGTGAGTGAAGAAGGAAAATAAAAGAAAGAAACTCGAGAGAAGACATTACCTCTAAATCGGGTAACTCTTTTTGATTTGAGCCAAGGGCTTGCTTGAAAATACTTCTGCCAAAAGATAGGCTTCTATGAGTCAGATAGGGATTTGGATAGATAATATGAGTAGTTGTTGGATGATCCAAGGTCTTGAGAGGTGTGGGTAAGGGGGTAGAGGTGGGGGCCTTTTATAAGAGGGAGGAGGGTCACTTTTGTAAGGTCTTGAAACGTTACTTTATTATAAAATAGTTTTCAGATTTTAATGTTACCACAATGATATATTTCGAGGATAAGGTGATAAGGTTTCTAAATCCACCCATACAATAGGTTTTTGACAAGTATAAGTCTTAGATTTTACCTCATATTTTCATTTTATTTAAATCGTTCATTAATGAGGTAATCACTACATCATCATGGTGTCTTAAATAAATTTATTTATTTAATGTCTAAAAATTAAAAAAAAATACCATGATGTAGGAAATTTTTTTATATTTCAAATGAATATTTATAGTATAAAAGATAATTTATTTTAAAAAAATTAAATTTTTTTTACTTAGGTGTAACATAGTTTGGTTATATTTTCCTTTCTTTAAAAAATAGTATGATAAAAGGTCACTATCACACTAAAGTGATTCCATGGGGTCCTAAAGTTGGAACAAGGCATCACATGGTCGTCCATGACTCCAAAAATATAATTAAGACACATGGATGGTAAATTTTTTATTATTATGATATTATTTTATTACCCTTAACTACCTGATTAATAATTAATCACGATAATTAAAGATAATTGTTGTCGTTACTATTCATAATGTCCAAAAACAAGAGTCTTAATTACATAATTTGGACCTTCTAATTCAAAATATAGAATCAATTTTACAAAATTCCAAACACAGAAATTTCAGTAATTAATTTTAAAATAATTCTTGTTTTCAAAACCAAAGACACGTTTTTAAGAAGTAAAATTTATCAAAAGATTGACTTTTTTTACATCCAATTGAATAGTGAAATTACTTCCAATGAATAACATTGTATTTAGTGATAAAAACATAATTAAATTAAACTTTAAAAAATATTAAAATGAAAATCTAACTATATAATTAAATTACATGAAAAAGAAGTTTTGAAGTAAAATGTAGTATTTTTGACTATTCATTAAAAATGAACATTTGTCAGAAAAATACCAAAAATTTATCCAAAGTATACTTGACATTCCAAATTCATAAATTATTTTCATTTTACCAAATTCAAAACATAGAAGTTTCATTAATTAATTTTATTATTAATTCCCACTGTCATAACAAATAGCGTGTTTTTAAAAAACAATATCTATCAAAAGATTGACACTTGTTTATGTCCAATTTCAAAGTGAAATTAATTTCAATGACCACAATTAGATTAAATGGTAAAAATATATTTTAACTACACTTTAAACCAAATTAAAAATATAATCTATGTAGATAAATAAATTAGATTAAAATGAGGTTTTGAATTAAAATACAAAAAAATTCACTATTCATTAAAAAATGATTTTTATCAAAAAAATAACAAAAATTTTCACAAAGTTCATTTTGTCCCGATTTTAAAGAAAGATTTTATTTTTTCAAATATAACATATAAAATTGACAAAAATTAGTTTTAAAAAGGGGTCTCCATCAAAATACGGTTGATCGACCTTTTAAAGAATATTAGAATATCTATTCTTAAAATTGGATTCATTCGTATTTTAAGCCTCTGACATTTATTTGATAAATTTAAAAATATTTAACAAACATATATAATCATTTTGTAGTTAGTTCTATTTATTCCAACCATTACAATGGCTAGGTGTTAACTACCATTTTAAATAATATTATTATATTATTAGTGTACAACTTATGATTTTAAAGAAACTTGTTGTTGCGTATTGGGAACGCTATTGAACATAGCATTCCCATTAAATTAATATTAACATTTTATTCACCAATATTGATAAATATGAAAAATTTATATTCTTTATTTACCTGGGATGTTACAATAATTGATATTTGAGGATCAAGCATCAACAAGTCAACAACATGGTCAATATCAACCAAAGATAGATTTTAGCACTATTGACCTTTGGAAAAAAAAATTCTTAATCAAAAGAATGAATTGAACTGTCAATGTTCTGATTTTATGGAGTTGAAGACACAAATGAGATAGATTTCCACTACCCTCCATGAACTGGTAAGTAATAACTCTGGAAATATTTCTTCCCAACTTACTCCAAATCCCAAGGGGAATGTCAGTGTAATCACATTGAAAAGTGGTAATCAAATGAATGTTACATGTGAACCTATCATTCCACTGAGATTCACCTCAATTTCAGAGAAGAATAATTAAATAACAACTAATGAGTAGACAAATGATACATAAAATGGTACGAAAAAATATTGATTATTTTCCTCCAAAACCCATCCCATTTTCAAATAGAGTTGTACAAACAAATAATATGGTTGAATAGGTGATGTAAAAAGAGGTTTTGGATACATTAAAGTGTGTTGAGATAAACATACCTCTACTTGAAGACATTTAAAAAATACCAAGGTATTCCAAATTCAAAAAATAACATTTTACCAATCGAATAGGGATCTTGGGGAATGTGAGGATCAATCTTGTAAGGAGTGTGTCAGCACTCATTACACCAACTCTAGAAATTCTAACAAATTATAAGGATAAGGGTACATTCACCATCACATGAACCATAGGAGAGTTACACTTTTCAAGTGATTTATGTGATTAAGAAGATTAAATAAATGTGATGCCTCACTCTATATTATTTTCTTTAAAGGATGGTGAGTTGTAACAGATGAGAGGGGTGGTTCAGTAGGAAAATAGTTTTATGACATATCCAATGAGAGTCCTTGAGGATGTACTTTTTTAATTAAGAGATGTGATCTATCTAGAATTTTTTTATGTGCCTAACATGCAGGATGATCAGGTAAGTTCTCATGCTTTGATTATCTTAGGTAGGACCTTCCTCAAAAGTGAAAAAGCTATCATAAATGTTCATGAGGGTACAATTTACTTGGATTTTGGAGATGAAGTTGTGATATTTAATGATATGGACACCATGAAGTACCCCTCACTGGACCATTCTTCATTTTTTATCTCCCATTTTAAACCATCAAGTAAATATCCCAGGGATTTTGATTTCCCAATGTTTAGAGAGATTATAAGAATTGGTTATAGTTTGATATCTAAGAGCACTTTCATGCCTATATATAATGAACAAAACTCTCTTATATTCGATTTTGAACTGGATTCATATTCTGATTTTGATCATGTTCACTCTGATTATGACTTGGGTGTTGAGTATGATGATGGATTTAATGCAATATTCTCTAATTTTGATGATGTTTATTCGGGTACTAATGTTCATTGTGAACATATTTTAGTTCCTTCAATGTCTCCATTTGTACCTCACCCCCTTCATTAGAACTCAATCCATTGACACAAAATCTCAAATACTCATACTTGTTAAGTGGAGAGAAATTACCTGTTATAATTGCTAAAAATCACCAGTTTTAACATAACGAAAGTCTTTTGAATATTTTGAGGGAGAACATCAGGGTAATTTGGTGGACCATGGCTAAAATATCAGATATTAGTCCTTAAATTTTCATGAAAAGCATTATTTTGGAGGATCGGGCTAAACCAGTGAGGTAGCCACAAAGTATACTCAATCCAACCCTTCTAGAAGTTATTAAAAAATATGTTGAAAAATTGCTCGAGGTAGGTATAATTTATCCCATTTTAGATTCCCAGTGGGTGAGTCCTATTCATTTTGTGCCTAAGAAAAGTTGGGTTACTATTATTAGAAATGATAGAGAGGGGTTGGTTCCAATGATGGTACAAAATTGTTGGTGTGTGTGTATTGATTATAGAAAACTAAAAAAATACACTCTCAAGGACCATTTACCCCTCCCATTTATTGATAAAATGCTTGATAGACTAGATGATAAAACATACTATTATATCTTGGATGGATTTTCTAGATATTTTCGGGTTCTTATAACTCTATAGGATCAAGATAAGACAACATTCACTTGTCAATTCAGTGCATTTTCCTACTGAAGGATGCCATTCGGACTATGCAATTCCTTAGGTACCTTCCAAAGATGTATGGTGATTATTTCTTCATATTTAATTGAGACCTTCATGGTGGTATTTATGGATGATTTTATAGTGTATATATCTTTATTTGATGAATACATATTTATTTTGGGAAAGGTATTGAATTTTTGTATTTATAAGTATCTAGTTTTAAACTTTGAAAAGTGTAATTTCATAGTAGATAATGGTATTTTATTAGGGAATGTAGTGTCAAAAAATGTGATAGAGGTTTATATATCCAAGGTAAATATTATTTCAACCTTATCATATCCTTCATGTGTTCGAGATGTTAGATCATTCTTAGTTCATGCAGGCTTTTATCCATGCATCATAAGATATTTTGGTAAGATCGCTCTACCGTTATCCTGACTGCTTCAAAAATAAATTGACTTCATTTTTTAGGATTCATGTAGGGTATCATTTAATGAGATAATGAAGTGTCTGACCTCTCTACTATTCATACAGTCTCCATGGTGGGACCTTCCATTAGAGCTAATGTGTGATATGTCCAACTACGCGGTTGGAGTTGTCTTATCTCGGAGGGTGGAACGACGTTCACATGTGATTTCTTATACTTCGAGGACATCGGATTCAACACAATCAAACTACACAACCACAAAAAAAAGAGTTTATTTATATTTTATTTTCATTATATAAATTTCGTTCATATTTATTGGGCTCTAAAGTGGTTTTTTATTACCATTCTTCTCTAAGGTGCCTCTTGAAGAAGCCAGACACAAATCCAATACTCATTTGATGGATGATCCTTCTTCAAGAATTTGATTTTGACATAATGGATAATAAAGGGACAGAAAACCTAGTGGTGGACCACATGAGTAGGATTACTCAACCACTATAGGATTACACCATGGACCAGGTACCACATGGGGACACTTCCTCTAATGAGCATCTTTATTCCATCTTAGGTACGCATCCCTAGTATGATGATTTAGAAAACTACCTTGTTTCTTGTGAAATTTCTGAAAATTTAAAGAGAAATCAAGTCCAAAAATTGAAGATTGCGTCTCAGTGTTATGTTTGGGAGGATCTCTACCTTTGGAGAATGTGTGGTGACCTTGTTATTAGGAGGTGCATTCATGATCATGAGTTTGAGTCTGTTTTACATTTTTTTCATACACTTGCTTGTGGTGGACACTTTGGACCCCAGCGAATACATAGAATGTCTTAGACTATGGATTATACTGGACTAGATTATTCCATGATTCCCATGTGTTTTGTAAGTTATTCTCTCATTTCCAACACACTGAGAACATTTCTAAGAGAAACGAGTCTCTCTAACAACTCATATTATTCTGTGAAATTTTTGATGTATGGGGAATTGATTTTATGGGTCCCTTTCCTAGTTCATTTCATTTTTTTATATTTTGGATTCCATTGATTATTCTATAAAATGGGTGGAGTCCAAGGCCACTAGTACTAATTATTCTCATCTTTTAGTGGACTCTGTCAAGGAACAAATTTTTTATAGGTTTAGAGTACCGAAGGCCATCATCAGTGACCAATGGACACACTTTTGTTATCATAATTTGGCTTCCCTACTTCATAATTCAAAGGAATCTACAAATTCCACAGCTTGAGGAGATTTTATTATCATCATATGAGAACTCAAGGCTCTATAAGTAAATATCAAAATAAAATCACTACATAATGATCCAGTAAAGGGAGTTTCCTGTTGGAAAGAAAGTCCTATGCAGTCCACGACTGAAGCTGATGCCTTGTAATTTGTGTTCTAGATGGTTAGGCCCTTATGTTGTGTCTAATTTATTTAATTATAGTGTAGTGGAGATCACACAAGAATACATCGTAAGGTTATTTAAAGTAAATGGGAGACATTTTAATAAATACAATGAATGACTTCCCATCCATGCAGTTGATTTCATCACACTGCAATACCCCATCATCACTTGAGAATATCAGGTTATTCCTAACCCTTTCACTTTTATATTATTTTTCCTATTTATAATTCTGAATTTCATGTTCACGTATCATTTTATAAGTTCACATTGAAGACAACGTAATATTTTTTGTTTGGGGGAGGGGACAACATTTTGGGGTAGTTATTTCGGATTTTCATTTATGTGGTTTGTGTGTGTTTTCTATTAAGTTTTTGGTTAAAAATATAAAAACAAAAAACAAAAAACATATCATGTAACATGATCATTTAGATATGTAATATATGGAAAATTCATGTTTTCAAAATTAATTAGTGTTATGATAACCATGAGAAATATTTCATCCTTAAAGGGTTAATTTTTATAAAAATTAATGTCATCGATGGTATGATTAGTTGTGTCATTATAGTCCTTCTATATTTTGACCTAATTATTTATGATATTTGTTCATTGTAAATTATGTAATTGATTTCTCCTCGCAACATTTCACTCAACCATGACTTGAGAAATTTTTCATACTCAATTGGAGGTATAGTCAAGTTAGGTAAAAATCATCTTATATCAATGGTTGATCCAAACCTTATTTTCTCTTCCAATTATATTCATTATTGTACCGAATTTTCCTATGTGTGTGTACCTTTCATCTCACTTTTGTACACCCTCCAAAATAAAAAATCAAAAAAATCAAAAAAATCAAAATAAAAAAAACAACGTATGGGTTGTGTCTTCGACAGGTCAAAACCCACTCTTCCTTAACCTATGATCTTGTTATAAATATTACAATTAGTGTCATGAGGAGATCAAACAAGGGTTTAGAGATCAGTGTGAGATATCTTCCAAGTGAGACTTATAAAAAGACAAAAATAATAAATGAGGAGAGTGTTGAAATGTACAACATGTGGGGATATCTACTTATGGAGCTTATGGTTTGACTTTCAAGAATTCATAAGTGAGTGGGTCTGGAAATTTGATTTCAAAGGAATGTAGAACATGTTCGCTGAAAGAATCCAAGTAGGATGAATTGTTAAACATGACCTGAATATACTGAATAAAGGGTGGAGATATGAACTTGGAATGGTTGGAAAACACACACATTGGGAATTTGTATAATGGTGGACCCATGACTTTTTTTTCTATGATTAGTGTTATTAATCTCATTAGATTTTATTTTTATATAATTTATGAGACACAGAGTTTAAAATTTATTGATATTCACTCGTGATGGGATTATTACACTGCCTATATTACCATTATAGATTAATAAATACGGAAATGAATATATTTTAACAATTTTTTAAAATTAATGATAAGAGTTTTTTCTTAGGAGTGGAAAATGGTAATTGTGGGGTGTGATCGTGCCACGATTCACTAATTTATTTCACCTTTACATCACTACTTTAAACTGGTATTAAATTTAAAATTTAAAATATAATTTTAAATTTTACTTCACATTTGATTTTATTATTCAATTTTTATCACTGTTAAAATTTTCAATTATACTTGTTTTCATGTTTTCATTGTAGGAGGGGTGATTTGGAGGCCCTAGAGATGATCTAGAAGGAAAATGGGTCAAACTGCATGGAATCCCAAGGACACTTGTCCATTTTTTTGCACATTGCGTGATCTAAAAGCATCCAAATGGGCTGATATTTTGTGGTCCTATCCAAAACTCTATGAGATAAAAATTATATCAAATAATCCACACCCAATTTTTCCATTACAAGGTCCATATGAAACAATCTGTCTAGGGGATAGAATCTATCCGAATTTAGAAGTTATGTTTGGTATTTTGACAATATGTCCCAATAAATATGTCTAATGGCTGAAAATTTTGACATGGATATATTCAATAGTCCTGAAAACAAATCTTTTCTTCTTCTCAAGTCATTATTTGGCTGTTTACTAGTCCAAAAATGAGATACCATTGGTATAACAAAAATCGGGTGCTTAAAAACACATCCCATTATGGATTTAAAAGGGCACCATGGGCACCCCATTTGCAATTTCGACCATGGAGTGAAGTGATTCCATTTTTGAGTTATATAGGAGTCCTCTCAATACCTTGTAGGTTCTGGAACTTCCTATACTCATAGGGGGTCTCTTGAAGCAAGGATCCCTTCATCGAAGCCTTCCTCTACTTCTCATGTTGTAATATTTTTCTTTGGGCCCAAATGGCCTGAAGGGCATATTATTATTTTTTTATGGATAATACCCCTTTTAAGGGTTGAAGGGGAACCCGTACATGACCCGTAGTCACAAGGCACAAGGCCCGAAATGACTTGCAATACATGACCTGAAGGCCTAGAGGCATACCATGACCAATATATGACTCATAAGCCAAACCCACTAGAACTGTCCCTCCCTAGTTTCTGAATCATTTATCACCTAACTCCCCACCTTGCATTTCTGATCGGATAGTATTTCCCCTATACAAAGTTGCATGGTGTCTGTTCCTGATGACGGTTTCCATACCCTCTCATTTTTCCAATCTGGTTAGCTCTGCTTCTGGGGAATGCTATTTTTGAGGATTTGATCCTCTTCTGGAGCCTGATTTATGTGAATTGGGATACTCCATAGTCTCAATGGTCCGAAGGCCCTGTGGCCTGAAGGCCTTTGATGGCACGAAGGCCCTAGAGACCCATAGGCCCAAACCAGTTTCCTGAAGGCCCAAATAGGGTGAATAGGTCTGGATGCTATAGTACCGAATAGTAACTTCTACAGTACTACTATAGTTCTGCTACAATACTTCTACAGTAACCTAGATATTCTCCTCCACTTGGTTTTGAACCTGGGTCTCTTGGATGCAAAGCCGGAGCCCTTACTACTCGGGTACGAGCTCTTTGGCTTGTCTTTGTGTATTAAACTTCTTAGTTCCACTTTTATTTCTTCTATCTTACTCTGTCTTTTTCACATATCCTATTCATTAATATTACTCTTTGGGATGGAAATAAAGAGTAAAAATTAGATTGGGTTATACACATTCTAAACCGTTGTGAATGCAATTCATTTCTATGATGAATACACTGTTCCCGAAAGTGTATTTTTTTAGTAATTGATCTAACTCTTACCTTATTCATTCTTTTATTTTGAATCAATGTGCTAATGTAATTAACATAATATGATATATGATTTTTTAAAAAAATATAAGAAACTATGAAATCAATTGAACAATTAACACATAAACACGTGAGGTCAAGATTTGTGTAAATTGTGAGAGTGAAAACTTAATCAATAAAACAAAACCACATGGTAAAAATTTTTAGAGTTCAAATAAAAACCCTAAACTCAATTAATCATCATTTATAGAGTGGGTATGATCCCTAATTCACCACTAATAATGATCAAGAATTATAATATCCATCAAATCAGGGTGCTACGATTGAATGTACTAAATCTATCCTTGGTTTTTATTCAATTAATCTTCATGGTTTAGTTAATTATTATAAGGTTCGGGGGTTAACAATTTTTGGGATCAAAATTAAGTATATTTGAATTTAAATTATACTGATAAATAATTGAGTGAAGAGGTAGATTTAGATCAATTACCCCTTCTAAAAATAGTTTCTAAAACAAATTCTTCTCATTATGTCTTATTAATCTAATTTAATTTCAAAAATAAAAACAAACAAAATGCAATCTTCTCTGGGCACAGTTCTTCTATATTTATTGATGTAGACCACCCCCTCCATCCTTTTAATTAGTTTGTTTCTTCATTTATATTTTCTTCTAAAAATACCATTATTATGTTTTAAAATTACTTCCTCCTTTGAGAGATGGCCTTGGTCAACCACTCTTCAGTACCTAAGTACCCAAAAATCACACAATATTTGATAGCGCCCATGATAGTGGCTTTTAGTAGTGGATATTAGTTCTTCACCATAATCTAGTCTAATTGGTGGTAATAAATGTATTATATAAGGGTATTTTATACCTTTTTAGTGACAAGTATAGGTGAACCCCATATATATTTCTTGAGTAAGATAAAATCCTTTACCTTTACATCTTCAGGATACTTCTTGAGTTCTTGGAGCTTTATATGTGTTCATCCTATAGGGATTGACAGACACTAGTTCCACACATGGCATAAGATTTATGGAGAACTCAACCACTCTCTTAGGAGGAAATTTGAAGAATTCGTCGGGGAAGACGTCCCTGAAATGGTCCATGAGAGGAGGGAATTATATAAGCTATAACCACTGATCGCTCATGAAGATACTATTTATCCGAGCTGTCACTCTACCTAGATCAGCACACATGGGTCTAGCTTTAATTTCCAAGATATCACATTAACAATTATGAATATGTGTCCTATCCTTGGTTTATGTGAAAGATATGTGATGGTGATAGAAATCCACCTAGTCTCGATAAGGCATAGTCCATTCCATATAGAGAATGATGTTGAAACTAGTAATCTTGAGGATAAAGAAACTCCACATAAAATGGTACCCATCTATCTCAACGGGGAACTCCCTACATTATCATATACCATTATCTTAATCTCCCAATGGGGTTTCAATAATCATCATGTTGTTGGAGTATTATATTACTAATACCATACATCCCATAGTTGTAGCAGATAGAAAAGGGTGTGGTGAACTTCTATCAAACAAGGAAGATACAAAAGTGTAGGCTACCAGAATAGTACCTCTAACTATATATGGCTCGGGACTCTTCTCCTCTGGAATAGGCTGAACTGTATAAATATTTCAGGAACCATGACACTTAGATGTTGATGGAGTATCCGAAGTAGGTACACTCTACAGTCATTGAAACTCTGAGGCACGAATGCCTTGTCCACGACCACCTTTTCAATCCAAATGGACTATAGAAGACCAGCTTCTAGCATGACATGGAGTTACTGATCCTACACCCTGAAGGTGGTGCTGGCACAGAACCCCATTCACTATGCACATAGGGAAAATACCAACAAAAATGTTTGATGTTCAGCATCCTTCCACAAGCCCAGCACTCGATCAAGTTCCTTGTACACTGGGGATTTTTATGGTCTAACCTACCATACTTGTGACACAGCACATAGCTCATGGTGTGTGCCACTTTTTTGGTACTTCACCCCCCCCACACACACACATTTACCCTTGAAATGACTCTCCATTCCACTAGATAAACCGTTACTCCCCATAGAAGTTGAGCTGATCTAGCTCACATTGTTGGATTCCCTCAAGTTTCATTCCATGATGAGGGTATGGTTTACAATCTCTGAAATTCTAGTCCTATGAAATAAATTCACCTATGATTGGATGGTGTATGAAAACCCATTCTTTAATTTCCTCAGAATCATGATCTCTTCACCATAGAAGGTTGGTGAAAAATGGAATGATTTGGTGAAGAGATCTAGGTCATTCATCACTGACATGTCACCTAGATTGAGGTGCATAAATTCTCAATCACATCCTGTTCTCAAGGTCTATGAGAAGAACTATTCAAAATAGAATATCTAGAACTCTTCCTAGAACACTCTCAGAAGTTAACCATCTTGAGTAAAGACATCCCACCAACACATGGCAGAGTCACATAACATATAGGGTTTGAGCTTCACCCTCCACTCTAGTGGTGTTTTGATATTCTCAAAGATATATTGCAAGGCCTCTAGCTATGACTCATGATCCTGAGTTTCTCCATCCCCTGAGAAGATAGGAGGATGGTGCTGTTGGAACTCCTTGGTCAACTATTCCATAGTAGGGGTAGGTCGGAGAGCACCCAATACCGATTTCTTGATGTGGAATAATTTTTCCCAGAACTGAGCATCGACACATAGTGTAATATCTGTAGGAGGTTCCTCAAGTGGCACAACGGTCGGTATCACAGGCCTATTAGGTAGCGGTTGTAACCCCCTGAGTTTTTATGGACTTTTTTTTCAAATAAATTAAATTTTCATTTATGTCTTGAAATGAAATAAGTCAAAAATTCCTTTCACACAAAAAAAACTTGTAATATCTTATATATAACATTTAATTGGTTTACATTACACAAAATAGTGACTTGGAATATGTTACACCAAACACCGATGTTTCTATGAAACATCATTTTATTGTTATAATTATTTGAAAGAGATAATTATAAACTATCTGTTAAACATAGAAATATTAATATTAATAACTAAATTTAAAGTATTTTTTATAATTTTTTAATTTAAATAAAACATATTGATAAAAAAAGATATAATTTTGTTAAAGACTTCATATGTTTAAAAAATACTATTTTCACAAATAAACTACTTCTCATGTCCTAATCTAAAAAACAATAAAATTAATTTTGGACACATTTAAAAATTTAATTTGATAAAATAAACTAAATTTTTGAATTTATTATGTGAAAATTATCTTAGGTGAATTTTTAGGATTTTTCTGAGAAACTTCATTTTTGAATGAATAGTGAAAAATACCAGATTTTATTTCAAAATAACTTTTTAATCTAATTTATTTATAAGGTTAAATTATATATTAATTCTGTTTAAAAGTATAATTAGATTATATTCTAATAAATTAATCAAATTTAGGTAATTATAACCAATTTCACATTGATATTGGATAAAAAAACATAACAAACTTTTGATCACTTTTACTTTAAAAATCTGCACTATCGACCTGACTGCATGATTAATTTTAAATTAATTTATACCAAAATTTTGATTAAAATTTTGAAAAATGTATTAAATATTTTTAATAATTATAATTTCTAATTTCTAATAAGTTTATGTTGGTTTTTGACTGAAAATATTAGTGAAAATGATTAAAATTAATTACATCGAATAATGTTAAATTAAGCTTAATAAGAGACTAAACCATAACCATAAGGCCCAAAATGACCTATAAACTTGTCCAAGATACATTTTATGGCCATATATAGAACATATCCTCCCTTAGATCATCTTTTAATCATTATTGTATCCACTTGAAACATGTAAAAAGTGGGTGAAATTCTCTTTTCAAATATTTACAAGAGTGCCACTCCTCCTTTCCTAAAAATGCCACCAACTCTCCCTCCTTTTCCCACCTCTCAAAATTCATAGTTTCTAAAACTCTATATCCAATACAATACCCAATATCCCTCCCTACTTTCTTGAATCCTATATTTTTGTCTGAAAGTCTTCCAAGTAATACTTTTGGCACAAACAAAAAGGAGTTACCCAATTAAGAGGTAACATCTTCCCTCAAGCACCATTCTTTTATTTTCTTTATCCACCCCTCCACTCTCTTTATTACTTGATTTTATAACATCACTGGTATAATAAATATAATTGTATTTTTTTTATTCCATGTTTTGAACCTAAACTTACACACACAAACATCTAATGGGTAATGAACATAGTGTTTATATGTACGGAGATCTACCGCCTCACTAAATGATGATTGTTCAATTTTTCATACCACCTATCATGGTGGAAATTATAATGGAAAATATATTTATATATGTTTTATATTATATTCATTATTTATTTAATCTTATTTATTCCTTTTAAAACACATATCTTTTTTACTTTCCATTTGGTGTTAATACGATAATTTCGTTTGAGGAAGTGTGGACTACCTCCCCCTCAAGTGAAATGACTCATTCATACACTTCATGGATTATATTAAGGATGGTTTTAGTTCATATATAAGACATATATGGTATTATAAATCTATTTTAATAATTATATATATATATATATATATTTCTTTTACATTTTTTATTTCAACAAAACCATTAAACCGAAATAGCGTTCATGCGAACATATGACATACCATCTCCATGAACGGTTTATTATGTTTCATTATTATATATTATATAGATTATTATAATGAACATATGATTTATATATGTTATATTTATATAATGTTTTAGATTTTTTATATCAGGATTTAAGGTAGAAGTACCAAATATATAATAAATTAAGACACATGCAAAGAATAAAGAGAATATTACCCAAACTAAAACCTTAATATAGGATTGTTAACAACCAGGTAATATAAGGTCATAATAAAACCATATATGGTATCATATTTAATAATATAGTTCTTAAAAATATTTATATTCATTTTATATTTATTATATTGGTGGTTTTAATGAGTACAATGAGAGTCAAGACACAGGGTAAAGGAATTTCATCTCACTTTTTATTTCTGTGAGATACATGCTATATTTTCCACTCTTTCCTTTTATATGGTTTATTTACATCAAATGATTGTATTATATGTATATTATCCTTAAATTTATGGTTATTCACATACGTATTTTATGATCGTTATTTCATGGGGTTTAAGTTTCAAAATTTACAAAATTGGTAAAATAGTTTTTTCATAATTTTTCTTCTTTGAGGCTCAGGTTTTGTTATACACCTAAACTATTTTTGAGGTGTATACACTTCCATTTTACATGTTATATAATTAATATAATTATTTTAATGATATTTTAAGATTCATTTAATTTCATATTCTTATATAGATATTAGGATCATAATTTACCAAGTTATTAGAGTTTATTGAAACAATCTCATTTTTTTCAAGATTGTTTATTTTTTTAAAAGAAAGAAGCAAGGCATCATATAACTAAAAAAAGGTGGAAACTTAGGTTAAAAGAGTCTGATGGAAGGAAGTATACATTTATCTTTATAAAGGATAGGAACCATCTCACGAGGATTATTGGAATGATAGGTGCAAGTGTCACCAGAGGCTCCCATGTTTGAAAGGAAATCTGCAAGTTTGCTAGATTCATGATAGACATGTGTAATGATATAATGCATTGAAGAAAGTATTTCAAGGAACATAATCCATTTTTATGTTAGTTTCCAATAAAAGTGATTCTGAACCATTTTAACTGCCTGTACAATGGTGACAGAATCACTTTCACACCATATTTTCCTCCAATTCATTCTATAAGAAAAATCAACTACTTTGATGAGAGACATCTTCTCTACTTCAAGAGTCGTGGCCAATCCACACCTACCATGAACCCCATCAAAGAAATCACCATCATGATTTCTAAAGACAAAACCATATCTAGAAGGTCCTGGATTACCTCTTGAGGCTCCATCTGAGTTACATTTAATCCATCCTTCAAAAGAAGGTAACTAGAAGACTTCCATGGTTCCAAGAGTCCAAGGATAGTTACCTTGCATGTGCATTATTTTTATAACAGTGAAATATCTTACTGAGTTTTTACATTTTTCAACATGTAAACTATTTTATTGTTGAGCCAAAAATAAAATATCATAGATCACCACCCTGTAATTTATGCCAACATTTTTATAGAGAGCCCTGTTTATGCACTTCCAAATAACTTGAATAACATCTGCACATGTGGCAAGGAAGATAATTTGAACCTTCTTCTATAATTGGGTTCTAGATGTAGAAGTAGGAGGTCCGCGATGTTGGTCACATATGGAGGTTGAATCTCAAACCAGTTGAAGATCATGTTCCAGAGTGAAGTTGCGGTCTTACAAGACAAGAAAAATGGTTTAAATCATCACGGTGCTGATGACACAAGTCACATCTAGAGCAGAGGGAGATCCCAACTCCCTATAGGTTATTGTCCACTTGAAGTTTTTTGAGATGGAGGCACCAAAGGAGTGCAACTCTAGATGGTGGCAACCATTTTCTATTGTAATTAATAGTTCCATTACCACTACCTTGTAGAATATTTTTGTACAACAATTTTGGAGTTCAGAATTCCATTTGATCTCGATTCCCAAATTAGAATGTCATATGTTCTTAGAAAATCATATGTTCTTAGAAAATCATATGAGGAGACCATGTGGGTAATATGAAGTGGAAGATGATTATACTTCTCATGTTTGTTTTTAATAGTGGCATCATATTTTATAGATGGATCCAGCATATCCACACTATCAATCAAGGGGGTACCAGTCTAGTTATCCCTACAGAATTGGATGGAGGAGTGTACGCTGACTAACCAGTGAGACTGCATTTTAACCTTCTAGAAAGCCTTTATTAGACCTGGCCAAACTAAATATTGGATGTAATTCACCTTCCTTGCAATCAGCCTTCTTAAAGGTTTAGTTCTGAGGAAATTAAGAACACTCATGAGTTTTCTCGTCCTCTATTCATTTAATATATCCTCATATATTAATACGATTTTCCAATATTTGTTACTTAATATAATATTTTTTAAGTAAAATATGATTGTCTCTCTCTTCTGTCAAAAATCTATTGTATTCAACAACCATGTTTTCAAAAATGTTTTAAAAAATGTTTTCAAATGATCTTTGAATCCCTTTAAAAAAGTATTTTAAAATTGTTTTATGGTTTTCAATGCTTCCATTATATGTTTTAAAATATATTTTCATATAAAAAGGTTTTCAAAAAGTTTTTATGTTTTAAAAATATTTTTCAATGCAGAAAGGATATTTTCCTCAAGAAACATTTTTAAAATATATTTCAAAATTATTTCCTATCTTAGATAACATCCATTGGAGTTACTAATACCTTTATATGGAAATCTCTCAATTTTTCCATTCATATTCTTTATATGAATGGATTATGTTTTGATGGCATGATTTTTAGGGAACCCATTTCTCTTTCACAGGTTATATGCTTTTTAAACCCAATTCTTTTCATGGGTTATGTTTATTATAAAATGATTATAAAACCTATATTTTTCCATAGGTTATGATATGATTACATGTTTATAATATAAATTTCATTTCATGGATTATGATATAATTATTCAGGATCTTGTAGAACATGTATGTATGATTTCTTTATGAGATGGGTGGGACCTATATCTCCCCTCAATGCATTGGGGAAAGATTTATATCTCATGAGATAGAATAATATGATCTTGGGAATTGAAATTAACTACTAATATGGTCATGAGAGTGAACCATGACTACAAATATGGTATTAGGAGTAAACTCATGCTATAAATATGGCCATGAGAGTGAACAATGACAACCGAGATAGTATGGGGAGTGAACCCATACTACCAAGATGGTATTGGAAGTGATTTATTAGATACTATAGAAATCATATTATATATTCTTAGGTGTTTACCACAATTACATGTTTTATTCTTATTTTATACTTTCATGGATTATGTTCATTATTTTCTTACTATTCATGTCTTGTGAACTTCCAAAATTTATTCCATGATTCATGTATATGATCTTTGATATGTAGGGTTTGATCTTCTATTTTTATTATCATGTTCTCATGCCCTTATGATTAGGATTATTATTACATATCTTCCTTGTTTACCCTTAATGAGCATTTTATCTCACCCGTTTTTATGTTTCCTTCCCTAGTTTATGAGATTTATATTTTGTTTAATGTTTCTAAGAAGGGTTCTAGTCAAGAAGAACCTAGTGGGAGATAATTTAGCTCACTTATGTATCATTGTTTATGTTTCCATGTTTCCAAAGCCACTAGACTAGTATGATATTTGGGTTTCTGTTTGTATAATGTTATAATTATTACAAAAATGTTATGTAATGTTAATGTATGAAAATAGTGGGTCTCGATAGTTGGTATTAGAGCAACGGTTTAGTTAACCGTTGGATGCTAGGATGGAAAAACCATAGAGAGAACCCTGAGGACTTGTTTAGAGATAATTATAAGGATAAAAAAAGTATATGAAAATGTCCTTGAATTTTGGTAAAGGATAGAGTGAGTGGTTTCCTAGAAAGACATCCATATGTGGATACTAAAATTGGATGTGGCTCTAGAATAGAGGTACCTAGGGATAACAACTCCAAAAAGATGATTCGGTCCTAACTTGTGGTAATCCGGTACATGAAAATGCGCCTCACTACACATTAGGTTTGACACTGTAGGGGGTATGATTTGGAAATTAACTAACTCTTCTTGAACCATCATGATGGGTTTAAATATATGTTTCTAATTAATCACCTAGTATAAATGTATGGTATCATAGATTAAAGAATGTTTCATAATTTAGACATCCTATAATTGACTTTTCATGATTATGTGGTTCTCCAATATGATATTTGTTTCTTACTCTATGCTTTTGGTTTTCATTAATGGATGGAACCCAAAGTAACCACATTAATGTTGGTGAAAATGGAAAATGCAACAATTGTCCTCCTAAGCAGCCAAATGCTATGGGAGCTGGAATGGAAATCCTTGTTTCAATGCTCACATATATTTCTCAAGCTATGAATCATGGTGGATGTTTATTGATTAGAAGGTGAATAAGATTAGTGGTGGATGATAATCATGAATAAGATACAACAAGATAAGATTGAATCCATGGGTTGGGACGAGTTCAAGAACTTATTTTACAATAATTATTTGCTTAGATTCTCTATACTAAGATAGATAAATAGTTCCATGAGTTAAAGCAAAGGGATGTTGAATCTATTGGTACCTATGAGGCTAATTTCACAAGACTTGTGAGGTATGCTTCAGGAATTATCACCCAACATAAAATTAAATTTGATAGGTTCTTTAGTGTCTTAAATCCAATTATCGTAATTGAATTGTCAATAAGTGAATTTAGTAGCTACAAAGAGATTGTGCATTGTGAAATCAAGGTTGAAATAGAGTTTTGATTCACATATTGATCTCATGGTTTTGACAAGAAGAGGGATATGGAGTTTAGAACAAAATTTAAAAACCATGAAGAGAAGAATATGAGAATCCCTTTATGATCCAAGTGTGGGAAGAATCCTATAGAAAATTTCCTTTAGGGTATAATAAATTTTTTAAGTATGTAAGGGATGGTCATCGGGAATGTGACTGTTGAATTGATGTGAAGAATTTATCTAATGTTGTGAATGGGGAAAAACTAGCACAAAATGCACCTCCCATGATTCAGTGCTAATATTTTAAGAAGAATGGTCATTATGATAACCACAACAAAAACCCAAGGGATTGTGATAATGATCAACATCAACAAACTCTTAGGTCTAGGTACAAGGGTAAATCTCATGTAATCTCTATTTTTTGATGAGGGTTGTGATAACAACATGATGGAGGGTACACTTACCATCAACTCTAGAACTAATAATTTCATATTTGATTTTGGATCTAATCACTCTTTCATATCTAAAGAACATTCCAAGGGTGTCACGATTCCACCAATTAGATTTGGAATTATCAGGGAAAACCATTAATGGTATGATGATTGCATCTCAAGTCTATGATTCCTATCTAGTTGAAGTTTGTGAGAATGTGCTTCCTGCAAATCTTATCATCATTCCTTTGGTTGAATTTGATGTCATCTTAGGCATGGATTGGATTTAGTTAAATAAATTCCACATCAATTGTTGAGGAAGGTAAGTTATTTTTGATATTTCAAACCCTCTTATAAGCATCCATAAATGCGACAATAAGCTTGAACTTCCTGTGGATATTACATCCAGTGTATGGGTTTTAATTCCCATTCAAAAGGGTTGTTTATCTCAAATGATTGGGGAGAAAATCCACATCAATGATTCCTTATAGAATGGTACCAATTGATTTGCTGGAATTGAAAAAGAAACTCCTAGAAAACCATGATAAGGGATTCATTTTGCCATGTGTGACACCTTGGGTTGCACCTATTATTGTTTTGAAAAATAAATAGGGATCAATGCGACTCTGCATTTATTATCAGGAGTTGAACAAGATCACAATCAAGAACAAGTATCCTCTCCCCAGTATTGATGACTTTTTTTCAACTGCGTGGAGATCAATATTTTTCCAAGATTGATATTTGTTTTGTATATAATCAGTTGATGTTCATGAAAGAGGATATACCCACGATGGGATTTCATACAAGGTATTGACACTTGGAATATATAGTGATTCCTTTTGTTCTTACTAATTCCCCTCCTTTATTTAGGGATTTGATGAAAAAAATATATAGAGATTTTATAGATCAGTTTGTGGTAGTCTTTATAGATGATATTCTTATAAATTCAATGATTATGAAATTTCATGAAGATCACTTGATAATTTTACTATATACCCTAATTAAGTAGAAGCTATATGAAAAATTTACAAAGTGTGAATTTCGGCTGAAAAAAGTTACATTTTTGGGTCACATAATCTCAAGAGATGGTATAGTAGTATATCCATCAACGAAGGAGGTTTTTGAATGTTGTCCTAGAACAACGATGGTGACTGAGATCTATATCTTTCTTGGTTTATCTTGATATTATAGTTGGTTTGTGGATAATTTCTCAAGAATATATAATCCTCTGATCAAGATAACTTTAATGGGTTTCAAGTTCCTCTAGACAGTTGAATGTGAGGAAAAATTCAAGAAACTAAATATAAGTTTAGTTAGTGAACCTGTTGTAACATTACCCTATAGAGGAAAAGGGTTTTTAATCTATAGTGATTCATCCAGGAAGGTATTGGGAAGAATTATTATATATAATAACATGTTTATCGCTTATGCCGTGTGGTAGTTGAAGATTCATGAGAAAAATTACCCAACTCATTATTTAGAGTTAGTAGTAGTAATTTGTTTCATTAATGATATGGAGGAATTATCTTTATGGTGAAAAGTATGATATATATACTGATAATAAAAGACTAAAATATATATTCATGTAGAAGGAGTTGAAAATGTTCTAGAGAATATGGTTAGAGTTGATAAAGGATTATGACTTCTCAACACATTACAACCATGGGAAAGCGAACAAGGTGATTGATGCATTGAGTTGGAAGGATCGTGCTAGATTATCTACTGGGAGGATAAAAAAAGATCCAATATTTATATATTTTCAATGTATGGTTCTTGAAATCCTAAATGAAGGGGAAATATTATCTTTCTCAAATAAATATCCAACCCTCTATCCAAGTGAATATTAAGGAGGTATAAAAGGATGATAAAGAGTGGAAAAATAAAATTAGAATTTCCCCTGAGTTTAACCATGATCAGGATGGAATGATGAGGTTTAGGAACCTTGTATGTGTTCCTTCAATACCAGATTTGAAGAAGGATCTATTAGAGTAAGCTCATAGTTATTTATTATCTATTAATATTGGAAGTATGAAGATGTATATGGGCTTGAAAAAATAATTCTAGTGGGATGGCATGAATAGAGATATTGTTGATTTTGTATCTTGGTTCTTGGTATACCAACATGTTAAGGTTGAAAGATAAAATTCAACAGAGATGTTGCATCCATTACCCATACCAGAATGAAAATGGGAGAAAATCACTAAGGATTCATTCATTGAAAAACACAAAACCTCTAGAGGGTTTAATTCTATATGGGTGGTATTCGACCGCCTTAATAAGTTAGTACACTTGATCTCTATTATAGAAGACTTATATCTGGATTAGATTGCTAGGATATACATTAAAGAAGTTGTAATGTTGCATGGAGTACCACATTCCATTGTATTATATCGGGATATGTGGTTTACCGCAATGTTCTAGAAGATTATTCAGTAATCAATTAATATAGAATTTATTTTCATCACTTCTTATCATCCTTAAACAGATGTTCAGTCTAAAAGAACAATTCAAACCCTAGATAATATGTTTTGATATTGTTTTCTAGATTTCAAAGGTGGTTGGTGTAATGACCAGATCATTTATGAAAAAAATTCCATTTATTTTAATGTCTTATTGATATAGAAAACACACGCACTCTTTTTATTATTATTATTGGGTTTAAATGACCATTTAGTATCATTATTGTTGATAATATAGTTGTTGAAATGTGATCACACAACTGATATAAACATTAGGTTCTAACAAAATTTTTCAACACAGACAAAGGAGAGGATGGCCTCATCCAGTAGACTCAGACTGTATGAAGCTCATTTTTCAGATCTTTTTAAGAAGGTATTGTCAATAGGATTCTATCATGACCAATTCCAAGTTGAGTTTCAACACATTAAGCTTCAACAGAATCTCATATAGGATATGTTCAAGTTAATATAGATTACCACCTGGGCGAAGTTATCTGAGCCACCCCAAGAGTCTATCATTATCGCACACCTTACCCTTAGGTCTTACAGGGGTGTTATAAGGGGTTATATAATAATTTATTAGTTAATTATTATTTAAAAATTTTTATAAATAAAAGTCTTATTCCAACAATTCCTTTATGGGAATATTGTTTCTCAAAAAATGCAAAATTTTATAAATTGATTTTTTGGGTAAAAATAGTACTTTTAATAAATATGTACATTATATTAAACTATGGTTTTTATTAATATTATTATAAAAACAATTCTTATAAATTATGGTTATATAAGTTCCATATCTTAAAATGATTAGTTAATCAGTTTGATAAGAGTTATATATTTTAGACAATAAAACAGAATGCGTATTTTTAAAGAATTTATTTTAAGAAATTAATGAATTTTTGAAATAATTAATATTTTAATAAAATGTTTTCATCAAATTAAAAATGTGAATAATAAATGAGTATATAACTTTTATGAAGTCAACTGTAATTTTTATTAAGGTTTGAAAATTTTTTTTGTCAAAACCCATCAATTTTTAATAATTATTGATTTTTATTTTAAAAGTAAAAATTTACATGTTTAGAAATTTATAAAGATAAACCGAATATTATTTCTGGAATCATGATTTCTAAATTATCCAATAGTGAATTTTTTATAATTTACTGGGACAATCTAATTTTTTGGGTAAAAATTAAATACCATATAAATATATAATTTGTTTTATGACATCATAATGACCCAATAGTGATGTCATAAAATACTATAAAAGGGATATTCAGGCAATATATGTTATAACTTTAAAATTATTAGATTTTAAGTTTTTTGGAATAATTTTATAATTTCTTAGTGGTCCCTCCAAGACTTATAAAATATTTTAACATTTTAAAATGATTTCCTTGAATGTGTGACTAACCTCCACATAAGAAAGCCTAATATTTTAATATGTCTGGACCTTGGAATATTAATAAATTTTATACCACTCCCTTTTTTTATAAACCATGGTTGAAAACTATGGTATGGTTTGTGGTTTTGAATATTTTAATGTGTTGTGTCCAAATCCTAATTAATAAAGAATTCTCTCTCCTTTCCTATATAAACCCACCCAATCTCTCATTAATATTCACTCAAACCATTTTGAGCTTGTAAAAATTATTCATCATACTCCCTATAGTCCTCCCAAGGTTCCCCCAAGCTCCCAATAATCCTCTCCCAAGCCTTTGGGATCACATATCCAGGTAAGGGATCTTCCACCCTCCTCTTTTATCAAGCATACTTTTCATGTTATGACTTTTAATTTATTTTATTCCTATGTTGGGAGATGTTACTAAACATCCTACTTAATCCCCATTTGATTTTTAAATGATTATATCCCCTTTCACTCTCAATTATCCCTCTTATTAACCATTATGTACACTCGTTACCATGTAAACTTTTCGTAAGGGATTCCTTCCTTTCTCATTTTTATCCAAGTTTTCTTTATCTTGTAATACCCTTTTAATTTAAATTAGAAATGTTGGGGTATGATTTATCACCACTATAATACTTCCCTCCATACTTTTTAATGATGATATACCACTTTTTCTATCATTATATCCTTCCATGTACACCTACTACCATGCCAAAATTTTGTAAAGGATTTCTCTCTTCTTATTTACATTCAAGTATTTATCCCATATTATGCATCTAAAAGCCATTTAATATGTTTTATTATTATGTTAAATGATTCCATTATAATATATTTAATGTATAAATTATTATGGATCCATTTCTATCTCATCAACCCAACTTATGGATTTCTATATGACGACGTTATGCTGTTGAAATTGCACTGTAATTTTCCAAGCCAAAAACATCGTGTAGTGAATACCATACCCATTTCTCTACCAAGTGTATTCACCTTTATGCACATATAATTACTGAAAGGTACTTAAATTTATTTATTATATATTCATTAATTGTGTAATAACTTATGATGATGAATAATTCCATGTTATATGATCTGTGTGGCCCACTAATGCATGAAATGAAATGTTTATGAAGGGTGTTCCTTAATAGTGCTCTGATGCATTGGGTAATGTTTGGTATCATGATACGTTGTGTTCAATGAGGGTTTACTCATGATAATCCATGTGGAATTTGGTTTTAATCAATCTAATTCATGTGAAATAATGGTTTACTTATGCTAATCCATGTGCAATGAGCCTTGGCTCATGCTAATATCATGTTGTATGTCGTTGCCACATTTCTATGTTATGATAATCATGTTATATCAAGCCTTTATATTAATATTTATATTATTATACATTTATATTTCTATTTTCTAATATGTATTGTATTCTTCATGTTATTCCTTGTTTACTCCCTTACTGGGCTTTACTGCTCACATCTTTCTTATGTATGTCCTCAAGTTATCCCATGTAGTGTTAAATACAAAGTAATGAGTTGGTCATGTCAAAGAAGTTTGAAATAAAGATTTTGTATTTAATGTTTTAAGTTGATATGTAACATTGTTAATTTCCCAAAACACTATACCACTCGATCCTCGTAGTTGTCTTAAGTAAAAGAGTATGTAATAAATCATGTTCTAGTGTGTAATAAATAGAAGGGTTGTTATAGTTGGGATCAACACCTTCCTCTAGTTGAATTTTCTTACAACAATAGCATTCACTAAAGAATTCATATGGAACCATATGAATCACCATATGGGATGAAATTTAGAACTCCAACATGATGGGATGATGTTAGATAAAGAAAGCTATTGGGACCTGAGATTGCTGATGAAATGGTCGAGAAGGTTAGAACCATTCAATAGAATATCAAAGAAGATCAAAGTAGGAAGAAAATTTAGGTTCATAACTATTTGAATGATATAGATTTTGTAATTGGTGAAAATTTATTTCAATGAATCTCACCCTGGAAGAAATTTATGAGATTCAGGAAGAAATGGAAACTAAGCCCGAGTTATATTGGTCCCATTGAGATTCTTGATCGTATCGGGATAGTGGCATATCACTTGGAACTTTCTCAATGTCCCTCTCAAGTCCATGATGTATTCCTTGTATCTATCTTTATTAATTACATACCTGACCCTTCACATGTTCTGACTCATAGGTCATACTACTAGTGCATGATATGTCATACTAAGAACAACCAATTGAAATTTTGGACAAATCAGAGAAAGTTCTATGAAACTATAATAATCACCCAATCAATGTATTATGGAGAAATAACTTATTATATGAAGTTATGTGAGAACTTTATGGTATTATTAAGTACAATTATCCTCCTTTTTCAAACATGGGAGATGAAATTTGAGGGAGAAATTTATTTTAAGGGGGGTAGAATGTTACACCACGAGCTTTTATGGACCTTTTTTTTGAAAAAAAATAATTTTTCATTTATGTTTTACAATGAACTACGTCAAAAATTACTTTCACATAGGACATATACTTGTCATATGTTATAAAAAACATCGACTTGGAATATGTTACACAGAACATCAACTTGGCCTACGTTACACACAACACTGATGTTTCAACGAAACATCATTTTGTTATCATAATTATTTAAATGATAAAATTATAACCTATCTATTAAACATAGTAATATTAATATTAATAAAAAACTTTCAAATATTTTTTATAATGGTTTTATATAAATAAAAAATATTGATAAAAAAATATATAGTTTTTAGTGAAGTCATTATTTGTTTTAAAAAATAACATTTTCTTAAATAAATTGTTTTTCATTTCCTTCAATAAAAAAAATAAATTTTTTTTATAAACATATATACATTTAATTTGATAAAATAAAAATAAATTTTGAATTTATAATTTATAAATAATCTTAGGGTGAATTTTTGGGATTTTATGAGGAACTTCATTTTTTGATGTATAGTGAAAAATTCCAGATTTTAATTCATAACTACTTTTTCATCTAATTTATTTATGAGGTTACATTAAATTTTAAATTTTTTTAAAACTTTAATTAGATTATATTTTTATAAATTAATCCAAGTTAGGTAATTATAACCAATTTAACATTGATATTTAAAAAAACCTACCAAACTTTTGATCACTTCTACTTTAAAAACATGCATTGTCAACCCGACGATAGGATTAATTTTAATTTAAGTTATTCCACATATGTGATTAGAATTTTTAATAATGTATTAAATATTTGGAATCAAAATAATTTATAATTTATAATAAGTTAAACTTAGTTTTTGGCCAAAAATATTACTGAAAGTGATTAATATTAATTGCATCAATTAGGGTTTAATTAAGCTTAATAAGGGAATAAACAATGACCTTAAGGCCTAAAAGGACATATAAACTTGTCCAAAATCCATTTTATGGACATGTTTTTACTCTATACTCTCTTTTATTGACTTCAGATCATTATTGGAACCACTTTCAACATGAAAAACGTGGGTGAATTCTATCTTCCAATATTTTCAAGAGTGCCACTCCTCCTTCCCTATAAAAGTCCACCACATACCCCTCTTATTAACACCAATAAAACCACTTATGTTCATCAAATATCTAACCAATACCCATCCCAACATCCATCCATTACTTTTTGAAGCATTACTTGGAGCATAAAGTCTTACTAGGAAGCCTTTTGGCACAAACCAAAAGAAGTTACCCAATTAAGATGTAATACCTTCTCTCAAACTCCTTTATTTTATTTTTCTTCTCAACCCCCTACACTATATTTATTAAATTATTTTATAACAACAAAATTATATTAAATATAATATGATGTTTTTATGCTAAGGTCTAAACCTACGCTTACATACACCTTCATCTAATGGGTAATGAACATACTATTTATGTGTGCGGCGAACTACCACCTCACTAAATGATGATTGTTTTATATTCCTTACTACCTCTCATGGTAGAAATTATGATAGAAAATATATTTATATATGTTATATATTATTTTTATTATTTATTTAATCTTATCTATTACTTTTATATCACATATCTTTTTACTTTCCATTTGGTGTTAATACGATAATTTCGTTTGAAGAAGTGTGGACTACCGCCCACTCAAAGCGATATAATTCGTTTATAAAATACATGGATTGTGTTAAGGATGGTTTTAGTGAATATATAATACATATATGATTTCAAAAATATACTGTAATGATGATATATATATATGTGTGTGTGTGTGTGTCTTTTACTTTCATTATTTCAACACGAAAATTAAACAGAAATAGTGTTCATCCGTACGTATGACCTACTATCTCCATGAACAATGTATTATGTTTCATAATTAAATTTTCTATTGATTATTACAATGAAGATATAATATATTCACATGATATTTATATCATTTTTTACATTATGTTAATAATTATATAAATTATAAGTACCAAATATATACAAAATTAAGACAAATGCGAAGAATAAAGCGCATATTACACAAAGTGAAACCTTTACATTGGATTGTTAGAAAGAGGGTAATATAAGGTCATAATAAAAAAAATATGGTATAATATATAACAATATTTTTCTTTAAAATATGTTTAATAAATTTATATTTATTATAATTTTTTTGAATGAGTACAATGAGAGTCAAGACACAAGGTAAGGGAACTTCATCTCACTTTTTATTTCCATGAGATATATGCTATGTTTACCACTCTTTCCATTTGTGTGGTGTATATACTGAAAATTATTTTATTATGTGTATCATATAATTAAATTTATGGCTATTCACATATCCATTTGATGATCATTCTTTCATGGTTTTTATGTTTCAAAAGTTACTGAATCCATAAAATAGTTTTCTCTCAATTTTCCTTCTTTAAGACTCTTATTTTGTTATGCACCTAAATTCCTTTTGAGGGGTATATACTTCCATTTTACATGTTATATAATTAATCTCCTTATTTTCATTATATTTTGAGATTCATGTAATTACATTTTCTTACATGTAGAGTATGATCCCAAATTACTTAGTTATAAGAGTTTATTGAAACAATCTCATCGTTTTTCAAGATTATTTATGTTTATGCTTAATTTGATGAAATATTAGGATCTATCTCTCAACAACACTCATGAATTTTCTTCTCCTCTATTTATTAAATATATCCTCATGTATCAATCCCTTTTCCACTCTTTTTTACTTAATATAATGTTTTTTAAATAAAATATTATGGTCTTTCTCTTTGGTTGGAAATCTATTATATTAAAAAACCATGTTTTCATAAATGTTTTCAAAAGTTCTTTGAAGCCCATTTTCAAGGAAAAAGGATTTTAAAAACATTCTATAGTTTTAAATTCTTCCTTTATGAGTTTTAAAATATATTTTCATATAAAAAGGTCCTCAAATGTTTTTATTTTTTAAAAAGAGTTTTCATTTCAGAAAGGATATTTTCCACAAGAAATGATTTTAAAAGATATTGAAAAATTATTTCTCACCTCAGATAACATATATTGGTGTTACTCATGCCTTTATGGGTAAATAATTCAATGTTTCCATTCAGGTTATTAATCGTAATGGGTTATGTTTTTATGGAATGATGTCTATGGAACTCATTTCTCTTTTATAGGTTATATGATTTTGAAACCCGCTTCTTTTCAAGGGTTATTTTTATGATGATTTGATTATGAAACCTCTCTTTTTTCCATAGGTTATGATATAATTACATGTTTAGAATACCAATTTCATTTCGTGGGTTATGATATGATTATTTATGATATCATGGCACATATATGTATGATTTAATTATGAGATGGGTGGGACACATATCTCCATCCAGTGCATTGGGTAATGATTTATATCTCATGATATTGACTAAGATAGTTTTTTGAATGAACCTTGAATACTAATTTGGAAATGGGAGTGAACCATGACTACCAAGATGGTATGAGGAGTGAACTCATGCTATAAATATGGCCATGAGAGTGAACCATGACTACCAAGATGTTATGAGTTTTGAACCCATACTACCCAGATGGTCTTGGTAGTGATGTCTTGTGCTCATGATTATGCTTACATATCTCCATTGTTTACCCTTACTGAGAATTTGATCTCACCCCTTTTTATGTTTCCTTCCCCATGTTATGAAGATATGTATTATGTTAGATGTGTCTAAGAAGGGTCCAAGTCATGAAGAATCAAGTGGGTGATAATGTATCTCACTTATGTATCAGTGTTTATGTTTCCATGTTTTCAAAGGTAATAGATTAATAAGGTCTTTAGGTGTCTGTTTTTTTAATGTATTAAGTATTACAAAAAATTTATGTAATGTTAATATATGAAAATCATGGGTCGCTATAGAGGTAATCTCCTTGGAGGTTTTATTTTCAGATGGATCAAAGGGACTATTGGGGGAATGGATAGGATTAGTAATGGCAGTCTAAGGATCTAATTCTAGTTTAAACTTGTTTACTTGAATATTAGGATGATTCCCATTACACTAATATCCTATTTTGGATTTTTAGGGTATTTATTATTTTTCATTGATTGGATCCCCTGAATAATTGATTATTTTTTTGTTTTTATGTACATCTTTTTGATTATTTATACATTTCATTTGACTTTACAAAGTGATTCCTATTTTTTTCTTCCTTCCTTATTTACTTATTGATTTATTTTTAAATGTTTCAAACTTTTGATTATGAAACATTTTATAATAATGGTAGTGGAATCATGGTTTTAGTGTCCATTGAAGCTATTTTTAAATGAGTTTGTAAGGTTTTATCTTCATATGTGAAGAGTTTATTTCCAACTGTATTAAGAGTATTTCAATGGAAATATGGAAATGGTTTTTTTAACTCTAGGGTGTATGAATTTTGAAAACATAGTTTTGGCCATCCTATATAGTTTTATTTGGAAATTGGTTTTCAAATATGTTTTTGGTAAAAAATTTGAATGTTGGAAACCACTTTTGCGTTATGATATTTTATTTAAACAATAGGTGTGTATGAGTTGGTTTTATAGTGGGACATTAAAATTTTGGATTTCTAAAGGGTCTAAGGCCAAGGGAAAAGTATTTCCAAAGGGATTTTTTTATTTAATAAGAATAAAGAAAAAGTTTTTTAGCATAGTTAAGATGTGTTTCTTATTTCTTTATAAAAGTGACTATGAAGATTGTATATTTTTCACTATATTTAAAATTTGAATTTGTAAGTTGTAATATGAATGTGACTACTTTTATTTGGTTGGTGGTGACCTATTGGGATGCTTATCTCATGCATATGTTTTATAAGACTATTTTTTCTTTAGAGGGATTGACCTCTATTATTCTTCAAGTGGCGATGTGTGGTTGGATGGTGATCATGGGTCATGAAAAGTATGGATAGAGATTGTTCATGTCTTTTCTTCCACCCTTGAATTTTGTATTAGCCATTTTTTCTTATTCTATCATATTCATTAGAATTATTTTTATATACTCCTATAGTTCATTTATTAATATTTTGGTTTTATATTCTTTTTTTCAGTTATTCTTATCTCATATTTGATGGTTTATTTATTTCTTTTCCACTATTTATTTATATAATTATATGAGGGATAAATTCTGCCCAAATTATGTTTTTTGATTCCAAGGAATAGTATCCACCACATGGGGATCTAGAACACCCTTCAAACCATGTGGCAGACCAAGTTGGGTGTGGGGTTAGATGAATCCTCGGGTCAGTTCATTAAAAATTGGTATCAAAGGATAGGTTATCATTGGTACCTATGTCTTTTAATTCCCTATTATTATTTGAAGATGTTTTCAGTGTGGAGATAAGGTTGTTGGGACTTGGGAGGTAGGTGTGGGGAGAGTTTCATGAGCTCATTCTCACTCTAATCCATGATTTTCCTTGGGTAGTTGGAAGTTATGTCATTTAATTTAATGATGTTGCTGAATTAGGGTTTTATTCCTATGAAAATGGTTCATTAATCCTCAATATCCTAGATTGAGTTACCTTGGGTGATCATGTTTGGTTTTTGGGATTGAAATAAAGAAAGGGGAACAAAGTGTGAGGTTTGATTATAAGGACTTATAAACCGTATAGAAATCGAACACTTTATGGATGATATGTTGTAGAGACTTGTTAATGATTTGAATTTAGTCATCAACCATGTATACAATTTGGGCATGGTTCTTGATCCCACATGATTTTTTTATTTATACCCCTTGACACTTAGATTTCCTAGTGTGTTAGGGGAATGGGAAAAAAGAAAACATTTGTCTTAGGATATGTTGGCATTGTTGCATTAAATTTCTTAGTGAGTCTTGTTTTTGTGCCTCTATTTATGTGAGTTATCATGTGATGTGAAATCAGTTTTGTTTGTGTTAAATTTTGATTTCCCATTTTGAATTTTGTTGGGTTCAAAACATGACCTTATGTCTTGTTTGGGAAATGATCTTTGTTTCATGAAATTTTTTGAAATGGTTGATTTTGTTTTGAAATTTATAAAATGTTTTTAGTGTGATTGATTTTTTTGTCTTATACCATCACATCCTTATTTTAGTGATACCAAATAATTTTTATAATGTTATTAAGGAATTTAAGGTTTTTTGTTAGTTAATGGTTTTCTATTAGTTAATGGTTTTCTATTAGTTAATAGTTTTCTATTATCTAATAGTTCTCTAGAAAAAATTTCAGAAATGATAAATCTATAACTTACTATGACAACCTACCACATGTTTAATGTAACTACCATGTGATGAATTTGAAAAAATTGTGAAGGTGAAGTGATCATGTGGAACCTACCGCATGTTTTTATCCAACTAATTACATGAAAAAATAAATTATCATGTGTTAGATGAGAAAGTTTTACCAAGTCATAAACTAACCATGAATTTAAAATGAACCTACCATGCATTGAAGAACCTACCAGGCATTGAAAATCAACTAAATTATTGAACAATAAACCTACCATGTGGTAGGAATGAAATAAAAGTTAAGTCTTCTAATAAATATATGCATATGTATTTGAATACCTGTAAAAAGAACAACCTACTAAATAAATATATATACATATCATGTGTGAAAAATAAGTGACATAGTAATTAAAATAAGCTACCTTGTGAGAGATTAAAATGAATACATTAAGAAAATAAGCTATCACATGAAGTCATGAACCAACCAAATTAATAAAGGATGTGACTATGATAAGTTTCCATGCCAACTAACAATTCCAACTAACCATGAGCTAAAGTAATGTAAGATCATGGCCTTATTTAGAGCAATATCGGGCATATTTTTAGGTACTTTTTGTTGTTATAAATTACCTTTGGGTTGGGGTTTGGCCAGAGGTGTTTTTGGGTGAATTTTTTAAGGAACTTGGGAAGACATGGGGTGTGCACGGTTTGTGCACAGTTTGTCCAAACGGAGTGCAAGATTACCATGCAGATAGTGGAGGTCAGCACGGTTGGTGCATAGTTTTCCTAACAGTGTGCCATCAAGTCGTGCAGTCAGTGGAAGAACCCATGGTTGGCACACGGTTTGGCCTAACCGTGTGGCCTCCTAGGTGAAACCGTGCATGTTGAGTAGTTTAATCCGAAAATTGGTTTTAAAACCACCTAAACCAACTAAACCCCTGAAACCTCTCTATTTCAACATAGACTCAGACTTGAAAATTTTTGGGTGATCTCAGATCCTTCCATAGGTATTCCAAGGTGATTTCAACACCGTTCTTCGAGATTGGATGCCTGGATTGAAGATGTTCTCTCTTCTTGGTAATTAGATTTCATCTCGTTACTTCTCTCATTCTTTACTCTATCATTCCTTGATCTTTAAATTGAAGATCTACACTATTTCCAAGTATCTAAACCTATGACTCACATGGTTTTATGTCAACCTCTGAGGAAGGTCTACTATGTAAGTAGAGTGTTTTTGTTTGAGGTCATTCCACTTTATGATACTAACAATGCCTTGGATCTGAATTAAGTAACATTTTTTTTCTCAACCTCTTAGTAGTATTCCATGGAGTGGTTCAAGTATATATTGGTTTAGTGAGTATGTTTTGGAATCATTTGGTTCTAGTGGTTTTGAATTGTGGGCCTTAATTTGATGGTTGGAACAAAGAGGGTTAGTTTTAGTGTAGGCTCTTATATGGGTCTTAGTTTGGAATGTTGGTTTTCTTAATATTTGAGATATTTAATGTTGATGGATTGGCCATTGATTTTTGCATCCTTTTGGTTATTGGATTCATCTCTTTTGGATTATTAAATGTTTGGGGATTCATACTCAGTGAGTTGGAGTAGTTGTGGCTTGAGGAATTTTTACCCAATTTTTTATTGGGTGCCTATTTCGTTGATCAGTATAATTGGCAGTTCTTTCTAGGTATTTTCATGACTTGTGGTTTGTTGTTTATTATTGTTTCCTATACATGGTGTATACCATGGTATGTTTTTTTAGTTTTTACATGGGAATAACCTATGGTGAATGCATCAATAACTAGGTGTGTAGCTTTGCTTCTGGTCAGACTGTTGTTTATAAAAGCTATATTATCTATTAAAATATATATAGGATGTTATTCTATAGATTTAGATCTAAACACCCCCATATTAAATACTTTAATCATAGGTAATGTGTACATCATTTCTTAATGATTCATGTTTCCAGTTAATGTACTCCTTGTTTTTTGGATACCATGGGTTTGGTGATTTAGTTTTGGGATCCTTCAATATGGTTTAAGGTTTAGTTCCTTAATTTGGTGGTTTTAATCCAATGTTTTGTGATTTAAGTCATCATGGGGATTTTTTTAAATTCCCTTTGGAGATTTTTAGAACATGGTTGTTCGGTGACATCCTCTCATTTAGTGGAAAAGGTCTTCAAATGATCCACCATTTTAGATTAGTTCTAAATAGTGGGGAGTCTTGTAATTAGTCTCTTCCTCTCTATAAATTCCATTTAATTTGTTATTGGTTTATTATATTTAAGAATGTTTGGTGTTTAGTGAGGAATATTCTAGTTGTTTGTGGAGTTTCTTTTTCCATGAGGGTTTAAAATCTATATTTTGTTGTCCTGTACTTGGATCTAAGAATTTATTTGAAAGAAATTGGTGTAGTTGGGTGAAACTTTAAACACACCATGTCAATATGGAGTTTATTTTATGATATTTTATATTTTTGATGTTTTTTTTTACTTTTATAGGGACTTTATCCCTAAGACATGAAATACATTGGGTTTTTCTTTCTATGAATAGTTTGTAATAAATATTTAGAGGAAACAGTGTGGTTACCCTTATGATACTGGTTTTTTAATTGATTTTTCTCTATTCATGGTTGTTCTAAATTTGTTTCACAGGATTTATTCCAAACTATATAGATCCTATGGGAAACTATTCGGTATCTTTAGTGTGTAAGGTTGAGGTTACATAACCTATGAATGGTTTTGTAAACTGCATGAAAATCATTCTAATTGGATCTATAATTTTACAATTACATTTAGAACAGTTTGCACATAGTTTGACCAGTTTTGTGGAGCCTCACAGAAACCATGTGAGTGGATTTTAGTCTACGTAATGTCTTTTCCACAACTAGCTAATGATTCGGAAAACCATGCAGCAAAAATGTTTGACCTACTCAGATTAGTTAAAATATGAAATTCTGAAAATTCCCTTAATTGATTTTAACTCTACAACCCTCGTTTGTCTCCCTATATCATTCAAATATAGTAATTTCATGTCTTGGGGACTCTCCCCACTTATATCTTCCAGTTTTATGGATTATCCCCTCATTTATATGTGGTTTCCTCCTTGGTAATTTTCTCCTAACCCCTTTGTCTCTTCTCTTCCTCATTTCCCTTTGATTTTCCTTCCCACAAAGAACCCTAGGGAATAAATTTTCATAATTTTAGTTATATTTTAGACTTAATCTTTGGGATTTTTGTATATATTTGTTGTAGAGGTCATTTATTATCATTTTGGAGTGTTTTTCATTGTAGTTGATGGCTTTCATCTTGTTTTATCTTGATCTGATGTAGGTGTTTCTTTTTTTTTCATTTGTATTACATTTCAATGGATGATTATTGATTTTAAAATGTTTATTTATTAAATATATGCTATATTTATGAACCATGATAGGAAAAGGTGGATTTAAAGTGATTTTATACATTGGAATGGAATGGGGATCCATGCTAAGTTTTTATAAAAATTCCTAAATAGATTTTGAAGGATTATTTTGGATCTAAAGTTAGTGTAAAGAATTATCTTATGGGTTTTAAAGGTTTTATTTGTATTAATCGATTTCCAAATAAAACCTTGAGTCTTATAACGTTTTTAAGTTTTTTGACATGGGATTTTGATACGAAAGGGGTGTGATAACTAGTGTTAGTGTTATTTCGAAAAAATTTTGGATTTGAAGGATTCTAGAAGTGATTTTAATGGATTTATGGATTTATAAATGTGTTTCAATAATGTTTTATCAAATTTTACTTAAAAGAGGATTGGGTCATGTTTTGGATGTTTTGTGAGTTATATTGGAATTTTGAGAATGTTTTTGAAGAAGGCCCATTTGGAATTTTATGATAAATGAGTTTTAATAAGAGAGTGGGAGACCCTAATTAACCCTATATAATTTGTGTTATGCCAGTGGTGTCTTGTGATCCCATGAGGGGATGAATTATACTAATGTATATTTATATGTTATTTAATATTTTGAATGGTTAGGTGGTCAGTCATTTTACCAAAGTTATGTTATCGGTGTACCAAATTGATATTACCCACTCTTAAACGTAGTATAGTGAAAGTGCGGGGTTGATCGATAGGGAACTTGGTAAGTGCGTGAATTCAATTGAGTTTAGAATTAATTTGGTGAGTTATGCTTAATTTAGAGTGGATTTTCTTGGTTGGGATTAAATAACTTGTTTTGATTACTTGTAAATAATGATTAATGATTAAGAAGAAAACAATAATGGTTTTTAACAATTTAAGAGAAAACAGAAAGTGAATGTTTGATGTATTTAGCAGGAAAAAGAGCATGTTGGGGATATGGTAATTATGGATATTTAATACGGACTGTTTATATGGTTTTGTTGTTGATGATAATTCAACATTCTGGATTTTATTAATGACAAGATTTCCTTGGTCCGGTTGATTTTGTCTTGGAATTGAAGAAACTTTACTCCTCGGTCCGATAGTCAGAGTTTCACAATTCTTAGATTTGGTTTAGTCCATTTTTTGAATCGATGAACACCTTAAATGGTCATGAAGATGTTTCATCGTTATTCTTCTTTTAGATCCTTGAGAATTCTTCCCTTGGTCCAGTTCCGAATCCCCAGTAGTATTTAAAAATGGTTTAAGAAGAATAAGAATAATTTAAAAAGAACAAACACAACCTTACAAATCAAACCAACATACAAAATTCCTTCATCATCCACAACCCCAACACAAGGGGTGTTTAGTTACACATATAGGACATAATGAAAATAACACCTTCGATACCTGAAGTGGTCATCAGATAAACTTTGAGGAGAGGTTTCGGAAAGTGTAATGGCAGAGTAGTGGTACAACGGTGGCTCAGGAGGAATGGCAGCAGAAGTTCCCCCCTCTTCATGTGTTCTAGCTCTCTTTGGTCTGGAGGCCAAGGCCTCTATTTATATAAAAATAAACTACACGGTGTGTATAAAATTACACACCCTGTAGTCTTGTCAACTTTCTTTTTTCGTAGTTTTTCTTCTGTAGGTGGCCATCCACGCCGTCTTTGACTCACACGGCATCAGCGTCCAGTTGGTGGACAGTACACAGCGTGTAGAGCCGCCATACACGGCGTGCAATCCCTTGCAAGGACCACAAACTTCATCTAGAACCTGGTACATGGCGTGTATTAGTAATCCACATGATGTGTAATCTCTGGATGGTGACTTGGGCATGTACTCCCCCTTTTGATCCATGTCCCCGTCTGAATGTACGCGGTGTGTATAAAAGTGCACGCTGTGTAGTTTCAAAATATTCACAAGCTTCTCTCGATTTGTGTGTTTTATCCAGATCTCCTAATGATAAACAGAATCACCAAAATCAAAGAATATTTTCATGAAAAAACAAATATTTGGTGAAAAAATGTTTTTATTTTCATTAATATATATGAAAATGTATACAAAAATTGAGTGCATCAAATTCTCCCACACTTAGTCTTTTGCTTTCCCTCAAGCAAAATTTCAACATCAAATTAAAAGAGTATATATACTTTTAAAAGGAAATAATTCAATTAATCAAAAGTATAAATGATACAGTTACCGAGGAAAATTCTAAAAGTCCCGAAAAAATTTAATTCATAATACATTTTAATCATGACTCATATATAATACAATTAACTACTTACGTCCTCTTTAAACACATGTTTCAACCTTACAAATATAATAAAGTCACTTAATGATTTACCTTACAAAAAATACACTCAACACTCAAGATTTTTTTGAACAAGGTTATGCTCAATCAAATACATATACACTCTATCCATAGGTTTGAAAGAATTCTAGTTCTCCACATTAGAAATTTGGTTTTACAAAAATTATGAGGACATTTCAAAAAGGATCAGATGTTTTTGTGGCTAAAGGTTGGTAGGTAAGGATGTCAAAAATAACTCCAAGGCTTGAAAGAGGAGGATAAATTCTTAAATAACAATGCATGATATTCAATGTTAAACTCAATGTAAAAATTCCTCAACAAGCTTTATCAAAATATCTCAACACCACCATCTCCTTTAGCTAAGTAAGAGTCACAAACCAAAAAAATGTGTATAAGGCCCCTTTATTTGTACAATTTTTTTATCAAAAAGGGAACCTTTATGAATTTCCCAAATAGAGGTTTGGAACTCTCTTTCACCCCAAATGATCAAGAGGCACTCCACCATACTTAATTTCTTGACAATTCACGAATTTATACCATGTGTTTCCAATCCCTTCTATTGAGATCAAATAAATAATCATGAAAAATCATAAAATAATTAGGGTAGGAATGGAAATAGGCTGTAAATATGGCTTCCTATAAAGGATATCCATGGTCTCTATGTGCTTCATGAAGATAAAATTTAGGGTAGGCTCAAGATAAAAGGGTTAACAATTTTAAGCCTCCATCATTTTATTGTAATTCAAAAATTCCTCATGTTTCGAAAAGAAAACATGAAAATTATGGTGGTTATGTATATTATATGAATCTCTCAAGAAAGAGGGTATTATAAAGAAATATAATGAATGGTTTAGAATACCTCTCATGAGGGGGAAAGATATATAAACGGACAAGCAGGTCATGTCATGCATATAAATTATTAGCCTAATCGATGTAATTAGACAAGGATTAAAGTTGCAATTTAAACTATATAATAACGATGCCTCCTAAATTAACCAAAATAAATTGCTTCAAATTTTCAAATATATAATATAATAATGATGCCTCCTAGATTAGTTCAAGGGAAAAGACTAAGGTGAAATAGAGAGAGGCTCCCCCACAATTAATACCGCACATGGCCCACAAAGTGCAATACAAAGGAAAAGGGCGGGCAAAGGGGGAAAAATGAAGAAAAGATGAGGGAAAGTAGTGGAAGAAGTAAACTCAAAGAGAAAGACAATAGAGAAAGGAAAAATACCCCCCTCATGAAAAATGATTCACAAGTCGCTCCATGATACCTATGACTATCGATGAAAAAGATAACTACAAGCTTGCACAAGATTACATCACAGAAAAAGGACAAAAGAGATATATCAACAAAAGAAAGGTCACTATCATGGAGTCGCCTTAGGGGAGGGCACGTCTGATACAAGTGGGTCGGAAGTAGAAATCGTAGTAGTGGAAGAACTAGGGGCCCCGGCCTGTGGGAGGCTCACTGCCGTAGGAACATCTGGAACTGCGAGCTCGACAAGAGGCGATGGGCCGGGACCTGTACTGAAAATGAGAATGGAGTCTGTGGACAAGGAAGCGTCAGTAGTTGGGATGGGATAAGATGTAGGGGAGGGGGAGGAAGCAGCCGACACAAGAATGAGAAGTTGAAGATTTTGTAGGTTTAGCTCCATCATCTCCTCAAGACGGACCTGGCACTGAAGGATAGCAGCCTGCTGCTACTCCATGCAAGTCAGGAGAAGGGCGATTTCGACTAGGTGGAGGGTGAGGGGTGGGTCAGCCAAGGGTGTGGAGGGGGAAAGAACATGGGAAGGGATATTTGGGGGAATGGTAGAGGATGACGGAACAGGGGTGGTGGTGGGAAGGGGTGGGGAAGGAGGTTCTGGGGCATCCGCGGGGGCTGGAGGGTCGGCAGCAGGTGGGGGCTGGGCATGAGCAATGACGTAGGTGCCCCCCGCTTCCAGACTAATCCCATGTGAATAACCATGATAAAGTCCATCCGATGAGGGGTACCCAGGCGATCATGTGGAAGAGAAGGCTCAAAGACACCAAGGTGGGTGGCAAGGCTAGTTGCATAATAGCCGCCGTTCAGGTTGCCCTGACGTCCTGTGAACATGGAATGAAAATACGAGGTTGCAAGGTAAGGAGGGTCTGGGTAGGCCTGCGTGAGAACACAAGTAAGGAGCTACATGTCACGGGCAGTCATGACCCCCTTATCCTCATGACGGGGAAAAATAATGGCGTTAAAGAACCGGTGAGTGAAGTGGATGAGAGGGTCGAGGATGAGGGTGCTCTTCTGGGATGTGGGGGCGTAGGGGTGGTCAGGCCTACTAATATCCCGCCATGCAACCATGAGGGCTGGGCGCTCTGGGCGGAGCAAGGTGGAGACTCGGGGTGGGGGACTAGATGTAGGTAGAACCTGCACCCTCGGCCAAATTCAGGTAGGGAAAGGGAAAAATGGCATCTACCTAGTCGAAATCTAACTGTCGTGATGCTATCACTCGGTGTCTCCCGGTACTCAGGTCCATCAAACTCGAACGATGCACCAAACTCCAAAAATAAATCTCTATAGATAGGAGTGCTGACTTGAATGATATCCAGCAGCAATGTGTAGCCGAGGATCTCCCTCAACTCCTCCCAGATGCCCAGCTGCTGAGGCACGACAGGGTCTAGATAGCGACTTCTCAAGGGAATCAGGTGGCGAGAGAAACGCCGGACTCTGTCGTACACCAAGTCAGTAGTTGGGAACACCATACATGTGTAGGGGATATCCACAGGAGCTGGTCCAGGTGGTGCTACAGTAGGGGCTGGCTCTGGGGGTGGATTGTCTATAGTAGGTGAAGGCTCGGGGAAGGAAGCGGTCAATGTCAGGCCAGCTGCTATTGAAGATGGCGCAGGGAGAGCAGCAGCTGATGCAGCAGAAATGGTGGGGTGTGGATGCTCTGTGATGGAAGGTGGAGGTGCAGTTGTGCTAGGCCTGGCCTCTACTGGGGCAGTGGGTGGTGGAAGAATGGCCAACGGAAGGAGCTCATAGACTGGAGCATCTGGGTCCGGCTGTGTCAGAGGTCGGAGTCGAATCTGCTGAAAAATGGGCCTCTCGCCCTCAGTGGTGGAGGCTGGCCGCTTCCATCAAGAAGGATCGCGATCTTCCATAACCTGAAATGAAAATAAAAAGAAAATGAAAGAAAACAGAAGGAATAGAAAATAAAATGAAGAAAGAAAAATTTGAGAAAAATAAAAAAAATAAAAGTGCATGGCGTGTAATTCCAGAGTACACAGCGTGTAGTGGTAGTGGGAAGATACCCGTGTATTCTGGAAAGACACACCGAGTTGGTGTGTTACTGGCCAGAGATGGGTACACTGCGTGTATAACATATACACGTCGTGTATAAGTATATGAGGTCTTGGCCGTGTGGGAAGTACAAACGGGTTGGGCCATTTAATAAACTACACGGTGTGTACCTAACATACACGCCGTGTAGGGGAACATGGGATGTGTGGTCGTGTAAAAGGGAAGAACTAGACACGAATTTGGATATTACATGGTGTGTACCGAACATACACACCATGTAGTTTCAAATTTCCATTTTTTATTGTGTATCCATGTACAAGAGTACACGACGTGTGTTCTTCATGCTTGTCCGTGTACTGGCGGAAGCCGAATGGACGACCGATCCGAAAATCACCCTAAATGATTCTCAAAACATGAAATAGAGGGTGTAGAAGGGCGCATATAGACCGAGGATCCCAATTCAACAATAATTAGAACTTGAAACGAACCAAATCGACTGATCTGAGAATGGTGGTTCGGGTGGCATTCGGGAGAAAAAAAATGGGAAGATGAAGAGGAGAGGGGGAAGCCGCGCGACACGGCGTGAAGCTGGGTGGCCTGCGACTTATATAACTGAGGTACACAGCGTGTACATCTGGACTACTTGCCATGTATCTCCAAAAAATGATGTTAGAAAAAAAATACTATATAATAATTAATATTAATTAATTAAAATAAAAGTAAAATAATTATATATATGTATATAAAAAATTAAAAGAAAATAAAACTATATATGTAATGTAGTGGGAAAATACATGATGTGTGTTTAAATTTTTTTTAAAGAGATGTACAACCTTTGGTCTGGTGCTCGGGGCGAGGTTCGAACCGGCGATCGACCGCTCCGAGCAGAAGCCCTCAACCACTGGAGCGAAGGTTGTACTACAGCCCATATTTATTATTTATATACATTTTATCTATACATCCTATACACACGAGATGAAAGAAATGCACGGTGTGTGGTTTTTAATTATAAAATAAGGGGATGAAGTAGGGAGATTAGCTGAGTTCGAACCTGGGTCTTTTGGATCCAAGGCCAAGAATTTTCCAATCTGCCAACTTCATCCGCTTAAATTAATTTATATAGAAAAGTGTTTTTATATTTTTGTGGTTATAAAGAAACCATGGCACACACGACATATATTAGAAGGCACGCCATGTGGTTTTATTAAAAGGGTAAATGATGGAAATTGGATGGTTGTCAGGATTCGAACCCGGGTCTTTTGGAACTGGGTTATGATCCTAACCAACCGGTCTATCCCCATCATGGGTTTTATTATAAGCATATATATATATATATATAAATTTATACACACACCATTTAATAAAAGGAGGAACCCCATGCCGATGGTAGGTCCGGAGGATTCGAACTGGTGATGGCCCGGATAAACTCCAGTGACTTTACCATCGGCACCATCATCATCCCTAGTTATTTACTAGTTATTATGTAGATTTATACTATTAATATTATAAAAGAAAAAGATAAGTACATTCCGTGTATATAATTGGAACACAGCCTGCAACCTCTGGGTTGCCTCCCAGGAAGCGCCTTTGTTTTAGGTCATTGGCTCGACCTTCTTACCATGAAGTACCTCATATTCATGGTGGATAATTGTCCCAATAGTAGCCACCCTGTCCTTCTAGGAACTACAAGTTTTTTGGCTCTTCTCCAACAGGAATTTCTAGAATGATAAAGCGATAATAAATAAAGGTACATACCAGATCATCCACCAATCGATTGTCCATGGTTGCTATCGCAGAATTGTCTTCAAGATTGGGAAACGATACTTGTTTGACGGCTTTTAGAACATTATAGGAGACTCTCTCGTCCCCTACCTAGAAAATCAATTCCCCCTGGTGCACATCAATCAAGACTTTCCCTATGGCCAGTAAAGGTTTCCCTAATATAATAGGTGCCTCCTGACCCCCCTCCATGTCTAGGATAATAAAATATGATGTTAGGATCTATCCTCCCACCTTTACGAGCACATCATCTAGTAGACCTTTTGGTTATTTAATGGATCTGTCAGCAAGTTAAAGGGTGACTCCGGTAGGCTTCAGATCTTGGAGCCCGAGCTTTTGAAAAACACCGAGTGGAATGAGGTTGACACTGGATCCTATGTCGCATAGAGATTTTCCAAATTCACAGGGTCTAATTATACAAGGGATAGTAAATCTACCTAGATCCTAGAGTTTCAGAGGAATGGAATGTTCATGAAACAACAGATATTTGGACAGCAACTGGATTTCCTAATGATAAAAAAAATCACCAAAATCTCCTAATGATAAACAAAATCACCAAAATCAAATAATGTGTTCATGAAACAACATATATTTGGTGAAAACATGTTTTTATTTTCAAATATATATATGAAAATGTATAAAAAAGTCAGGTGCATCATTAGGGCTACTCTTGTGGGGGTGCAGGGAGGTGGGGTGTGAGTTATTTTAAATGGTTTATATTTGATGCATGTAATGATTGATTCATCTCACCTACATTTGAATTTTTAGGGGACTTATTTTATTCCTAAGTAGAGACCTAGATAAGTTAAATCCTTGATATATAAATGTACAGACTAGGGAATATTTCCCTTCTACACCTATTTGGTTTGATTTAGAGTGGTAGTGGGATATATTATCTCAAACTATTTTTAGTGGCCTATGTTAGTGGTAATATCCTGGGAGGTTTTATTTTTGGATACCCTAATAGGGATAATATAAATGTATATTGGATTAGTACTATCATACTAGGGATTGACTCACTAGTTTAGAATTGGTTACTTGAATCTTAGTGTGATACCCATGAAACTAGGATCCTATTTAGGATCATTTTAATGGATTTAAGATTTTTATTCCATTATATTCCCTAATTATTTGATTATTCTTGGAAAATATGTACTTGTTGTTGATTATTTATCCTTTCCATGTGAATTTAAATTGTGGTGTCTTTTTGTCTGATTCATTCCTTATTTACTTGTGGATTTCTTTTCAAATGTTTTAAAAGGGGGAATATTAATGGTTTTATAATAAGGAAAGTTTAAGTGTTCTTTTACTTTTCTTTAAAACAAATTTTGAATGATTTTTAAAGGTGTGATTTTCAAATGTGAAGAGATTATTTTCAATAGATTTTGGATAATTTTAATGGGAAGGTGGAAATGATTATTTTAACTATGGGGTGTGCAGGATTTCAAATTTGGTTTTAGGCCACCGTGCTTATTTTTATTTGGAAATATATTTTCAAATATTTTTTTTGGGAAATATTTTGAATGTTAAAAATAAAATTTGAGTTTTGAGATGTGCATTTAAAAAATTAGTGTTATGAGGTGGTTCTAAAGTGGGTCTTTAAATAGTGGGTATACAAAGGGGATTTTACCAAAATAAAATTGTTTTCCATGTAAGTATTTTAATTTAATAAAAATAAATAAAAAATTTTTACAAACAGTTAAGATAAGTTGATTATTTCCTTATTAAAGAGATTATATAAATGTAAATTTTTCCATAGTATTTAAAACTATTATTTTTAGGATGTAATATGAAAGTGACTACTATGATTTCATTTTTGGGGATCTACTTGGTTTTTTTAGCTTGGGCCTATATTTTAATTGTCTTGGTTTTTTCTGATTTGATTGGCCTCTATTTATATTCTGGGAGAGATGTATGGTTGGATTATAAATGTGAGTCACACAGAGTCTCATTGGAGCATATTTGAGGGTTTTATATCATCTTTGAGTTGTTTATTGTACATTTTTGGATTATTGTATATTAGGATTCAACATGATTTGTAACTTATCCCATTACTGATTTATTTATTTTATGTTTCTATATTTTGTTGGGATATTTAGTTATGTGTACCTCCTTTTCGTGGGTTTATTTATTCATTTAAAACTACTTATTTATAAATTTTTTGGAGGGATAAATCATTCCCAAGGTATGATTAGTGTTTCCTAAGAACTAGTTTCTAGCATGTGAGGGTTGGGAACGTCCTTTAGAACTTATTGTAGAGTAGGATAGGTGTTGGGTTAGATGAATCCCCAATTTGGTACATTATAGATTTGATCCTAAAATAAATTACATGTGAGTCCTTAGTAATTGTTCACCTATATCATAACATCTCACCATTGTAGTAATTACCCTTCCATTATAAAAATTTAAAACCTCATTTCTTTTTTCTAGTGTCATTTTTTACTCAATGATATAGTGAATAGAAACAACCCACTACATAGAGTCTTATATAGAGGATTCACCTAGAATGACAGGAGGATGATAAAGTTTAATTTCCTTCATAAAATCATAATCTAATGTTCCCTTTTGAGGAAACCATTAAATTATATCTTTTCAAATCTAATCTATTCTCTTCAAGATATGAGTATACATGGTATGTCGAGCTAGTAGAGAATTCTCATCAACCCCTTCCTTCTCAGTAGATAGTGGTTGTATTCATTTCATGTTCTATAATAAGGTAGAAAATAATAGTTTTACCCTCCCCTTTGATAATAACCAGATGTTCAAAACCACATTATAAACATTATATCTAACCCACATTCTCTCACTCCAATTATTCCTTAATTATCAATACACATTTTTGAAACAATTTTCACTAACAAATATTTTAAAACATATAAGACATTATCAAAACCATAATTAAATCATATTCATGAAATTATTGAAAAATAAAAATTATTAAATAATAAATCATGTTATATAGATAAATAAAAAAACTATCCATAAACATAACCAACCATAAGTTCATATTGACCTACTCATTACTAATAAATGTATATCAAAACACTATTTATTTATTGTTAATGTTTTGGTTAATATTACTCTCTAATTGATTTAAACTATTATATAATCAATAATAGGAATGAATAAGATATGAAATTAAGTCTTACTAGTTCAAACCTAATGATGTCTAATATTTTTCATGATACTTAAGTACCAAGGATAGACATAAAAAGAGAGAAGAGAGGGAAAAGATGAAACACCCGGAGATTTTAGAATATATTTCTCGTTAAATGTGTTTGATTTCTTCTGAATCACACATCCATACAATTATGGGAATGATGATAATATATTAAAATATAAAGAATAATATATAGTATTTAAATGAAATATAATTGTCGAAAATAATTTCCAATTCTCTTAGAAAACACACCTAATCCTAAATAACTATTTTGCAATTTCAAATTTATTTGTACTGTTTTTTCATGTATATTAAATTTAAACATTAAAGTATTAATATTATGAAAATTTATTTTTTACCTAGGTATAAAATTAATTCATTCATTATCAACTGATTATAAATAAAAACAAAATAAATTGAAGGTAAAAAAGATATGTTTTTCTAAAAACCCATTTTTAGGCATAAAATGTTTTTTATGTTAATAAATTAAATTAATCATTATTTATTAACGATTTTAATAATATTTATAGAAAATATGTTCAACCAAAAATTTTAACATTCACATAATGGTTTTTACTAGGCATAGAATTGGATCTAATTTTGTTTTACGCTTAAAAATACATTTTCCAAAAAACATTTTTCATTGCATTTAGTGAGATTATTTTAAAATTAATTTATGAAACTTGTAGTAATTTAATTTAATAAAATGGTTTCCACATTAATAATATTCATGTGTAAATTTTTTAAATAGTTCGATTTCATTTTTAGTCAATATAAATAGTAACCATGGAAAAACTTTGTCACCACGGTAGGGTTAAATGGATTAAAAAGGTTTAAACTTAGATATAAGACATAAAATATCTATAAAAAAGGTTAAATGTGATTATTTGAATAGATTTAGACCCATAATTATATTATTAACTAATTTGGGTTTCCTTTATTTCACTTTCACTTGAATGTAACTTTATTATATTTTAATGTTTTGGGTATTTACATATTTCCACCCAACTCACATATAAAAGTGAACTTCCAATTATCATTGATTCACATATTTTGAGCCATCTAGTTCAGTTATACCCTACAAAAATAACTTTATAAATTTCATCAAAATTTAGTAGAGCATTTCTTCTTCCCAAAATACCAACCTTTGAAGGATTAAGGGGTAATATAATTGAGGTTTCCCAAATAAGTGGTAAGTATCTTTCTATATTATGTAAAATAATGGTGTTTTTCAATCGTAAATGTGGACTACCACCTCTACGAAGAGATGTGATTCATTTTTCATGTCCAACATACATCGATTTTTATCTGTATTTATTTAATGAATAAATATTATATTTATTTTATTATTATTATTATATAAAGGTAGATTATTATATAACTTTCATTCTTTCCATTCATTGGAAAATGATAACATTACTCATGCATATGGTCAAACTACCATATCTATGAAATGATGTAATTCATTATTCATTACCACCCATTATGAATAGTTGTAAAATTGTATATCATGAATAAATAATATAATCATAACAAGATTAATATTTCAGGGATTATTAACTGATTAATAAGGTTCAAGGATTGGAACCATAAAACCAAAACATGCATGAGAAAGGAACCACTTAACACTCTGAATGTTGAATTTAATTACAAATGATAAGAAATAGATAACTGCAAATTAATAGGTAATGATATGTTATAAGATACATATGAATATTTTTATGTTATATATGTATAATAAATATAACTTTTTTATACAAGATCTTAAGAACACTTATGAAGAAATTCTAGACTAGTGGTAAAGGTTTATATTGCAATCTCATTTTAAATTAGGTTTGTTTATACTTTAATATTTTTAGGATAATTTTATGCTCTTTATTGCTTAAAATTCATTTATTTTATTCTCATATATTTATTTATATGTTTTCATGTTTTAACATCATTCTCCTATATTTTATAATTAAAAAAATCTATAAAATATTATTAAGAAAAGTCATCCTTATTTCCTCTTTTGTTAGTAAGATTTTTATTCCATGTCCATGTTCTTTACAAAAATCATTAATTTTATTTTCTCTAACCCAATTATTATTTAAATTCATTTAAACCATATTATATTATATTTTTATTGGATTAAAAATGAATTTTTATAAGATTTTTTGGATAGATTATATTTTAATTTTTATAAAAAGTGTAAATGGAATCATTGTTTAAACATTTATCAAATGAATATATTTTCCCACTATAATGACCATTTTTTTATTTTAAGAACCATTTAAATGTTTACATGGTTATTTTAAATTATAATCATTTTATTAATATTAATTTAATTTTCATTTAAAATTTTATCAAAAGAAAATGTTATTTTTCTCATGTTTTTTAAGAAAGGGTCTAAATTTTTTAAATGTATTTTTCATTTATTTAAATGTACCTTTACATTTATTATGCTTTACTATGATTATTATATAATGATACAAACCATGTTAATTTTTAGGATGGATTATCATTATGTGATTTTGAAATATTTATAAAACCCATTTCATATCAATGTGTTATACAATAATGAATTGATAATGTTTCTACCATCTGGTTTCAAACATAAGTACAATTTTTTTCATGAACCGGCTAGGATACCCTGGTACCCAAATACTAGAGCCAATCCTGTTATATCCCAAATGGTTTTCCCAATCCACGTGACTTAGAAACTAGCACTTGGCATCATATAATATAAAAGTGGGAATAAATTGTCCACATAAATAGTGAAAGATAAGGATACATATCAGTGTGCTCAAAATTCCTCAAGGAGATAGTACTAGAAACCAAACAATTATATCAAAACCCAAATAGTACATCATCAAAGTACTCTAAATCAGACAAGATAAAATAAAACATTCTAAAGGAATCAACACTCCAAGCCAAAGAATCAAGAACATTCACCTCCTCTTTGTGGTTTGTTCCCTTTTCTCATACCTGGAAGAAGAAAATATACAAATACCTAAAGGAAAAGGTATGTTTTGATACAAAAATATTAATAGGGTCTCACTATGTGTTCCATAATAAGATTCCATAAAAATAAACCAAGTAATGATTTCTATTTTAATGAAAATATTTATGTAAGTGCAACTGTATATATAAACAAAACATGCTTTCATTTCAAATTATGTAAAATATTTCAAAAAAAATTAATTAAATATTTTATATAAAATAGTTTATATAAATCACTAGGCATGAAAAAAAAAGTTTCAAAATCAATGTAATTAATAATAAAAATAGTCACAATAAGCATCATGGTCATCCACCCTGTATTACGATGGTTTCTAGTTATAGATCATCACACATATCATATCAGTGATCATGGAATATGTGCACACACATCCCTCGAGCTAAGGATGAATAGTACTTATCAATGAATCATAAGGAATATGATATACCTAACTATATTTTTGTTATAGTTTTAATCATCAATATATTTCTAAAAAAAATTTATCCTTGTGTTCTTGTCCCATTAACCCACTAACTACTCAGTCTTGAATTTACTCAATCAAACAATCCATTGAAAAGGGGAAAATCATCTCATTTCAAGTCAATCATCATTCACAATTCCATTTCACACTTTTACTTTTCAAAGTCCACATTCACTTTCAAAAACCAAAACAAAGGTTTTTTATCAACTCAATATTTTCAAAGTAAAACTAATCATAGGTTTTTATAAAATTAGTTTAATCCATTTTTTTAAAATCAATTCACAAATTATATCACAATTTCTATCAATTTCAAAATGTGCCCCAATTTCCAATTACATTGGAATTTGGGGAGTTTTCCCTAAAATCCACAGAAATTCAATTTCTCATCCCAATTGTCATTGAATTGGGTTCACGTAATTAAATTGAAATAAATTTAAATAAAATAAATAAAATCAATGATTAATTATATAGAGAAACTCAAATGAAACCACCTACCTTTATCATGGTATCAAAACTCAACAATTGTAGTGGGATTTTCCAATGACGAATGACAAAAAACGATATAAATAAATCCCACATGGATTCAAGATCCAAATCCATGGAGTTTAGATCCATCAAACCAATTATTATTGAATAATCCCAATGGAGGAAATAAAGAGAGAGTGAAAGAGAAGGAAAAAAAGAAGAATCACTTACCGTAGAGGAATCAAATGAGATATTACACACATTGATCTACCTAGGAATGGGTTTGTAGGAGCCAAAAGGGTTATTGGTAGCATAGAAGACCAAAGAATTCATTATATTATAATTTATCATTGATTGGATGTTTAAATGGAGTTTCCGTAATATTTAAAATATTTTCTGGAATAAAAAAGTATTGTCTACGTGATTAGGTGGGAAATCCCACTTTGTTAGAAAAACTATATTCCCAAACTATGTGACACTCTACTTGGGTGAAAGGTTTATACTAAGTAGGTTTATAGTTTATCAAATCATGCACCAAACGTGAAAACTTCTACATACCAGGGTTTCATTGTTTTCACTAGGTGGGTGCACGGTTTTGGAAAATCATGCACTGATCATGCATTGCCCAGAAATTTCCAAAAAAAAAATAACTTTCCACCCAAAATGACCCAAGACAAACCTAAACCAAAGAATGATAAAAAAAGAGCTTAAAGGAGTACCTAAAAACTTGTAACATGAGGTTATAACCTCCCCACCATATAAACTTTCTAACCCTAGAAATCTCTTCAAGAAGCTTCCATATGAAAGAGATAAGTCCACTTCTCTATCTTCAGTACCTCTCTCTCCCTTGACTCATGAAAATAAAAATTTTGTTTCCATAGAACATGGAACAATTGTATCATCCTTCCATAAAGAACCTTTGTCTCAAAATCTACTATCCTGACTGGATGCTCAATCAAAAACAAATTAGGCTCAAACATCGAGATCACTTCTTCTCAAAACATGAGATGGACCAGAAATATATTTTATAGCTGGGATACATGAAACACATTATGTATCGATGTCAAATATAGAATAATTTATAAATAGTAATCCACTTTTACCACCTATTCCACAACCTCAAAATATCACATAAAACGAGGAGAAATATTCCCATGACACCCAATCCAATGATGACCCAAATGGGGTGAAACTTTCATGAAAAACCTGATCACCAACTGAAAAATCAAATGGTTTATGAGGATAATTATCATAATATTTATATTAGGTATATGTTATAAAAAAAATCTGAAGAATAAATTGAATCATTTATATCATCATTGGACCAATCTTGTTCAAACTAAGGATCTTTCACCAATGTCAAACCAACCCAAAGATTATTTATAAGGCAATTCATACAAGGCCTCAAAAGGGATCCATTGTAATCATGAACTACAAACTATTATTGTAACAACACTCAACCATTCTCAAATTATCATCCCAAGCTCCACTAAAATCAAGGTCATTGGTGTGAAGAATATCCTCAATAATTTTTATATCCCTCCTTGTCTGGTCATTCATCTATGAATGGTATGTTGTACTCAAATGAACCTAAGATCTCGGTGCCTCTTGAAGGCTTCTCCAAAAGTGATAAGTAAAATAGTTATCCTTATTAGAGACTGTATAGGTTGAAACTATGTGAAAATGAACAGTATCTTTCAAAAAGAGATTTTCCAACTCCTCAACTTTCGTTGTATCATGAATGGGTATAATGTGAAGCAATTTTGTAATCCTTTTGATCACAACCCATATCACATTATTCTTTCTCTAGGTACATGGAAATCCAACCATAAATTTTATTAATATTTCATCCCAATTCATAGTCAGCACTGTCAGTTCCTTAAGTAAACCTGAAGGCTTATGATGCTTTTCCTTGACATGTTGGAAAGTACAGTAGTGCAAAAGAAACCCAACAATGTCTGGTCTCATACCTAGCCACCAAAATCATCATCTCATGTCATTGAACATATTTTTGGCTCCTAGGTACATAGACCACTAGGAATTATGGAAATCCCCCATCATAGACTTCCTCATAGATAACAACACAAAAACCCAATTCCAAAAACATAGGATACCCTCCTTGGAGAATTACCACTCACCAATGGTATCCTCACCATAAAGAGTGTTCCTAATTCTATGGAATTAATCATCAAGTTATTGTTCCAAAAGAATCATATAAAGAAGATAAAAATTCAATTGAACTCTAGCCAAGATAACCATAGCCTCTATTTCCCAGAATCTAAAATGTCACTGGGATTAATGAGACATACAGTTCCAGTCTTTTGATGATTCTTTCCATCCTAGGTCCATAGTTTCCTTCTCAAAGAATCATCGATGAAAATATCCTTCCCTGGGGTATAGGTGATGTCAAAATCAAAGTATTGTAGGAACTCCACCCAACATCTCTAGATAATATTCAAATCTTTTTGATAAAAGATATATCTCCAACTATTATGGTAAGAATACATGGTAAACACTTATTTAAAAATGTAATGTCACCAAATATTAAGTGCATGCATCCCAACTAAAATTTCAAGGTCATGGGTCAGATAATTATATGCATGTGGCCTAAGCTATTGAGATCCATAGGCAATGATGTGACCACCCTACATAATAACACCTCCCAAACCTGAACTTCATGTGTCACAGAATACCACATAGCCTTGCATGTCCTATGGAAGAATTAACACTAGTGAAAAATTCAAAAGGTATTTCATCTCAACAAAAAACATTAAAATTTATCATCCTAGGAAAAATCACTCCCTTTTTTGTGATAGTGGTCATTAGTGGAGCTAATATTCATAAATCCTTTACAAATAGGTGATAATACACAGCCAAGCATAAGAGGATCTTAATTTAGAAAAAATGACCTGGTTTCTCCCAGGTCAGAACAACTTTCACCTTCTCATGATCAACTGAAATTCCATGTTCTAAGACCACATTTCCAAATAACATTACTTCCAGAATTTAAAAGTCAAATTTTTATAGATCTGCATAAAGTTGGTGATTTCTCAAAAATTCCATATCTACTCCCATATGAAGCACATGATCCTCCTCAAACATATATTATACTAGGATTTCATCCCAAAAAACCACCATGAATGAATCAAGATAATCATGTAAAATAATTTTGAAAAAATACATAAAGACAACATAAGGATTGGTTGGAATAAATGTCATGAAAAGGTACTCATAATGGTCATACCTACTCCAGAAGGTAGTTTTAGAAATGTTATATTCCTTTATTCTCAACTTTTGATAAATAGACCGAAGATTAATCTTTGAGAACCAAATCACCCCTTTCTACTGTTTAAAATAATAAATATGTGGCAATTGAGACTTATTATTTACTATTACTCCGTTTAGTTTTCAATATTCTATACACAGGTGAAGTGTTCCATCATTGTTTTTATGAATGAAAATAATTCTCACCCAATGTGACACACTTGGGTGTATAAATCCTTTATATGAAATACCATTCAAATAAGTCTTAAAATCTTTCATTTCAACCAGTTCCTTGTGGTAATAAAGTATACATATAAATTGAGTACTAGGTACCAAATCAATAGAAAACTTTGCCTCCATTACCGATGGAAAACCAGGTATGTCAAAACGAAAAAATTTCAGGAAACTCAAGAACAACTTTAGGTAGATCATAACTCAAGGATTCTCACTGCAGATCAAAAGAAAAAATTGATATTAATTTCCCTAAATCTGGATTATAAGGTCAATCTCTACTCGAACTTGGGTCTCATTCTTCTTGAAATACATAGAACACTCCATCATTCATAGTAAAGGAGACTCGGTAAAGATAAAAATCAATTTGGGATTTATTATCAATGATCCAATCCATCCCAAAAAATGAAATCAAGAGTTTTCATTCTGAGAACCATAAAATCCAAAGTAATATCAATCTTAGATAAATAGAAAATGCATGGACTACGAAGACCCTACTTTCTCTTTGTTATGAGGGTTGTAGTAATATCTGTCTCATAAGATAAAATATTCATATGATGATTTAACATGTTCACAATATGAGTTGATATAAAAAAATGAGAATCACCCGTATCAAATAATGTAATCAGTAAAGATGAAGCAATGGTGATGGTTCCAGTCATAGTTTCTGGACTCATATCTACTTCCTGTAGAGACTCTTTCACTATGTAAAGAAGCTTTATTCCGGATATATGTGGATATAACCCCTTAGATATTGAATAAAATAATTGTATATGAATAATTTTTGGTGTTGTGGAGCCTTTCCCACAATGTGGGTTATAAAAGATATAGTATAACTTCAGCAAGTGTCCTAAACATCCACAGGAGATGCATACCTTGGGTGCCTTAGTACATACCCGTTTTGAATGCCTAGGATTTCCACCCTAGAAGCAAGTCAAGGGCCTCTACCAAGCACTAAGAGTGGTATATAAGAACTATATTATCAATATACATAACGAGACTCATCATTATTTCCCTTCCCTTTATGGTAACTCATAATACTACCACTGGGAGAGAAAGGAACTCCTAACAACCATGAATTATCATCTAGATCAAGATTTATCATCAACAAACTATCCAACAAGTAATAATAAAAGGAGATATTGAGAAAGAAAAATTGATAATGAATATCATATTGAATTCCCATATTGAATTATCGAGTATTCATCTTCTCATTTAATACAATCTCAGGTGAAAACTATATAAGCTCGGTGAATCGGTTCGCATATTCTGTCACATCCTATTAGTCTGCTTGAGTTTAAAAAACATTATAGCCTTATCAACCACCATATACTCTAGATATATCTAGTAATTGAATAGAAACATGAACTCCTTCCACTCTAAACCATCATGATTCCTCATATTAACCATTGAGTCCCACCATCTCCTGTAAGGTTCTTCTAGCTTGAAGGTGGTGCATTTTACCTTGATTGACTGAAGAATTTCCAAGAACAAAAAAAGAAAATATATATTTCTCAACCAATCCTCATCCTATTGAGAATTATTATAAACATGGATAGTTAGTGGATTCTAGTTAAGAAACTCTTGAGTATGACCCCAAAATTCATCCCTTTGAGGTTCCACAACTAGAACATGAATGGGAATGGGTGAAGGTGTTTATCCCAGAGCTTGAAAATCATGAAAAATGACCCCAACTAGATTTTGGTCCATATAAGGATTTTCTCACTTTGGTTTATCAATGGATTTTTCCTAGATATTATTTAAACATATTCTGAGAAGCAAAATTCAACACACCATCATGAAACAATATTGAAGATGTTATAAGTGTACTCAGATCAACACTCAAATAAGAGAAACAGGGAAATTAATCCCATAAAATTAGAAAAAAAATATTTCGATTTATAACTATACAAATATAAATCATGGAAAACTATAATTATTCATTAAGAAGCCTTTCTGAAACCATCCATGGTGAATTAAGGCTTGTTACAGTGATATCTAGTCAGTCATTCACCTTTAAATGAAACCTAAGTCCCAAAAATATCTCTCAACTACATACTAACATCAAAGAAAGATGCAAAAACTACACCTCTGATACCACGCTTCCATGAACCAACTAGGATACCCTAGTACCCTGATAGCTGATGAGATCCCAATATATCCTAAAGGTCATTCCAGATCCAAATGGGTTGGTGACTATCACCTGTCATCATAAAATATGAAATTGGGAATGATTTTTTCACATAAATAGTGGAAGATAAAGATACATATCAGTTTCTAAAAAGGGTGTGACTCTAGTCGCACCTTCAGCCATGTTCCTTAGGTGGCACCATAGGCAGGGATCTTATGGCACCTTATCTATAGTGGTGACACCTTCTTCATAGTGACGGTGCCTTTGGTTGTCTCTTCAGGCATTGATGAGGCTTGTTCATACATGGAGGTGTAGAGTCAAATCTGTTCATTTTTCATGTGGTGTTTCATATCCATATTTACATATAGACTTCATATTTAATCATGGTGGTGAGGGTCCAGTTTGGGTTGTTTCCTACTTTGTGCAGCATTATGGATCCTTAAGGATTGGGTTCTTCATTGGAGGTTTGGTCAAGGTCACCTTTCTTTGGTCAAATAGGGTTGACCCAAAATTTCTTTGAGTTGATGTATTCCAATTTTCCTACAACATTTATTATCCTTCTAATACATCTGAATAAGTTTTTGTCTTACTTCAATCAGACAGGGTCATGCAAATATTTGTTTCTGTCGATGCTTCGTAATTTTCCTACATCATTTTTTGATCTTGCTAAAACACCGAAAGAAGTTTGTATGGACAGGGTTGAGCTAGTATGTATTCATGATGTTTATTGAGTCAAAGAATTTTCCTATATATATTTTTCAGATCCCGCTGAAACAACTGAAGTAGTTTGTGCTACATGCTTGTGAAGGTTTAGGGTTCAATTTTTCTCCCATCTAGGTAGATGACTACTAGAGAAAGGAAGATACATTGGTAGGTGTTTTGAACTTACGCTTCTCTAGAATCCTCTGTGATATTTGTCTCTAGTTTTTCTTGTTTCATTTGTGATGTGCTTTACAACCACTCCAGTAACCTCTATGAGGCGTGTTTTGGTTTCTCTAATTTCCTCGGAAATGCGCTTCGGGCTTCTGCTTTGCCATTTTCCTCTCCCTTTAGGTGTAATTTTGGATTTTCGTTAGTTCTATTTCTCCCTCATATGTATCTTTAAATTCATTTTCATTAATGTGTTTGGTGTTTTTCATGTGTTGATTCACTTGATTTTTATTTTTGATGTTCATTAAACCTTTGAGCCATTGATGTGTTGATGCAACCAGACATCCTCTACGAGGATCAAGATCCATGTAAGGATTTTGAGAAGAATCATTCACCAGATCATATCTAATATTATTTAGAATAATGAGTGGGTATGGTAATTTCTATCAGTACCAAGCATGTGAATCTATGAATAAGATAGCTAACCAAATAGTTTTTCATAAGTGTAGTACTGAAATCATGATTTTGATGCTGGGGAGGGTCATTTCCTAGTAGTTCGAGTCTGGTATGAATTCCTCTAAGACATTAGGGTCATGTATTGTGTGTGTTCCCCATTAACCCTTAAAAGGGGGATTGTTAAAAATGAATAAAAATATAAGGCCTTCAGTTCATTCAGGCATTCAGGCAGTATGCTCAAAACTCTTTAAGGAGATAGTACCAAAAACCAAACAGGTATATCAAAACTCAAAAATTACATCATAAAAGTACTCCAAATTAGACAATTTAAACATAAACATCCCAAATAAATAAACACTCTAAGCCAAAGGATTGAGAACATCCACCTCCTCCCAGAGGCGCTTTCCCTTATCTCAGAACATGGTTGAATAAAATATAAAAACTCATGTAGGAAAAGGTAGGGTGTGATCTAAAAATATCATTAGGGTCTCACCAAGGGATCCATAATAATATTACATAATAATAAACTAATTAATTATTTCAATTTTAATCAAAAAAGGAATGGTTGTATAATTGTATATTTAAAAATAATTCATTTCAAATGATGGAAAAAACATTTAAAAAATGGATTAGCAAAATTTTATATAAAACCGTTTATATAAATCACTAGGCATGAGTAATGTAGTTTCACAAATAATGGAATTTATAAAAAAAACAGTCACAAAAAGCACCATGTTCATCTGCCCAACAATATGACAGTATCGAGTTAAAATATCCTTACAAATATCATGTTAGAGATCATGGAATATGTATACACATATACCTAAGGATCGGGCTGAATAAGACTCATCAACCTTCCATTAGGAATATGATCTACCTAACTAGATTTTTATTTGAGTTATCATTATCAATCCATTTTTAGGGAATTGCCATCCTATCATGCATTTCCCAATACCCCACTAACTATCCAGCCACACATGTTCTCAATCAATCAATCAATTGGAAATGGGAAAGTCAATTAATTTCAAATCAATCATCATTCATAGTTCCATTTCCCAATTTTCTATTTAAAAATTCTAATTCACATTAAAAATCCAAAACATTAGTTTTTCATCAATTCATGATTTTTCAAAGTAAAACCTATCATAGGTTTTTATCAAATCAATTTAAAATATTTTTCTTAAGTTCAATTCACAAATCATTTCACAATTTCTATTAATTTCAAAATACTCCCCAATTTTCAATTCCAATGGAATTAGAGGGTTTTCCCCTGAAATCCACAGTAATTCAATTTTCTATCCCAATTCAAATATATTTGGATTTAAATAATTCAATTGAAATTAATTTAAATCCAAACAATAGAATCAATCTTTTATTATATGGTGAAACTCAAATGGCATCAGTTACCTTTACCATGATATCAAAAATCAACACCAGCAATGGGATTTTCCAATTATGAATGATGAAAATATAGGTAAACAAATCCAACATAGATTCGAGATCCGAATCAATGGATTTTAGATCCATCAAACAAGTGATCATCTAACAAACCCTATGGAGGAAAGTATTAGGGGAATAAGAGAATGAATGGGATATGAATCACTTCCCAGATAGAGATCAAACAAGATCTACCATGCTTAGATCTTCCTAATAATGTGTTTGGAGGATCCAAAAAGGGTTATTGGGATCCTCTAAGACCTAGGAATTCATTCTAGGATAAGTATGGTTCAGCGTATATTTAAATGGGGGTTCATAAATTTTAAAATAAATTTCAGAATAATATATTGTTATCCACATAGTTAGTTGGGTGGGGCTGTATAATTAGATAAATTGTATGCCCTAACTTTGTGCCCCTCTACTAGGGTGAATAGTTTCTACTAAGTGTGTGCACATTTTGTCAAATCGTGTCCCAACCATGAAAAACCCCCACTGAATAAGGTTACATGGTTTAAACTATGTGGGAAAATGGTTTCGGAAAAATATTTTTCTAACCATGCATAGCCCAGAAATTTCCAATCATTTCAACTTTCTACTCAATAAAACCCAAGAAAAACCTCAACCTAATCATGATTAAAAAGGAGGGTATATGAGTACCAAAAAACCAGAAACAATATGTTATAATTTTCATTATGTGATGGGTGGGTCCATTAAATACCTCTAATACATTGAGTAATGATTTATATCTCATGAGATAATATGAAAGAGGGTTGGGAGATAACCAATTCGTAGAATGAAAAGATATTGGGGAGTTTACCAAATCATTGGGATGTTTTTTCCACTATGTGATAATAGAATTGGTAGTTTTCCTTGACTAATGATATTATTTTCTATGTTTATAATTTTTTCACAATTTATATGATCTATTATTATTCTTATGATATGATCTCAAGGCCTGTAATTGATTAATGATGATTTCTCATACTTATGATTCATGTATTTTGAAATTCAAAGGTTTTTTCTATGTCTCAGGATTTATTATCTATGAATGATGGGATATGAAAATAATATGTTATTATTATGATATCATACCAATATTCTTATCTTATGATTGAATATTATTATTGATTGATATATCCCATGTTTACTCTTATATAGAATATAAGCTTACCATTTCTTATGTTTCTGTTTTTTCCAGGTTATGAAGAAAGGTTTTAAGTAGGATATGTCTATGAAGGGTACTATAAGAGAAGAAATTTGTGTTCAAGGTTGAATATAATTCATGAAATATATTGATTATGTATAAACATGTATGGTTCTAGGGAGTGAATTATTTTGTTATATATTATTTTTTCATCTAAAATGACATAATATTTATGTATTTTTTCTCTTGTTACCAAAAAATAACCTCAAATTACAACTTTTAAATCAATATTCAACCATAATAATACAAGATTTAATTTGTTATGGGTTACTTCTTATGAACTAATAGTCCAATTTATAGGGTAATCTAGAGTCCCACATTCCATATTTTATTGAATTGGGATCTCAAATTATTTTTATTGACTATGATCTAATCACCCAAATAGAACCAAAATGAGTCATTATACCTATGATCCACCTCCATATACCCAAATTATGGTTTAAATGTTGTAGTTTAGATAACATTAATGTGGTATGTTTCCACCTCCCCTTAAAAAATTATTATAATAAAAAGTTAAGATCACTCATAAATTTAATCATGGCCCCTAGGGTCAATGAAAATTAAAACTTTAAATGACATAGGAACCATCATGGGAACCTACTTTTTAATACACACTGATAACAAGACAATACATCCCTATATTAATGTTAATACATGAAAATTCAAGGTCTAAGGATTTCATATATTATAATAGATGAGAATAAATAACCAAAAACATGTAATAAGGAAAACCATTAATCCAAATGATTCCTAATGGAAAAAAATAAGTGACTATTGTATGAAAAATCCATAGATTAATTCCGTGAAAATACTTCATATTCTCACAATCCTAAATCCATAAGGGGGTAATTTCCATTCTATAGAGGATTACCATAAATTTGATCATGGAAACTAATTTTTTCACATGTCCAATAAGGGCATGTGTAAGGTATGAGTATCATAACTCAGTGGGTGGTCACCACTCCACACTACTTAACTATCATCAACTAAAGTTTCCATATAATGAAATATACATCTATAAAAAAAGAAAATAACAACCATTATTATTATTAAGAATTAAATAAATGTATTTAAATTAAGAAATGATAACTACCTATAATGATATGGCCCTTACCTTCATGTGACTACTTAAGAAAGTCTAGTATCAGTGTTAAGATGGAGGTAGAGAAATATTTTATCTCATCTCATCCTGGTATAGAAGAACATGAGTTGGAGAATAAGTCCATTCCATGGTAAGGGAATGGTGTATACAATGTTGGGTCATAATATCCACTCATGGGACTAGGCAATTGGAATACAATGTTTGGTCATTGAAACGCGGTCCCATCACTAAACTCTAAATTGATTTTACTTAAAATATATATATGATAACTAAATTCCCCGTAATTTATATATTCAAGTCATTACGTATTATGAATGAAGAATATAACAACTCAATAAACCCTATATAAAATAATTAAATAAAAATAAATATATCATATGAAAACAACCCATTTTTAATACCCAATGATAGAAATTAATCCATTCAATTTAAAGTTAAATTCTAAACAAAAAAATAGAATGTGGATATAAGAATCACAAAAAAATGGGTGGAATAAATATAAATACAATTCAAAAATAGTCATTTCACATTGGGAAAAGTTATTTAAGAATTTTTTATCATTTAAAGATTCAATTTAAAAAAACCACTGGTCCCTATAATGATTCTAACATAAAATATAGATATATTGATAAGTAAAATAGGTATTCCTACAAAAATTAGTTTTAATTCATCTCTCATGATCTAGGTTATATGAATATTATAACACACACTCAAATGGACCACCTAATTGAAAAATAATTTTTGGGAAGCACCATAGGAATTAATGGGAAAATGAATCTAAAATGTGTGTCTATAGCTTTACTATGGATTTCCCTTACCAAGGAATCTATGGTAGTTATCCTAGAAGGAAACTGAAATATTTAGAATATTAAATAATCCATAGATTTTTATGAAGGTATACTACATCTTCTAACACTATTAAAACCCATGGACATTAAAATAATGAAATTAAAGTTGATTACCTTATTAGTGAGGCTATGAAAATTACATTATTTCTATAATACCACAAGTTTTTTTCTCTCAATAAAGTGTTTTCTTTAGAAAATATCACGTCAATCAAGGAGATATAATGAATAAAATTAAACACAGAGGGTTTATAAATGAATAAATATGAATTATTCATGAGATAGAAAGGGTGTTATTTCTATAAGTATTTATTGTAAAATAAATGAATATGGATAAAAAAACATGATGATATGGTGGGATTCATTAGTATACCAATAGATATTTATTTATTATAGAAAATTCTAATTAATTATTTCTTATAGATGATGAAACTACTATTTAAAACATTGTATGATGTGAAGATACCGATAGACCCTACCTTGAGTGACTATAAAGTGGGTTGAGATATAAATATGTGATTTTACCGAGTTCTTTGAGGTAACAGGTTATGATTTGGATGCCTCCATACCCTGAGTTTTTTGGTGTGGGGTAGGATTTGTTTTAGTGGCATGAAATGATGATATGATAAGGTGGATTCTATATTGGTGTGGAATTTGGTATGATTAGGTGCCATGGCTCCCGAGTCAGCACACAATGACCTAATGCATGGGAATTTATGGTGGGATGATTACCACATGAAATACAAAGAGCTTGTGTGACATGTTTACATTATTACATACATACAGGTATATGATGTCATATAATTGTTGCACTTTATAAGACTCTACTGAGATTTGTTTCTCACACCCTAGATAGGCATATTTATGATTGTGCATAGAATATATTATCTATCCGGTTTAGCATGGGACATGTAGTGGATTAGGCTAGTATATCTTGACCCATATATGGATATAGGGTGTTTGAGGCTGAGGGATGGGTAATATGTCCATTTTTTCATAATTGTTTTTTTATATTTGAGAACAATTTGGTGGTGATCAGTATATGTATACTTTTATTCTTCTACATGATACATTTATTACAACACTTTGTTTATTTTGATTATGTGCACTCTGATTATGTAATGGGTTTTTTGGTTATTTTATACTAATTATATCACTTTTGTTTGAGGAAGTGGTCTCTCAATTGTTTGGATTTGGCCCTCGAAACTAGTAAAAATTATCTAGCATACATAGATTCACTCTTGGGACCATGTGGAACCCACTATTTGGGCATTATCAAGTGACCCAAGGTGAGGCATTATAAAATGGTATTTGAGGATAGTTTTTTTTATTTGGGGACATGGTGGAGAGGTAGTCTAAGAATGTTTTAGTGCATGTGATGAACCTCAGACTAGTGCATCATGTATACTATTTCAATAAAAGGTATAGGTTACTAGGGGTATGGGATTGTTGTTCGTGGTTATCGCAATTATTAATGAGAGTTTATGGAATATGGGTATACTAGAGATGTTATTTTTGGTTTTGGGATCCTTATCAATTAGTAAGAGTTCTATGAACATGAATCATATAGGCATGTTGGATTCACATGACATATTCCTACATGTATGTGATTTGATTTTATGATCACAGGTTTGGTTGTTTAAATTGGAAATAATAACTTATATTGTGTTTTCCTATATAATTTTTTATTTCCATTCTACTCAACTGAACCATGGAATTTACTATAATGGTGGGTCGTGTGGATCCTAGTGCAGGAGGTTCTTCAATGGTGGAAATGTAGTATAATCATAAAGTGATGTACTCTGAACATTTTTTGGGTTGGTTCATGTATTAAATTCCTTATAAATTTAACCTTGACGGGTTCCTTATAAGCATGTGATTCCTAAGGAATGATATATGGATAGGCATGAGTTTCCTTGAGGATGCATGTTTTTCAACATAAATCATCAACATCGACCAATATGGAGTTTTTCTGTATGGATTCTTGGAGGAATTATATTAACCAACCCAATTGGATTTTTGAAAAACCTATGGGGTTGTGAAGCATGTCATGAGTGATATTACTTGTCTTGGTATATAACGTGCTTTAAGAGTTTCTAGTATCTACTTTGATGTTTTTTGGGAGGACAGGTTGGATTCCTAGCTCGGTGGCACTTGGGATGTGCTTTCAGTGGCATGGGGTGCATATGTCGATTATTACAGTTTTAGGATAACACATATTTTTTAGGTGGTTGTTTATTTATCCATTTAATGGATGAGATGCCTTGGGATATTGGTTGAGACTGACCAGTGTGAGGATCATGGTCTGTGGGATAGGCATGTGATCCTGGTTTAAATTGGACACGGCTCATATGAGATTTATTATAGCTATGTGATCATGTTATATGGAAGATTTAATCCATTTAGTTCAGTATTTATTGAGTAAAATCCTGAGAGAGAACCTTTTAGTGGGTTTTTGGTGGTTTTCTCTACCTTTGGAAGAGAATAGTTGGTGTTGGTGAGGCTTTTTGGGAAAATTATCATTGTGTGAGGATGGTATACACTAGTTATGTGTAGTGATCATTTATTTTATGAATCAATGTAATGGGACATTTATGAGTTTATTGAGAATGTTTTAGGTTTCAGATAAACCTAGTGGAACTATGATGGTAGTGAAGTAGTGTTTTCAGATTGGGGTGACTTCCTGATGAGGTGATTAGCATGTTCATTTAGATGTGTGTGGACATGGAGGCCCAAAATTTTGGGTGATAAAAGAATATGTACCTTAATGGTGATAAGTTATTAATGAAATTAATGAAGTTACCAATGTAGAACAGATATAGATGGTCCTTTTCAAGGATTTATATGATGGGTGAGAGTGTTGTCGATAGGTCCTACTTGGGTCAGCGCTCGAGGATCAATGTAAAGAAAGTCAAATGGTGGGGAGAAAGTAATTGGATATTGTAGGAAAAAATTATTATTGGGATAGTAAGGGGTAGTGGTAGACATTTTTTATTGGTTCTTAGGTATGAGTAGGATAGCCACGTCCATTAATTGCATGTGGTAATGGATGGATCCTAGTCCATGGAAAATAGGTATTGGTTGAGTGGTCGATAATAAAGATAATCCTATGGTGGGGAGAATCGTATCGGTCAGGCGTGAATAACGCTCATGTTAGATGGATCATGGGTCTAGTTAGAGCTGTTGGGGGATAGTCTTGGTAATGATGGGTTACTAGCATGTGGTGAATTATGATGTGATCTGGTTCCTTAGTGAATACCATATTCATGATTCAGATGAGGTGATGGTTATATTTCAAGCATTACTACTGAGATTGCGATATTTTAGTTTGATGTAAGGGTGATTATTGGGATAATCCATTATTTTATGTATGAATTAGGGGTTTTACCCTTTATCATGTCTTGTTTTAAATTTTGAACTTATTTCATCGCATGATTCAAGAGGTGGACCGAATTTCTTCATGATTTAGGGAGTAAATAATGTGATGAAATGTAGTAATGGGGGTTTTTAGATGTAAATTCTTATCATAGATTAGGATGTTGGTAGCATATATGAAGGTACAAGTGAGACTCCACATGTGGGGGTAATTAGTGAAAACACTATGTTAGAGGCATTTGTTTCTTGAGTATGTGTCAGAAGGTATGGTTTAATGTGTCTTGAAAATTCGTCCATAGGAGGTTATAGTAGTGTTTTTCATGATCTTGGATGTGGTGGGATGTGAACTTCATCATGAGCATTTTTTGGGATGCTTCAGGCAGGTTGGTGGACTATTGGAGTTGTATTTCTAGTAGGTGATTCAGATGGTTTGGATCACAATTAAATTTAATTGAATCTTCTAAATGAATACTTATGTTAGAGAGCATAATAATATTAGGTATTTATTTTATTAATACACTATGGTGTTTTAGGATATATGGGTGTGGTGGGTGTCATCTTGATATTCATGTTGGTGGTGAGTGGGTTTCTCAGATTTTAGTGAATAATGTGGTTAGTGTTTGGAGTTACACAACAGAAGCGCATTTTGTGTTCAAGGATATAATTTGTACAATGATGATTAATTCATGACCAGGATAGTTTAAGGTATTTTTTTAGTATGACCATGAATTCAAGAGGATAATAACAATTATGGTGGGGAGTTGTAAGAACCTCTATCATTATGGTTTGGAAATTCCTGAGAAAAGTTGAATTTCTCATATGTTGGGAAGTTCATTTTCATAATAGGGACTTGGGTTGGGAGAATAAGTGTTTAAAAAATACAAAAACATTATTTTTTTGATTAGTTTCAATGTTTGGTGGATGACCATGGTGTTCGGGTGGAGATCGGAAAAGGGTCAAGTCTTCAGGCGGTAGGAGAATTAAAGCGGCATCCTATTAATGGCATGAAGACCCAGTTCATGCCATGAAATTTTAGGATAAGGGAGAATACATATTCCATAATAGTTTCAAAATGTTAAGTATGGTTTCACACTATGAATAGTATGTAAAACAATTAATAAAAAGGGGGTATCATACCCTTATGTTTTTGGCTAACGGAGCATGTGCGGGAAGCTAATTTTGGTCGGACCTCCCCCCTTCTTATCCCCATTAATACAGTGACTTGATTAGGTATTAATAGAATTTCTAGGTGTTTCTACCCATTCTCTTCTCATTATTTTTATTTTTAGTCAATATCTCTAATACCAACTGAATTTCAGTTAGGGTGGGGTTCATATTACACTATAGCATGGTGGAATCATCCAAAATCGAAGGGGCTTTCATGTGTGGTGGCTATAGAAGGATCCAAGATAGAGTCACATTTTTTCCATCATTTTTTGTGAGGGTAATTCACTATGAAAATTTTATATTGGTTTTTTTAATTCATCTAAAATTGGTAGTTTTTCAAGTGTCGATGGTTATGTATTTTTTTGGGATTGGTGTCAGGGGTGTGTTGTGGACCCTATGAGTGAACTTCGATGTGATTGTACTGTGACGACAATGCCTAATTATTTTTTCAAAGATCATTCCACTTATTAAATTTATATAATTAATTATTAATTTTTATAAAGAATTATTTATGTTGAATGATATGAGGAAAGATCTTAGGTGGTGGTACCATCTCCGGTGGGGTATGGATGGGCTTGGATGAGGCTTGTTAGAGATCTACATAGATGGGAACCCAATTACAGAGGTAGGTGGTCCCATTAATAAAATATCATATGAATTTTTATCAATGATTTCCTACTTCATTCATGTTTCTTGTGTTCTATTAGAATGGGTGGGGATTGAGAGTACCTTAGTGGAAGATATTGGGTGGTGTTTGACCTCTTGTTCTTTTTAAGAGTGTGGTCTAGATCCTAGGTAAATTTTAATCACCTAGTGATTATGTCACTAAGGAGAGAGGGTAGTGTTTACAAAGTAGAGAAACCTTGAGTGGCCTCAAAATGTGAGATGAAATATGGGTATCCTATGATGGGTTTCCCTATGGGTAATTGGATAGGCAAGGGGATTGGGTCTAGTGAGAACTAGTGAGATAGTCATGCATCTAATGCCTAATGAATGGAACCCTATTGAGAATTGTCTGAGGTATAGAGGATGTAGTGTATAGGATGATCCCTTTGATACTAGATGAGATGTGTTGTAGAGGATTCTCTCAGAGTGATGGGTTAAGATATCTCCTTTGGAATATGTCAGATAGGACCCAGTAAGGGTTATGGGTATTTCTTGACGACTTGGTGTGTGGTTTTCAAGGGGTGTTATATCTGTATTAATTTGGATATTCCTTTTTTAGAAATACCTAGTGTGATGATGGATTTTTATGAGGTTGGACTAGACTTGAATTCTAGGTTGACACAATCTTTCAAGTAGTGTTATCATAGAGGGGTGATGAATTCGTAGTTGTATTAGTGAGGAAAAATCATGAAAGATCTAAAGAACCTATTTAATACATTAATGGGTGAAGTGAGATGGGTTGATATGTAGTTCTAGGCCCTAAGAGGCTAGCATCTTGGAATTATTTAGGGAGTGGTGTGATGGGTTGCGACCATGTGTGATTATGAATGAGGGGCCTTACCTTGAGAAGGATTGCATTGGGGTGCTTAAGGTAACCTCCCTAAAGTTTTGGGGGATGGGTTGGTGTACTTATAACCTAAATAGACTCTTTGGGGATGGGTCAGTGTCTTGACCATAACCTTCTCCCTCAGTTATCAAGTTGAGGACCTTTCTTGGTAGAGATTGGGTCGGTGTGTTATTCATTCTCTATTCCTTTGGGTATTTGGTTGAATTCCATACCAAACATATCTTGGTTCAATGTGTGTGAATTGGACCTTTCCTTGAGTAGTCTTGAGTTTATTAATTCCCTAGTGGTTGGTTCATGGTACAATGTGACAAGATCTATAGGAACTACATTGATTGACTAGGAAATAGATAGAGATATCGATGTATAATCATACCTTGTTCCTTTGGGTAACAGGTTGAGATTTTGACGCTACCTTAACCTATATCTTAGAGTATGGTTTGGTTATTTGTGTAGTGGAATGAGACAATGAGAGAATGGGGTGTATTCTTGTAACGCCCCAACCCCGGTTACCCAGATTCAGTGCATTATTACATAACATTGGCATGATCACAAAAGACCATGTCTCGAATGACCGATTAGTTTAGTGGCCTTAGAAATACTAGAAATATTAATAAGTCTTACATTAAATCATAAAGTGAAAAAAAAACTACAACACATCTTGTCTTCATAACCCTCATACATTCCCTGCAGTTCATTCATAAAATACTTCTTCACCTCCTAGGAAAAATTAAAACATTGAAAGGGGTGAGCTCAGATGCTCAGTAAGGATAATGATATAGTGGAAACATTCATAAATAAACATAAACATTTAAGGTAATGTATAACTAAAACAAAAGCCTTTTAAACTTGAACTTCAGAATAAAATGGAAAATATAAAATGAAATAATTCCATTTACTTATTCACATAGATATTCTACTAGTCGAATAATCACATGAAATATTAATAACCACTTTTATAATGATGGAATGCATAGTGCCAGACTATCATAACAACATAGCCAAGGCCTCGTGCTAAGACTACAAATAAGATTTTTCCATGTCCTCATTCCAAGACACTAGTTTGTATCATGAGACATAACGATTCATCGAGGAGCTATACCGGGCTCCAACCATCACTTACTAAGTCCAATGTATTCCTATATGAAAAGGTTTAAACATAACATAAACATTCATATTAAAACTAGAATACGAAATGTCCATACTTTCTCCATAAACCATGAATGGTATAAAAATAAAACATCCATAGTCAAACATATCACAATACCTTCAATACAATACAAATGTTTTGTATCATAATAAATCAACTTCAAATAAGCTTAAAATCCATCAAAGGATGTTGACATAAATGAAATCCAAACTATTTGAGAGAAATACCTCATTTTGGAAATCATTTAAAAGTCAAATAATTATAAAATAAAACATTTACTTTGAAAATATTATTATAATCTTGTAAGGGAAGCTTCGAAGATTCTACAATGGTGGAACATATCTGCACCCTCCGTAGAAGTTAAAAAAAGATATTCTTACCTTAATTTGTCGAAAAGGTTAAAAAGGTCCTTGTTTGGAAAATGACGTAAAGATTACTTTATAAACTTCTTATAAAAAGTCAAAAAAGGGTATAAATGACTTTATCCCATATTCTTTAAAATAGTAAGAATGTTTTGAAATACATTTTTAAGAAACATTGATGTGGATGATAAAGAGGTCCCAGTAGATAATTACGTATAAACAACCTCAGATAATGAAGAGATTGTGAAAAAACACTTAGCTTGTACTTTTCCTTGGTTGAGGGTAGGTTAAACTCCTGTATAATGGTGAAATAATTGTTATTAAATTATAAAATAATCATATACAATAATATGATATCATATATGATCTTTTAACATTTCTTTTTTAATAATATCTTAGTTTTATCGTCGTTTCTGGTGTTAACTTACTCATTTTATTTTATATGTTTTGTTACATAAACCTTTTTTTGTTATGGATAGGTTGTATCTTATTCATATCCATAATGATATCAAGTCCTTAAACATTATTTTTAATTATCAAATGAGAATTAGACTTGCATGGATGTGATGGGGAATGAATCTCATCACGTTCGTGGAGACGGTAATCCGTACGTACGCACGAGTGATAATATCATTATTTTGATATTAAAATAATATGTAATTGGATGTTATATCATATATAAAGAATAATTATCATGTTATATTTATTATTTACATCAATTAAACATCATTATCATACCCATCCAAATAATAATGTTTTGAATAACAATTACACCACGACGTGGAGACTGTAAGCCGTACGTACGCACGTATAGTGACATGTCATTTAAGGGATGGATAGAATACTGAAAATGGTTGTACCATATTTATAATAACATCACAGTATATAGGATATATAGGTGTTATTATTTTACAATGTAAATAATAAAGAATGAAGAAGTTGAAGAAGAAAGCAACTTGAAAAAGGGTGGTGAAAACATTACCTCTTCTTTGGGTTCTTCCTTTTGATTTGATCAAAAGGGATCCTTAGGTTGGCTTTCTGATCAAAATAAAGCCTCTAGGTTGATTTGAGGGAATTTTAGAGAATATTTGGGCAGGTTTTGGCCGAATCAAAAGGCTTTTAAGGTGTGAATAATTGGTTATAAGTGGTGTCCTTTTATATGGGGGAGGAGGGGCTCTTTAGGAAAAACTTAAATTATTATTTTATAATAAATTTATATTATGTTTCTCATAGATCCAAAGTGAATTATTCAAAGTATAAGGTGGGGATGGGTCGAAATCCTTTCAACAAATACATTTTAAACAGGTTTGAGTCATTATATTAAAATTATCACTTAGTTTTAACTCTTAGTTAATTAGTTTGACACATACCATGTCACATTGTATTTTTATATTATATAGTTAATAAACATACAATATACATCCAAGAGACCCTCAAGTGGTCAATTAATAATAACACTACCATTATATGATTCCTTTGGCCGAACCGTATTGTTTTAAGAATAAAATATCAATTAGTAATATAATATTTGTTTTAAAAACTCATTTATGTCAATTTTGACACTATTCAATAATTGATTTTTTTAAAGTCTTAACACCTTTATCAATTTGAATAAAATTTATTTAAGAAATACTAACATGTAATATTAACCAATAAAATTAGTGGATTTCATCAAAACTTTAAATTATATTTATTTTAACTTTTTTAATAACAATTATTTGATTCTGTCATTAATAAGGAAAATACAGCATCATTATTGTGTCATAAATAAATATACTTATTAAATGTATAAAAATTATAAATAAAATACCATTATATAGTAAATATATTTATCCTTCTAATTAATATTTATAGTCTAAAATATAACATATATAACCCTATGTAAAAATTGTTTTGTTAAAAGATATACACTTATGTCATTTTTGTATTTTCTTTAACTTAATTAATATAAAGTGTCCATATCACCTACAAGTGGCTCCATGGGGTACCAAAATAGACCCAAAGCTGCCCATGGTCATAAATGTATCAACCAATAAGGTTAGGACACGTTTTATGGTAATTTATTGTTATTATAATATATTTTTTACCCTTATTTACTGGATTTACCTTTTAACTATGGTAAATAAAATATTTACCTAAGTAATTATTCAAAATGTCTAAAAATAAAAGTTACCTATTTACACAATTTGGAAATACTGATTCCAAATATGGAATCCATTTTTTCAAATTCAAAACATAGAAGTAGTAGAAATTAATTTAAAATTAATTCCCTCTGTCAAAAGAAAAAGTGTGTTTTTAAAAAATAATAACTATCAAAAGATTGACACTTGTTTATGTCCTGTTTAATTATGAAATTATGTCCAACGACCAAAATTGTATTAAATGGTAAAAATATATTCTAAATATAATTTAAAACCACTCAAATTCATAATTTATCACTACTAATTATTTTTATTAAAAAAGTTGTTTTAAAATTAAAATTTAGTAATTTTCACTATTCATAAAAATATAAAAGTTATCTGAAAAGTACCAAAATTTCACCCTAGGATAATTTCGATATTCTGAATCAAAAAATGAATTCTATTTTGAGAGGTACAATTTATAAAATTTCAAAAAGTGGGTTTTACAATTCATAACGGCTACATTGATTGGTTGTCGTGTGTGTTAGAACTTGAAGTTGCGTACAACACACGCTACTGTATTATTCAAAGAGAAGCGTGTCGTGGAAGCATGGGGTGTTACATTCTCCCCTACTTAAAATAATTTCTTCCTCAAAATTTCAAGAATATTATTACTTAAAAAGACTCGGGTGGTTCTTCATCATAAGTTCCTTGGGTTCCCACGTTGCCTCTTCCATCTTATGGTTTCTCCATAAAACTTTTACAAGACGAGTCGTCCGATTTATCAGCACTTGTTCTCTTGTATCAAGAATCCGGATGGACTCTTCGCAATAAGACAAATTAGGTTCTAGTTCTAATTCTTCATAGGTGAGTACATGGGTTATGTTAGGCATTTATTTTCTCAATAATGATACGTGGAACACGTCGTGAACTTTGGAGAGATTTGGTGGCATTGCCAAACGGTATTCTACAGCCTCAATTAATTCTAGATTTTTGAAAGGCCTGATGTACGTGGGACTCAATTTACCTTTCTTACCGAAACGTATAACACCCTTCCATGGAGATACCTTCATGAAAATATGATCTCTTACATGAAATTCCAAATCCTTCCTTTGATTATCGGCATAACTCTTCTGCCTACTTTGAGCTGCTTTGATGTGGTTTTCGATTACCTTAACCTTTTCCATCGTTTCCTCTACCAGTTACGGTCCTATGATTTTTCTTTCACCAACATCATCTCAACAGGTTTGTGTGCGACATCTCTTTTTGTACAACGCTTCATATGGTGCCATCTGAATACCTGAATGGAAGCTATTGTTATAGGAAAATTCCACCAGAGGAAAATATTGATCCCACATTCCCTGAAAGTCATGTGAGAATGATCTCAACATGTATTCTAAGGTTTGAATAGTCTGTTCTGATTTTCCATCTATTTGAGGGTGGTAGGTAGTGCTCAAACAAAGTTCAATATCCAAGGCCTTCTGAATACTCTTCCATAATCATGAAGTAAAATGGGGATCACAATCAGAAACAATCAACAGGGGTACTCCATGAAGTCTCACAACTTCTTTAATATATAGTCTTTCTAGACGTTCTAGTGGTATATCTTCTCTTATAGCAAGAAAATGTGCTGACTTGGTAAGACGATCTACAATAACCCATATTGCATCGTTCCTTCTAGGAGTCTTTGGTAGTCCCATGAAAAAGTTCATCGTGATATTATACCATTTCCACTCAGGCATGGGAATAGGTTTCATGGCTCCTCCAGGTTGTTGCCTTCCAGCTTTCACTTGTTGACAAACCATACATCTTGACACAAAATCATCAATCCCCCTATTCATGTTGTCCCACCAAAAACATTCCTTAAAAATCCTTATACATTTTGCTGCTCCTAGGGTGTATATAGAAATTGGAACTATATGAATCATCCAACAATTCCCTTTTTAGATCAGGTATATTGGGAACACAAAGTCACTTCCCAAATTTCAAAATTTCATCTTCATACACAAAGTCACGCAATCTCCCATCATTCACAACTTTAATCTTATTTTGAAATTTTTCATCATTGGTCTGAGAACTCATTATCCTTTCTAGTAAAGATGGTTTGGTAACCATTTGAAAAATTATCGATGTTTCAGCTTCCATGGTAATTCCCATATCCATCTTCACTAGATCCATGAAAATAGGATCTCTTTGAATTCTCATCATGTTCAAAACTCCATGATCCTTTCTACTCAAAGCATCTGCCTTCTTATTTTCCTTCCCTGGGTGGTAGTGTATCGTGAAATCATAATCCTTGAGTAGTTCAAGCCATATACTTTGCCTCATGTTGAGTTCTTTCTATGAGAAAATATACTTCAAACTATTTTGATCGGTATATATCTCACATTTTTCACCATAGAGATAATGTCTCCATATCTTCAAAGAAAATATTACTGCAGCTAACTCAAGAACATGAGTAGGATATATTTTCTCATTAATTTTTAGATTTCGTGTTGCATAGGAAATAACCCTATCATTATGCATAAGAACACAACCAAGTCCTTTTTTTTAAAGTTTAGGGGTCCAAGCCCCGCAAATTTTTTTATAAAAGAGATTCAAGGGGAGAAACATATGAAAACAGTGAAAACAAATACATTAACATCCCCTTCCTTGGGAACCAATATTTTTCCTCACCTTATCTGCAATTTTGCGTTCTTGGTATCTCATTTCATTCCACAGTTTGGCGCTGATACGCCCTCGACCTCTTCCTCTGGAGCAGCGGTCTGAAATCTTTTGAGCTTGCTGCAATAATATTTCAATGTGTTCATCAGAGCTGGCAGTTTGACTGTCTTCCTTCTTCTTCATTTCTTCATTTATTTCCTTTTTTCTTTGGCTTCTTCTTCTTTCTTTTTTCCAATTGAAATTATCTGTTTCTTTTTTGTCATCTTCAGCCCCTGCTGTATCAGGCTCCTACATATTCGCAATATGAGATTCATAATAAACTCCCTCCGAAGGAGTCATGGTTCCAGCCACTGCTGATGGATCCAAATCCCCTAGAATAGGAGAAACAAGATCAACATTAGAAGAAACATTAATAGCATTTGAAGGAGTTACAGTGTGATCAACATCACTGCACTGCACACTATGTCATTTTGGCACCGAAGTAACCAAAATAGAGTTCTGTTTGGCTAGCCCTTCCTTAGCTTGGGGCTCTGAGCATCTTGAATTATGAAGCCTCTCCACATCAAGAACACAGTCCATATTTGATTTCTTTTTATTATAATTATCTATCACTTTAGATGGATCAGATGAAGGCATCAGAATGTGAGATGTAGCCAGTGCTAAATTCTATTTCTGTCTAGAATCAGACCCAGGTTGAAAATCCTGATGCATGTTCCCTTGTGATCCCATAGAAGTGTCAACCATATCAGAGGTAGTTTTCACTATAACTAAATTTTCAGAACAAACATAAGTCTGAGCAGGAGATTTCAAAGCCATAGCTATCCTATTCACTATCACATATTCCTCCCTAGCTTTCAAGGAGGAAGAGTGGTCTCCCTCCTCCACAATCTCAAACCCACAATTTCTTAGTTTGATTACAGGTCCTATTAAAATTCAAAGAGTTTGTAACTTCAGGTATCTGGACATCATTATTGTTAGAAACAGTAGGCACGAAATATTTGTTCTGTTGATGCTTAACAGAGCTAGTTTTCACCCTCTCAACCTTTCAACATGACTTGGAGTCATGTCCTCTAAGGGAGCATATGCTACACACTATAGCCTTCCTACACGTTGTAGCATCATGACCTAAATCCTTACAGCTTTGGCAGAATTTAGGTACCCTTTCAAACTCAATTATCAGCTCTAATTCTTCATCATCCATGGATAAATAAACCATATCAACAAGTGTTGAACAAAGATCAATCTCAATGAGGCATCTAACATAGTGACTGAATCTAGCCATTTCTGGTTCTCTATCCATTCTAATAGGAACTCCAATGGCAAGTGAAATATCGTAAAGAATTATAGGATGCCATAAAATCCAATTAAGACAAATGATTTTGATCCATACCTGAGCTGAGGTGTTAGCTAATTCAGAAGGGTTGAAACTCTTGTCCCATTCCCGGATGTGGAAAGAACCTGGCCTAAATGATATTGAGCCGAAGCTCCATGCTTTGAGTTTGAGGTCCGCAGAAGGGAAAATTAGGTGGTAATATCCTTTTCCAAGAGCAACGCACTGCCAGGAGTCAAAACCCCAGGCATCTAAAAGTCTTTGCTGAAGATAGTCCATTTTCCAGGGAATACATACCTTCGGAAGAATCAACATACCAATTATATAGTGCTCTCCCAAATGCATATGCTATGACACCGCAGTGGAGTCTTCCTTGACATGAGCTACAGATCCCCTTTTGCAAATTCCTGAAAACGAACTTTTGAACTGGGAAGAGGACCTACTAGCTTCACTATCCTCAGGTATGCCTGGATTTCTAGGGTCATCTCCATCCATTTCTGATGCATGTGTGTGGGAGTTAAATCTCCCAGGTAGTGGAAAGTCGGCCGCCATATCACGTCACTTCCGTTAAAACCCTAATCTCCATGATAGTGCAAGAGTCGGCTCGACATTTTCTCCGTCTCCCCCACCAATTCCTTTCTTCGATGCATCATTATAAATAACGAACCCATAATTCAATGATGGTAGTGTCAATATAGGATCATTGACTAATATTCTCTTCAGTTCTTCAAAACATTCTTCACACTCTTTTATCCAAACAAATTTAACCCCTTTACGTGTGAGCTTTGTTAATGGGTTAGCCAATCGGGAAAAATTATGGACGAAACATCAATAATAACATGCTAAACCAATAAAACTACGTACCTCGGTTATACTCATTGGTACTGGCCATTCTTGGATTTCTCTTGTCTTATAAGGATCAATAGACATTCCATCCTTAGAGACAATATGTCCTAGAAAAGAGATCTCTTGAATCCATAATTCACACTTGCTAAACTTCCCATATAATTCATGTCTTCTCAGAGTCTTCAGGATAATGTGTAGGTGATTTTCATGATGTTCGTAGCTTTTGGAGTATAAAATGATATCATCAATAAATACCACCATAAAATCATCGAGATATTCCTCGAAAACTCTGTTCATTAGATCCATGAAAACAGAGGGTGCATTAGTCATCCCAAAAGGCAGTACTATAAACTCGTAATGTTCGTACCTGGTTCGAAATGCTGTCTTCAGAATGTATTCCTTGTTCACACACAACTGATGATATCCAGATCGAAGTTCAATCTTTGAAAAGTATTGAGCTCCATGTAGTTGGTCAAATAAATCATCAATGCGAGGTAGGGGATACTTGTTCTATATTGTTATAGCACTGATCTCCCTATATTCGATACATAATCTCATAGATCCATCTTTCTTTTTAACAAAAAGAACAGGGGCTCCCCATGGAGAAACATTAGGGTGAATAAATCCCTTATTACTCAATTCCTCTAATTGTTTCTTTAGTTCAACTAATTCCACAATGGCCATACTATAAGGGGTCTTCGATATAGGCCTTGATCGAGGAATTAAATCAATGGAAACTCAACTTCTCATTCTGGAGGATGTCCAGGTAAATCTTCCAGAAACACATCTACATATTCTTTCACAATAGGTACATCATCTATTTGAACATTCCTTTCCTCACCCACAGTCATTTCATTCCCTTCCTCCCCAATAATTGAATTTTGTTGAGATACTGTGGGTGGATCTAGATAATAATTAGGTGGTGATGATTCTGCACTAAAGATAAGGTGTTCCTTATCATCATCATCAAAAATCATAACCTCCTTATTCTTACAATAAATATTCGCATCATGGTCTGAAATACAATCCATACCAAGGATTATATCAAACTCAATCATAGGTATGACGATGAGATCAGTGGATAAAGAACATTTATGTGCTCTAATGGGGACTAATTCACAAAACATTGTTGCAATGATACTTCCCTTAAGAGTTTTAACTGACAACACCCTTGTTAAATAAAATTGGAAATATCTAATTATCTTAGAAAACTGGGAAGATATGAAACAATGTGATGATCTAGAATCAAATAAATCATTTTCTAAACATGAGGAAACCATTAAATTACCTGCCACCACGTCTTTCAGAGCTTCTACCTCAGCAGTAGTGATAGTATAATCTTGTCCTTGATCCCTTGAACTTTTCTGAGGTAATTTACCCTGATGCATAGGACATTCATTTCCATAATGTCCCATATCTCTAATATTATAGCATTCCACGTTGACCGAAACTCTCTTTACCTTGAAATCATGAGCTTGGTGGCCTTTTTCACCACACTTGTAACAGACTCTCATTCCCATCAAACAAGTATCAGGGTGTTTCTTCCCACATTTACTATAGGATGGATAATCAACTTTTCCCTTCATACCTTTATTTCCATTTCCAGAGCGTTCATCATATCTCTTCTTCTCTTGCTTTTCCTTAAAGTCGTAAGACTTAGGGAATTCCTTTTCTGTCTTGATAGCAAATGAGACAATATCTTCGTACGATGAGAAAGACTGTGAAACTAATTCTCAATGGAGAAATGGTTTTAACACATCAAAGAAACGATCAATATTTCTTCTTGGGTTACATATATAATCTGCTGCATGCCTCGCTAACCTTGTAAATTTATCCTCATACTTTGCTACATTCTCATCCTCCTTTTGCCTCAGACTCAGAAATTTCCATTCCATATCTGCTCGATGGTCACGAGGAAAGTATTTTTCTAAGAAATTCTCTTTGAACTCTCTCCATTCCATATTTGATACTTCAGCATCTTCCTTCGTGTTAGGTATCAATGACCACCATTGATCAGCATCTCCAGTGATGCGATAAACTTCCATGACAACTTTTTCCCTTTCACTACTCCCAAAGCCTGAAATATTTTCTCTAGGAAACTTATCCATTTCTTAGCTACTAATGGATTTGTACTCCCATTGAATATTGGTGTTTTCTACCACATGAAGTGATCTAACATTGATCCTCCACGCTACGGATCAGAGTAATACATACGGGTAAGGTTATTATTCACAACCTGAGTAGGTTGTCCCAGTATGGTGATTAGCTGATCAGCACCAGTTGCATTACCATATCCACTATAATTATCTTGAACAGGAGGGAAATACATATATGGAGTGTGTGCATTGATACGGTTTCCATTCTTTCCACTAGGTGCCATTTCTAAACAATGGCATAAACTACATCAGTTTATGAATCAAAATAAATAATTCCATAATTGTAAAACACTTAACATAAATTGAACTATTTATGGATAAAATCCATAATCATAAAAAAAAATTCATTGAGGAATTATATACACATAAACCCTTCATAATGGTTTGTAAAAAAATGAGAATTATCCTAAGCATATCCCCCGAGAGTGTCGTAACCAAGAGTGCAGCAGAGCCCGTTGTTGGGCACCAGTTCCCGTTCAAGTCTAGCTCAAAGCAGTGTTTTTGGGTTTTACCCCTATATACATTTGTGCTAGAGCCGCCTCTACCTGCTCGTATCCAGAAATGGATGTATTTCTCAAAAAACTCACAAAATCTCTACAATACCAAAATTCTAGGATGTTCTTTTATACTAATCCTCAAAGTCCATCTTAGGTCTATGTGCTCTAATCAGAGTTCATCTAAATCTAGTTTCCAAGGTTTGTACTAAACTTCCTCTGATAACAACTATAATGCCCCGAACTTAGTTACCCAGAGTCGGTGCATTATTGCATAACATTGGCATGATCACAAAAGATCATGTCTCGAAATACTGATTAGTTTAGTAGCCTTAGAAACACTAGATATATTCATAAGTCTTACATTACATCATAAAGTGAAAAAAAACTGCAACACATATTGTCTTTATATCACCTTATACATTCCCTGCATGTAGTTCATAAAATAATTCTTCACATCCTAGGAAAAATTAAAACATTGAAAGGGGTGAGCTCAGATGCCCAGTAAGGATAAAGATATAGCAGAAACTCTCATAAATAAACATAACCATTTAAGGAAATGTATAACTAAAACAAAATCCTTTTAAACTTGAACTTTAGCATAGTATGGAAAAGATAAAATGAAATAATTCAATTTACTTATTCACATGGTTATTCTACTAGTCGAATAATCACATGTAATATCAATAACCACTTTCATAATGATGGAATGCATAATGCCAGACTATCATAACCACGTAGCCAAGGCCTCGTGCCAAGAATAAAAATAATATTTGTCAAGGACTCATGCCAAGACACTAGTTGGTTTCATGAGACATACTGACGCATCGAGGAGCTATAGCGGGCTCCACCCGTCACTTACTAAGTCCAATGCATTTCCCACATGAAAAGGTTTATACATAACATAAACATTCGTATTAAAACTAGCAAACAAAATGTCAATAATTTCTCCATAAACCAAGAATGGTATAAAAATAACACATCCAAAGTAAAACATATCACAAAACCTTCAATACAATACAAAAGTTTTGTAGCATAATAAATCGACTTCAAATAAGCTTAAAATCCATCAAAGGATGTTGACATAGATGAAATCAAAACTATTTGAGAGAAATGTCACTTTTGTTGAAATTATTTAAAAGTCACATAATTATAAAATAAAACATTTACTTTGAAAATATTCTTATAAGTATTTAAGGGAAGATTTTAAGATTTTAAAATGGTGCAAAATAGCTGCACCCATCGTATAAGTTAAAAAAATACATTCTTACCTTAATTTGTCGAAAAGGATAAAAAGGTCCTTGTTTGGAAAATGACATAAATATTCCTTTATAAACTTCTTATAAAAAGTCAAACAAGGGTATAAATGACTTTAACCCATATTCTGTAAAATAGTAAGAATGTTTTGAAATACATTTTTAAGAAACATGGATGTGGATGATAAAGAGGTCTCAGTAGATAATTACGTATAAACAATCTCGGATAATGAAGAGATTGTGAAATAAACCCTTACCGTGTACTTTTCTTTGGTTGAGGGTAGGTTAACCTCTTAAATAATGGTGAAATAATTTTTATTAAATTAGACAAGAATCATATACATTAATATGATATCATATATGATCTTTTAACATTACTTTCTTGATAATATCTTAGTATTATCATCGTTTCAGGTGTTAACTTACTCATTTTCTTTTATATGTTTTGTTACATAAGCCGTGTTTTCGTATGGATAGGTTATATCTTATTCATATCTAGAATGATATCAAGTCGTTATACATTATTTTTAATCATCAAATGATAATTATACTTGCATGGATATGATGGGGAATGAATCTCATCACATTCGTGGAGACGGTAATCCGTACGTACGCACTAGCGATAATATCAGTATTTTGATATTAAAATAATATATAATTGGATGGTATTTCATATATAAAGAATCCTTATAATTTTATATTTATTATTTATATCAATTACACATCATTTACATAACCATCCAAATAAAAATGTTTTGAATAACAATTACACCATGACGTGGAGACGGTAAGCCGTACGTACGCATGTATGGTGACATGTCATTCAGGGGATGGATAGAATACTGAATACGGTTGTACCATATTTATAATAAAATCACAATATATATTAGATACTGGAGTTATTATTTTAGAATTTAAATAATAATGAAATAAGAAGTTGAAGAAGAAAGGAACTTGAAAAAGGGTGGTGAAAACATTACCTCTTCTTCGGGTTCTTCCTTTTGATTTGATCAAAATGGATCCTTAGGTTGGATTTGTGATCCAAATAAGGCCTATAGGTTGATGTTATGGAATTTGAGAGAATATTTGGGTAGGTTTTGGCCGAAAAAAAAGGCTTTGAATGTTTTAAGAATTGGTTAGAAGTGGTGTCCATTTATAAGGGGGGGGAGGGGCTCTTTAGGAAACACTTACAGTATTATTTTATAATAAATTTATATTCGGTTTCTAATGGCTCCAATGTAAATTATTAAAAGTATAAGGTGGGTATGGGTCTAAAGTATTTGAACCAATAGATTTTAGATAGGTTTGGGTCATTTTATTAACCTTATCTTTTAGTTTTAACTCTTAGTTAATTAGTTTGACACTTACCATGTCACTTTTTATTTTTATATTATATAGTTAATAAACATAATATATACATCCAAGAGACCCCCAATTTGTCCATTAATAATACACCTACCATTATATAAGTCCTTTGGTAGAACCATAGAATTTTAGTAATATAATATCAATTAATAATATAATATTTGTTTTAAAAACTCATTTATGTCAATTTTGACACTATTCAATAATTGATTTTTTAAAAGTCATAAAAACATTATTAATTCAAATAAAATTCATTTAAGAAATAATAACATGTAATATTAACCAATACAATTCGTTCATGTCATCAAAACATTCAAATTATATTTAATTTTACTTTTCTAATACCTATTATTTGATTCATCCATTAATAAGGAAAACACTGCATCATTATTGTGTCATAAATAAATATAATTATTAAATGTCTAAAAATTATAAATAAAATACCATTATGTAGAAAATATTTTAATATTTATAATTTATATTTATAGTTGAAAATTAACATATATAACCCTATGTAAAAATTGTTTTGTTAAAAGATATATGCTTATGTCATTTTTGTATTTTCTTTAACTTAATTAATATAAAGTGTCCTTACAACCTACAAGTGGCTCCATGGGGTCCAAAAATCGACCCAAATATTTCCATGGTCGGACATGTATCAACCAATAAGGTTAGGACTTGTTTTAGGGTAATTTATTATTATAATAATATTATTTATTACCCTTATTTACCGGGTTTACCTTTTAACCATGGTAAATAAAATATTTACTGAAGTAATTATTCCAAATGTATAAAAATAAAATTTACCTATTTACACAATTTGGAAATCCGGATTCCAAATATGGAATCCATTTTTCCAAATTCAAAACACAGAAGTGGCAGAATTTAATTTAAAATTAATTCCCGTTGTCAAAACAAAAAGCGTGTTTTTACGAAATAATAACTATCAAAAGATTGACACTTGTTGATGTACAGTTTAATTGTGAAATTATCTCCAATGAAAAACATTGTATTAAATGGTAATAATATATTATAAATATACTTTAAAACCACTCATATTCATAATTTATCACTATTAATTATTTTGATTAAAAAATTTGTTTTTAAATTAAAATTTAGTAATTTTAACTATTCATCAAAATATAAAAGTTATCCGAAAAGTACCAAAATTTCATCCTAGGCTAATTTAAATATTATGAATCAAAGAATTAAGTCTATTTTGAGAGATAAAATTTATGAAATTTCAAAATTTGGGTATTAAAATTCATAACGGCTACATTGATTGGTTGTAGTGCGTGTTAGAACTCGAAGTTGCCTACAACACACGCTACTGTATTATTCAGAGAGAAGAATATTGTGGATGCTTGGGGTGTTACAATTATAACCTGGTAGAAAAGTAAGTACGATCTAGATTGGTGGTGACCTAGATAACACACATTGACTTTATGCGTAAGGAGACGTGGTGGCCTAGTTTGTACCTGATTTCCAAAATGCTTATATTTCAGGTATATTTTATTTCATTAATACACATATATAATTTAATATCCTATGGAAATTTTGTGAGACCCTACTAATATGTATTTCTCAAACCCTGCATGTGCGTATCATTTCACGTCTAGACCTTATGTCTACTTTCAGGTTTACTATAGGATGTGGAGTGGTTCAAGATGGTGCATCTCAATGGGTATATCGATACAGGTTGTGTGAGGCCCTAGGATGGTAGTAGGGTTAGTGATTTTTATTTTTATTTTTAATTTATTTTGTATTTAGAATCGGTCTGTTGGGTAATTAGTGTATGTATATGTGCATTCTTCTACATGAGACATTTATCATAGCATTTTGTTTATTTTTATTATGAATACTCTAATTATGTGATGGATTTTTTTTTCACTAATTATGTAACTATGATTTGAAGTAATTTTCTCCATGTGATGTATATTAATCCCTTTTTTCTAGTCAGAAGCTTATAAAATATGTGGAGGAGTGTTTGAAACCATGGGGCACCCCTGGTCTATGCTCTAATGAGTGGCTCAGGGAGAGGCATTAAAAATGAAGTATAGGGAGATGGGATTATAAAAATCCATGGTCTTATTGTAAAACCACGAAATGGTCTAAAGGATTGCCTAAAAATTATAGAATAACTAGTTTCTAGAATGGAATTGGCATACTATGAAATCTTACCCAAATAGTTGTGGATAGGGAGTTATGACTCATTTGAATTTAATATATCCATCTAAAGGGAAATAAGTGACTACTTTCAACATACTGAAGGGATTTTGACAAGAAAGGGGAGAAGTATTATAAAATCTAAAAATTTATTAGGGTGTGAAAATAATAGTGAAACTCAGTGGTTTCATGCTCCTTCAATCCATAATTGGTGTTGAAAAAAAATCAATAACATCTATCGAAGGCCAACATTAACTAAATTTGGACACCAAATAAGGATTATGGATCTCTAATGATTCAGTGAACTTGAATGGTGAAAGTAGAAAGAATGGAATCATGCTAATAATTTTAGGTACCTTAGTAAAAATCGAGATGTTGTGGAATTTCAAAAGTGAAGATGGATCCATAAAAGGAATGAACAACCTTGGGAGAGATTATGGGGAACATACAGTGAGTCCCCTCTTCCCTGATGAGTATATAGTGACACTAATAATACATATATGAATAATAAATAATTTTAGATAAATATTCATTATAAAACATTACGATCCATGCAATAAATAGAAGGTTTTAGTGTCTTTGGAAACATGGATACATAAACAAACATGATATAAAAGATCTGTATGTTCTCAAACTTAGTTCTTCACAGCTATCACCCTTCTTAGACATATCATACTTAAAACCATTCTTCATATCCTGGGGAAAGGAAAATATAAAAAAGTGTGATCTTAGATACTCAGTAAGGGTAAAAAAGGGGGTTATCTATCAAGGGTCACATGTAAGCATAACATGATCATAATGGTATGATAACATGAGGTTAACATTTGAAATTAATCACAGTAATTCATATTATCATGTGGAATTGAATAATTCTTGGTTATTTGTAATACATGAATCAAAAAATAATTAAATAATCTGTTCCATGAGATTATAACATTAGAATAAGTTCATTTCATAAAACAGTCTCATAAACTGTAGAATGATAATAATCATAGAAATATTTTGTCATGGAAATACACTAAGACATTAATCACCTATTAGTCTTGAGATAACCATTATTATACCATCTTCGGTATTGGGATAACCTCCAATGTACCCACTTTTAGGCTTGGAATAACCTACCATATACCCTATTTTAGACTTGAGATAACCTATCATGTTACATTTGATATCATAAACCATTAATATTTACCCAATTAATCTGAGGGCTAAAATGGACCCACCCATCACATAATCACAATACAATAATATGTATTCTAAAATATCAGGAAAACATTTATCATTGAATCATAACTTACCCCATAGAAAATAAAATGGGTTTCATCAATATTTAATCTCTTACTTACAAACGATATAGAAAAATAATTAAGATGGTATCATTGGATCATATCCATTTTGATGTATTGGTAACATCAATATATTTTTTCATAGATTAAAATACCTTTAATGATTAATTGAATATTTTATTGAGGAAAATACACTTTTATTCTTTAAATCAAATATTTAAAATATAAAAAATTATAATATATTAAGTAATAAAATGTAAAAGAACCACGATAACATCTCAAGGGATCTTTAAATAAAAGTTAATTCATGATAGTGGGAAAATTCATTCATGGGGTGTGTGTTAAAATAAATATTCCTTTCACATTTTTAGTAAAAAATCAAAAAGTAACTCATTCTTAAAATGATAAGAATATTCCTTTTAAAATTTATTATATAAAGTAAAAAATGGGTAAAAAAAATATTTATAAAATCATTGGGGGATTGTGAAAATATTCTTGAAAACATTTAATATAAAATATGGATATATAAGGAAAATATTTCTTAATGAAGAGAGAAATAAATTTGATTATCCATAAAAACATTATTTTAGTATATTTATTGATTAATGATTCAAAATTGAAAATAACACATGTAATATTGATAAATAAATATTGGAGGAAGAATAAATAATATTTGGTATAGATATATCATATAATTTAATCATTATAAATTTAATCGTAAATAATCCCGATAAAAAGTGATATTGTAATGTAAAATCCTTACTACTCTGGTAACTTTTAAATCATAACTCCCATGGAAGAGAAAATATAAAATTAAACATTAAATACAATTAATATAAATATATTAATTATATAACATATAAAAGGTTATGTAGATAAACCTCAAAAAAGAAGATATATGTATAACATAACATATGTCCCAAAGAAGACAATTTGAGATGATAAGCCCTAACACCTTAGAAACATTTGTATAAAAACCCCTTGAAGTGAATAATTTTATTTTTAAATTTAAATACCAAGAATTAAGAAGTATACATGATATAACATTTCAATTTATCATTATATATACCTCATAAACATAAATAGGTTAATAACATCAAACATGTATCAATAAAACAATTTTAAGACGCGTAACCATTACCTTGTGTCTAACTTAATAGTAATTACTCAATGATCTGGTATAATAAATTCATATTTATTATAATTGAATAAATAACCATATACATACTTATAATATCATATAATATCATCTTATAACATTTCAACACCTATTTATCAACAATTCTCTATTAGAGTCATTATTTAGGCTATTAATAGCTTCGTTTCTTATGTATGTTTTTTTTACAGGCTTCATTCCTTGTAATTTGATCATGGATTAATCATCTATATAATTTTAATCATTTAATAAGTTTAATATTTAATCATTAAATTCACTTTTATAACTATTCCTATACTTTTTTATTAAAAATGAATTACGTCACTTCGTGGAGATGGTAATCCATACATACACACGAGTGACGTTTCCACTTTTTGATTGATGAAATGAAAGAAAGATAAATAATAATTAAACATTACCAAATCATTAATATATATATAATATCAGATTTATCCATTAGATATATCCTTATTATCATCCATGTATATAGGGAAAAAAAATACAGATCACATCGCTTTGTGGAGGTGATCGTCCACATGTACGTAAGAGCGCCATTATCATTTTCCAATGGATATGATGGTAAGAAGGTAGAAAATATATTATATATAGAATAATATTTATGTCATAAATATATTATATAAACATTAATTCCAACATAATAACCAACCATGAAATATTTTTATGTAAAATTAAGTATATCAGTACGTGGAGGCGGTAGTCTACACATATGCACGAGTGATACCTTTATTTCTGATTTGACGGGAAAGAGGTGGAAATGGTTATTAAATAGTCATAATAACATCTCAGTATATGTATGATACTATATTAATCATTTTATTATTTATAAAATAGGTTTTTAGGATTTTTAAAATGAAATAAAATTTAAAGTTCTCAGTTAAGATTTATACCTCTTCTTTGAGAGACCTCCTTTAGCATACACCTTAAGCCTTGAAATATTGGTCTTAGAAGAAGACCAAAAATTAGAGAATTAATGGAAGAAATATAGTAAGGTTTTTTAGTAGGTATTTTTATATATATAATCCTAAATTTTTTTAAATCCGGATAAGAGTTTCCCTTTAATATGTCAGGGGAGGAAAATACATGAAATTACATAAAAGATTTCAATAATAAAGGTCACGTTCATGAGAAAGTGGAAAATCCATTTATTTGAATATACAATTAAATGAAGTTGAAATATATTCAACCAATAATAATTATACATTTTTATACGGCATTATTATCCTTATTTCTTAGTTTAAACCCCCCTGATGAACTTGTTTTATCTTTAACCATGGTAACAAAATTTTAATACTTTTACTATTCATTATGAGAAAAAATAAATTTAACCATATTAAATTATATTAATTATGATTATTAAAAATATTTAATCCTTTTTAATGTATTCAATTTCTATAATTGGAATAATTTAAATTTAAATAAGCATGAAAAATGCAATGAAAATCCATTTTAAGAAAAATGCATTTTTAATAATAAAACTGAATTTACTTACATTACTTGCCTTGTAAAAACCAAAAAATTAATGTTAATATATTTTATTTAATATATAATATATTAATTTAATCAAAATATATTTATTTTATTTTATTAAGATAAAAATACATTGCGTGCATAAAAATAGTTTTTAGAAAAATGTGTTTTTAAGCCAAAAAATGAATTTATACCAAAATCAAGTATAATTATAATTAATATGTAAAAACATTTATTATTTATAATTAAATTATACTTATGTTACATTAATATAACATTTAAAACATAATATTAATTTTAAATTACTTTATTTAATGAAAATAGAATATAGTTTTACATAAACCAGCATTTTTCACTATTCATTGATAATTAAATCTTTTTAAAGAAATCATAAAAATTAATCCCAACCAGATATTAAAATTCTGATTTTAAAAACCTATATTTATTCTATAAAATTAAATTTCTAAAAATGCTAGAAATTAAATATAATTTCCACACATAAAATGTAATACAACCATTTTTGAAGAAAACATATTTCTGAGGCGTAAAATAACTTTACTAAAAATTAAATACTTATTTTTTTCATTAATAAATAAATTTTAATTATTTAAAACCTATATAAATATCCTTCTTAATGTTTTTATTACAATTCATACATAAAAATTTAATGACTAGGTTATAACAGTCACATTTAAATAATATTATTTTTACTGTATATCGTAGTTCACTTAAAGCACGGTGTGACGTGTTAGGAATTCTGTCAATCATAGTATTATTTTAAACTAAATTTTCTAAGTATTATGGATTAGATGGGTTGCAAGGGTTTTAAATTTCCTCTAAAATATCTCAAACACTTAGTATGTACAAAACTCACCAACATATCATTAAGTGTAAAATCATAAGTATATTAGAAAACACGATTAAGGGAGAAATATCTTATTAAAAAGTACATAGGATAATAATTGTTTTCCATAAGTCATTATTGAATGACATGTAATCTCAAATAAACTAATATATACCATGGGATTGGATTTTTATATAATATAAATTATCTATGGAGCATATTTATAAGAATATTTCATTAACATGTGTTATATCATGCAGACATAGAATAACAAGGAACTATGGCACAAACACAATTATAGGGAAACATTTCATTCATGATTCATTCACTCACGCCCATTCTTGAAAAAAAACATTTCCATGAATACATTTATAATGATATATAAATCCATAAACAATCCATTATAGGTTTAAATAGGACCACACACATCAATCATCAGAACATATGTGTTCTACTTGAAATAAATCATTCATCACATCACAAAGATCCCATAGAAAGAAAATTTGTTTTGTAACATTTCAAAATAGTATCACATAAAATGACTTCAAGAATTATAATGGATGATTCCAAAAATTAAATCTCCCAAAATTTTTATTTCATAAATTCATTTAGAGGGTGATTCATTAAAAATAAAATTCTTAAGAGATAATTTCATTAGAGATAAAGTGGAAAATCGAAGAAAACTATGAAAGAGTCTTTAGAAACAATTTCAAAACCTTATCTTAAAAATAAGAGGTCATGATCCACTTTAAAAAATATTATAATTTTTTATAAGTTTTATTGAATAATTTTCAAACATTATTTTTCAATAAGTGTCAATAAATCATCATTGAAAGATACATAGAGGCCTTCCTAAAAAAATTTGAGTGGAAGATAAAATGTAATACCGAGAAAGGAAAACCTTCTCAATAATTTTAAATATACCTTTATTGAAACCCAGATCGTAAACATAGTAATAAATATTTAATTTTGAGAAATTAACGATAAATTTAATGATCACCAGTAACAGAACATATTTTTATTTCAAACTAATAATAGAGAACATTGGCGGGAAGAGTAAATATAGACACTGAAAAAAGAGCTTATATAGAAAGGATGGGATTATTCTTAAAATAAAAAAAAATTAAAATAAATCAATCGATCACTGTAATTCCCCAAAAAAATATCATCATATAACTAAAAAAATATTATAAAAATAGATTCATGAAGGCATAATTATGACTCAAGAACATAAATTAAGTCAAGAAAAATCCATTTCCTATTACTCCCAACATCCATGAAAGTTATTTAAAATATCGTGTAATAAAAATAACAATTTTAATATCCTATTTAATAACTTTATTAATATATATTAACCAGTATAATCTTTATTTATAATCATTTGTTAGTTAGTTACAGTTTATGTTCGTCATCAAATGTTAACTATTTTTAATGTTTCACATATGGTTTAAATGTTTTATGTCAATCCTGAGTATTATTACCTAGTTCATCATTTCTATATTATTTAACTTATAGTAATATGTGTTACATATTTATTTATTAAGACCTATGTTCATCCAATTATATTTTTAGTTATGTTTTTTTTATGAAATCAAAGATCAGCTAGTTTCAATAATTTCTTTAACAAACCAAAGGTGATATCTTAATTTTTGATTTAAATATTAAACATAACTTGGAAAAATAAAAAACGTAAAACTACTTATTATTTATTATTATGTTTATTAATTAATTATATTAATATAACATACATGTAGTTTGGTGATGAAAAATGAACTATGCTGCTTCAAGGAGGTGGTAGTCTGTTGGTACACATAGACAATGTTTTCGTTTTTCTTATAAGTATAGTAATGTATGAAATTTTTTATCATTTAAGAATATTAAAAAAAATTAAATAACAAATTTTTTCATTAAATACACTTTTATAACATTTCATATATGGTTATTATGAAAAAAAAATTATGTCACTTCATGGAAGTGGAATTCTACACGTACGCATGAATGAAGTTCTCATTTTTCTAAGGAAGGTGAAATGGTAGATAATGATTATAACATTTACATAATAAAAATTCAAAATATTTATAATTCAGATTTAATTATATTATAATGGAAAAAAATATTTTAATGGATTTATAGAGAATAAAATGGTTAATAAGATAATAGTACTCACATTGAGAGTTTGAACCACCACTAGGAGAACCACTTTGAAACGAAGGATTTATGGGGTTTCCATTGATCAAGGTGCACCGAAATTGGGTTATGGGTATTGTGAAATTAAAAAATTTAGAGGTTAAAAATGAGATCTAATTTTTGTGTGTCCAAGAATTGATGGTTGAAGACCCCTTTAATAAGTAAATGGAATCACATTTTTTAAAATATAACCTCATAATATAAAAGAAACACATTTTTTACCTGGAAAATATATTCAAAAGTGGATAGTAATGGAAGTGAGATAATTGTTTCTTGATACACACCTTATGAACTGATTTTTTATAAATTTTTAACAAAAAATTATCTCTTTTACACTTGGTTGATAACTTTTTACCATATTTTATCATTACCATGGTAACTTAATTTTTACCCTCGGTAAAAAATATTTATTAATAAAAATTAAAAGGCCCTTATTCAATATTTTTTAGATTTTGATTTCAAAATTTTAAATTATTTTACCATATAAATTTTTTTACTATAGGAAAATAAATTTTAATATTAATGAAAATTACACGTAAAACCCATTTTAATAAAAGGTGTATTTTCAAGCATAAAAATAATTTCTACAATTAAATTAGATATTTAGATGATTTAAATGACATTAATTACATTATTAATACATAAATAAAAGTTATGTTTCTTTTAATGCAATCTAAAATCGAATTCCACCTTTATAAAAATTCATTAAATAGAAATGGACCAATATAATTATTATTAAAATAAATATTACATAAGTTTCAAAAAGTAAAACATGGGTTTTATAAATTCAAAATAGTAATTTTTTAATCATTTTACTCAATAAATAAAATTTTGGTCATGAAAAATGTTTTATAAATGTTAAATTTATACATAGTTTATATTAATAAAAGCTACAGTATTTGTAAAAAAATATATTTTTTACTAGTCGAAAAAAAGTTAATATTTTTATAAAAAACCTAAAAAAATTTATTATAAGATAATATTGACAAAATAAATCCAAAAATGAAGTTCATTTTTTCAAATTAGAATTATAAATTTTTGGAATTTAAATTTTAAATGAAAATAAAGTATATAATGAAAAAAAAAATTCTATTAAAAATAACTTTTAAAATATTAACTATTTTTATTCTTATTTCCTTATAATTAAATTAGTGTTAATATAGTATTAATATATTTATTTTCTTTAAATAATTTGAATAAAGTTCCAATTTTATAAAATAAATAAATTTTAAAAAAAATGTGATTTTATTAGTTATTTATCTTCACTAATTGAATTTTATCTATATCTCTATATTAACGATGATATTTAATTTTATTTCTGCATATATTTCATAATGTAGTTGACTATATTTATACCTTCCAATTAATAAATTAATTTCAGGTAGTTATCTTTATATTAGTAAATTTTTTGTAGTTTATCTTTGGTTTAGTGGTCCTTGTGAAACAAGCTTTTTAACAAAATGTTTATTTTATGGAGGGATATTCAGTAAATTTAAGTGTTGATACAAATAGAGATATTTTTTAATAAAAGGAACTATAATTTCACTAAAGAACCAAACTCATCCTTCACAAATAATAACATCGAATATAATTATTAAGATTGGTTATGTGAAGATCTATTGGTGGAAATAGAGGAGAATGAGAAAGATCCATTGACAAAGCCATTAATACAACATAAACACGAGGCTCATGAAATGTTTTTGGGTACCAGATACATGATCTCAAGGATTTAGAGACTTTTGTTAATGTGAACGCATCATGTCTTTATAATAAAGGAAATGTCCATTTATTATTCAATCGTGTTTTTGTCTATATTATATGAATAGTGGAAAGACAAAATCCTCTCAATGTATACTTTTTAGTTTTCTCTAATTTATGACCATCATATATTATAGTGGGTTATATTGGGTTTTTATGCTAAGGATTCGTAGAATATTGTATATGATACAAAGTAAACTCAAGAGATAACAATTAGAGACTTATTATCTAGACTGTCCCATAGATGTATATAAAATAGAATATCCAGTAGTCATTGATATACTTTGGAGTGTTTATTTTATATGAATCTATATTACCTAAGGATGAAATAACACTAATAATGTAAACATTTATATATTTATAAATTTATAACACCAGCCTTGAGTTTGATCTAATAAATGGAGCGGTTAGGTGTGTTGTTGATCATATTATCAATTAAGATTAATCAAGTCAATATTTTTCCTATCCTTTGAAAAATATGACATATAAGACCTCAATTGAGTTATAATTATAAATTTCATGATCATTATTAGTTTAGTGAAATTTAATGGATGTGATTATTTTTTGATAAATGAAATGTTAAATATTCATTCAACCTATATATTCTATTTTATAGTATCGTGAATGAATGGTATTTCCTATACTAGATTGAATATATCCAAAAATTATGATCACTTGATGATTTTGATAGAGGGATTACAGAACCATTTATATAAAGATATGTGTGTGTTTGATTAATTTTATTGTAGAACCCTTTATATATTGAGTATCATTGAATTTTTTATATAGGTTCTAATTTTCTTTTAATTATGGATTGGAGAATCCATAACTAATATCAAGTATACAAATACATGTAGGATCACATCATAAGATCAATAATTACGATTATTGTTTTTAGAAAGTGTTTGTGCAGTATTTATTGGAATTTAAATGATAATCTAGTCTAAAGGTGTACGGATGGATTAAAATAACATTTTTCTGTTTTTAATAATGTCTATGAGGAATTAGTATATTTTAGTGATTGTGGAAGATATGAGGTTAAATTTAAAAAGGCTTAGTGAGGGTCATAATGTCATGGTTTTCATTTTCTCATTTTTTTGGAAGCTATGTCAAGGTATGTGTGATAAATGACATGGAATATCATTTGGTTGACTTTATTAAGTTGATTATCATGTTTAATCTTGACTATATAAAATCTTATACTATTTTTGGTGATTAAGTGAAAATTTAAAATATATTTAGAAATTCACATAATTAATAAGGTTAATATTGTAATAGTAAAAAAATTGAATGCCCAATATTATCTATTTGATAATATATATAAGATTATAATAATACATATGCGGGTATTTAATAAAATTATTCTATTTATGGGATTTTATAGATATAATTTGACTATAATTGTGATTATTCATCAATATTAGTCTCTCAATAATTCCTCCTCTTTATTCACTTTAATGGATGAGGTTCTAGGACACCATTGAAGGAGAATGAATCTTATAGAAGTGTTCAGTGATTCATGTATCTAGTGGATACCTTTATATGAACAAAACTATTGGTTTTTGTTGATATAACTTGATCTAGAATGGTTGAATTGATATCTAAACATTGATAATGAGGTTTAATTTTTATTACTTTATGTATTTGATTTTCTTTGTTACTCTATAAATAGGTATTTTATGTGTGTGTTATGCTTTCTTCAACCGTTTTTGGGTATAGAGATACCCAAAAAAACCATCATGGGTCACTTATTTATAATACTAACAAGTAGAATCATATTGGGACTTCTCACATCACTCTTATTTCTAGATATTATAAAAAATTACTGTTACTTTTGTTGAGTCGCCTAATGATAGTGAATCTTTACCTATGGATCAAGTTATGTGATGCAATGAGGATGATGTTTATATTATAGAATCTATATAAATTGTACCCTTTTCTATTGTACATTTAATTAAATTACCCATTCCAAAGTTTATATATTTTAAAAACCCATTCTATGATGTAATCTAATGAATTAACTAAAGATTTATAGCTAGAGACTATTATGGTGGAAGAAAATTATGAATAAGAAGTTGTTGGATATGTTTTTGAATTACCTAGTCTGATTGGTATTAAATTAATGTTTGATCCTAGAGATGAATAATTTATCATATAAGGGAAGATTATTTCATATTCTAAAAATCCAAGCCATGAAAGATTTATTCAAGCACCACATAAAAGATCTATTATTGAGATAATATCCACTGCAATGTCTATATTTATTAGATAATATGTTAGTAAAGTATCACTAAATTAATCAATATTCATCTATATGATTTTGTAGTTAGTCAAAAAATAATAACGAGAGGGAAGAATAAAATTAGTTACCTATCCTATATAATTGGAGATACATCCAATATTTTTTAAAAGTAAAATATTTTATTTATAGGAATAGTTTACATGGGAGGAAATTAGAGTAGGTTATTGTTAGATTATATGATTTATCTCCATATACCTTTTTAATGGTCAGTTTACTTGAATATATGAGATTATGTTGACATATATAAGATTAGTTCAGCTTTTAGAGATCCCACTAATTCTCAATTATAAAAAAATCATGTGCCTCCTAAATTTTTTATATTGAACCATCCATAGGTGATATACATAATAAAGTCAAAAAGAATTTATCACCATTTAGAGAAACCTTGGTTGTAGCAGTAACAACAGATTTTTCCCTTGTTACTCAATTCGATTAGGAAATAAGCCTAAAAATGAGACAAGTGGTCATTTCATATATGTGGGATAACAAGTTTACATAATTTATTGAATAAACACATTGGTCAAATAAAATCCATAAATACCTTTTTTTTTACTTATGTGAAACATAAGATTATTGATTCTATAATAATAGTGATAATTTATAGGAAAATATGAATACAACTTATGGAAATTTTAATTCCAAGTCCAAAATAAAAATATATATTTTAACATTCTACCACTTAACATTGAAATATATATTTCTAAAACTTTATTTAATCTAAATATATAATAGATAATCTAAAACCTTGAAAAATTCATTTCCCTGAGGAATAATATGGAGAATACCGTCACTATTAGTTCTAAGATACATTGGTGATTCAACATAGTTTAACTATATTATTATATGAGGTTAATGGATTTCAAGGGACATTATTAAAAACCACCTACCACTTTATAACCAATTATTTTTTATATACTGAGATATACCATTTCTTATTCTCCTACTTTAGATATTATGACACATACTCTTTTAGATACTATTTCTCATACCACTTCATATGTTGACTTACAACATAAAGTAAAGGGAAACATCTTACTGATGGTCCTTGTTCACTATTTTGACTAGAATTTAACAATTTAAAAGTATTTGTTTATCATTATTTTATTTTTATTTTTATATTTATTTTTTTACATAAGTAGTGAACAAGCTTTTAGATAATGAAATTATAATTATTTTTCATTTTTGATATTTTTTTAAAATATAATTTTTAAATTTCACATTCGAGAAATTTATTTTATAATATTTATGATACATTATAAAATAATAGTAGTTATTCTAAATTAACATGTCAATTATATTGTTTTGTTTATAATATATCAAATTTTTATGTCTTACCTTAAATATCTTGTTTATTTTAAAAAATGGTGGTGAAAATTAATAGAACTAGTAAAGTGATATCAATTTTTATATTATAGTATTATAATTTCATGATTTATTTAGATTCATATTTTTTTAATTAAATACCATTTTTTTTATTATCTAAAAGTAATAGTGTATCCGGTTAAGATAGAATTTGATTTCTTTAATATTCAAAAATATTGTTCATTGTGTTTATAATGTATTTAATTAATCAATAGTATTGTTTGTAAATATACTAAAAGGATTTGGGATTCTTCTATACTTTTGAAACCATTTAGTGTCATACAGGGGATGGATTCTTGTATAGAACAAAATTATTAACCATGATTTTATTTTCCATATTCTCATATGTGCATAGTCAACTTTGTAGTATAATACAGTAAATTATGCATATCATTTATCCATATTATATAGACATTCAATGTCAAATGTAATAAATTATAGTGTAAACCGTGTAATTCGAAGAATTATACCATAAATATGGATTTAAAATTTATAGATGGCCATATGTATGTTAGATTGACCATGCAGAACAAGAATACCATCTTTGAAAAGAAACTGTCATTGGTATAGTCGGTCGTGGATAGTCCAGATCGACTGTGTACTATATGCAATGTTACGTTTTGTTTAAATTAAACTATTATGGATATTATAATATATAAATATTAAAACCCATGTATGTGACCATTTAAAATTATTTCAATTGTATATGGGGTTACATTATATAAAAAAATTAATTTTTTATTGTTTTACAGTCTTTAAAAGGTCACTAGAACCGAATTTATGATCCTTACCAACTATATTCATAGATATTGGATATGTAATTTTATTCTATATATTCCTATCAATTCAATGATTAAATATTCATTATTAATTTTTCAAAATAAAATTTTATAGAGTTTAAATGTATAAAAAATGAAGAAAACTCAAATTTAATGGGTTAAATTTTTAATACGTGTAGAATACTTATTGAAAATTAATTTTGAACATAATTTTATACGTGAAAAACTTAAATCATAGTTTATAGTTTATATACATGTGTGTTCAACACTAAATGAAAAATTATCATTGTGATATGAGTTGTTATGATTAATATGGAAGAGGATTGATAATGTGTTTTCAACTATTTCATGAAGAAAATATGGTAAAACAATGTATTTTTATATTCATGTGACAACCTCTAGGTCACTTGAATAAATTATTTTTAGTTTTATTTATTTATTAGTTTATTCATGGAGTTCATGAGGGTTGGGATCATTAATTTCATGTTTTAAATGAAATTATCCTAGCACTTGACTAGTGGATGTTTAATAGTAATTGTTGATATAACTATTTGAGACATGTTTTGGGGGATAGTGTAGCTTCACACGGTCTCTTTTTTGTTTGTTAAACCATTTGGGGGTTTCCAGAAAATACTCATCCATGTTTTTGGTAGAAAATGGATTCCATGCATTAGGTGCATGATTTTTATAACTCTATGGATAAACCATTTGTTCTTCCACAAATATTAAAATTTTGGTATTTTAATGAGTTTCACATATCATATTGTTTTCCAAATAATCCTCTTTCTCTCTATACACATGTAAACCCTCCCTCATTGGCATGTATCTTAATCCCCCTTGGATTTTTGGTTGATATTCATTGTTCTTTAGCGATTTACTTCATGCTAATCTTGGTTTCACTTTATCTCGTTCTGATCCACACATATAATTCCATTTTTCTTCCATTTTCATAGGTTTGTGAGACCATATCATGCTCTATGGTAAAATATAGGGTTGTTTTTGGGAGATTTTATTTGTTTCTCTTTATTTTAGGCTCGTGAGGACTCCTCCTACTCGATTCATATGGTTCTCATCAAAGGAGATTAGTTTTAAATTATTTTTGAGGTAGTTGTCTCTATTTTAGTATTATTTTAAATATATTATCTTTTAATATTTATTTTATTTTTGATATAAAACTACCTTTAAATTTTTTTGATAATTTTTTATGTGATTTATGAAATGTAAGGAAAATTTGATGGTTTAAAGTGGATTATCAAAAGTAATTGGTGTTTGTGCGTGAAATGTGTTTAATAAATTTACTCAAGGATAATTTATTGTTTAAAATGGATTTAAAAGAAAAGTTTTTGAAAAGGTTTTACTTTATTATTGGTGTTTTATTATTATGGGAATATGTGGTTTATGAAATTTTCACTTTTTACGGCATTATGTGTTTACAGACATGTGGAACATGGTAGAACGTGGGTGTGTGAGTGGACTAAAAAATTAAAGACTAATATTATGTCATAGACCAGGTATGGTGTATAAATAAGTGGAATAAGGGATCCCATGGATTTTGTTTCTCAATATCACTGACATCCCCCATGATAATTATGTTTCCCATGTGGAATGAGAGTGCCCATGTATAAATTTAGGGATTATGGATGGCTGAGGGAGGTTCAATATTGTTGTAATTTATTACCTAGATAGATAATTATATTATATACTAAATCATATATGATTTCATTATTTTGATACCATGGGTATTATTTCTTTTTTCATGTTAATTTGTATTCCCTAATATTTAAGTTGAAAACCCTTTGATGATTATTTTTCAATGTTATGTTAATGTCTTATTTATTCCATATTTTGTTGAGTTGGACTTTTTTATTCCATATGGTTTCACCTCTTAATTATTGATTCTTTATTTTTCATATTTTGGAAATATAAATGTTTTTTAGAAATCCAAAATAATTTATAAAAAAATAAACGTGAAATTGTTTTGAAAGTTGTTTTCAGACAGGTTTTATTGGTTTTCACATAGAAGTTAATTATTTAAATTCATGTTGGTATCCTACTAGGATTTTTCATCACACCTTATATATTACTTTTTATGTATAAAGACCTTGTTTTCTAGGGAACTTGTACGGTTATGCACAACATGTCATTCGATGTCTCTTCTTGATTACAATTGCATGTGGTTTTTTTGGGATGGTGGATAAAATGTTCTCACAAAGTATTGATCAAGTGGAGAATTTGGGATTTTGTTTATTTGGGATATTATCTATTTCCCTTTGGTATTGATCAATATTTTTTTATTTTTTCTATTTCTAGTTAAGGATCTCAAATTCATGTTTTTTATAAAGTGTGAAGTGTTGAGGATTATGATATCTTCCTATGGTCATTGTTTCTTATACAATTTTTGGATGTTTATATTTGTTAATGTTATTAATTTTTTGGCATGGATGTCTAATACATAGATGGGTTACACCATTTTTTTAGCGTCAAACCTCTCCCAAATGGTAATGTATGATGCTCAAGAGCTTCTCCCCAGCCCATGGTGATCTAGGACCTGCATCATACCTTATAGAGAGTTGATTTAGGTTACATGTCACGCCACCCACGATCGATTAGTTGCAAAATAGTACATAACCTATCTTTTTATTTGTGGGTCAGTTTTATATAAAAACTAGGATTATTGAGAATTGGGAGGTATATGTGTAAGAATTCATAGATATCTCTCTATCATTCCAATCCTCAAGTTTCCATGGGAGGTTTCGAGTTATGTTTATAATCTGAACCCAATTTTTGGTTGTCTTAATCATATTTGATTTCTTTTATCATTTTTCAACCGTGATTGGTTTTAAGAAAGTTTGAGTTTCAAGGTGATTAAAGGAAGAAAATAAAAGGAACACGATTTAGGAAAACTATTAGTGACAACCATGTGGAGCCTATGACTAGGTCTACAATTCATCCAGTGCTATTTCATATGGTTGGTGGATGGGTTTCCAAACCGTGTGTCCAAATTTTCCATAGTGTAAAATTATATAAAATACAAAAAAACTCCCCGTATTTATTTTAAATTGTTTTTAGACTAATTATCGTTTTTTGAGGTTAGTTTTTATGGTTTATTGTGGTTTAATTATTTTTTTTAAAATTCAATTGTTTTTTTAATGTGTTTTTGTATTATTATTTTTTGTAGACAATTCTTCCCAGAAAGGCCTCTTCTAAGTGAAATGAGGGATTTACATAGTATTTCCATTAAGAAAACTGTCTAGTTGATCCTTATTATGTAAAATTAAGTATCTTAATCATTTAAATCTTGGGGAAAGATGGTGAATGAAGTTAAACATTAATGATGTATCATTCCCATGAGTTCACCAAGTAAAACACATTAGGATTCTATGGTGAAAAAGACACCCATGATCCTGATGAATGGATTGAAAGCCTCATGTATATGTTCTTATTATATGATCACTAAATTCTTAACTTAATCTTACATATCATAAGGACCATATAAAAAGTTGTGGGATTACATAGTGCATGGAAAGAGGTATGCGGATCTCTCCTAGACTACCTTCAAGAAAGTGTTTATTCAGTTGCTTTATCCTTAGACTATGAGAGTGATTAAGGGCTATGAGTTTGTGATTATAGAGTACATAGATCATTCATTGGAAGAAAATATTTCTTGGTTTTCCAAGTTAGCGCATTTGTCTCTTATGATCCTTGTAATGGACTTGTTGATGGAAATATGTTTTGAAATGGGATTGAAGGATAATATCATATCGATGTTTATTCTCCTTTTTCATACCAATTTATTCTAAGGTGGTGGATAAAACGGATATAGAAGAGGAAGATTTATATGGGTATACGGGTCTCAGTAAGGTTTCTTCTGTATGAACTAGTTCCTAGTTAATGTCCTTTTTCTAGAAGAGGAATTGAGGTTATCCTTGTCAGAGTAATGGTAGGGATGTTCACAGTTATCAGGTTTAGCATTAGAAACTTCTTAAGGTAATAATCTAATGAATTTTTAGTAGTGTGGTAATTCTTTATATACCAAACCCAATATCCTGGACTCTCTATGTACATTCCATCAGTGTGTTTATCTAAGACTTCTTTAGTGATCCCCCAAGAATCCCCCCACAAAGGATTGGAGTTGGCTCTTTTTTTCTAAGGGTTCACAAGTGAAATATAAAGCTTTGAGAGGTATATAATATCACCCTTATTATAAAGGTGAATCTTGATCATCTATTAAGCCTCAAGGTGGTCCTAAGTTAGTTTGTCTTTATGAAATTCATATGGCACCTTAAGAATGTTAATCCAAGTAAGCCACCAAGAGAGGTAGATTATTTATCACATCTTCAATAGATTTTGATTTTATTAATATAGGTGATTATCATTCCATTATCTCATAAAATTTGTGTGGTTCTTTGCGTATGTGAGAAAATTTGATTCTATTTTTAATGGATTTACTCTCCCTATTGGGAAGGATGAAGAAGAAAGGGTTTAAGCACATGGGGTGTCATATTTTTGTTTCATATGTGGAGGTTGTGTGGGACTTCCTTATATTGGTCCTGGATGTTTTTGATCTCATAATTGATATAGATAAGATGGTAAATTTCAATGCTCGAATAGACTTTCAATACCTTAGGTTCCAGTTTCTATATCCTAATAGGAGTACTCACATCTTCTATGATGAGTGGGATCTAATTTCGTAGAGGTAACGACATATATCTCTAGGTCTAGGATTGATGTTGGGATAGTTTTCGTGGATATTAATTGAATATGTCAAGCATGGTTCAAATAGTTATCTTCATGTGGTTTTAGACCTGTACCCATAGTTGTTTCAAGATGAATTTTCTAGGTTTCTTCCCCATCAAGATATTGAGTTCACTAAAAATTGTCTCCCAAAAGGGTCTCCATATCTTTACCTTCATTCCAGATGGATCCTTCTATGTAGAAAGAGTTAAAGTATTAGATGTAATACCTTAAATGAAAGGGATTTATTCATCCAATCATGTCACCATGGGAATTTTTAGTCCTATTTTCATAGATGGTAGATGAGTCTCTGGTTTTTCATATATTATTACAAGATGAATCAGGTGACCATGATGAAAAATAATGATTTAATTGATTCAATGATCTATTTAATCAATCTAGGTGTGCTTGGTGGTTTTTGAAAATTGACATGATTATGGGGTACTAGTAATTGAGGTTTTCAGAAAAATATTCTCCTAATACTGCTTTCAAGATCCAATAAGGTAAATTCGAGTATCATGTTATATTATATTTACACTTTAATGATCATGTTTTATTTATGGATCTGATGAGACAAATCATTCATTTCTCATTGTATTCCATCATTTATGTTATCTTTGATGATATAATGGTTTATTAAAATATGGAGGAGTACCATGGAGACTATCTAGAGGATTTTTTGGGAATAATTAAAGAGCATCTTCTATATGTTAATCTTTAATAATTCATGTTTCGGATCTAGAAGGTTACATTTTTTAGTTATGAGATTTCTGATAAATTTATTTCAATGGATCTATAAAATATTTAAGAAGTTATTTCTTGGGGGAGGACTATGAATGTGTTTGAGATTAATATATTTTTAGGCTTGTATAGAAACTACATGTTAATTATTTGATAATTCTCTATTATAGCTTCCACCTTGATGGATTTTACTGTGAATGGGTTGAATTTTGAGTGGAGTGATATGTGTTAGAGATATTTTGAGATGTTATAGGATAGGTTGACATCAGCTCTAGTTTTGGTTATTCCTAAACTTTAGAAGGGATATGTACTGCATTGTATTTCATATGGTATGGGGTTGAAGTGTGTGTTGGAGTAGGATTATCATGGGTTAGCCTATGGCTCTCATCGACTTCACACAAATGAAAATAGTTACTCTAATCATGACCTAGAGTTGGTATTTGTGATGAATGCGATGATGAATTGGAACCATTACCACTTCAAAGAGTGGTTTATAGATTATTCAGATCATAAGATCCTGAATTATATCTTCACATAGAGTAAATTGAACCTTATGTAGAGAAACTAAATAGAATATCATCATACCTTTGATTTTGAAATCACCTATACCCCCCTGCGAAGCGAAATGTTGTGATTGATTCCTTGAGTAGAAATTTATCAATACAGGTAGTGAAAGAATCAATGGATGAGTATATTTTTATGGGTCCATTTTATTATAAGATTATAGAGATTTTTGGGGATGGAGAGATGGTGTCTTTGTCCAGTGTTCAGGTAACCTTGTCTCTTGTTGATCAAATTCAGTGTGAGTAGTAATTCAACCCTAACATCTAGTATATTAGCATATAATTAAATAGTGGGAGACTTTGGGTGATTGGACGTAGTTTTTTGATGGTACACATTTTTTCTAGAAGTGTCTAGTGGTTCCTTTGATATTGAGGTAGGAGGTGATTCATGAAGAACATTAATCTAGTTTGGTCATTCACCCTAAAGCTACCAAATTTATTATAATTTAAGGAGTATGTATTGGTGGCCCAGAATGAGATGGATAGTTACTAACATTTTTTCCTAATGTTTTACCTACCAAAGGATCAATCCTCATCATCAGAGACTAGCTGGGTTACATCAGACTCTTCCCATTCTAGTGTACATGTGGGATGAGATATACATAGATATTTTGATATTTTTACTTGTAATCTTAGTGGGAGGGATACTATTTGGGTGATTATATATTGGTTTACTAATTTGGTAATATTTTTTCTTATTTGAGAGTCGATGAAGGTATATGAGTAGAGGTACTTATTTGTTCAATAGCTAATTAGAATTCAGGGGTTACTTCAGTTATAGTTTTTGACAATGATACCCATTCTAATTCTTGGTAATGGATGATTTTCGAAGACAACATGGGAACTCAGCCGAAGGTTAGAATAAAGTGTCACCCATAAATGGATGATCATACTGAGAGGATCATTTATATTCATGAGTATATTCTTGGATCAAGTATGATTTACTTTAGGGGTTCATGGGTGATTTATCTCTTCTTGTGTGAGTTTTTATAATATAATAGTTATCAGGCCTCAATATATATGGTTCCTTTTTATGTGTTGAATAGGAAACCATGTTAGTCTATTTAATGTTTAGATGACTTGGGTGATTGTTCCTTATTAAGACCGATCCTGATCCAGGAGATGAAGAATAAATTAAATCCAATTCATAAGATGCTAGTGATTTCTTAATGTCATTATAAATCATATTATGATCATATTTTTCTGTAATTATATTTTAAATACAATTATATAGTATTTATTTAGATATATATTCAATATGTTCATCATTTCTTTCGAAAGGATAGGAAATTAGTGTCTTCATATGTTAGGTTATTCAAGGCAGTGGATAATCTAGGGATGGTATCCTATTGGTTTAAATTTTCACCATGGTTTACCTTGATCTATTATTTTTTAAAATATACCAATTTAGGATGTACCATATGTGCCCATATCACATGATAGAGTATGGGGTTTGGGGGTGGGTCCAGAAATTATTATCTTGGACAATCCTATTTATTTCCTATATTATTATAACAAGGTGCACTATGATAAATTGATCTTATTGGTATGTTTGTTTTGGTGTTGTAGTAGAGATACCCACAAGAAATGGGAGTAGGAATATTTAGTGAGGGTGCAGTTTCCTCGCATGTTTACTTTTGAGGATCCTTTAAAATTTATAGGGTAAAATGTGGCATGATGGAGATAATTGTAATATCCAATGAGTCACTGGTTCATCTTATATTGAGTTTTATTTAATTATTTATTTATTCTCAGTTATCCTATGGTTTGGGGTAAAGATTGTATTGTTTAAAAAAAACATTTTTGGTCCACAGTTGCTGCATGGTTAGTACTAACTGTATAGATAACTATATGAGAGAAGGATTTGGGGGCGGGGGAATGTTATTTTTCATGGTCTATGTATGGTTTTTGAAATTATATAGGAGTTTACAGAAACCATGATGCCTTTTTTGGGGGAGAGAATTTCTCCCACAAAGTTAGTGCATGGTTTCTCCAATTATGTAGCTAAATTGTGTAGGTTTTCTATTAAATTAAAATTATCATATTTTACCAATTTTACCCGATCATATTGTTACTCAAACTCAACCAATTTTCCATAATTCATGTGTTCATCCTCCCCCTCAAATTGGATCTTTATCCACCAATTATTTTTTGTGGACCCCCCTCGATATTTAGTGATTTCTTCTAAGGTAATCTTGGTTCCTATTAATTTCTTCCTCTTATACCATTTTCTTATTATTTTCATTCTATTTTCATAGAGTTATGAAACCCTAGAATTATATGTGGACAAATTTAGGGTTTTAGGCATTTTCTTGGTGGTTTAGGTTTTTGAGGGCTCCTCTTACTTTAATATTATGGTTTTTTAAGGTGCTAAGTGTTGATTTGGTTTATAGGTAGGTGTCACTATTTATGGTTTCTTTTCTATATATTACCTATTTTTCTTAATTTTAATTGGTTTTTATTATAAAATAGAATTTAAATTGTGTTGATAATGTTTCCCTATCCATGTATAGTGTGATTTGGTAAATGTAATGGAAATGTAATGGTGTATTGTTCATTTTCAAAGGGAATTAGTGTGTATGAATGAAATGTGTGAAAAAAATACATAGGATCAAAAATGGATTAAAAGGATTTAAAAAGGGTATTTGAGAAGGTTTTTCTTTTTTATTGGTGTTTTATTATTATGGGAATATGTGGTTTATGAAATTGGAAATTTTATGGATTTATTTGTTTCCAAACATGTGGACCATTGGAGACCATGGGTGCTTGAGTGATATAAGCAATTGAAGCATTAGAATACATAATAGACTATCTAGGCAATTTTAACCATGGGATCTAGGGAGCCCCTTAAAGAGTGTTTCTCATGTGGAATGAGAGCACCCATGAGAAGTATGTTTCCCATGTTGACCAACAGAACCCATGAATGAATAATAGTCTTAGGGAAGACTAAGGGAGATTCCAAAATTTTTATACCTCCTTAGTAAACTAATGAACACTGTTTTAGTCTAAGTCATTTATAATACCATTAGTTATAGCACATGATTCTTAGTGATTGTTTTATGTTGATTTGGTTTCCCTTATATTTAAGTTGAAACCCCTTTTATGAGTATTTTTTTAAGTGATACTTAAGTCATGTTTATATCATATTTTTGTGAGTTTAATTTTTTTCCCATGATTTCAATTCCTAATTATTGAGCCTTGTTTATTTATATTTTTGAAATATGATTTATTTTTTAGAAAACTAATGGAATTTCTAAACAAATTTTTTCAAAGTGATTTTTTTTGGAAACTGGCTTTCAAACTATAGTTATTGGTTTTCATAGAGAATTTCCTAATTTTGATTCCTGATTATATTATATTGGGAGCTTTCCTAACAGCCTGTATATACATTTGGGTTTATATGTACCTTATTTTCATGACACATGTAAGGGTAAGGGAAACATGTTGTTATATATATTATCTTGATTACCATCATCCATGGTTATTTTGGGATGGTGGAGATCATGGTCTAATGAATTTTTAATTGAGAAGATAATTTTTATATTTTGGTTGTTCAGGAAGTTTTGTATTAGCCTGTGGTCTTGATCTTTTTTGGGGGGGTTTTCTATTTTGATTGATAAATATTGGGGATACATTTTATTAATAAATTGTAAAGTTTTTATTATCATGAAATATACTTATAGTCATTATTTCATGCACAAGGTTTGGAAATGTATATTTTTTTATTTTTCTTATGTATTAGTATGGATATTTAATAAATAGATGGTTTATAACAATTTTCAAGGGTGATACCATTACCAAATGGTTAAATTTGATGCTCTCGTACTTTTAAACAACCTATGGTGATTAGGGCCATGATTTGGGACTTATGATGAGCTAGGTAGGGTTACATCTTAGGTTGACAGGATCTGATTCACTACAATACACTTCTATTAGCTTATACTTATGTGAATGTTTTATATTTTAATATACAACTAATCATGGAATTATGTGTTCTATAGATAAGGAGTATTCAATTCTAAAAATATTATTTTCCACATTTTATATTCCCATGTTGTATTGTGGAAGAGTTTTCTTGTTAGGAAAATGGGATTTTACAGCTTCTATAATGTCATTAAACCTAGTTTAGGATTTGGAATCACATATTTGGTGTAAAAAAATTAATAGATGTTAATTATTGATCATTTATCTATATAGAGTGGATTGGAGTCTTAATTTAACCCAAATATATTAAAATTTTCAACATTACCTTTATTAATTTAATCATCATAGGAATAATAATTTTATTTTCTGCTAATATTATATTTCTTCTTCCTTATAATTTGATCATAACTAAATTTATGTAAGATTTTTATTATTATTTAGTGTGTTGTTTTACTCTAGTTATTTATAACTTATTACATTTTTGTGTATGTCTGAGTAATTTGTTTTCAAAATTTATATAATATATTGAAGATATTTCAACTAAGTATTGATCAATGCTTTAGTATCCATTTATAAAATTCTAAACATTCTTATGTCACTAATTTTAACATTAATTTTTTTTAATGAGGTGAATTTATTGTGATTCAATGTTTATTTCATCCTTCATTATAAAAAAATAGATTAATTTAATTCACCCCCTCTCTTGATAAAATTAATATGGTATTGTTATGAAAAATACACCCTAATCATACAAATTACAATGTTAATACCACTAAATTGGTCATTTATAAGTGTCTTATTACTAATAAAAAAATTACCCATTGTATATCATGAATCAAATATATATCTCTATATGATCTAATACTCATGTTAATATTAACATGTTATCACAACAAAAATATATTGATAATGACCATAAATTATGAATATCATTATGGATTGTCTCTAAGGGATTAATTTTCATTCCACATTCATATAATATATGTGATTGACATTAAAAAATGATAAATAAGACATTTACTTTGTATAAAATGATATGTTTTTATATTATCAAACTATTAGAAAAATTAATAAAGCATGAGTTATTATCAATATTATCATATCCTAATATATAAATACAGTAATGGATTCATGTATGTAGTATTAGTTAGTTTCTTTATGAATATTACTTATCATTCATCACATATCACACCACCATGTTACTATATGATAAATCCCCCTACATAACTTGTTTTGGGAGAATATAGTTTTAAAGAAATAATATTTGGATATGAGTTATCTTAGAATTCATAATGTTTATGTTCAACAAGTGAACATTCAATACCAATAACTTCGCTTCATAATATTTCATATTATGATGGATCTATCTTCTATTATTGAAATGGATAATATTTAAAATGACTTATAAGAATATATAATTTCATATAGGTCATTGGTAATAAGTAACGACTTAGCTATTTATATTAAAAATATTGTTTAATAATAATTTTCTAAACACTAAATAATGTAGGTAGAATATTTTCATAAATGAAATTGATTTTAAATTAAATTGGAATGTCAAAAATCCTAATGTCTATAATATTTTTTAAAAATATTTTACTTCTCTAATCTCAGTATTAACTCCCTCTTATCTCTTAGAAAATATATTTATTTTAATATATTATTTTAAAAATACAAAAACACTATGTGTACCAAAAAATATATCCCACATGATTTTCATTTTGGGAAAATAAATATATTGAATTCAATATCTCATATGATTTTATCAAATCCCATTAAATTTTTATATGTAGAAATAATCACACAATAATGTTCAAATTTGAAAAAATAGCATTTTACCGTTTGTATAAAATAATTAATTTTAAAATTATTCAATAACTTAAAACATTTATCTATATTATCATTATAATAATATGTTATAGGTAGGATAATAAGAATACAAACATTAAATCTTCAATCCAAATAATCTTTCATTATAGAAACTAGTGTTATTACATCAAATATACTTTTCTTGTAATACTAGGGTGAGTAAAATAAAACAAGTCCATTAATATTTTTATTTTAGTTAAAATTTTACTTTCAATGATGCAATAGGCCTTGATTTGTTCTAGGACATCAAGTACGAGCTTTCTAAATCAATCATTCCATAATTTTTAACTCCTTTACTTATAAAAAATTATTGTATACTGAATAGATTGTATCATATATCTTTTGGAATATAAGAATTTATTTCTATAACATTGATACCTAATGTGGACTATCCATGGTGTTTTATAAAAGGATTAATGTATTCAATAGAATTATTCCTATAATGTTCATTCTTTTCTTGGGTAAAATTTTTGTATTCCTTATCTACACTCCCTTTTAATTCTAAAGATGTAGGTGTGGACTCTTGATGAAAATTCATCATTTTCCCTCTGGAAAATATATGTAGAGTTTTATTTATATAATATAAATGTGGAACTAGATCTTATGCCTCTCCTGTATTTCTTATCCACTACCAATATGGTTATAATATTGATAAATTTTTTTTAAAATCATACATGTTATAATTCTGGATGAGTTGTTGAAATCTGTCCAACAACGATTTCAGTATAATAGTTATTGGTCAAAATAACATGAGTGATGATCTAAATATATGAAAATCATAATCATAAAAAATAATATTGGGTACATGAGTGTAGAACTATGTACCACATTTATCTTTCATTAAAATATTTCCTTGAAAACTTTATATATATCATGAATATATTGTTCAAGGCAGATCATTTTATTGTAATATATCATCCTAAATCATCGTTATTATTTTATTGAATCTATATTTTATTGATCTTGGAAACTAGAAGAAACATAATGATGTTATCCAAGTCATTCATATGTTTATTATAAACATCAGTCTCTTCTTTATTGGCATCTTTTGTAGTGGAATGGAGATACAGTTTCACTAAAATATAATTTTTTTAAGAACAAATATTCAATTTTGATGTGATTGAAGGAAGTTGTAATCATTTATATTTTCTTTATCTATGACTGGTATGAAATTAATTTTTGAAGATAATTTAATTTTATCTACAACTAAATCATTTATTATAGGAGGATTATCTTTTTAAGCATTCATCAAGGACATTTATTGAATATGATCTTGCATGATGGATTAACACTTTTTCACATAAAATATATTAGTAAGAAAAGATTTATATTTAACATTAGATTTGAATACACGTGATTGTGTCTATAATTTCTTAGGTAGGTAGATAGTTATGTCAATAATATCGTATATTACTCTTGAATAACTTAGTAGAAAACAATTCACACTAATTTATGAAATGTATTATCCAAACTTTATATTATTAGTTAACTATCTTTTAGAGATACCCAAATAATTTTAACCTAATTATATAATCATTTATAGTCATGTTGTCATATTAGGGTAACCTTATAATTTCACTTTGTATACATGATAATACATGGAAACCTATGTAGCCTAACCTAAAGTCTCATCATCTAGAGATCAATACGATATATGGATTTTAATTCCAATTAAATATTATCATCTAATGTGTATAAATAATAAAAATAATTTATTATTTAGTCTCTAGGACAATAAGTAATAGACTTTGGTAAATGATGACACATATTATATTATAACAAGCAGGAAAATTAACGGTAGGCATGGTAAAAAAATTGTCAAAATTACTTTAATGAATTTAAACTGTAGTATAAAACCATTCATAATTATATACTTTAAATTTTTTAATAACAAAAATTTAGAGAATAAATAAAGAAATAATTCAATCAAATATTTTAACTTAAGACAAATGTTTATGAGGATTTTTTAAAATAGAAAATTATAAATAATTATAATTCATAACGAACATGGACTTTTATAATAATATAAATATATACAATTTATATTTATATAAAAAATATGAACTCTTAAAATTTCTTCATTTACATGGATTACATATGAATTATTTTTTATTAAAATATATAATTTATTAAATTGTAAACTTTTTAAAATTTATATCCATATTAATTGTTGATATCAATATTTTAAATAATTCACATTATTTATATATTACGTATTATATATTTATTTAAAACTATTGATAATATAGACTAAAATAATTATTAATATATTATATAATTTTTAACATATTAAATAAATTTTAATAATAGGATATATAATATGAATAATTCATATTATAATTTTATTAACATTTCATAAAACAACATAAACTATTTTATATTTATCCATGTTTTTAATTTAATAATATTTAAAAAATTATATAATAATTTTAACATGGATAGTTTACATTAAAATTATTAACATATTTCCATTTAAATTTGAGACATTAAATATAGATCTCATCTACTAGACAAATTTTGTGTGTTGTAATGCTCCTTTTGATGTCGGTGAAACTTTATAATACATTTAACAATAGAAATAATTTTTGGAATATTTATTTCATTAAATATTTCTTATATATTAATAAATAAATATGAAAAAAACATAGTTTTATAATTTTTCAACACTTCATAAATTAAATAAATGTTTTGAATTCCTTTAAATATAATTTATAAAAAAATATACGGTATATTTCAATAAATAAAGAAAATAAATTATATTATCAAAATATCAATATCGTACAATCTTTAACATAAATAGTAATATTATATTGTTCTATATTATTAAAAAATTCATAATTTTCTAATTTTCCATGTTATAATATATTTCTATAACATTATAATGGGGATGTGTCATCTCAACTATTTTTTTTATTATAAAAGGGGGAAAACCCCTAGAAAGCAATCAATATTGTCTAAAATATTATAAGCCTAATGGTTTGTTAGTAATGATGATTCGAAAATCTAGGGGAAGGATCCTATGATATATAACACAATTGTATTTTATGTAGGATCCCCCTAGAATCAATGTAGTGAAAAACTATATTCCCTTATCATAAAATTTGTTAGATCATTATTTCTTGTTTTATCATACTATGGAATTCTATTAGATTATAGGTAATTGAATGGTGAGATGGGTCATTCTGGGAAAAAATTTAACAAGTAAATTCGAGTCAATAACTACAATATCTAAAGAGGTGTTATGAGGAGACCCAAACTTTATATACATAAATGTTACATCATTTTAGATGAATATTATTTATATAAATTACTGTCCAATCCAAAACCATAAAGGTTTAGTGTCTCTAGAAACCAAGATACCAAAAAAACTTGTACATAAAAGATATACATAATCACCCACTAAATTATTCACAACTATCACCCTTCTTAGACATATCATACTTAACTCCATTCTTTATAACATTGGGAAAAGAAACATAATAAAGGCTGAGTTTAGATTCTCATTAAGGGTAATCAACGGATATATCAATGATCATTTAATAATAAAATGAGAATAAGGGTATGAGAACATGATCTTAACATTTTAAAACCATACCTAGTAATTCATATATTATAATCTCAAGTCATGGCATAATGATTGGAATCCCATAATACATTAATCATAAAATAATAAAATAATATGATCCAATATATCTGGACATTAGCTTATGTTAATTTAATAAAAGAGTGTCATAAAGTTTGGAATAATCATAATCATATAAATATTATGTCAAGTCCACCCACCAAGACAATCATCACATGTTAGGCTTGGGATAACCACCAACGTAGAAATTTTGGACTTGGGGTAACCACCTTTGTACCCTATTTATGGGCTTGGGATAACCTCATGTGTACCTTTTAAGATCATAAAATGTTAATCTTTACCTATTTTGTTATAGGTATATAAAATACCCACCTATTGAATAATCATAATCTATTCATATGTATTCCACAAGATCATGAAAAAATTTAATATTCCATCATAATTTAACCCATAAAGAATGGGTTTCATCAATATTTAATCATCACAACCATAAATCATACAGAGAAAGAATAATTACGGTTTCATAGAATAAAACTCCAGTAAATTATAAGTAATTTTCAATGATGTTTTCATGGATAAAAAAATTCTTTTAAAGATTATTATATCATTTCATGAAAAAAATACCCTTTTCATTTTGAAATCACTTATTTAAAACATAAAAAATTCCAAAAATATTAAGGAGAATATTTCATTTCAAAATAGCCCTAGAAAATTGAAATTTAATCTTCAAATCCTTTCGTGTTCATTATGGTAGTAAATTTCATTCATGTTGTGAATTTTAAAATAAATATGTATTTCACATTTTTGGTAAAAAGTTAAAAGTACCTCATTTAGAAAATGATAAGAATATTCATTTTCAAAAATTTTTATAAAAAATGAGTAAAAATATCTTTAAAAATAATATTATAATAATAGAAATATTCTTAAAAAAATTTAAATAAAATATGGACATGGATGAAAATATTCTTCTATTAAATAGTAAACTAAAGTCGATTTTCCATAAAGAAAAACTTTTCGTATATTGAGTTCTTAAATAAGGTAAAATAAAAGAAAAAATGTAATATATAGAAATAAAAATATGATAATATAATACATAAAAAATTTATAGAAATAAAATATAATTTCATCATCGGAAATTTAAGTATAAACAATCCTAGTAAAAATGAGATTGCAACGTAAAACCCTTACTGCTTTGGTAATAATTTAATTGAAAATCCCATAAAATAAAAAAATAAAAAAAATTTCAATACCATAATCATAATTATTTTCATGATAAAACATAAAAAAAATTATATTAGATAAATCTCATATAATAAGATAGGTTTATAACACAACATATGCCCTAAAGAAGGCAATTTGAGATAGTAAACCTTACCACTTTGGTAACATTCAAATCAAACCCCCTTAGATTAAAAAATTTTAATCATAGCTTTAGATACCATAAATTAATAAGTATTATTGATATAAAATTTTAAATTATCAGTATATACACCCCATAAAAAAAATGGATGCCTAACATCAAGCATGTATCAAAAAAACAAAATTAAGATGATGAACCCTTACCACAACTCTAACAAGATTTGTAGGAGATATAACCTCATGTATAATAAAATTAAATTTATTATAATTATATAATATAACAATATTAATAATTTAAATATTATATATGATCTAATTATAACATTTCAATGCCCATTTATTAATATTTTTTATTAAAATCACCATTTTCGGGTATTAAGGATTTGCTTTTCATGTATATTTTGGTTTGGCGGTTCTAATCCATTCATCCTGATCATGGTTCTATAAATTAAAAAATTTAAATAATTATATAAATATAATTCATATTCATTATATATATTTTTATAACTATCTATAAAAGGTAGTAATAGAAAAATGAATTACATTGATCATGGTGACGATAGTTTGTACGGATGTGTGAACATTTTGTTCATTTTCTAATGAAAAGAATAAAATAAATATAAATAATATTTTTCAATATATAATATTAATTAAATTATATATATTATATATATTTATTAAAAACATTATTATAAAAATTCATGTAACACAGAAATGGAAAATGAATTGTATCACTTCGTGTAGGTGATAGCTCGCAGGTATGCATGGGAGATACCTTCACATCACATTTGATAAAGAAAGGAGATGAATAATGTTATTAAATTAACATAATAACATCTCAATATGTGTGATATAATTATATAATTATATTTTAATGGTTATGATATAATATAAGGAGTTAGAAGAATAATTAAACTTAAAGCACATGGTTAAGATAATTACTTCATCTTTGAAGAACCTCCTTTAGATCTCACCTTAAAGACACTATGAATGGTATTTTTAGAAATAGAAAACATCCATAATGTATATAAGGAATTTAATAATAGTTTTTCTGGTTTTCTTCGACATAAGTCACTCAAGAAGTGCGAGTGATAAAGAATAGGTGGTGTTCTTATATTGGATATGCGAGGGGAACCCTTGAAATTATTTAAAGTATTAAATTAATATAAATTAGTTTTCATGTTCAAGTAGAACCAAATTTATTTATTTCAAATATATGATGCTTATAAGTTCAAATAATCTAATAAAATAATTTTTATACAAGTTAATCTGTTTTTTAAACCTTATCTCTTAGTTTTAACCCTCTTTAATCCATTTGAAGATTACCATGATATCAATGTTTTTTACACTTTTGGAGTCAATAAAGTTACTATAAAAGGAAAAGTGATAAATAAGTGGAAAATGGTTGGTATTATAGATCATATCTAATTAAATTGTAAAATATTAATTTTTTTATTTATTTTAAATCATTTTATAAAATATTATTTAACCTAAAATAACATTAACTCAATTTTCGAGACTATTTACATAGTTGACTTTATAAAAAAATTTAAGATAGAAATTTAATTAAAATATAAAATTTTAAAACATTAATAATACATTATATTTATCCAATAAATTATCATAACAACATAAATCATCAAAAATATTAATTTGTATGTTTGTAAAATCATAAACTTCATTTTTCTACGGTTTTCTCAAGCACTGTGTCGGCGTTGCGTAAAACTTTAAGGTAATTAATTCATTAATAAAAATTAAAAATAAATAATCATAATGACAAAAAAATATTCAAAATAAAAAATTTATAACCATTCATAACTTATTTTATCCCTATTATAAAGTATTATAGATATTAAAAGTAAGAAGGAAACATTTTGGAAATTTTCATTAATTAAAATAGTATAAAGGTCTTTGTCAAAGAATAATGGAACCAAAATGAATTTTTATTTAATATTATAAGTTTTTGGTAAAATTTGACTCATACAAAGAAATATATGCAAGTTTATTTATGATTTTGAATCCTCATCTCATAGTTTTAACTATGTTCCACCCGTTTTACACATACTGTGGTGAGAATATTTTAACAAAGGTTACTAATTATTAGGACCAAAAATAATGTATATATATATTTTCCAAAATTGTAATTTATGATTCAAAATATGGAAACTTTATCAAATAAAATCCCTATAATTTTTATTAATTAATTTTAAAATAAACCCGCAAAACATAACCAAAAAATGTATTCCAAAAAAATACATTTTTAAGTATAAAAATGATTTAACATAAAAAATATTAATAACATAAATTAAAAATTAATCGGATTATTTTTTATCAAAATTAACTAATGATATTTTAAAATAAATTCAAAATAAAATGGGACTTTTAAAATACTTTACTAGAAAATACAGTTTTCTATAAAATCAATTTTCATTCATTATTCACTTAAAAATTAATCTTTTCAAAAAGTTCCCAAAACTTCACCTTATGATTATTTTTATATTATTATTTAAAAAATTATAAAATATAATTTCTAAAATTATCATAAATTTATTATACCATTTTCTCAAAAAAATCAATAAAAAGTATTTTTGAAGAAATGGTATTTTTGAAGCACAAAATGACTTCAGTAAAAATTGGTTTCTTATATCCTAATAATTAATCAACAAATTTTTATTTAATATGACCATTATAAATATATTTAATAATATGGTTAATCCTATTCATACCCTCCAATTTAATAGCTAGGGTATAAGGATCACATTTAAATAAGAATATTTTTATAGTATATTGCAATTCTCTTAAAGGTCGGTGTTTCATGTTAAAAAAGATATAAAAATTATTATTATTTTAAACTAGATTTCTTGAGTGTTAAAAATTATAGTCCTTGCATATGGTGATTCCACATAGTAGATCCTAGAACTCTATAATGATTGGATTACATGCACTATAAAAATCAATATAATCCAAGATAAATGTGCCCTCTGAGTCATAAAAAAATTACTTAACTGCTCATGATTCAATTTGAGTTGGCACTATTTGTATTCATCTTGTCTTTGTAAGATAAGATTTTCTAACATTTCATGTTTTTTTATTCCTGGGTTATTGATATTCCTTACACATGAGGTGTTATAGATGGATATTTGTTTGTGAGGTGGAGGATAATTTTCCCTAGATTTTACAACACATAAGAGTTGGATATTTTTGGACTCCTAGATATATTTATGCAAAAAATCTAGATCAATGAAATTTAGGTACCAAACTCTTAGTCTTGAATATTAAAAAAATTTAGGCTAATTACCAGAAGTTAAAACATGTGTTATTTGTATAGTGTTATTTCACTACATAAGATAGAATAAAAGTCTAATTTTTGAAACATACAAAAAATGAAAGAAGGAAGGGTCACTTTTTTAGGGAATGAACATTATGCGATTTAGGGTATGGTTGGTGTTGTATTGCTTAGTAGTAATTTAATATTTATTTTCTCATATGTTTTATGAATTAAGAGAAATGATATTCACATTATCTAACTATGTAATTAAGGATACTCCAATAACATTTTAAATGATAAATTTATGACTAAATATGAGGATATAGCTCACATAATGGCTTAAAATAGGCATGATAATGTTTACATGATATTATTATGAGACCTTAGTAACTAGAATTTAACCTGTATTAAGGGAATATAATATCCTCCAAGTATTCAAGATAGAATATTAAGATATTGTAATTCCAGACCATAGATAATCTATCTAGGAATGGATCTATGATAACATAAATTTAATTCTTCAAATGTCTGTGAACCTTTCTAGTTTGTTAAGAAATAGAAGTAAATATTTATATTTGTTCGAGAAGTCTCAGCCTCTGTATAATTAAATGTGGTTCACATGTATCATTTAGATCCTACACAAACTATAATTATTTGAGGCAAACACTATATGTATTTCCTAGTTAGTTATTATATTGGATATACTTTGACTTATATTCCAAACCCTAAATTAGAAGCGCACTCTATATTTAAAATATTTTTGGATCATGTTAAAAACATTAAAATCATACTTTAAGTCACTGTATGGAGTGTGTAGAGACTCGTATCTTGACGTACATGGACATTACATTACATTTGCGGAATACTTAGTACATAACAAAAACACACACACAAGGACCGTAATAGTTTAGTGTCTTTGGAAACTCAGAATATAATCTTCTAATCGTGGTGAAAGATCTTCAACATCTCCCATAAAGATCTTCTTTTTTTATACCTAAAACCTTTCTTTATATCCTGGGGAAAAGAAAACATAAAAGGGTGATCTCAAATGCTCAGTAAGGGTAAACAAAAGAAATATCAATCACATCATATACATAAGCACATAACTTTTGGAAATCTTAACCTGCAAAAGAGATCATGATTTAATAACATGGGGTAAATCATGGTAGTGAAATGTAATCACAATAATCATAACATAAAACATGAAACTTTGTGGCATTCACACATAATCATAGAGAATAATTTCTTGTTAGTCAAGACTCATTTCCAAGACTATCTTAGTGGACAAAGTCCCTTTCTGAATTGAGTAACCCTCATTTCAGTCATGTTTCACTGAACCGGTATAACCTACCATTCCAGCCATGTCTATCTCATGAGATATAAAATCATTACCCAATGCATTGGAGGGAGATATAGGTCCCACCCATCTCATAATGATACCATTCTTATGTGTGCCACAAAATCATAAATCATACATCATTTCATAACCCATGTAATAAAATGGGATTCTTAAACATCATGCAATCATAATCCATAAACAATTGATATCATTTCATCATAAGAAAACTGAAACCATTTAAATCATAGAGACATTTTACTTAAAACATACATATCAAATAACGTCATCTTAGATGGAAAAATAGTTTTAAAAAAACACTTGAAATGAATTCTTGAGGAAAATATCCTTTCTTCTTTAAAAACATTTTTCCTTTCTTAACATGTCATAAAACTTTAAACTAAAAGAAGTTGATTAAAAATAAACTTTAAAACTTGTAAAGTAAGATTATTGGAAATAATGTTTTAAAAATCCATTCATGCCGTATACGTTAAAAAACATTCTTCGTACTTTTGTCAGAAAAGTCAAAAAGTCACCTCGTACGAAAAAGCGACAAAAGATTCCTTTCATATTCTTTACTAAAAACTCACCAAAGGGTAAAAATGGATTTAAACAATTGTAGGTGGATTGAAATAATATTACATATTGATGAAACATGGATATGGATGATAAAATACACCCCAGTAAATACTTACGAATAAACAATCTCGGATAAAAATGAGATTGTGATATTTCCCTTACCTTAGGTCCGATTTGCTTCGTATGTGTCTGAACCTCCTGTATAATGATTTAAATAATGTCATTGACTTATTATAGAATCATATTAATTGTTATGATATCATATATGGTTCACTTATGACATTATATTACCCGTCCTTTTGTAAATTCCATGTTAAAGAAGCGTTTTGGGTAAAATCGTTTCATTTATCGTAGGTGTTTTGACTTGTTGTTCTTGACATTATTATTACTTATATCATGATTTACTTACTTCCAGAATATAAAATTTGATTTATATATCATATATATTCAGTATATATATATATATATATAATAGATAGATAAATAAAATGAAAAACACCGTTCATGGAGACGGTAGTCCGTACGTACGCATGAACGCTGTTTTCCATTCCTTATTGTCTTGAAATGGAAGTAAGTAGATGACATACATATATTTATATATACATAATCCAGTAGCTTTATAATGTCATATATTTCATTATTATTTCTTATATATACTTTATAATCATTCATAAATGGTAAACATGGAGAATGAATCTCATCGCATCGTGGAGACGGTAGTCCGTACGTACGCACGAGCGATGATATCATTTTCATAAATATTGAATTGAATCGGAGTGGATTATACAATATATCAGAATCAATATGATGTTGTAATAACTATGTATAGTTATTCTTTACACCATTATACCCATCCATGTAAGTTGGTGGTGGAAAATAGATTACACCACGGCGTGGAGACGGTATTCCGTACGTACGCACGTGCAGTGATTTCTTTTTCCGTAGGATGGATAGATGGTGAAATAGGGTTGTTTCATACTTATAATAACATATCAGTATATTAGTTATACCTATGTTATTACTTCATAATGAAACAACCTAAGAAGAAGAAGTGGAAGAAGAAATAAAGATGAAAGAATTGGTAACGGTAATTACCTCTTCTTTGAAGCGCCTCTTTGAGACCTCCTCTTAGGGCACTAAAATTTGTCTTTGAGGAAGACCCGAACCTCTAGGATGTTTCTAGGGAAGTGGAGAAGAGATTTTGGCAGGGGTTGGCCGAGCTTGAGTGCTCAAATTGGTGTGAGGAGGAGGGGGAGGAGGTGTCCTTTTATAAGGGAGGAGAGGGGCACCTTAGGAATATCTCAAAATATTATTTTATATTAAAGTCAAAATCGGTTTATAATGGTTCCAAAGGGTCTTATTTCGAAGATAAAGTGGGGGTGGGTCGAAATCCTATCAACCAATAGGATTTAGACAGGTTTAGGTTATTATGTTAACCTTATCAATTAGATTTAACTCTAAGTTAAATAATTTAACTTTTACCGTGTCTTTTTGTTTTCTTTCACTATATGGTTAATACACTTACTATAACATGCCAAACGAACCCCAAATTGTATATTATTAATAAATATATCCTTATCTAAGTCATTTGGCCGAACCTTAGATTTTTAGGAATAAAATAACAATTAATAATATAATATTTAATTTAAAAACTATTTTGTGTCAATTTTGACACTATTTGATATATGATTTTTGTGAAAGTCATAACAGAATTATATGTTCTAACCAAGTAGATTAAAGCAACACTAATATATCATAGTAACCGAGAAAATTAGTTTAAGTCATAAAAAGTCTCAAATTACATTCATTTGAGCATTTATAACATCAATTATGTTAATATTTCCTTAAAAGGGTAATTACTGCATCATCGTTGTGTCATAAATAAATTAATTTATTTAAAGTCTAAAAATTATAAATAAAATAACATTATGTAGGAAATCTTTTTAGATTTCTAATGAATATTTATAGTCGAATTTATCTTATGTATAACCCCATATTAAAAATGTTTTAGTTATTAAACTTTGATTTTAACTATTTTAACTATTCATTAAATAATATAATATTAAATGTCATAATCTAATCCAAGTGGACCTAAATGGTCATATTATATTCATAAGGTTGTTTTTGGTCGAATTACACTTATCCAATAGAATTAGGACATGTGTTAGGGTAATAGTAATATCATATTTACCCTTAGTTACCCTATTTACTATTAACCGTGGTAAAAAAAAGTAAAAAGTTACTATTCACCAAAAATTATTTTCGTTTAATTGAACCACATTTTACTTACTGACATCAACCGTGTCTCTCAGATTTTTGAAATTCCATTCACAGAAGCGGTAAAATTAAGATTTATGAAGAAATTAATTTTTTTAACTACCACTTAGTAGTTTCACTATTCATCAAAAATTGATGTTTTTCAGAACAATGCCAAAATTTCATCCTAAGCTATATTTCATATTCCGAATTCAAAAATGAAGTCTATTTTACCAAATTCATATCATAGAATTTTCATTAATTAATTTTATAATTAAATCCCGCTGTTAAAACAAATAGCGTGTTTTTAAGAAACAATATCTATCAAAAGATTGACACTTGATTATGTCTGGTTTAAATGTGAAATTACATCCAATGACCAACATTGTATTAAATTGTAAAAATATATTCTAAATATACTTTAAAACCACTCAAATTAATAATTTATCACTATTAATTATTTCGATTAAAAAAGTTGTTTTTAATTATAATTTAGTAATTTTCACTATTCATCAGAATATGAAAGTTATCCGAAAAGTACCAAAATTTCACCTTAGGCTAAATTCGATACTCCGAATCCAAAAATGAAGTTCATTTTGAAAAATAAGATTTACAGAGTTTTAAAAAGTGGTTATTACTATTCATAACGGCTAGTTTTAATAATATTTTAATAGCATATCGTTGTTTAGTGAAACTCGGTATTGCGTATTACACACGCTATCGAGGAAGGTCGTGATTGCGTGTAATGCAAGGCAAGTCAAGGATGCGTGTTGTGAAAGCTCCTTTTGGTGTAGCGTACAACACAAGACTTTAATAAAATTAAAAAGAATATTTTTTTTATAAAATCTTGGGCTGTTACATTCTACCCCCCTTAAAATGAATTTCTCCCTCGAAATTCGTCGGGGTTATAAATGGTTTACTATTCGAAAGTTTCTTTAATAGAAACCCACATCGTAAAAAGGAATATCAAAACCAATCTTTAAAAACAAAAGTATGAAACGTAACGGTTACCCAAATAAACTAATCATTGGGTTTCCACATAGGTGAAAATATGGATATGGAAGAGAAATCTAACCATCATGTTCTGATGGAGAGTGGTAGAGAACATGGCTATGGAAAATCCAGTAATCACAAATCCATAGATTTGTGATGATATAAGGTACCATCTGATTCATCAGGTATAAGATCACTAGGACAACATTTTTGGTTTTCAAGATCATTTCCCTAAAGTTGAAAATTTGAATTAGAATAAATACTTACTTTATTTTGGTACAATATCACTGTTGTTCGTGCCTTGAACAATTTCCACTTCATCTCTTAAATAAATGAAGTTGAATTTGTTATTCATGAAGTGTTAGCAGATCATGTGATAGAATGACGGGTCATTCCATCTGTCTCAAACAAAAGGTTAGCAAAAATTATATGCATAAGTCGATCTATAGTGATATTAATCATATATGGTTCCTAAAATGGACTTATACTTCATATATCATACTGCTTAATATAATAAAACTAGTTTCTACTAAACAGGGACTTCCTGTAGCCCAGTGGTAGGCGATAAAGGCCAGTCGCACTTCGGTTGTGGGTTCGATTCCCACAGCCTTGTCTGAAGCGATGGGCTATCGCCCATCCTGCAGGTTGTCCTTTTTCCAAAACTATATAACATCCCATAAATAATATCGAAAAAACAAACAATACTAACTTATGTCCAACATAATCCATTCCAATCTTTTAGGCTTATCCATAATACTGCAGTCGACTCTCATAATATAGTGAAAATGATTACCAGAGATTTAACACCATCATCGATCCCCATATATCATAAGATATGTTTTGTTGGTCACATTCCAAACATTCAAAGTCCTTAATCGTGTATTCTCTTGAATACCTTAGTGAAAACATGAATGCAGTTAAAAGTTAACACTTTTCACATACCAAAATCCTCAAAATTCTATATACTCAAACTTAGTCCTTATATCAATCATGAGCTCATGAATACTGTTAAACATTTCATTTTCTCGTTTTCCCTTCATTATGCGCATAATATCTCAATCACTTTGAATACCACATTAGACCAATACATAAATATTCCAATATTCCAAGATACAACATTATTTTTGAATCCCATTACATAAACACTTAATCATTCCACCACATCGTTGTCATATTCAACATTGTCAATAGTGATCGCATGTGACTTCCCTTTGTCCTTTTCCTTAAGCGGTTGCTCATGTCGATCATCACTAACCCTTGGATTAGGGCATTTATTAGCATAATGCCCCATTTCCTTGCACTTGAAGCATTGAAGTGTTGGTTGTACATTCTCTGCAGTGTTTGCTTTATTCACTTCATTAGAATCCCATTTTCCATTACTTCGACACTCAGCTGCTCGATGACCTTCTTTTCCACACTTAAAACATTTTCTAGTCCCTTTAAGACAATCTCCACCATGCTTCTTTCCACACTTTGTGCATAAGGAAACATTCATCTTCTTTTCACCATTATTCTGAGTTTTCTCCTTGAACTCCATCTTTCGTTTCTTGTCAAACCCATGAGATGGATATGTAACACCAACTTCCATTTCTACCTTGATAGCACAACGCACAATTTCTTCATAGCTACTGAAGTCTCTTATAGCTAATGCCCTTCGAAGACTTGGTTTTAAGCCACTGAAAAATCGATCAACTTTACTTTCAGGTTGGATGCTAATACCAGAAGCGTACCTTGCAAGTCTTGTAAAATTCGCTTCATAGGTACCAACAGATTCATCATCCCTTTGCTTCAGTTCAAGAAACTCTTTCTCCATCTTTGTTCGGAGAATACGAGGGAAGTACTTATTGAAAAATAAGTTCTTGAACTCGTCCCATTCCATAGACTCAATTTCATCCCTTTGCCTCGTATTCTTAATAAGATTCCACCATTGATCAGCATCTCCTTCCAAACGATACACTGCTAGGATGACTTTATCATGTTCAGAACATTGAAGAACTGAAAATATCTTTTCAGTAGTACTAATCCATTGTTCAGCAACTAATGGATCAGTAGACCCACTGAAAGAAGGTGGACGCTGCCTCATGAAGGATTCAACAGAATGTTGCTCCTTCCTTTGCTCGTTTGGAAGTCCTGCATGATTCATAGCTTGAGAAAGTTGTGTGAGCATGGCTATAAGATTTTGCATTCCGGCTCCCATATCGTTTGGTTGCTCAGGGGGACAATCATTGCATTGCCCATCACATTCCGCATTAACACGGTTCCTTCGGGTTCCAGCCATCGTCTAAAACCCCAAAAGAATAGTATGAGAGGCAAAAATCATGCTAGGGAAAACAACATAATAAAGGGGTAGTACCCTCAATATCTAACATCTTAGGTTAAATTCTAAGATCGTTAGCGCAATTCTAGGACTATAACCTATACGTATACTTAACCATAGAGACATCCCTAGACATACCTTAGAAATATCTCTAGGGATCTCACTAACGTTTTCGCATCCAAGTTTCCAAAGGTTGACTAAACCTTTCCTCTGATACCAACTGTAGAGACCCGTATCTTGACGTACATGGACATTACATTACATTTGCGGAATACTTAGTACATAACAAAAACACACACACAAGGACCGTAATAGTTTAGTGTCTTTGGAAACTCGGAATATAATCTTCTAATCGTGGTGAAAGATCTTCAACATCTCCCATAAAGATCTTCTTTTTTTTATACCTAAAACCTTTCTTTATATCCTGGGGAAAAGAAAACATAAAAGGGTGAGCTCAAATGCTCAGTAAGGGTAAACAAAAGAAATATCAATCACATCATATACATAAGCACATAACTTTTGGAAATCTTAACCTGCAAAAGAGATCATAATTTCATAACATGGGGTAAATCATGGCAGTGAAATGTAATCACAATAATCATAACATAAAACATGAAACTTTGTGGCATTCACACATAATCATAGAGAATCATTTCTTGTTAGTCAAGACTCATTGCCAAGACTATCTTAGTGGACAAAGTCCCTTTCTGAATCGAGTAACCCTCGTTTCAGTCATGTTTCACTGAACCGGTATAACCTACCATTCCAGCCATGTCTATATCATGAGATATAAAATCATTACCCAATGCATTGGAGGGAGATATAGGTCCCACCCATCTCATAATGATACCATTCTTATGTGTGCCACAAAATCATAAATCATACATCATTTCATAACCCATGTAATAAAATGGGATTCTTAAACATCATGCCATCATAATCCATAAACAATTGATATCATTTCATCATAAGAAAACTGAAACCATTTAAATCATAGATACATTTTACTTGAAACATACATATCAAATAACGTCATCTTAGATGGAAAAATAGTTTTAAAAAAACACTTGAAATGAATTCTTGAGGAAAATATCCTTTCTTCTTTAAAAACATTTTTCCTTTCTTAACATGTCATAAAACTTTAAACTATAATAAGTTGATTAAAAATAAACTTTAAAACTTGTAAAGTAAGATTATTGGAAATAATGTTTTAAAAATCCATTCATTCCGTATACGTTAAAAAAACATTCTTCGTACTTTTGTCGGAAAAGTCAAAAAATCACCTCGTACAAAAAAGCGACAAAAGATTCCTTTCATATTCTTTACTAAAAACTCACCAAAGGGTAAAAATGGATTTAAAAAATTGTAGGTGGATTGAAATAATATTACATATTGATGAAACATGGATGTGGATGATAAAATACACCCCAGTAAATACTTACGAATAAACAATCTCGGATAAAAATGAGATTGTGATATTTCCCTTACCTTAGGTCCGATTTGCTTCGTATGTGTCTGAACCTCCTGTATAATGATTTAAATAATGTCATTGACTTATTATAGAATCATATTCATTGTTATGATATCATATATGGTTCACTTATGACATTATATTACCCGTTCTTTTGTAAATGCCATGTTAAAGAAGCGTTTTGGGTAAAATCGTTTCATTTATCATAGGTGTTTTGACTTGTTGTTCTTGACATTATTATTACTTATATCATGATTTACTTACTTCCAGAATATAAAATTTGATTTATATATCATATATATTCAGTATATATATATATAATAGATAAATAAATAAAATGAAAAACACCGTTCATGGAGACGGTAGTCCGTACGTACGCATGAACGATGTTTTCCATTCCTTATTGTCTTGAAATGGAAGTAAGTAGATGACATACATATATTTATATATACATAATCCAGTAGCTTTATAATGTCATATATTTCATTATTATTTCATATATATACTTTATAATCATTCTTAAATGGTTAACCTGGAGAATGAATCTCATCGCATCGTGGAGACGGTAGTCCGTACGTACGCACGAGCGATGATATCATTTTCATAAATATTGAATTGAATCGGAGTGGATTATACAATATATCAGAATCAATATGATGTTGTAATAACTATGTATAGTTATTCTTTACACCATTATACCCATCCATGTAAGTTGGTGGTGGAAAATAGATTACACCACGGCGTGGAGACGGTATTCCGTACGTACGCACGCGTAGTGATTTCTTTTTCCGTAGGATGGATAGATGGTTAAATAGGGTTGTTTCATACTTATAATAACATATCAGTATATTAGTGATACCGATGTTATTACTTCATAATGAAACAACCTAAGAAGAAGAAGTGGAAGAAGAAATAAAGATGAAAGAATTGGTAACGGTAATTACCTCTTCTTTGAAGCGCCTCTTTGAGACCTCCTCTTAGGGCACTAAAATTTGTCTTTGAGGAAGACCCAAACCTCTAGGATGTTTCTAGGGAAGTGGAGAAGAGATTTTGGCAGGGGTTGGCCGAGCTTGAGTGCTCAAATTGGTGTGAGGAGGAGGGGGAGGAGGTGTCCTTTTATAAGGGAGGAGAGGGGCACCTTAGGAATATCTCAAAATATTATTTTATATTAAAGTCAAAATCGGTTTATAATGGTTCCAAAGGGTCTTATTTCGAAGATAAAGTGGGGATGGGTCGACATCCTGTCAACCAATAGGATTTAGACAAGTTTAGGTTATTATTTTAACCTTATCAATTAGATTTAACTCTAAGTTAAATAATTTAACTTTTACCGTGTCTTTTTGTTTTCTTTCACTATATGGTTAATACACTTACTATAACATGCCAAAAGAACCCCAAATTGTATATTATTAATAAATATATCCTTATCTAAGTCATTTGGCAGAACCTTAGATTTTTAGGAATAAAATAACAATTAATAATATAATATTTGATTTAAAAACTATTTTGTGTCAATTTTGACCCTATTTGATATATGATTTTTGTGAAAGTCATAACAGAATTATATGTTCGAACCAAGTTGATTAAAGAAACACTAATATATCATAGTAACCTAGAAAATTAGTTTAAGTCATAAAAAGTCTCAAATTACATTCATTTGAGCATTTATAACATCAATTATGTTAATATTTCCTTAAAAGGGTAATTACTGCATCATCGTTGTGTCATAAATAAATTAATTTATTTAAAGTCTAAAAATTATAAATAAAATATCATTATGTAGGAAATCTTTTTATATTTCTAATGAATATTTATAGTCGAATTTATCTTATATATAACCCCATATTAAAAATGTTTTAGTTATTAAACTTTGATTTTAACTATTTTAACTATTCATTAAATAATATAATATTAAATGTCATAATCTAATCCAAGTGGACCTAAATGGTCATATTATATTCATAAGGTTGTTTTTGGTCGAATTACACTTATCCTATAGAATTAGGACATGTGTTAGGGTAATAGTAATATCATATTTACCCTTAGTTACCCTATTTACTATTAACCGTGGTAAAAAAAAGTAAAAAGTTACTATTCACCAAAAATTATTTTCATTTCATTGAACCACATTTTACTTACTGACATCAACCGTGTCTCTCGGATTTTTGAAATTCCATTCACAGAAGCGGTAAAATTAAGATTTATGAAGAAATTAATTTTTTTAACTACCACTTAGTAGTTTCACTATTCATCAAAAATTGATGTTTTTCAGAACAATGCCAAAATTTCATCCTAAGCTATATTTTATATTCCGAATTCAAAAATGAAGTATATTTTACCAAATTCATATAATAAAATTTTCATTAATTAATTTTATAATTAAATCCCGCTGTTAAAACAAATAGCGTGTTTTTAAGAAACAATATCTATCAAAAGATTGACACTTGATTATGTCTGGTTTAAATGTGAAATTACATCCAATGACCAACATTGTATTAAATTGTAAAAATATATTTTTAAATATACTTTAAAACCACTCAAATTAATAATTTATCACTATTAATTATTTCGATTAAAAAAGTTGTTTTTAATTATAATTTAGTAATTTTCACTATTCATTAGAATATGAAAGTTATCCGAAAAGTACCAAAATTTCACCTTAGGCTAAATTCGATACTCCGAATCCAAAAATGAAGTTCATTTTGAAAAATAAGATTTACAGAGTTTTAAAAAGTGGTTATTACTATTCATAACGGCTAGTTTTAATAATATTTTAATAGCATATCGTTGTTTAGTGAAACTCGGTATTGCGTATTACACACGCTATCGAGGAAGGTCGTGATTGCGTGTAATGCAAGGCAAGTCAAGGATGCGTGTTGTGCAAGCTCCTTTTGGTGTAGCGTACAACACAAGACTTTAATAAAATTAAAAAGAATATTTTTTTTATAAAATCTTGGGCTGTTACAGAGTGCTCTTGTTCATGAGTTTATAAACCATTGTTTTCTAAAAAAATTAGTAAAAAAGGCATAGATTATAATCTATCATCACCATGAACTCCAAAATATAATGGTGTAATTAAATTAAGGAAAACAAATATTTAGGAAATTACTAAGATATTACTATATGAATACTCAACATATGTGTATTTTGTAGTGGCATCCATGAGTACAACTTGTAACACTATAAATCAGGTTTTATTTCATTGAGTTTTCAATAAAACCCCATATGAATTTTGTACTATAAGGAACCCTAAATGGATAAAGTCTATAGTAAGTTATATTAATGAATTTTAATTCATAAATATGTGAATATAAATTTCACTTTTTACCTAGGAATCAGAAAATCAATGGAATTGTACCACTAAGATCATCATTGGTTATGTAACATATATGGATTAGAGTATAAATTACATTCAAAATGTATGTGATCATACTTCTATATTTTTTCAACTTGTACTTAATATAATGAAGAATTTGGTGATGAAAGATATAAAATTTTCATGAAATAATATCTTATTAAATTTCAATAGAACAATTTTTAGATATTAGTTTTAAATCTAATAGATTTTATGATTATTAGATTAGAATTTGGATTTCATAATAAATTTGATTAAAATTTAGTTATTTTATAGAATTAGTTGATACTAGTTTCAAATGGTAATAATCAAAAATAGGGAATTTATTTTAGAGAAACATTTATTAAAATATCTAGACTTGAGTCTATTTTTATACTTATAGCCATTATATATCATATTATTTTTACTCTATATCATATAGATATAATGAGTGCCTTCCTTAATAGATTTATAATAGAATAATTTTTTGTGGAACAAGCAATGGGTTTGAAAATGTAAATTTTCTTGAATATCTTTTCAAACTTACCAAATCTATTTTGAGATTTAAACAGGCTTAAAGATCCTTGTACGATTTTTTATATGGTTTTATAATTCAAATAATTTTTTCTAAAGGAATGGTTGACCAAAATATTTTTATCTTAAATGTTTTGAAGGATACTATAATTTTAATAAAAATATTGATGAAATTAACTTTTTTCAACATAGAAAACACTCCTAAATAGTTTCTTATATTTTATACATAGTTAGTTTTAAATTATCATTAATGAGTGAAAAAACCAAAAAAAATTACTCATAATTACTTGAAAACTAAAAGGAATGACTTTATGTCAATATTTTTACATAATAAATTCACATAATGTTTTTAATTTTTACAATCCTTTAGGTTTTATTACTCTAATAGTCACCTACTATTAACTTTATCTTATTGAGTTTCAGATATTTATTAATCAAAAGTTATTCATATCGATGATTATAGGCTTACTCAAATTAATGCTGAGTTAATCGGATAATATATACTCTTTATTATTTTGTGTGATATTTCAGAAAACTTTTCAGGAATCCCATCTTAATGGAGTCCAGAATATTTTTTATACAATAAATTAACATCAAAACATGGTTTATTTTATTAGTCTAGAAATAAATATACACTTAAGAGATATTATAACACTGAAATTGAATGATGTAATATAAATCTAAAGATAAATTCTTTATCATTTCATTTATAAAAAGAGTCTTTAGTTTATATTTCAAGTATGAAACAACACTAATTTTTACCCTTAACTACTGAAGCTAAATATATTTAAGTTGTTAATTGTTTATTCTTACATTTCTAGATGAATCTAATGCTCACATATTTTTTTAGTTTTATGTGATATATAATTTTTCAATATCAAAATAATAATATCATTGTTAAGAACCCCGGCACATCACAAGCATGTGAAAAATATAGTCATCAGACAACACATTCCTTAATACTATATATATAAAAAAAATTATTATTCTTGAGTTTATATAAGCTGAAAATAATCTTATTGAAATTTTCACCAAACCCTTAAAATATGAATTTTCTTAATGTATTATACAGAAGTTAGGTATTACCGATTGAAGTTGATAATAATTTTTCCATGTTATTTAAAATATATATTAACATTAAAAAATCTTCAAGAAATGTTAAAGAAATTATTTTATATATATCTTTATAAACATTTTTATGTAGTTATTTTATATCATATGGAAGTTCATTAAATGAATGTTATCAAATTTACTATGAAATTTTATAATAACCACACCTAATGGAAATTACATTTTAGTTGTATTGAATATAAATTAACTCAGATAAGGTACAATATACTTCATTTATTTATTCATATGTATTTTTAATGCTCTAATGTTTGGATATCTTATATATTCTTTGTTCTTTAATGTTCCAAAGTGTATATTTATTTTATGGTCTTTTCTTTTATGAATATCTAGATTTTTATGATATATTTCTTACATTATAATAATCTAATTAACTAATGAGATAGGGAATGATATTTTATTTAGATTATTATAGATTTCTATTTCATGGAAGATAAGAGAACTGAATTTCAACATTCTTTGACACCATTTTCACTTTATGAAAGTCAATTATAGGTATCATAAGATAACATTCATAATTTTCATACTTTTTATGACAACCCTGCTTTTTATTACAACTTAAACATTCTTTATTACATAAAACTTCACTTGATACAACAAAGAAGATCAAGAGGTTTAGTGTATTTGGGGCATAGGATCATTACATAAAAACTTTAAACTTGAAATACAACATCTTTATTGAAAACTTCCTTTACATGACCACTACATTCCTTCGTACTTAGCATTGCATGGGATAACCTGAGGACATGAATAAGAAAAGGGTGATCTATAAATCCCAATAAGGGAGTACACAATGAATAACATGAGGAGTACAATACATGTTAGGAAATAGGCATATCAATAGAGCATAAGAGGAACATGAACATAAAGGCATGATAAAGCATGATAACCATAACATGGAAATGTGGCAACAACACTTAACATTGAATTAGCATGAGCCAAGGCTCATTGCACATGGAGCATGAGTAAACCCTTATTGCACTTGAAGCACGAGTAAACCCTCGTTACACTTGAATTATAATGATTCAACACTCATTGCACATGACGTATAATGATACTATACTCTACCCAATGCATTGGAGCGCTATAAAGGGCACACCCTTCTTAAACATTTCATTTCATGCATAAGTGTGCCACATGGATCATAAAACATGGATTCATAAAACATAATCATTTCTTCCACGATAAAGGAATGTGGAATTCATACATGAAACTTTACAATCAATATGTAAATGTGCATAAAGGTGAATACCCTTGATGGTGAAATGGGCATGGTATTCACTACACAATGACATTGGCTTAGAAAATTAGTGCGATTTCGGCAGCGTAACGGCATGACATAAGAAGTCATAAAAAATGTTTGATTAGAGAGAAAGGGGTTCCTCATCATATTTACATGTAATGGAAAGTAAGGAGGTCATATAGATACATGTCCCAACAATTGAAAAGGAATTTAGATTCATGATACAAAAGTATTGCTTGAATATAAAAGAGGAGAAAAAGGTTTCTTTCGGAATTTCGGCATAGTAACGGGTGTACATGGGAGGATTTTAATGAGAGAGAAAGGGGTCCCCCGTCATTCAAAAAATAAGAAGGCAGTATGGGAGAGGTGCGAAACCATACCCCAACATTCATAATTGAAATTAAAAGGGCAATACAACTTAAAGAAAATTGACAAAAATGAGAAAGGAAGAAAAAACCCTTACATGGAAGTGTGCTTCCAAAGGCTAGAGAGAGGCTTGTGAGAGGCTTCTTGGGAGCTTGGGGCACCTTAGGAGGATTCTAGAGAGAGTAGGGAAGAGGTTGGACGAACTCCAAGGGCTTTGAGTGAGGAGAAAGTGGGAGCTTGGTGGGTTTATATAAGAAAGGTGAGGGAATTCTTTATTATTTAGGTTTGGGACCCCTTATATTAAAATAATCCAAACCACAAACCATCCCATGGTATTTGCCCATGGTTTCTGGAAAACTAAAGAGGAAAAAAATATTTTACAAGGCCAAGGTCCGAACTTATTAAAAAATTAGGGTTTCTTATGTGGAGGTGAGTCACACACCAATGGAAATTAATTTAAAAAGGCAAACTATTGAATAAGTCTTGAGGGCTCCATTAATGCTTTGAAAAGTAAGTCAAACAAACCCAAAACCTCATTATTTTAATGATAAAACACATATTGGCCGAACATAAGGATTATTGTTATTTTATTACATCACCATTGGGTCATTATGATGTCATAAAACACATTATATATTTAAATGGTATTTAATTTTTAGCCAAACATTTGACTGTCTCAGAAAATTATGAAAAATTCACCGTTGGATAATTTCGACGTCCTGATTCCAAAAATAATATTTATTTTATGTAAATAATTTTATAAATATGTGAATTTTCACTTTTAAAATAAAAACCGACATTTATAAAAAAATTCACTCGTTTTGACAGAAATGGCTTTCAAACCTTAATAAAAAATTTAATTGCATTCATAAAATTATAAGATCATTTATATTTAATAAAAATTAATGTAATATTAATAATAATATTTTATTAAAATATTATTTAATTCAAAAAGTTTTTAATTTAATAAAATATAATTCTTAATTAAATAATAACTAAAAACACCATTTGTACTTTAAAAACTAATTACAATGTATCAAAAATGACTAGAAATTATATTCATTATTATATACAAAAATAATGTAAATGAACATGGTGCTACTTATTTGTTACATAACCCCTTAAAATAGCCGCATAAGACCTAAGGTTAAGGTGTGCGATGGTGACAGACTCTTGGGGAGGCTCGGATAACATCGCTCGAGTGGTAATTTCAATCAACTTCCACTTTTCCCGTAGACGATCACGTTCGAGCTTGACTTGATGAAGCTCAGCTTGGGCTTGGTCAAGGGCAAAGCCCAAAGACACCACCTCTTTTCCGAGCTCTGACAAATGGGCTTCGTAAGGGGAAATTCTACTGGATGAGGCCATCGCTTCCCTTTTCTGAGTAGAAATGAGTTCGTTAAAGCCTTATATTTATAATACTCAGATGATCACTGTTTAATGGCTATAAAAGTAACAGTCACAAATATTAACGTAAAACTAAAGAAGTTGACATCTTATAAAAACATTTTACATAAAGAAACATTTAACTGGATCAAGAGGGACTTTCTATTAATGAAACTTTGGGTCGTTACAATATTCCCCCCTTAAGAAATTTCGCCCTCGAAATTTTCCTTTTCCCACACTAAAACAAATGTGGGTAACTTAGCATCATCATATCCTCCGACTCCCAAGTTTCTTCTTCAAACTTGTGGTTTCTCCACAACACCTTGACGAGGGGCATTGTCTTATTTCGTAGAACTTTTTCTCTACGATCTAAGATCTTCACTGGTTTCTCCTCATAAGAAAGATCGTCTTCTAATTGTACCACCTCGGAAGAGAGTACATGTGAAGGGTCTGGTATGTACTTCCTTAAGAGGGATACATGGAAGACATCATGCACCTTGTCCATAGTAGGTGGAAGTGCTAGTCGATAGGCCACAGCCCCAACACGATCAAGAATATCGAAGGGGCCGATGTACCTTGGACTTAACTTCCCTTTCTTTCCAAACCTCGTGACCTTCTTCCACGGAGATATGCGTAAAAACACCATGTCTCCGACTTTAAACTCAGGGTCTCGTCGACGATTATCTACATAACTCTTCTGTTGACTTTGGGCTGCCTTGATATGCTGCTGAATGGTTTTCACCTTCTCCACCATTTCTTCGACCATTTCTAGTCCAAGCAGCTTACGTTCACCAAACTCATCCCAACATGCCAGTGTTCTACACCTTTTCCCATACAGGGCTTCATATGGTGCCATTTGGATGCTCGAGTGGAAACTATTATTATAAGAGAACTCAACTAGAGGAAGATGTTGATCCCATCCTCCTTTAAAGTCTATTGAGCACGCTCCCAACATATCCTCAAGTGTTTGGATAGTCCGCTTGGATTGGCCATCAGTTTGAGGATGATAGGCCGTACTGAAGTTCAGTTCAGTATTCAGAGCATGTTGAAGACTCTTCCAAAACTTAGAGGTAAATCTTGGATCTCGGTCAGACACGATAGATAGTGGTACTCCATTCAACCGTACCACTTCCCTGATATATATCTGTGCCAGCTGATCCAAAGAGAAATCCTATCGAATAGAAATGAAGTGTGCAGTCTTTGTAAGACGATCCACAACAACCCAGATTGCATTGTTTCCTTTGGATGTCCTTGGAAGTTCGGTGACAAAGTCCATGGTGATGTTCTCCCATTTCCATTCTGGTATCGGAAATGGTTGCATCATCCCCTTAGACTTCTGCCTCTCTGCCTTCACTTGCTGACACACCAGGCACTTTGATGTATATTCAGCGATCTCCTTCTTCATATTATCCCACCAAAAGTTTTCTCAGAGATCTCGATACATCTTTGTGCTCCGTGGGTGAATAGAGAAATTTGAACTATGTGCATCATCCAAAAGTTCCTTCTTCAGCTCCGAACTTGATGGAACACATAATCCTTTCCCAAACCGCACAATTCCTTTTTCATTAACATTAAACTCTGAGGATTTTCCCTTTTTGATAGCTTCCACTTTTCCTTGGATTCATGCATCATCCTTTTGAGCATCCTATATCGTTTCCAAAAGAGATGGTTGAGTAATCATTTGTGAAAGGATTGATGATGTTCCCTTCTTTATGATTCCCACATCCATCTTCATCAAGTCTAAGAATATTGGATACTTCTCAATTCTCATCATTGATAGAATAGCTGGATCCTTTCTACTTAGGGCATCCGCCACCTTGTTCGCTTTCCCAGGGTGGTAATGTATTGAACAGTCATAATCCTTGATGAGCTCTATCCATCTTCTCTGGCGCATATTAAGCTCTTTCTGTGTGAATATATATTTAAGACTATTGTGGTCAGTATATATCTCACATTTCTCTCCATAGAGATAATGCCACCATATTTTCAAGGAAAAGATAACCACCGCCAACTCCAGATAATGCGTTGGATAGTTTCGCTCATGGATTTTCAACTGCCTTGAGGCATAGGATATCACTTTATCATTCTGCATCAGCACACATCCTAAGCCCTTCTTCGTAGCATCACTGAATACCACAAAAATCTCCCCACTTGTGGGTAAAGTGAGCATGGGTGCAGTGATAAGCCTCCTTTTCAACTCCTTGAAGCTTTTCTTCGCATTCATTACTCCATGAAAACTTTACTCCCTTTCGAGTTATCTTGGTAAGAGGGTTGGACAATCGTGATAAATTTATCACAAATCGTTGATAATATCCAGCTAACCCCAAGAAGCTACGGATATCAGTTACCGATGTTGGCCTCGGCCATCCCTCAATTGCATCTGTTTTGGAGGGGTCCACAGATATCCCATTGTTTGTGATGATATGGCCAAAGAATGAGACTTCCTTCAACCAAAACTCACACTTGTTGTACATTGCAAAGAGATTCTCCTTGCGCAAAGTCTCTAGTACAGTTTTTAAATGCTCCTCATGGTCCTCCTTAGTTTTGGAGTCTATTAGAATATCATATATAAATACTACCACAAATTTGTCAAGGTAATCTCTAAAGACTCTATTCATCAAGTCCATGAATATTGTTGGAGCATTGGTGAGTCCGAAAGGCATTACTATGAATTCATAGTGCCCGTACCTTGTACGAAAAGAAGTCTTGGGGATATCTTCCTTCGACACCCTTACTTGATAATATCCCGACCGCAAGTCCACCTTGGAGAAGTATTGTTCTCCACGTAGCTGATCAAACAAGTCATCAATTCTTGGGAGAGGATACTTGTTCCTTATCGTGATTTTTTTAAGTTCACAATAATCGATGAAAAGCCGCATTGACCCATCCTTCTTCTTGACGAAGAGGACTGGTGCACCCCATGGTGATGCACTTGGTCATATAAACCCTTTATCCAGATTCTCTTGTAGTTGTTTCTTCAGCTCTTCAAGCTCAACAACAGCCATTCTATATGGAGTCTTGGATATTGGTAGCGCCCCAGGTATAAGTTCAATTGAGAACTCAACATCTCTTCTTGGAGGAAGACCAGGAAGTTCCTTGGGAAATACTTCAGCGAATTCCCTCACAATAGGCATTTCTTCATGGGTGGTTTCTTCCATGGACTCAATCATCTGAGCCAGATATGCATGCTCATAAGGCAGTAATATCCATGCTTGAGATCATGGAGCTAAAGGATATTTATATTCTTCCTGACACTTGTAATGAATCGGGGGTCGATTCTCCATATGGAGTGTGATTTCCCTCTCCCGACAATTTATGTTGGCTCTATATAAGGAAAGCCAATCCATGCCAAGAATTGCATCAAATTCCACCAAAGGGAGTATGATGAGGTTCTCCGGGAAATTCAATCCATAGATTATAACAGGGGAGGACTTATACTCATGGGATGCAATGATTTCCCCATTTTCCGTACTCACCGACATCTTTACTTCCATGATTTGTGGTGGTGCAGGGATTGTTCTACTAAACTTTTGAGATATAAAAGAATGTGTAGAACCTGAATCAAAAAGTACGTTCACTATTATTGAATGAATAACTAGCGTATCTGTCACCACTTCGTTGTCGGGGTTCCCTTCGGTGGAAGTGATGGCAAAAGTTCTTCCTTGATATCTTGGAGGTTGCTGGCTGCCTCCGATAACCCTTGGATTAGGGCACTGATTTGCTAAATGACCCAGTTCTTTTCATTTGTAGCATTGAACAACGCATTGAGGTTCGAATGGAGCATTCCTCTCCTCTGTCATAGCCACAGGTCCTTCTTGCTGACAGTTAACAGCTAGGTGCCCTTCTCTTCCATACTTGACGCATTTTCTTGTCCCCCTAAGGCAATTTCCAGGGTGCTTCTTTCCACACTTTTGGAAAGTGGGGTGCTGGAATTTCTTAGTGTCGTTGGATTTATCCATCGGACCACCAGCATTGAAGTCCACCTTAGGCTTCTTGTCCCCATGATACCCCTGTGATTCTCCGATCTCCATTTCAACCTTGAGGGCACATCGAACAATTTCTTCATAGCTGTCGAAGTCACGGATCGCTAATGTTTTCCGCAAGCTAGGCTTCAGCCCACTAAAGAAGTGGTCAACCTTGCATTCGGGGGTAACGACAAATCCGGAAGCGTATCGCGCAAGCCTTGTGAAGTTTGCCTCGTACGCTCCCACATATTCTTCATCTTTCTGTTTGAGGGAAAGGAAGTCCCTTTCCATCTTAAGACGGAGGGTGCGTGGAAAATATTTATCGAAAAACATCTTCCGGAATTCCTTCCATTCCAAAGCCTCGATCTCCTCCTCAGGCTTCGTATTTTTGATCAACGTCCACCACTGATCAGCTTCACCCTCCATACGATAAGCCGCCAAGAGAACCTTCTCTTTTTCAGAGCATTGGAGGATGGAGAATATCTTTTCAATGGAGTTGATCCATTGTTCAGCAATCGTGGGATCGGATGATCCACTAAAAGTAGGAGGTCTTTGTCTCATGAAACGTTCAATAGCGACTTGTTCTTTCTTAGGGGGGGGGGTTGAACGTTCCTCTTGACCAGTGTATCTATTAAAAACTTGAGTTAGCTGAGAGAGAAGCGTGACAAAGTTCGCGATTCCCGCTACCATTGGATTGGGCATCTCATAAGTACAATCATCACACTGATCTTCACAACGGTTGTTAGCCCGAGTTCTCCTATTACCGGCCATTGGCTGGAATAAAAGGAAATTTAGGGGTAACAAACAAAGTGTAATCCAAAGACAAAAGTTTGATGACTTATAAATAAACTTTAATCTCTCTAACTCATGAGTCTATAGGATTCAATCCAGGCTTTTCATGATATTCCTTCTAACATATATTCTTAGGGGCATTTTTCCATTAATAAGGGTTCATACTAAGATTGTGAACTTATCAAAACATATCCCTTGGGAGTGTCGTAACCAAGAGTGCAGCAAGGTCTGTTGTCGTGCACCAGTTCCCGTTCGAGTCTAGCTCAAAGCGGTGTTTTCGGGTTTTACCCCTAGGATACATCTGTGCCAGAGCCGCCTCTACCTGCTCGTATCCAGACAGGGATATATTTGTTTGATAAACCACTTACTTAGTATTTACCAAAACTTAGGGATTTTTTTATTATACTTAGTCTTGTATCTAAGGCTTTACTAGGGTTTCCTAATCCCAAAAATAACTAAACCTATCCTCTGATACGAACTATGACAACCCTGCTTTTTATTACAACTTAAACATGCTTTATTACATAAAACATCACTTGATACAACAAAGAAGATCGAGAGGTTTAGTGTCTTTGGGGCTTAGGATCATTACATAAAAACTTTAAACCTAAAATACAACATCTTTATTGATAACATCCTTTACATGACCACTACATTCCTTCGTACTTAGCATTGCATGAGATAACCTGAGGACATGCATAAGAAAAGGGTGAGCTATAAAGCCGATTAAGGGAGTACACAATGAATAACATGAGGAGTACAATACATGTTAGGAAATATCCATATCAATAGAGCATAATAGGAACATGAACATAAAGTCATGATAAAGCATGATAACCATAGCATGGAAATGTGGCAACAACACTTAACATTGAATTAGCATGAGCCAAGGCTCATTGCACATGGAGCATGAGTAAACCCTCATTGCACTTGAAGCACGAGTAAAACATCGTTGCACTTGAATTAGCATGAGCCAACACTCATTGCACATGACTTATCATGATACTATACTTTACCCAATGCATTGGAGCGCTATAAAGGGTGCACCCTTCTTAAACATTTCATTTCATGCATAAGTGTGCCACATGGATCATAAAACATGGATTCATAAAACATAATCATTTATTCCACGATAAAGGAATGTGGAATTCATACATGAAACTTTACAATCAATATGTAAATGTGTATAAAGGTGAATACCCTTGATGGTGAAATGGGCATGGTATTCACTACACAATGACATTGGCTTAGAAAATTGGTGCAATTTCGGCAGCGTAACGGCGTGACATAAGAATTCATAAAAAATGTTTGATGAGAGAGAAAGGGGTTCCTAATCATATTTACATGTAATGGACAGTAAGGAGGTCATATAGATACATGTCCCAATAATTGAAAAGGAATTTACATTCATGATACAAAAGTATTGCTTGAATATAAAAGAGGAGAAAAAGGTTTCTTTCGGAATTTCGGCATAGTAACGGGTGTACATGGGAGGATTTTAATGAGAGAGAAAGGGGTCCCCCATCATTCAAACAATAATAAGGTAGTATGGGAGTGGTGAGAAACCATACCCCAACATTCATAATTTAAATTAAAAGGGCAATACAACTTAATGAAAATTGACAAAAATGAGAAAGGAAGAAAAAACCCTTACTTGGAAGTGTGCTTCCAAAGGCTAGAGAGAGGCTTGTGAGAGGATTCTTGGGAGCTTGGGGCACCTTGGGAGGATTCTAGAGAGAGTAGGGCAGAGGTTGTATGAACTCCAAGGGCTTTGAGTGAGGAGGAAGTGGGAGCTTGGGTGGGTTTATATAGGAAAGGTGAGGGAATTCTTTATTATTTAGGTTTGGGACCCCTTATATTAAAATAATCCAAACCACAAACCACCCCATGGTATTTTCCCATGGTTTCTGGAAAAGGAAAGAGTAAAACAATATTTTACAAGTCCAAGGTCCGAACTTATTAAAAAATTAGGGTTGCTTATGTGGAGGTGAGTCACACTCCCATGGAAATTAATTTAAAAAGGCAAAGTGTTGAATAAGTCTTGAGGGCTCATTAATGCTTTGAAAAGTAAGTCAAAAAAACCCAAAACCTCATTATTTTAATGATAAAACACATATTGGCCGAACATAAGGATTATTTTATTTTATTACATCACCTTTGGGTCATTATGATGTCATAAAACACATTATATATTTAAATGGTATTTAATTTTTACCCAAAAATTTGACTGTCTCAGAAAATTATGAAAAATTCACCGTTGGATAATTTCGACTTCCTGATTCCAAAAATAATATTTATTTTATCTAAATAATTTTCTAAATATGTGAATTTTCACTTTTAAAATAAAAACCGACATTTATAAAAAAATTCACGGGTTTTGACAGAAATGGCTTTCAAACCTTAATAAAATTTTTAATTGCATTCATAAAATTATAAGATCATTTATATTTAATAAAAATTAATGTAATATTAATAATAATAATTTATTAAAATATTATTTAATTCAAAAATACTTTAATTTAATAAAATATAATTCTTAATTAAAAAATAACTAAAAACACCATTTGTACTTTAAAAACTAATTACAATGTATCAAAAATGACTAGAAATTATATTCATTATTATATACAAAAATAATGTACATGAACATGGTGCTAATTATTTGTTACATAACCCCTTAAAATAGCCGCATAAGACCTAAGGGTAAGGTGTGCAATGGTGACAGACTCTTGGGGCGGCTCGGATAACATCGCTCTAGTGGTAATTTCAATCAACTTCCACTTTTCCCGTAGACGATAACGTTCGAGCTTGACTTGATGAAGCTCTGCTTGGGCTTGGTCAAGGGCAAAGCCCAAAGACGCCACCTCTTTTCCGAGCTCTGACAAATGGGCTTCGTAAGGGGTAATTCTACTGGATGAGGCCATCGCTTCCCTTGTCTGAGTAGAAATGGGTTCGTTAAAGAGTTATATTTATACTACTCAGATGATCACTGTTTAATGGATATAAAAGTAACGGTCACAAATATTAACGTAAAAATAAAGAAGTTGACATCTTATAAAAACATATTTCATAAATAAACATTTAACTGGATCAAGAGGGATTTTCTATTAATGAAACTTTGGGTTGTTACACTTTTTAATATCATCATCCCTTAATCATTATAAATGACAATATTTATTTCTTCTAATACCAAATAATTAAAAAAATGGTCTATATTATTTCAGTAAGTAGGGGGATTACACTCCAGAAGGAATAAACATTTTTTGTGAAAAAAAATTATTTACTCATATGTATTCACTATAAATATCATGTAAATTATGGGAATTTGTTTCATATTCTCACTCATCTTAACAACCATTGATGATCATTATTATTTATACACTTCTTTGATTTGTTCTTTTTTACCATAAAAATATGGGATAATTTACTATTGTTTATTAGTTATTTTTCATCATTTGGGAATTTAGTAATGTTCATTTATATTTTTTCATTACTTCTATATCATTTATATTTAATGATGGATTTTATTTCAAAAAGTGTGAAAATATTTATAGAGTTCTCCTAGGAATAGGGGAAATAAGTTATGAATTTTTGGAATAAAATAGTTATAGTTTAGTTTTAAAAAGTATGATAATATCGTAAAATGGAGTACTTTTTTTAATTTTATTATAAATGTGATTTTACTACCACTTTGGGATTTTATAAAATATAAATATTATTTTTCTCAAACATTATTTAGGGGGAGTTTAATCAAATATTACATTATATATGACGTTATTATTTTTTAATTTTTTTAAACGTACCACTACTTCAGTTCTTTATATGTGACTCATGATTATAAAAAGGGGGATATTGTTGAGTAAATGAATCTTTTTGTCCTTTTTTATAAAAATTAATAGTGTTGTATATTTATGTTTTGATTTTAGTTTTTATTGGTGGTTTATGTTTTTTTATGTGGTCGTATTGTTTAGATGGTATATTTTGATAAACATAATGGGTCTTTTCACCTATTAGAATAGTAGACATGCAATATGATGTAACATAGATCTAAACATATCATATAAAAAACATAACGGTATATCTATTAGACAAAATAATATTGTATCAAATGTTGTTCTTACTAAACCTATAGAAATAAGAATATAGTTATTGGTTTTTTTTATGGATTATTTTTATAAATTAATCTCAATTCATGGAGAAATGAGAATAAATAGTCATGTAATATATCTAAGATATCTATATAATATTGAAGTCTATAGAAGCTTGTTTTCTAGGGATCTTCTAATTGTTATTTTTTTAGTGAGTTTTTTTAATGATCTCCATCTGGTAAGGATTTTATTATAGTGATCATAGAATTTCCCATTATAATAATTCTTTGTATAGACCTCAATGATATAAAAACTTTTGGTTATAGAATATGTATTTTTAAATCATCTTGATAGAGGGATTCTAGGGATAGGAAGATAGATCCTTCTTGAAAATTTTATTTTTGAAGAAGATTATGGTAATTGATCTTTCTGATGTTTATGATATCAAATGGGTTCTAGAGGAAAGTTAAACGTCTGTTCCATCTATGTGATCATGGGCTTCTAAGGGTAGGTAGATAGATATCATCCAATGGATTTTTTAATTGAGTAAATTTTAGCTACATTAGTGGGATACCTAGGATTTGGTTTATAAATCTTCCTACCACTTTGGATTAAATAAAATACATATTTTAATTAGATGTTTTTTTAATAAATATCCTTTTAAAAGCATCAAGGTTTTTATTTAGACATGGTGAATTTTTTCAATCATTGTATTTAATTTCTTTTATTCCCTTGTATTTTATCTGATAATACTTTAACTTCAAAAATATTTAACATTCCCATGTGTTTCAACTTTACACTCTAATAGTTGATTATAAATTGTATTTTATGTTCAACTTAATTGTATGAGTGGTGGAAAAATTACTATTTCATTAGAATTCCTCCCCTCCTATAGTGCCAAATATATATCATCTTCTGGGACAATAAAATCAAGCACCAATGTAGTGAAAATAGATATTTAAGGCCATTATGGTGGAATAAAGGTTTTGTGGTGCAATTCAAATCATTGATGTTGTCTAAAGGTGTTTGATGATGGATGTTATGTCATTATATATCTCTATATTGATGACATGATTATTACTGAACTAGTGAAGGAAAGGATGACTGAGATGAAGGATAAATTTTATGGATGTTTCAAGATGAAGGATCCTGGTCCAAAAATATATATTTTAGGGATATGTATTGTAAGGTAAATAATATAACACTCAGTCTTCAATTATAGAAAGTATGTTTTTATTTATAAAGAAACAATAGCATAATTCACATAGATTTATTCAAGAAAGTGATTTAAAAATAAGTTTATTATTTTTATAAATTGAATTTGATTAAATGAATGTCATTTTTAAAATTATAATGTCAAAATTATCTAAGGGATATTTTTTCGAATTTTTCAAAAATAAATGATTTTTTAGTGAATGGTGAAAAATATTGATTTTACAAAAACAATCAGTTTTATGAAAATAAAATTATATAATAATAACTTGAATTTTTATGAAACCTTATTCCTAGAAAAAATATATATTTTAATAATTAATATAATGTATATAAAAAACAATGTTTAACTTATAAATATATGCTTAATATTTTAGAAATCTAATAAATGTTTTTGTTCAAAATAAAAATTATTTTTAGTTCTTATCTTTTAATAAAATATTTAAAAGGTTCATTTCGGATTTGGTATGGTTTTAAAAGAAAATAATTATAATTTTATTTTTTATATTCTAATTAATTCCATTGGAATCTAAATTATAGTTTATTTTACTGTAAAATCATTTCTATACTTAAAACAAACATTTTTATAAACATGATTTTCATTGTATCATATGAACATATGTTAAAATTAATTTTAACGAGTTATAGAAATTTAATATTATAAAATGGATTTGATATTTGGAATCATAATAAAAAATATTATATAATATAGTCAACATAATTTTTGGTTATAACAAATAGTAAAAAATTGTTACCACGATTGAGGTTAATAGGATTTAGTTGGGGTAAAACAAAGAGATAAGTTAAAAAATGACCCCTAAATTTGTATAAATATTATTTTATAGAGATATTTAAAATTTATATAATATTATATTCTATTTAATGTCCATTTTTGTAAATACCCAAAAATTTCATATAAGTTTTTTTTAATAAATGGAATTATTACGAGACTACGAAAATTGACGGCATGTATTTCTGAGGCCCGAAGAGCCCAGAATAGTATTTTAATCTTTTTTAAGGTACATTCAGTAAATGTGTAGGTGAAAATTTCTGTCTTTTGAACTGGTGCTCAAATTAAAAATCTAAGGGCACCATCGAATTCGTAGCACTGGGATTCTCTTAGATGAAGCTTAACTTTGTTCCAAAAAAGACAAACGGAAAAGTTATTTTTTAGAATTTTGGAAAAAAATAGAATAAATAAATAAGTTATTCTGTTCTTTTTGCAACAATTGAGAAATGGTGGTGGAACTGCATCATAACGTCAGGCTTTGATTGAGATCCATTTATTAACATCATCTTTTGTTTGGGAAACCACAATGCCCTGTAGGATTAATGGAACATTAATTGCGGTTCATTAATGAATTGCATTAATGAACACAACATAGGTGGTTCCTTTTCTTTTATTTAATCAATCCTTTGGTGTAGGTTTTGGGAGAGCTATGAGAGGAAGCTCTGACAAAACGTTGGCGAAGTCATCCTCCGACGAAGAATGGAGATTAGACGATTCCATTGAGGATTCGAACCGAACATCGACAAGCGACGACGAACACTGATTAACATCTTCGAACAAAGGATTCTCCTCCATCATCATCAGCGGAATCCAACGTGTTCAAGGTAGGGGTTTTTTATTCAAAGTGAATAATTGTTTCAACCTACCACATTATTGAATTATTTGACGAACGTGGATCAAACAACTAATGGGTTAATCCATGACTCATTTGAATTTGTGGAAAATTAATCTGGGTAATGATTTAATTTCTTTCCTTGTTAAAACACTAACGCATAGGGCACAAGCAAATGAACAAGGCGGGGACCCTCCACCGCTCTCGGTTTTGATGCGTTATTCATGGTTGAATGTTCAACTTGACTAAAAGGAGAAAATTAGGGCCATGTAGTGAAGGAAGCGTCCTGGGGGGCCTGTAGGCACAGACGGGAACAAAATTTGACCACCGGAGCTTCACCGGTGGACTGTAGAAGCACCGCTTGTGAGGCACCGCCGGTGCGGCGATGCCCGCAGGCGCCACAGTAGCTTGATCTGCGGCCAACCGGGCTGTAGTGATGGGATATATGACACACCATAATTACGTGGGGTAGGTGAGAGACCCGCTTGTGCCACTCAGCTAGAGTTGAACAGCCAGCTCCAGCGGGCCCTTTCAGAAAATCAAGTAGTGCCTCGCTGGCACGGCAATCTGGGAGAACATGCCCACATGCAGGCTGGGTTTCTAAGCAGGTCGGACCTACATGCCAAGCTGTACCCACCATCCGGGCCGGACCCACCAGCCAGGCTAGACGTGTAAACTAGGACGGACCCACGAGCTGGCCCGGATCCACGGGTCGGCCGGCCAAACCCCTTCCAAACCCAACCAATCCCGTTTCGTAAAAGCAGACGTATCTTTTAAAATGGATGTCCATTTGAAAAACCGTCTACGGAGTTGGGATCCATGGGACAGGGTGGTCCTTTTGAGATACACCACATGGGTTGTGGAGAAAGTAAGATTATGGTCGGGTTGGATCGAACATGAATCCAACCGAGCCCTCGGTACTAAAATGCCTATAACTTACAGAACGAGTATCTGATTGACGCATCTTCTATTGCATTGGAACCCTTATGACAAGGTGGTTATTTGGGATAATTATTCATGGGAAATTGTGGCCATTGAAAATATGACCATTGGCTTGAGGGTCAGAATCTAAGGAACTCAAGCGCACCAAGTGTGGGAATCATGTGGATGGCTGTCAATAGAAGAGTGACCCATTTGGGGAACGACATTAGTGACTTATGACCCTGTATGGATTAGCAGTAGCGCAACCTAAGGAGGACCAGCCTTAGAGTGGCCCAAAATGGATCAGAAACATACAACCCTATGTGGATCGATGACTTACGACCCTTTGTGGATCGATGAGTTATGAACCTATGTGGATCGAAGACTTACGACCCTGTGTGGATCAGCAGTAGTGCAACCTGGCATGGAACAGCCTTAGAGTAGCCTGTCGTGGATCAGCAGCTTACGACCCTATGTGGATCGGGGACTTACGACCATGTGTGGATCGGTGACTTAGGACCCTGTGTGGATCATCTAGAGAAATATTTCCTTGTGGTTCAGTAGTGGAGTTTCTCAACGAAATAAGATGATTTAGCTTTATGAATAATCGTCATTATTCTTGTTCATTAATTCATATACACGGTGTGAGCTGTCATTTACTTAGTTCTTGTGATTGAGTTCATGCTTTGTGGTTTTTCCTTAGCGGAATTCTAGGATACCTTTGGGGGTATCAGGGTCCCTACTGGGTATTGTAATACTCATCCCTGCACAAGCTTCACCTGCACCATGTAATGTCTTGTGCAGACAACGGACAGCTTTGACCAAGATTTGGGATCCAGGACTAGACGGTGCATAGAGGTCACTGGTTAATGTGGAGAGCTATAGTGATGTGTTGTACCTACCCTTTAGGTAGGATCCTTGGTGGATGTCTTCGAGATCTATTTTTCCTTTTTGTTGTACTTACTTTTAGTTGGGTTTGTATACTGGCACATACTTCTTTAGTTCACACTTCTACTTTCAACAGTTATACTACATGGTTTGCTCTTGTTGTTTACTGGGTTTGAGTGTTTGAAGCTTTAAAGGAAATTCCTTCCCATTTTTTAGAGATATGCCTTTATGGTGATAGTTTCCCACCCCTAGCCTATGGAATGCGGGCTTGGGGTACTCACAGCCCGGGCCCCAGGGAATGAATCGTGACAAAGTGGTATCAAAGGCAGTTAGTTCTAGTGAAGAACTAAGAGTCTGTGTTTTCAAGGGAGAAATAGTGTTATGTTTCTAGAGTTCTGATTACAGTTTGAGGAATCTAATGTTGGTGTGGTGGCTGATGTATCCATACACCAGGATCCTATGTTCTGATTTCCAACTCGATACATGAAAACACTATTTGTTTGTCTTTTTGAAATGTTTTCGTTTTGATATCTTTGGAGTCATCTCACCAGGTATAACTTATTGATTATGGAACACCTATTTCTTTATAGGATGTCACCGCATAGACAACCAGCCAAGATTACAGTGAAGGATTGCGATGACGGCCTACCGAGCGATGAGGCTTTGGTGCATGGCCCTATTATAGAAATAGAACCTTTGTGTGGTGTACTAGTAGCACCACTACCTGTAGGGAAGTAGTTGCCACCAGCCCCTCCAGCAGACAGTGCACTCCGACTTAGCTCACTTCATGAGTTAAAATTGAAGAGGCCTACGATGTTTCATGTCAAGATATATCTTCTGGTGTATGAGGACTGGATGGAGGTTGTGGCTAGAGTTTTCCACCTAGTTGGGACACTATAATACTAGATGGTGATCCTAGCTGCTAGCCTCTTTCAGGGCATAGTAGGGAGATAGTGGAGCCTGATACACTAGTTTCACGATGTGGCGACCCTCACTTGGTTAGACTTTGAGATCCTCTTTAGGGTGGAGTTCATTCCAGTGACACTATTCTCTATGCATATTTAGGAGCTCCTAGATTTACAGCTAAGCAGCCTGATAGTAGCCCAGTACTCTGTGAGATTCACTGACTTCTCCCACTACCACAATCAACATGTTACATGACACTTTATTCAGGTCTCAGACCTTTGAGCAGGGTCTCTGATAGAAGATTAGAGCGTCAATGATATTTCTCAACATACTAAAGCAGGTTGGAGTTCTATAACGATCACTTTTGGTGGAGAGCTTCCTAGATGAGCAGGCACCGACAAAAACATCCACCACCGAACGACAGGTGGCTGTGACATCTATAGCAGGCAGTAGACAGATGATACAGAGGTCCAAGAGGGCCGTACCTTCCATTGGATGACCCTAAGATATAGGTCCGAAGGTGTGGAGCACACAGGATATAGGAGGTCAGCAGAGAAGTATACTGTGCTACTCGTGTAGTGGGTAGGGTAACATGGCTCGCGACTGACCGTCCCATTACACCGACGATCAGTAGATGATCGAGGGACTACCGAGGAAGAGGCATAGATTCGAGTGGGGAGGTCTATAGGGTAGAAAACGTGGTAGAGAATCTGGCCATGCAGAAGGTATTGGGCAGCAATTTGAGGTTCTACCGCCACGACATCTGGGTTGTCAACCCCGTCCTTATGGAGCATGTCGAAAGGGACATTCTCTACTTCAAGAAGATGAGGCCTACGACCACGGAGCTCCAAAAATGATATGAGGTACGACATGTGTCTACTCCACCCTAGCTATTGTTCTTGTAGACATAGGTACCAGTCACTCTTTCATTTCCGTAACTCTTGTTTGGAGCTCAGAGATTCTGATGGATTCGTTGGCTTGATCCTTATGTTTAGATACTCCTATGGGAGAGGATTTGATGGTTATGGATTGGTGCCGGTAGTGTGATCTTACCCTATGTGGTGAGATCTTTAGTTGGGATCTCATAGTAGCAGTGTCGAGGCCTAACGACATCATCTTGGGTATCGACTGGTTATCCACAATCCATGCTCAGATCGACTATTTTAGGAGCATAGTGCAGTGTTTCCGCAAAGATGGGACCATGTTTTCCTTCATTGGCGAGAAGGGAACCTTTGAAGCTCAGGATGGACTTTCTCGGAAGAGACTACAACCAATAACTCATCAGTATTCTAGCCTTACCCTTGGATTAGTTGACGAGAGAAGTCTGAGATATTCTGTAGTGGTGGACCATAATGTTGATGACTTTCCTGTGGATATTCTGAGACTACCTCATTACATAGAGGTAGAATTCAACATTTACATATACCCCGGTATGGCACTGATATCTACACCGGCACATCGGATGGATCCCATGGAGCTTCATGAGTTGAGGGTACAACTAGAGGACTTGTAGGGGAAGGGTTTCATAAGGCTTAGTGTTTCTCTATGGGCAGCCCTGATTTTATTCTCTAAGAAGGCATATGGGAGCTTGAGGCATTGCATGGACTATCAGAGCCTGAATTAATTGAGTGGGAATAACAAGTATCCTCTACCAAGGATTGATGATCTCTTAGACCAGCTGAAGGAAGAACAGTGGTTTTCGAAGATAGACCTCACATCAAGATATCATCAGCTTAGGGTACGGGATGGGGGCATACCAAAGGCAGCCTTCAGATTATGGTATGGTCCCCATGAGTTCTTAGTGATGCCTTTAGTTATAACCAATGTTCCTAAAATGTTCATGGGACTCCTGAACATGATCTTCCATCTTCATCTCGATCGCTTCATGGTGGTCATCATTGATTACATCTTGGTATACTCAGTGTTGGAGGAGGACGATGCCACTCATCTGTAGATAGTTCTCGATACACTCCATGAGCACCATCTTTATGGTAATCTCCCAAAGTGCTAGTTTTGAATACGGGAGGTCCACTTTCTTGGACATGTTATCTTGGAGGCTAGAGTTTCAGTGGATCTGGTGAAGATAGAGGAAGTGCTTGCTTGGGAGACACCCAGGAGTGTGACCTTGGTGTGGAGTTTCCTGGGATTGGCTAGGTACTAATAGAGGGTTGTACATGAATTTTATAGAGTATCATAACCCTTGATATCTTTTACAAAGAAGGGATAGCCTTTCTTGTGGATATAGAGATGCTAGTAGAGTTTATAGGAGCTGAATCAGAGACTGAAGAGTGCCCCCATCATGAGGCTTCCAGAAGAGGGCGTTGGGTATGTAGTATACTGCAATGCCTATGGGACCGAACTAGGATGTTTCCTGATGATGGAGCGAGCTTTGATTGCCTACGACTCATGACAGTTGAGATAAAACGAGCAGAACTATGCGACCCGTGGCCTAGGGTTAGCAGTAGTGGTATTTTCATTGAAGATGTATTGGAAATACATAATGGGAGAACTGTTTACTATATATTATGATCACAAGAGTCTCGTGTATATCTTCTCACAAAAGGACCTAAACCTGAGACATCGACGATGGCTGGAGTTCCTTCGGGACTAGACTTTGAGATAGTCTACACTCCTAGGAAGGGAAATGTGGTGGTAGACGTACTCAATAAGAGGTCTGGCTTAGAGCTGTTAAGTGAGGTGACAAAGAAGCTATCTACATTGCAGTTATTATTCATGGATAGTGATGGAGTAGCTTACCTCCATTCTATGACAATCACTCCCTCACTCCTTCAGTATGTTAGGAAGGCACAACTTGGGGATGTTGACTGCGAGACCTAACATGCTCAGATATCCTCAAGACAGGCTCTTGAAGGGTTTTCTAAAGGTGGGGAGCACGTCATCCTTTCTAGAGGGAACGCCATGATTCCAGTGATGCTACGAGAGGAGGTGTTGGGGAAGTTCCACATATCCCCTTTGGTGGTACATCCTGGTGTGGAAAAGATGTTCCAGGACCTCCGATGTCAGTACTGGTGGCCAGGGATAAAGAAATAAGTGGTAGAGTTCGTTTCATGATGCTTCACTTGTCATCAAGTGAAGGCTGAACATCAGGTTCCAGTAGGCTTAGCACATCTACTTGAGGTTTCTAAATGGAAGTGGGATGGAATCTCCATAGACTTCATGACAGGGATACCACGTATGTCCAGGGGCCACGATTCCATCTGGGTGATCGTTGAACGACTCAACATGTCGGCCCACTTCCTACCCATTTGAGAGTAGGGATCAGTAGAGGGATTTGGATGCCTCTACATATAGGAGATAGTATAGCTTCACACAGTGTCATCGAAGATCGTCTGAGATCGTGACACTCATTTTACATCTCGATTATCGAAGGGATTGTAGGAGGCATTTGGACTAAGCTATGTTTGAGCACCACCTTTCATCATCCAAAAGATGGTCAGATAGAGCGGACCATACAGACAGTTGAGGACATGCTCCATGCTTGAGTACTTGATTTTTTCGCAATTGGGAGGATCACTTGCCCTTGGTAGAGTTCATATACAATAACAGATATCACTCCATCATCAACATGGCACCATTTGAGGCCTTTTATGGGAAACCATGTTGATCACCTATATACTAGAAAAACCCATGGGAGTCAGCACTTATGGGTCCATAGTTGGTACGGACTACCATTGAGAATGTGCAGGTCATCCAGGAGTGGATGAAGACTACAAAAAGTTGGCAGAAGTGTTACACTGATAAGAGACAGAGACCCTTAGAGTTTGAGGAGGGTGGTCATGTTTTCCTTAGGGTCTCACCTCGACGAGGATTGCAGAGATTTGGACAGGGCGGCAATCTATCTTCGAGATTCATCAGACCTTTCTAGATTCTTAGTAGAGTTGGCAAGGTGAGGTACCGCCTATCTCTTCCCCCATAGATGCACAAGGTGCACAATTGTTTCCATGTGTCACAGTTGAGGAGATACGGGCATGATCCATCGCACATCATCGACTGGGGTGAGATTGACATTGATGATGGGGTGAAATTTATGGAGTTTCCAGGGGATATAGGGGATCAATTGGACAAGGTCTTTCATGGACGGCCGATTCCTCCGATGTGAGTTTGGTGGCAGCACGGGAACCTCTAGGAGAGAACATGGGAGTGGGAGGCTCAGATTCATGCTCTGTACCCCCATTTGTTTTCTTATCCTTTGGTGTGGCTTCCAGGGATGAAAATCCCTAAGGTGGGGAGAATGTAAAGACCCAGAAATTGCATATAATTTTTTAATTAAAAGGAATTATTACAAGACTTTGAAAATTGAAGGCATGTGATTTCAAGCCTTGGAGATCCCAAAACAAAATTTTGAACTTTTTTTAAGGTATGTTCAGTAAACGTACCGGCAAAAATTTCTATATTTTGAACCGGTGCTCAGATTAAAATTACGAGGGAACTGTTGAATTCTCAACACTGGGATTCTCTTAGGAAAATCTTAACTTTTTTTGGGAAAAGACGGATAGAAAAGTTATTTTCAGACTTTTGGAAAAAAAATAATAAAATAACTAAAGAAATTATTTTATGTTATTCTTGAAACCGTTGAGCTAAGGTGGTGGGACAGCAGTGTAACATTAGGCTTTGATTGAGAGCCATTTATTGACCTGATCCTTTGGTTCCATAACTATGACAACATTAATTACAGTTCAATAATGAACCATTTTAATGAATGCAATATAGGTGGTTCCTTTTCTTTTATTTAATCAAACCTTTGTCATGGGTTTTGGGAGAGCTATGAGAGGAAGATCTAGCGAAATTTCGGTGATGTATTCCTCCAAAAAATAATGGGGATTCGACAATACCGTTGAGGATTTATACCGAACATCAATAGGCGGTGGCGATAGCTGATGAACATCTTCGAACAACAGATTATCCTCCTTCCTCATCAGCAGAATCCAACATGTTCAAGGTAGGGGTTTTGTTTATTCAAAGTGAATTAGTGTTTCAACTTACCCCATTCTTGAATTATATGATGAACACAGATTAACCAACTAATGGGTTGATCTACGACTCATTTGAATTTGTAGGAAATTAATCTGGGTAATGATTTAATTTCTTTCCCATGTTAAAACACTAACGCAGAGGGCAGGGGCCAACGAAAAAGGCCCAGACCCTCCACCTATCTTGGTTTTGATGTGTTCTTTGTGGAATAATGTACAACTTGAAAGCATGGTGAAACTGAAGACCATACAGTGAAGGCGGAGTCTGGGGGGGGGCTGTAGTTACAGATGGGAACGAAATCGGACCACCAGAGCTTCACCGGTGGCCCACGGAAGCACCGCCAGCATGACACCACAAGCACAGCGGCGCGGGCGACCGGCCGCATGGGAATGGTGGTGCCTAGAAGAGTGGTGGAGGCTTGAGTAGCATCCAACCGGGCTATGGTGGTGGAAGATGTGGCACGCCAGCACCACTTGGGGGAGGTGAGCGGCCCGCTCGGGCCCCTCGGCTAGAGAAGAACGGCCGGATCAAGCCGGCCGTTTTGGAAAATCAGGTGGCGCCTCAATGGAGCCTCCATCGAGGAGAAGTGGCCAGCATGTTGGCTGGGTTTCCAGGCGGGTCGGACCCACCGGTTGTGCCGGACCAACCAGTCGGACCGGACCCATATCGGTCCCATTTCGAAAAATCAAGCGTATCTTCTAAACCGGATGTCAGTTTGACGAACTGTCTGTGGTGTTGGGACCCTTGGGATGAGGAGGTCCTTTTGAGGTACTCCACTTGGGTTTTAGAGAAAGTTAGAGTATGTTAAAGTAGGATCATACTTGAATCCAATTGGGGCCCGGGTACTAAAATGCATATAACTTAGAGTATGAGCGTCCTATTTTCACATTGTCTATTGCATTGGAAGCCTTATGAAAAGTCAGTTCTTCGGGTTACTTCTTTGTGGGACATAGTGGTAGCTGAAATATAACCAGTGGATTTAGGAGTAGAATTTATGGAAGTAAATCACACCATGTGTGGGAATCCTGTGGTTGGTTGTCAAGTGAAGATCGACCCCTTTATGGAATGGCATCAGCGACTTACGACCCCTGTGTGGATTTGTAGTAGCACGACCTGATGAGGACCAGACTTAGAGTAGCCTGTCCTGGATCAGCAACTTACGACCCTGTGTGGATCAATGACTTACGACCCTATGTGGTTCGACCACTTATGAACCTATGTGGGTCGACAACTTACATCCCTATGTGGATTGACGACTTACGACCCAGTATGGATCAGAAGTACCACAACCCGACGAGGACCTACCTTAGAGCGGCCCGTCTGGGATTAGCGACTTACAAACTTGTGTGGATCGGTGACTTACGAACCTTTGTATATCGGTGACTTAAAACCCTGTGTGGATCAGTGACTTACGACACTGTGTGGATCAGCTAGAGAACGACTTCTTCGTGGTTCAACAATGGAACTTCTCAATGGAATAATATGATTAAGCTTTATGACTAATCATCATTATTTTTTTTCTTTAATTCATATACCCGGTGTGATCTATCTTTTACTTTGTGCTTGTGATTAAGTTCATGCTTTGTGGTTTTTCCTTAGTGGAGTTCTAGGAGACCTTTGGGGGTACCTGGGTCCCTATGGGGTATTGTAATACTCACCCCTACACGGGCTTCACCCACACCATGTTGTGTCGTGAAGAGACAATGGCCAGCTTTGACTGAGTTTTGGGATCCAGGACTAGACGGTGCATATAAGGGGCCAGTTGATGTGGAAAGCCTCAGTGACATGTTATACCTACCCTTCAGGTAGGGTCCTTTAAGGATGACCTCAGGAGCTGTTTTTTCCTTTTTGTTATACTTTCTTTTAATTGGGTTTGTATACTGGCTCATTCTACTTCAGTGCACACTTTTTCTTTCAACAGTTATACTATGTGGTGTTCTCTTATTGGGTACCTGGTCTGGGTGTTTACAGGTTTAAATTCAATTCCTATAGCATCCCGCCTTTTTATCACATAAACATTCATTACATTTTACAAAATCGAGGATCTTTAAGGTTTAGTGTCTTGGAAACCAGGAACATAAAACATGAAAACATAAAACATTCTTCTTAAACAATTGAAAGGATTATCCTCATGTTCATCCTAGGTTCATTACTGCATCTCATAACCTGGGGACATACATCAAATGAAAGGGTGAGCAGAAGGCCCATTAAGGGAAATAAGGGAAACATTTAACATGTGAACTTGAGATACATCAACTATGTCATGAAAAAGAACTTTAAGGCATGAGAAATAAATCATGTGGCATATCATAATAAAAATAACATTTTTGCTAACTTTAATATGTGGCTACATCATTTAACATAGACAATCATGAAGATATCACCATGGTCCATCCCCAAGGTGTCATTTGAAAATTACCAAGGTTATTCACCAAGATATCGTGAAAATTGTAATCTCTAGTGGTTACATCATTACCCAATGCATTGGAGCGCTATTAGGGTGCACCCTTAAATTTTCCTTTTTTATTATATTAGCCACATAAATCATCATAAAAAATTTCATAAATAACCCATATAGCATAAAATAAATGGGTTTCATTTCATAATCATAACGTTTTAAAAACTGCTTCAAAGACATGATCTTTACGTCACATTAAAACCCACAGAAAAGGAAGGTGGGTCTCATGTATGTAAATCCCAGAATTTAAAATAGAAAATTTTGGTATATATGTGAATACCATTTTTGAAAAAATATCTTTGAGTATTCACTTAATAAAATAAAAGTACTTTAGAAAAATCGAGAGACATTTTGAGACGGAAATTCTACAGCATAACGGCTATGTTTCGGGGTTTTAGAAAACATTGAAAAGAGAGGGGACATGGGTCAAACACTCATAAATGACCCATGAAACAGTAGAGGGACAGAATATAAAGGATTTAAGAACATGGTAATGAAATTTTAAAGATATACCATATGAAATGAAGAACATTAAAGGAAGACAAAAATAAGATTTCTCTTATGAAAATTCGGCAGCCCAATGACGTCACTTAAACTTAAACAAAAATGAACTGACGAGATCAAATAGGTTCCCTCATCATATGAACATAAAAGATCAGTATGATAGATATAGATATCATACCCCAAAAAAATTCAAAAGGAACTTGAAATACTTGACATGAAAGTAGATCTTTTAAAAATGAGAAAGGCGAACGAATCCCTTAAAAATTCGGCATCCTACCGTCGTCACTTAAACTTCAACCAAAAATGAATTGACAAGATCAAAATAGGGTCTCTCATCATATGAACATAAGGGTTCAGTATGATAGATACAGATATCATACCCCCACATAATAAAAAGTCACTTGAATGTCTTGACATCAAAATAGATCTTGAAAACGAGAAGGGTGAAAGAATCACTTAAACATTCGGCAGCCTAACGGCGCCACATAAAACTTCAAAATACTGAATTGAAGAGATAAAATTGGGTCTCTCATCATATGATCATAAAATATCATTATGATAGATATAGAGATCATACGCCAACATAATAAAAAGTTACTTGAAAGACTTGACAAGAAAATATAACTTGAAAATGAGAAAGGTGAAAAAATCCGTTACAAAAATTTCGGCTGCCTAACGGCGCTACTTAAACATTCATAAAATGAAAAGATGAGAGTAATAGGGGGTCTCTAAACATATTAAAATAAAAAGGACAGTATAATGAATATAAAAGAACATCCTCCAACATAATAACATGGATCATAAAAGGAATGACATAAAAGAGATTACTTGAAAAGAAAGAGAGCGGTCGGATCACTTACCTTAAAACGTAACTCTTAAAACTCAAAGGTTGAGACCTTGAGGGATTGGGGGCACCTTGGGAGGACTCCATGGGAGGTAATGAGACCAGAACTTCGTTGGGGGAGAGTAGGGAGTCGAAAGGATGAGAGTATTGCTTTGTATTTATAGGGAAAGTGAGGGGACAAGGCATTAATGGCCAAGGGACACCTCAAAAGTGGTTTTCTCAAAAGCATGGGCCCTCCCATGGTACTTCCCATAGAGTTAGGACACATGGCGACCCCCACACAATAATTAATTCTCTTTAGTCTACCATCCCTTAAAATATCTCATGACATCATCATGACACAGTTATGATGTCATTAAACATACCGAAACCCTAAAACTATATTTTTACTATTCACTGAAAAATTCCACTTTCTCAGAAAAATCCCAAAATTTCATATTAACCAAATATCAATGCTCTGATTTCAAAAATTAACTCCATTTTATAAAAATATTTTTCTAAATATTTTTAATTTTATTTTTATATAAATACACTGTTCACCGAAAATTCATTTTTTTCAGAAAAATCCCCAAAAATTACCTTAACATAATATCGATGCTCTGAGTTCAAAAATGAAATCCATTTTATAAAAATAATTTTCTAAATATTTTTAATTTAATTTTTAATTAAAAAATACTATTCACCTAAAAAAACTAATACTTGAATAATAATTTATGAAATCGTTATTTAACCATTTTATTGAATCACCTTACTTAATAAAGGTGCCTAGATTATATTAATACTTTCTTTAATTGAGATTAATAATCCATTTGGACACATTAATAATCCTAATCATAAAACCACTATTCATAATTTACTATTCATCAAAAATAAGGTTGATCTTATTCGACTCGAAATTTCTTACTGAACATAATTGTAGAAGACCATTTTTGGAAAATCATTACACATTTTTAATTATTTAAGGTTTACATAAACATTTTTTAAAAAAATATCCTTTCTCTAAAATTCACCAAAAATATGCATACTATATTTATCAGGACATTTGAAAAGTCATAAACATCATCATAGGAAGAAATCCCAATTTTTATTTAAAACAAAGGATTACACAAGGCAGTTATGGTCTCCTTACATATCCCCTTATCACACCAGCATAGGACCTAAGTGTAAGGTGTGCTAAGGTGAGAGAAACCGAGGGAGGCTCGGCCAACTTCGCACGAGTAGTAATTTATATCAGTTTGAACTTCTCGCGAAGGCGAATCTGTTCTAGCTTCACACGATGAAGTTCGGCTTGGGTTTGGTCCAGAGAAAAGCCCAGTGGTGCTACCTCCTTCCCAAGTTCTGTTAGATGGGCTTCGATCGGTCCAAGACTACTGGGTGAGGCCATCGAATCTTCTTTCTATAATTATTAACCATGATTAATTGTATTTAGAGACTATAATCAAAACGTTCAGTTTCCAGCGGTCATATTGACCAATGGTCATATAAAAGTCAAAACCCAATAGTCTCATTTTAATTATACTCATGTTATTAAATGAAACATTTTTGTTGAGTATAAAAATAAAAAAACACTTAAAATTAGGAAACAAGATTTATTCAAAATTTCGGGTCGTTACAGTCTTCCCCCCTTAAGAAATTGCTTCCTCGCAATTTTTAAAATTGGGTTTTGAAATTTCATTGAATGTCCCACATCGGAAAAGGAGTCAGTAAAACTATTACTTTAAAAGAAATAAAGGGAAGTACAAAGGTCACCCTAGTTAACCCACACTAGGATTCCGTGTAGGAATACATGGACATGGAGGAGAAAACAAAGGGTCAAGTTCTGAGGGAGAGTGATAGAGAACATGATTAGGAGAAAGTTAACCATAAGAAAATCCCAAACTTATGATGTGTGTAAAGGGTCATTGATTACCTAGTAGTAAACGTAAACCAACAACTTTTTTGTTTTACGTTTCTTTTCATAATTTTGAGGAATTAAGTTACTACATAGAAAAAAAATATAAGAAAATATACCTACCTTCCTATAGAGTTTAATCCTTTTATATGTTTCTACCAAAACTAATCTTTTCTCCAAACGATGAGCATTCAAAACTACTTGGTCTCAACAAAACACAAGAATCGTCTTCTAGAGAATCACATAATCCACAAAATATTGACTATCTATTTCTTCTATCTTTAAACATTATCCCAAAAACAAAAAGGGTAAGGTAAAACAACTCTTCAAAAAAGAAATAATCCCATAGGAATGGAAACTAATTTTAAATCTTCATTGTTCCATGGTACTACCCAAAGTTCATCATAGACCATTCCATAAATAACTGTCCTTAAGATTCCTCAAAATAACCCAAACTAATATTGAAACCCAAATACAAGAAGGACTTGATAACATAGTCTTCCAAGATAAACATTATCGTTTATCTCCAAACAACATCAACCACACCTAACATCTTATAACCAAAGTAAATAACCTAAACATATTTTCCCAGGAGAGGTCAATAATTTCCATAAGTAACCTCTAATACCATATGTTCACCTTAAATTCTTTGATTCTTTAAAATATAATTCAACCTTTACTCCTCAAATAAAATACCATAGTAATCTATTTACCTCGATCAAATAGGGTTCCCAAAATAGTGAACGTATTCCAAAATAATTATCATCTTTTAATCCCCTAATCATCTCTGTCATATTAATACGGTAATCGTCACATTTTCTATCACATTGGTTATTGGGACATGTTCTTCCATTTCCCACCATTAACTAAGAAGATAAAGTATAATTAGGGGCTTAAATACATAGCCAATAATCATGAAAAGGAACTTAAATCATATAAGTATAACTTGTAGAAGAAAAGTATACCCTAACTTGTGATACCCTAGGTTTCAAACTAGGTTATTCATGATCATATATCCTTATGTGAATATTTATTTTATTTTATCCTTGTTCCTTTAATAATGGTTTATACTAAGCTTATGAATTTACCAAAGCATATCCCCTAAGAGTGTCGTAACCAAGAGTGCAGTAAGGCCCGTTGTCGTGTACCAGTTCCCGTTCGAGTCTAGCTCAAAGCGGTGTTTTTGGGTTTTACCCCTATGTACATCTGTTCCAAATCCACCTCTACCTGATCGTATCCAGACAGGGATGCATTTGCTTGGAAACCCCTTACTCAATACTCACCAAAATACCAGGAATATTTCCTATATATAAACATTTCTATAGGATTCTTCCTAAATTTTTCATATCCTAATTTCCACAAATAACTAAACCATCCTTTGATAACAACTATAGCATCCCACCTTTTTATCACATAAACTTTCATTACATTTTACAAAACCGAGGATCTTTAAGGTTTAGCGTCTTGGAAACTGGGAACATAAAACATGAAAAAATAAAACATTCTTCTTAAACACTTGAAAGGATTCTCCTCATGTTCATCCTAGGTTCATTACTGCATCTCATAACCTGGGGACACACATAAAATGAATGTGTGAGCAGAAGGCCCAGTAAGGGAAACAAGGGAAACATTTAACTTGTGAACTTGAGATACATCAACTATGTCATGAAAAAGAACTTTAAGGCATGAGAAAGAAATCATGTGGCATATCATAATAAAAATAACATTTTTCACAAATTTAAGATGTGGCTACATAATTTAACATAGACAATAATGAACATATCACCAAGGTCCATCCCCAAGGTGTCATATGAAAATTACCAAGGTTATTCACCAAGATATCGTGAAAATTGTAATCTCTAGTGGTTACATCATTACCCAATGCATTGGAGCGCTATCAGGGCGCACCCATAAATTTGCCTTTATTATCATCTGATCCACATAAATAATCATAAAAAATTTCATAAATAACCCTTATAGTATAAAATAAATGGGTTTCATTTCATAATCATAATGTTTTAAAAACTACTTTAAAGACATGATCTTTACGTCACTTTAAAACCCACAGAAAAAAAAGGTGGGTCTCATGTATGTAAATCCCAGAATTTAAAATAGAAAATTTTGGTATATATGTGAATACCCATTTTGAATAAATATCTTTGAGTATTCACTTAATAAAATAAAATTACATTAGAAAAAGAGAGAGACATTTTGAGACGGAAATTCTGCAGCATAACGGCTATGTTTCAGGGTTTTAGAAAACATTCGAAATAGAGGGGACTTGGGTCAAACACTCATAAATTACCTATAAAACAGTATAGGGACATAATATAAAGGATTTGAGAACAAGGTAATGAAACTTGAAAGATATACCATATGAAGTTAAGAACATTAAAGGAAGACAAAAATAATATTTCTCTTATGAAAATTCGGCAGCCCAACGACGTCACATAAACTTCAACAAAAATGAATTGAAGAGATCAAATAGGGTCTCTCATCATATGAACATAAAAGATCAGTATGATAGATATAGATATCATACCCCAAAATTATACAAAAGGAACTTTAAATAATTGACATGAATGTAGATCTTTTAAAAACGAGAAAGGTGAACGAATCCCTTAAAGATTCGGCAGCCTAATGGCGTCACTTAAACTTCAACCAAAAATGAATTGACAAGATCAAAATAGGGTCTCTCATCATATGAAAATAAGGGTTCATTATGATAGATATATAGATCATACCCCAACAAAATAAAAATTAACATGAAAGACTTGACATGAAAATAGATCTTGAAAACGAGAAGGGTGAAAGAATCCCTTAAAAATTCGGTATCCTAACGGCACCACTTAAAACTTCAAATACTGAATTGAAGAGATAAAATGGGGTCTCGTATCATATGATAATAAAAGATCAGTATGATAGATATAGATATCGTACCCCAATATATTAAAAAGGAACTTGAAAGACTTGACAAGAAAATAGAACATGAAAATGAGAAGGGTGAAAGAATCTGTTACAAAAATTTCGGCAGCCTAACTGCGCCACATAAACATTCATAAAATGAAAAGATGAGAGTAATAGGGGGTATCTCATCATATTAACATAAAAAGTAAATTATAATTAATATAAAATAAAATCATCCAACATAAGAACATGGAGCATAAAAAGAATGACATAAAAGAGATTACTTGAAAAGAAAGAGAGAGGTCAGATCCCTTACCTTAAAATGTAACTCTTAAAACTCAAAGGTCAGGACCTTGAGGGCTTGGGGGCACCTTGGGAGGACACCTTGGGAGGTAATGAGACCAGAACTTCGTTGGGGGAGAGTAGGTAGTCGAAAGGATGAGAGGATTGCTTGGTATTTACAGGGAAAGTGAGGGGACAAGGCATTAATGGCCAAGGGACACCTCAAAAGTTGTTTTCTCAAAAGCATGGGCCCTCCCATGGTACTTCCCATAGAGTTAGGCCACATGGGGACCCCCACAAAATAATTCATCCTCTTTAGTCAACCATCCCTTAAAATATCTCATGAAATCATCATGACACAGTTATGATGTCATTAAACATTCTGAAACCCTAAAACTGTATTTTTACTATTCACTGAAAATTCAACTTTCTCAGAAAAATCCCAAAATTTCACATTAACCAAATATCAATGCTCTGATTTCAAAAATGAACTCCATTTTATAAAAATAATTTTATAAATATTTTAATTTTTATTTTTAAATAAATACACTATTCAGCGAAAATTCATTTTTTTCAGAAAAATCCCCAAAAATTACATTAACATAATATCGGTACTCTGAGTTCAAAAATGAAATCCATTTTATAAAAATAATTTTCTAAATATTTTTAATTTAATTTTTAATATAAAAAAACTATTCACCCAAAAAAACTAATACTTGAATAATAATTTATGAAACCGTTATTTAACCATTTTATTGAATCACATTACTTAATCAAGGTGCCTAGATTATATTAATACATTCTTTAAGTGAGATTACTAATACATTTGGACACATTACTTATCCTAATCATAAAATCACTATTCATAATTTACTATTTATCAAAAATCAAGTTGATCTTATTAGACTCGAAATTTCTTACTGAACATAATTTTAGAAGACCATTTTCTGAAAATCATTACACATTTTTAATTATTTATGGTTTACATAAACATTTTTTAAAAATATCCTTTCTCTAAAATTCACCAAAAATATGCATACTATATTTATTCGGACATTTGAAAAGTCATAAACATCATCATATGAAGAAATCCTGATTTTTTTTTAAAACAAAGCATTACACAAGGCAGTTATGGTCTCCTTACATAGCCCCTTATCACACCAGCATAGGACCTAAGTGTAAGGTGTGCTAAGGTGAGATAATTCGAGGGAGGCTCGACCAACATCGCATGAGTAGTAATTTCTATCAGTTTGAACTTCTCGTGAAGGAGATTCCATTCTAGCTTCACATGATGATTTTCGGCTTGGGTTTGGTCTAGAGAAAAGCCCAGTGGTTTACCTCCTTCCAAATTTCTTTTAGATGGGATTCAATCGGTCCAAGACTACTGGGTGAGGCCATCAAATCTTCTTTCTATAATTATTAACCAAGATTAATTGTATTTAGAGACAATAATCAAAACGTTTAGTTTCCAGCGGTCATATTGACCAACGGTCATATAACAGTCAAAACCCAACGGTCTCATTTTAATTATACTCATGTCATTAAATGAAACATTTTTGTTGAGTATAAAAATAAAATAACACATAAAATTAGGAAACAAGATTTATTCAAAATTTCAGGTCGTTACAATTCCTTCCCATTTTTTGAGATATGCCTTTCCACTGCTAGTCATCAACCCCTGGCCTATGGAAGGCAGGCTTGGGGTAGTCATGGCATGGGCCCTGGGGACGAATCGTGATAATTGTTTCCACTTTGATAAGAAAATGATATTATATTATTTAATTCTTTTAATTAATTCCATGTTTTTCCTTCCCCTTTCTTATGAAAGGGTACCTATTCTCCAACCTTATTAACAAACACTTATCCCTCTAGATCAACCAATATCTAACCAAAAACCTTACTATATTTATTCCATTAATTATTTAGCTTATGGTATTTTTCTAAAACTATCTTAATTAGGCTTAAGGTGTAATCCAAAGGACAAAGAATTGGTAATAATCTTACCCAAAACATTCAATGTTTATTTACTCTTCTACGTCATATAAATCTATTAAATACATCCTAAAATAATTAATCTAGTATAATAAATATATTTATATGTTATTATAATTATGTGACAACCATTTTCAACCTCCTTTCCATCAAATGGAAACGAATGTACCGCATGAGCATACATGTGGACAACCACCTCCACCTATAGATATAATTCATTTTCCATCACCATATCACATTTATCAATATAATTATGGATTTTATAATTATATACAATATTAATGATATAATAATTATTATACAATTATAAAATGTTATTTTTCTTTCTTTTTTTCTTTTTGTTGGAAAATGAAAACAGTGTCCATGTGAATGTACAAATTATTATCTCCATGAAAAATGTAATTCATTTTTTTATCTCTACCTTTTATAAAAAGTTTTAAATATGTTTATAATGAATATATATTACATTTATATCAGTATTTAAATTATTTATATTTTTTAATCGTGATTAAGATGCAAGTACCCAAACTGATGAATCGAAGAATACATGAAAAAAAGTAGTTAACAGCAGAAATTAAGATGATAATGAAATATTGTTAATGAAAATGTGATAAGATGTTATAGGTGAACCAATTTATATAATTAAAATTATAAATATAATTATTCTATAAAATTATAATAAATTTAAATTTATTATACATTAGGTTAAAATCACTTATGAATCAAGTCGGACCTAAGGTACCAGTTTTATGTTGCAATCTCTTTTTTATGAGGTTGTTTATGAATAAATTTAAGATGATGAAATTATATGATAAATTTATCATAAAACATATTTATTTTATTATACTTTGGTTATTTTTATAAATTAAATGTTTTCCTTTCATTTTTCTCTCTTAAAGTACTCAAAATTGTGAAAGTGTGTTTTTAAAGAAAAATGACTTTGTTTTTCTATTCGGTCGAGAATAATTTTATTACATGTATAAATTCTATTTAAAATGTTTTAAAGAATATTTTTATTATTATATAATAATTTATTGAATTAGTATTTAACCATTTTTTAATTTATATAATTTTGTTAAAAGAGTCTTTTTTTTTTGTTTTCTGAACGACATATTTTTTACCAAAGGTGTGAGCTAAATATTTGTATTAACATTTACCAAATGAATGGATTTTCTCAATATAAAAAATATTATTATCCATGAATCTTACATTACAAGATTCCATGGTTATTTTCCAATTAAATTTATTTCCAAATATTTTGTAAATTTTTAGATTTTAAATAAGTGATTTTAAATTGAAATGGGTCTTTTCCTCATGAAATGTTCTAGTGGTATTTTAAAAGTATTGTCTTCTATATAAAAATCATTTGATGAATTTTATTATTTACTAGGGATATAACCTAATGATATCATCATCCATATTATTCTATATGGATTATGATCTTATTGATCTAGTGATTGACTAGGGAAAATATTAACATTTCATATACTAGTTTTTTAATATGAATATTTATGTTGATTTTGTATTTAATTGTTATTCATTCATTTAATATGATGTATTAATTGGAAATATTACGTGATGAGAGATTATATTTATATTCCCTAAATTTATCTATATGTCTCATGAGATAAACTAGTTTGGGTATACGGCATATTCCAGGCCTATTTATTTATGATATAATGACCTGAGATTCTGGATCCTTTAAATTGATATTATCTTCAATAACTAGTGTCACACGCAACACTGAACATACAAAACACCCACCTTAAATGAACCATAACATTATTAATTATATTAATAATATCATAATTAATATATAAAATGATAATAATAAATTAAAATAATTATATATTATCTTTCTTTTTCATTAATATTTTAAGAAGGATACATTTAGAAAATCCATTTAAAAAAGGGGGTATTGTATTTTTCCATAATAAATTAAATTAATCATATTTGAAAATTTATTATAATATTTAATATTTATATTTATAAACTAATATATCAATTTTAAATTATTTAAAAATCTATATGAAATAAGATTTAATACACTTAATGTTTAAAAAGGACATTTTTTAATAAAAGTAGTTTTCATTTATATATTTTCATTTAAAATATAATTTAAAAATTTTAGAATTTTAATTTGAAAAAATAACTTCATTTTTTTTAAAACAAAATTACAATTATATTAGGATTAATTTTGTATGTTTTTTAAAAAATATTTATTGTATGTGAATATTGCACACTATCATTTTTTACAAATAACATGAGTTTTATGACATTATTAGTATATACGTATGAATTTGAATTTCATGAAACTATTTTATACAAATAAATATGTATTTTATAAGTGAATTGGTATTTTTAAAAAAAATTAATTTACAAACACATATTTGTCATTTTAGAACTTACGTTCTATTTAAAAAAAAAGTTTTTTCAACATTATACATTTTGTATACAAAAATTAATTTTTATCAATTTTAAAATTTTAATAATGAAAATTTGATTTAAATTTTTTAATCATCAAGTCCAAATTATATAATCAGTACCAATTTATTTTTGGGTATAGATGATAAATTAACTATGTAAAAACTAGTCAGCATTGTGAAATCCAAAATGGTAAAAATGAGTAACCTAAGAGGTAAACGGCCTAACTTGTTAAAAAGTGATTTTAATTGACTTTTTTGGGGGTTTCATGAACATATATCTTCCACAATACATTATTTTGAAATTTTCGAGCCTCTTTCATTAAGAGTCACTTCCCATTACTGAAATGTTTTTGCTACTTAAAAAATGTCATCCTTTTTCGCTAATAAAAGGGGCACTCCTCTAATAACTTATCCTCCAAACAAAAACCACTTAGTTCCACCAAAAATATTCCGAAAAATCTCCTGAAAATTCCTATAAATATTGAATATGTACTTTTATTTTAAAAGGACCACCCCTTAAAGTCTAAACCTCATTCACAAAGGAGACAATCCAAGAAGCGAGGTATAAGATCTTAACCTCTCTTTCTCATTTCTGTTTATTTTTGTTCACTCCTTCTTATTAAAATTTTAATAAAGCATATTAAAATATAAAAATAAGTGTCCTTGTTTTACTTATATGTTATTATAATTATGTTATAATCATTAACCACCTTACCCTTTTCCATTAATAAAAACAAAAACGTGAATCATGTATAGGTGCAGACTACCGCCTATACGAAGTAATGTGTTTGTTTTCCTCCACCATCTAACATTTAATTATTAAGAAGGTATTTTAATATATAATTATGATATAAATATATTATTTATGATTCTAACATTATAAACCATATTACTCCTCTCTCTCATTTTAAAGAAAATGAAAGAATTATCCATTCGTATGTGCCGACCACCGCCTCCATAGAACGGTGTGTTCCATTTTTCATTGATTCCTTTCATGGATGGTTCTAAGAATACTTTTAAATGATAAATATTATTTTTATAGTATTAATAATTTGTCTTAAATACATAGTTAATAACCTATTGATGATATGAATGATAATAAATTATTATAATATTAATAGTCTTAAATAAGTAAACTAAGAAGAAGAAAAAGTATTCATACTATGTGATTATTTCATATCTGTCACTTATTATCCAATGTATTCTATAATTATTATATAGAACGCTAATTGAAACTAAATAGGATCATTATGTTATTTTAATAATTATATTTCAACTATACCTTCTCATAATCATCCATTAATCATTGTATGTTCAAGTTAGGGTCAGTTTAACCACCTACTTGAACAATGCTATGAATTTATATCATATATGACTATGGAAACATAATAATTTCTATAATATGATATAAATATATTAATATTTATTTATGTATATATTTTGGATAGTTTATATCAATACTTAACCCATTAATCCATAAAACACCTATTGTTGGTTAAGAATCACCGAAATATGCTTATTATCAATTTCATATTCAAGGATAAAGAATGAAAAACTCACGAAAGGAATTAAAAACAACATAAACAATTATAATTAACCCCTTAAATTAATTTTAATTATATTTTAATGATGAAATTATGAATGAGAATAGATATTGACATTTCTCTTACAAAACTAGTTCAAAACGATCAAGATTACTGACACCAGATGATGAAAATAGGTAAGAAATAACTATATGTATGTATATGATGATTAAAATTAGTATTATAAACGGATTTTGTAATGTATAAGGTTAATAGGAATATATTTAACAAAATTATTTTAATTATTAAGGATGTTTAGTGTAAGTTCATAATGAAAAAATACCATGGTATGGGTTTTCATCTAAAATTCATCTCTTTGACAAATGTTTTGTATAATGCACATAGTTTATTTAATGAGTTGTATATTATTCCTAATTTATATATGAAATAATTAAATAAACATTATTCATGGTAATTTAATTTAATTTTAAATTTATATATTTCTATAGGTTTTGATTCAAATTCTCCTTAAGTTGTAAGGGTTTTTTGTTAACTCAATTCTCATTCGTTGAGTTATAATTGTTACTCTTGAATTTATTTCATATAATTTGGGTAAATTATACACAAATATTTAATTATGTGGTATTTTTTATTTTACATATATGGAATTTATATTTTTACCACATAAACCCATTTTCAAAAGTTTCTCACTTCATGAACTATATTTTATATAAGGAACTTTGGTAACTTAAATAACTTTTTTTGAGTTATATTGTTAATTTTTAACTTTGAACATCAATAGTATATTTTTTATTTTATTTAAAATTTTATATAATCTTCTCTTTTAAATTCCTTTGGATGATGTCTAATTTTTTTTAAATCTTACTAGTTTATTGTTATATCACATAAATATAGAATGTTATCAAGAATGAACCTCCATCTCTTAATTAGATATTCTTTTCAAGTCAATATTTTCCTTACCATGAATTTCCTAACCTATCCTATTGAAGGATAATATGGATTATTTTCTATGATTTTAATAATTATCCTTTCCCTTTTTCAAAAGGAAAATCTTAAACATTTTTATGATGTGGGTTTCCAAACAAAATCATTTAAAAATATTTTTCATCCTTTCAAATGATTTATCTTCAATCCCACATTTATATTGATAAATTTTATGTATTTTCAAGGTTTCAGGTATTTAAGTATATTTTTTAAAGATAAATGATTTAAAAAAATCAATTCAACTTTCTGAGAATAAATTTCGAAAGTTACCCATAACTTCATCATTATGTGAAATTATTGAAAACGGTCTCTTTTAACATATTCTGTGGGAACAAATCTTTCTAAAACCTTTGAAATTTTATTTAAAAAAAATCTATTCATTTTTAGGGATTCTAAAATAAATATTTTTTCACCTAGATTTATAAAATATCACTTAAAATGATTTCAAAATATCAAGGATATTTTTTCTGACTAGTTTAATTTTTAAAAAACTCCTTAAAATTATTTTTCATTTAAGTCATTTTACTTTTAAATATATTATTCTTGATTGAGGATATTTTTCAAATTATATAACCCACCTTATTTACATGGGTGTATTATGTAATGTCTTATTTTGGAAAAATGATATATCAATTATGTTGTATTAACTATTCATTTTAATTCTTCTACTACACAACTATTATTATTAATCAGTGGTGAGGTCATGGGTTTGGGGTCTCTAGGTAAATGGCATATTCAGTGTTGTTGTAGGGTATCTCCAATCATCATGGTGATACCCCACCTTCTTGGCTCTATATATTCTTCTGAATGGAGATTGGTGTGATAATGGAAATCCTTGTTCAGTCGATGCCGGCTTCTTAAAATATCGTGTTAGGGTGGTCGGATATAAGAATATCAGATTTTGTGATCTCGTAACTATCATGATAATCTGGTGTATAGAGATGGAAGAGAATTGAATTTTGATGGCTGATTTTTATCGATTTTCTTTCTAATTTTGTGGATCTTGGAGGACCACATTGAATAAGGTTGATGAAAATGGCAAGCATAGACCCCTAATGGAGAAACTGGTGTTAATGGATCTACGTCGTGATATAATATTGGGGGTTGACCTAACTGAATCTCGTTAATATGAGGGTGTGGTGGTAGCCCTAATTGATTCTCATTTCCCTATAGTGGTTCCTTTGGTTGTTGTGGCTAGTGGATATGTCCTAACTAGCGCTCCAATAATAGTGGTATAGGTGGGTCAATCTGCTAATAAATCTGTTAATTTGAATACTAATGTGAATTTCTCTTTCCCTGAGAACGATGAAAGGGGTTCAAGGAGAATAAATTTTATGAATTTGAAGGATGCTACTCCTGATCTTATTGTTAATAAGGGAAAAATAGTATGCATGATTACAAATAAGGAAGCTATATTTGATAGATTTAAAATCTGAAAGCTTTCCATTTTTTCTAGGATGGTCCTTCCCATTGGATGAAATCATGGGAAACTTGATTATTTGGTTGAAAAATTATCCTATGTCTGGAATTCATATGACTAGCGATGCATACCCATGGGTAGAGGCTTCTTCCATGTCATTTTCTCATTGAATGAATTGTAGCGTAGAGCTTGGGGGATCAAATCAATTGCACTAAATCCAGGTATGATTTTATTTCAAGAATTGGATTTTTGGTTTATCCAATTTTCTTAAAAGAATTTGAGGGGTCAAGTTTGGATTAAAATTTTTTATCTTAATTGGATTCTATTAAATCTTAATATATCATTTAACATTGAATTATCTGTTGGGATTCTAATTAAAATTGATATAGCCACAAAGACATACAAGTTTGTGCATTTTTCTAGGATACTGGTGGAAGTTGGTTTAAGAATTTTATTAATTAATAACATCATTCTTTTAGTATTGGATTATGAAATCCCTATAAAGGTGTAATATGAAATGATTCCCTAATTTTGTTCAGACTGTGAAAAAATTGTTCATGTTAAAGTCACATGTCGTAAAAATGTGGTTTTTTCTTTTTTTTTCTCTCAAAGGAAAAAATGAGACATCTTGTAGGATGAAATTGAAGAGGTATATATTAAATGATAATGTATATGATGGTAGAAATTAACCTTAGAAGAAACCTATGTATGAGATTGTGGCTGATTCTTTGAAGTGACAGCCCTCCTCCTCGGTGATGAGGCCTAGTCCTGGATCTCTTGTTGGTAGTGAAACTCCAAATCCTAACAAGGATTCTAGTCCTGATACAAGCTCTCATAAACGTAGGATGGTACAACAGGCAACTATTGATCCTATCTTGGATGCGAATGTGCAGGTGGATGAATGTGCTACTGAGCCTCACTTGGGGCGCGAATGTATGCAGCTGGTAGCCTCTAATCCTTCTGGATCCCAAGATTATGGCTTCAATCAAAATTATTCTCAACAACATGTTGACTGTCATCAAGATATCCATAAAATTTCTTATTCTATAATTTCTAAAAAGTGGGGAAACATTTGTGATGATGAATTAGTGAATGAAAATTCCCCCCTAAAGGTAATGTGAAGTATAATTCATGCCTATTTTAAGGATGTATCCATATGTGGAATGGAAAGGGAGGTTTATTGTGAAGTTTCTACTCCTACTCCTTTTAAGAGAAGTCCATGAAAGGATAACTCTAGAATACCAAGGGTCGTTCCCACCAGATATTCTTCCAAGGTTTCAAAGAAGTCTTATTTGGAAATCCTCAATTAGGTAAAGTCATGATATAAGTGGGAAAATATTGATGACTCTATTTATAAAAATGATCTATCCTTTTATGATATTTAGCTTTTCTCTGATAGATGAGGGAAAATAACTTTGTTTTACCCCACCCGTATCCATTTTTACTTATTCTATTATTTTAAAAAATGGTCAAAAGTTTTTCTTCTTCCTAGATATCTTTGGTATTACCTAATCATTTTTGATGTATAACCATAATTTTCATCAAATGTATTTTTTCTATGATTACCCTATTTTTGACACCATTGATAAAATGGTGTTAACCTAGAAACCATACGTTGATTTATTAGGGAAATTATTGACCTAATCATATACCCTTTATCTATATGGTGTGAATATCATATTATTTATTGTCTTTATTTAATTGTATTTACCTAGAGAGTTTCTTGAAGTCCTTGTATACACATTTATACTCCATGGGTTTATCATTGAGGATAACCGAGAATAAAAATCATTAGTACTACATCATCTTAGATGAATATTCAATACATATTACAATTATACACACTCGAAGACTGTACATTTTTAGTGTTTTTAGAGACTAGATACATTATGAATGTATTTATTAAAGTATCTTCGACATATCCCATATGTAACACCCCATGCTTTCACGGTACACATCTCTCTGAATAATACAGTAGCGTGTGTTGTATGCAACTTCGAGTTCTAACACACACCACAACCAATCAAAGTAGCCGTTATGAATAGTAATACCTAATTTTTGAAATTTTATAAATTTTATCTTGCCAAATGGACTTCTTTTTTGGATTCGGTATATCTAAATTAGCCTATTTTTAATTTTTTGTATTTTTCTGAGAACTTCCAATTTGTTTTGAATAGTGAAAAATACTTAAAAACAACTTTTTTAATCAAAATAATTTAGAGTGATAAATTATATTATTGAGTTGTTTTAAAGTATAATTAGAATATATTATTACCATTTTATCCAATGGTGGTCTTTAGAATTAATTTCACATTGAAATTGGTCATAAACAATTGTCAATCTTTTGATATATATTGTTTCTTAAAAAACGCTATTTGTTAGGTCAGTGGGAATAAATTATAAAATTAATTAATGCAACTTATATGTTTTTAATTTTGTAAAATATAAATAATTTTTTAATTCTGAATATCAAATATATCTTAGGGTGAAATTTTGGCATTGTTCTGAAAAACATCAATTTTTGATGAATAGTGAAACCACTAAGTGGTAGTTAAAAAACTGATTTTTCATTTAAATGAAACATTACCACTTCTGTGATTTGATTTTCAAAAATACCACATTCATGGTTTTCATTAGGAAGTAAAATTTGGTTCAATGGGATTAAAATAATTTTTTGGTGAATAGTAACTTTTAAGTTTAATTAATCACGATTAAAGGTAATTAGTGAAATTTAAGGTAATAATGATATTATAAAAATATGAAAATACCTTTACACTTGTCCTAACCCTATTGGATGAGTCATGTCCGACCAAGACAATCCATGGGTCAACTTGGGGACCCCATGGAGCCACTTTGGTAGGAATATGACATTAGAAACTTTTTATTTAATGATAAAATAAAAATGTCACAAACATGAGTTGTTTTACTAAAACAATTTTTAAATGGGTTTATACAATCATATTTTTGACTATAAAAATTAATTATAAAGGAAAAAAGATTTCCTACATCATGATATTTTTTTTAAAATTTTTAAACATTAAATAAATTAAATTATATATGACACCATGATGATGCAGCGATTACCTCATTAATTAATGATTTAAATAAAATGAAAAGATAATGTATAATCTAAGACATACACTGGTCAAAAACCTATTGGATGAGGGTAATTTGAACCCTTATCACCTTACCCTAGAAATATATAAGTGTGGGACCTTTAGAATCCGAAAAGGCATTTCATAATAAAGTAACATTTCAATCTTTCCAAGAGTTCCCCTTCTCTCGTCTTATAAAAGGCCCTCACCACTACCACCTTAATCACACAGTAAAAGCCTTTTGGATCGGCCGAACTCTGAAAAACTCCTCTCTGAACTTCCCTCCCTTACTCCTAGAAGCCTCACTTTTGGAAGAAGTCTTCCCAAGGAAGCCTTTGGCTCAAATCAAAATGAGTTACCCGATTTTAAGGTAATGTATTCTCTAATGTTGGTTTGTTTTATTTTGCTTCTCCAACCCCTTAAACTCTTTTTATTCATTTATTTTGTAACAACAACAGTATCTACAATATACTAGGATGTTTTTATGATAGGTATTTGGTTTACACTTACACACACCTTCTTCTAATGGTTAAAGAACATACTGTTTTTGTGTGTGGCGAAATACTGCCTCACGAAACGATGATTGTTCAATATTTTTTTAAAACCTCTAATGGTGGCCATTTTGATGACACTATTTTCATATATGATATATATATATATATATTATGTTTATGTTTTGATTATACTTCTTTATTTATCATTTATGGCATACTTTATTATTTCCATTATGGGTAAACGCGATAATTTTATTTTAGGAAGTGCGGACTACCGCCCCCTCAAAGTGATTTGAATCGTTAATGTCATATGTTGGATGTATAAAGGATAGAGTAAATGGTATTATACATTATATTATACTGTAATTATATTATAACTTTATATAATTATAACTTCATTCCATTAAATGCGAAATTGAAATGAAAGTAGCGTTCATGCATACGTACGGCTTACTGTCTCCATGAACGGTGCATTTCATTTCTTACCTCTAAATGTTATGTAATATTATAAATGAATGTATATAATGGATATATATGATGCATATGATATATAAATCATGAATATAATTATGGATATAATAGATATATTACCACATGAACAAAGTGTAATTATAAGAAGTTTATTTTTGACTCAAGTACCTAAGATCGACAAAACGACTGTTATAAACGTAAATAGTTACATAATGTTCATGACATGGTAATAAGTGATATAAAAGGAATAATGAACTTAAAAATGGTTCTTAAGGAGGTATATATTAACTCTAGTTTATTATTCAGGAGTTTAAAGAGCGGTCGAGTCAAGTCAGACATGAGGTAAGGGAATTTCTTAACCCAATTTCCATTCTTTGGGTTAATCTTTTACATTCAAATTATGTCATGATATTATTATGTCATATATTGTATTTGTACTTTCTTTATGTGTACTTATAATGAATCCACATAATAGATCAATTTTATTTTAAAAATGATCTTTGTAAGTACTTCGTCTCAATCTCCTTTCATTGAGGCATATTTGGTTTTATACATAACTTTCATTTATACGGTGTATAAACCCCTTTGAATTTTACTTTTATTCAAAAGGAATCTTTTATAAAAAGCGTTTTTACTAAAGGAAAAAAAGTAATCTTTTTCTTACGTATGCGGCGACAACGACTTCTCCGCCGCAGTGACCATTATTTGAGTTTCGTCTTCCTCTACAAGCCATAACTTTTTTTTAAATGAAAAATAAATACAAGTTTTAATTTTCTTTTATTTTGGTATTGAAAATGGTTTTGAAAGTGTGTTTATTATATCAATGTGTTGTATTGATATCTTGTGATTGAAATGTGGAAATTTTATGTTTCCTTTATGCATGTTTTATGTGATAAGATTATGTTATATGATATGTTTAAACATATTCATATGAGGAATGCATTGGACTTAATAAGTGAGGGGTGGAGCCCGCTATAGCTCCTCGATGCATCGGTAGGTCTCATGAGACAAACTAGTGTCTTGCCACGAGGCCTTGACAAAATCTTATATGTGGTCTTGGCACGAGGCCTTGGCTATGTGGTTATGATAGTCTGGAATTATGCATTCCATCATTATGAAAGTGGTTATTGATATTTCAGGGGATTATTCGACTAGTAGAATATCAATGTGAGTAAGTAAATGGAATTATTTAATTTTATTTTTGCCATATTATGCTGAAGTTAAAGTTTAAAAAGGATTTTGTTTTAGTTATACATTTCCTTAAATGTTAATTTTTATATATGAAAGCTTTCGCAATATTTTTATCCTTACTGAGCATCTGAGCTCACCCCTTTAAATGTTTTAATATTTTCTAGGATGTGAAGAAGTATTTTATGAATGACCTGCAGGGATATTCTGAAGAGGATATGAGTGTGGACTATGGAGTCTTTGTTATTGTAGTATTTCACTTTATGATGTAATGTAACATTTATGAATGTATCTAGTGTTTCCAAGGCTACTAAACTAATCGGTCTTTCGAGACTTGATCTTTTGTGATCATGCCAATGTTACGCAATAATGCACCGACTCCGGGTAACTGGGGTCGGGGTGTTACACCATAAATATCTTCATATTATTACCCTTATAGAAATATCAAACTTAGAACCATCCATCAAAAATTGGGGGAAAACATAAGAAAGGGTAATCTCAAATACTTAGTAAGGATAACTAAAGGATATATCAATAACAAGATGATCATAAGGGTATGATAACATAATCAAGTGCATGTTCTCAACATAAAATATTCATATCCAAAAAAAATTATATCATTAACTATAAAATAAATTCAAAAAAATTCATGATTAATAATTTTGTAGAAACATTAATAGACATTCAATATTTATAACATCATTTAAGTGTCATAACATGGGAAAGTGTAATCATAACCACAGGAAATCATAATCTCATTAACATATCTATTCAAAATCATTCCCACTCATAATCTTGAGAGGGTAGCTAGAAGATACCATACTCATGCATTAAAATGTGAATATAGACATTCACAATCTTGTACGTGCATAATCTTGTGAGAATAAATAGAATCAATCATACACATGAATTAGAATGTGAACTTAACTATTTGAAATCATATCCATTCTTATTACCATCATCTCATGATATATCTATATTGCATTACTAAATGCATTGAAATTCTATAATAGAACCACCCATTAAATAATCATAATCCATTCATATGTATTCCAGATAATCATGAAAACGTTTATCATTTCATTATAGCTTAACCCATGGAAAAGAAAATGGATTTCATCAATATTTTGTCATCACAATCACTAACTATATAAAGAAGTAATAAGTATGGTTTCATTGAATTATATCACCAATGAATCATAATTAAAATCAATGGATGTTGTTATAGATTAAAATGCCTTTAAAATATCATTGGAATGTTTCTTGATGAAAATAAAATTTTCCTTTTTTAATCAATTATTTAAAATATAAAAAATTCCGGAATTTTTAGAAATTCGAAGATAAAAATGTAAAATATTGAAGGAGTATTTAATTATAATAGTATTGATATTTTGTTCATGCATTTAGCAAAAATTACCTTGTTTCTAAAATATAAAGAATATTATTTTTAAAACATTTATAGAGAGTAAAATATGGGTAAATACTACATTAATAAATAATTTTATAATGTTAAAAATATTCTTGAAACATTTTAATAAAAATGTGGTCATGGAAGAAAAATATCCCCAACCAAAGAAGAAATGAATTCAAATTTTATTAAAAACATTTTCTCAGTAATTTTATATAACATAAATATTATATAAATAAGAAAACATGAAAAAAATGGAATTAAATAGAGGAGAATAAATAAAATGGAGTTTTGAGGACAAGGATCATATAATTTCCCATTATGGAAATTTAATATACACAATCCTAAAAAGAAATTAGATTGTAACATAAATACCTTACCATTTTGGTAACTTTTTAATCCATAAACCCATGAAATAAATAACTTCAAATGAAACATTAAATATCATGAATATAAAGATATTCATGATATAAAAATCAATGGGGAAGTATATACACCACATGGAAGAAACAACAGGAGAATATAGAATATGAATCCTGGAACCAAAATTGAGATGAGAATCCCTTAAAAGATCATAACATTAAAAGATAGATTCAATGAATGAAGTAATTATGTGAAAAAAATTTAAATAAAGATAAAACAAGTTTAAATACAACATAAAAAATCAAAATTAATTTCACACATAATTATGGAATAAAATAGTTAATAAATAATTGATATCACCCAATGAAATAAAATTGAGGTAAGATACCCTTTTCCTCGAGTCTTATCTTACTTCATACACATTCAAACATCTTGAATATTAAATATATATTTATTATACATAAATCATAGAACCATATTTATATATATATTTGTAATAACTTGGATTTTTCCATTTAAGGATCTGGAATATTTCTAGGAATATTATTAGAGTCAGGTGCTGAGACGGAGTGAGGTCTTGAGGCCCAGTGATCCCATAATTGATATTATAAAAATATTAAATATATTAATATCATGTGTGTGCAGTTTTCCTGAAAAAGTGGAATAACTCCCAAAAAGATTCTCTAATTGAAAATTTTAGACCGTCATTGCGTTCAGAATGTAGGGTTTAACCTAGGCGTGATATAATCATTGACAGTGTTGGTCGTTTGGTTAAAAGATATCACCGACGCAACTAATAAAATAAATAAATTAAAATTATTTATTTATTACATTGATGTATTGAATTAGTTTTTCCTATATAATTATATTTTTATGACTAATTTATAGGGTTTTCCTCATAACCCTGAGAATTTAGAGGATAGAGAGGAGGGATGTTGGCGAGCATCGTGATAGTGGATCAATGATCGGAATATCGTAAGGATCACAAACGACAACGTTACTTATAGATCTTATCTACAACTATGGAATGTGATCATTCTTCATTAGATATTGATCGAAATCAATTTTGGGATTTTTCTTTGTGGTTTTAAACCCATTTAACATTTTAAATGAATGAAAATTAATCCTTTTCCAAATTAATTAGCAGATCAATATTTTTTGGTTTGTCTAATATTTTTTTCTCTTCCTGGATCTAGGAATTTGAGATGTAATTTTTTTATTTTTTCTTATTGTTTTGATAATAACTCATTCATTGGACTCCATCGATGATGGCCAAATTAAAATTTCCATCGATCAAGGATCACTTTGTGTTATGTTTATTTCTTCCTCCATTCTTGGTGTTTGTTGTCAGTAATCAGATGACCAGTGATTCAATGATATTTGGGAATACCAATCATTATTCATTAATTCTTTCGCATAACAGATCATGGTCATGAGTTTTGAATTGTATTTTATAGAAATTATGGAATCATGGAAATGGTGATGGGATCATAACATTAGATCAAGTATCGGTGGTTTATAAGCTATAATAAGAAAATATTGGGACTTCTCAGGATCATCAAAATGTGGGGAACTAGTTAGACAAGATAGGTCGATTATCTTTTTGGCTGATGTTGCACTGGATAAGCCAACCATAGAATGCATGAAGAAGGAATTGTGTGTGGTGCGTGTGCAAGGGGAGGCGTATTTTTGGTTGTATCGCGAATTAAGGAGGAAGAGTTAATAAAAATTAAAAATTTATTAATAATGGTAATAAATTCATGATATTCGATATTTTAAGCAGGATCATGCTAATAGGATCCACTGATGTATTTTTTCATGTTTATTTGTAGCTTTTTGGTCCCCTTTCTCGATCGTTTGTAATAATATATTAATATAGGGTGCTAGCTTGAAAGTGGGGCATGGGGACCTCTTTTGCGCATCCAGCATCGAGAATGACAGGAGATTAACTTTCCCTTTTTTCTCATTATATATTATAATAATATTATTATTATAATAAAAATAAGAAAATAATTGAATAGATAGAAAATGTGGAGCACTATGTGCATGAATGAAGATGGGGAAGGTGCACCCTTTCCATCTCTTTTTATATATATATTAATTTTATAAATAATAAAAATAATAATATATAATATTATTATTAATAATAATAACTTTTTTGGTTATATCTTTTAACCGAGACATCAGAATGATGATTCATCTATGGCATAGTGACCCTGACATTGAATAGGTCAATTCAAGACCAATTATGGGTACCTTATTCGGACTTGTGGCTTGAGCCCACGAAGCATCGTACATTTGTATTATAATAAAAAAAATTACTTAGGATCCATTTTGAGAAAGTGAATAGCCTATATTTGAATTTTTTTCACAATAATCTAAATGGAATGAACCATTTGGTGATTCATGGCCATTTTTGGTGACATATCAGTTGATTTATGTTTTACCCCTTCAGATTGATGATGAGCCTAGCATATTCTTCATGCTTTTTCTAAACTCATATGCAGGCACTCATGTTGTCCACCCTAATCATTTTTCCATGTATAATGTGGTGATGACCTTAATTTTAGCGTCAAATATACATCATGAGGTGATATAACAAATATGATTTTTTTAGTGATGATTAACTAGTATTAGTTGACTGTGTTCCCTTGGTGAAATCCTATGAGGGTTCGGTGCTGCATAATGTCCTCTTCCTAGGATGGTGACCCCTCAATAACTTAATAATGATCCGTATAGTGTGGGAGAGTCCCCTTCTTCTATAATGAGTTGTATTAATCCACTTCTATGGGGATTAGTATGGAATATGGTCTTAAGCCTCATACCTCAAACCCCTCAGAAACTAGGAGCATGTATCCCTCCAAGAGGCACAGATTGATCCTTATGTCCTTTTTGTTTTCCCTAGGTAGGGTTTGTTGAATTTGTGAGTCCAACATTTTCAAGGGAATTGATCTCCTATCTAGGAGGATGTTTATAGTAGGTTTTGGTACCCCCCCCCAAATTACCCTTGGGAATTGACCAACACTTACACAAGCATCATTATTATGTGCTTCTTCTTGGATAGACCTGATGATCGAGACCTCTAGGATGAATTTTGTCAGTGGTAGTATAGATCAAGGATCAATTCCTCTAAGAAGAGTGTTACCATGAAACCTCAAGTAGATCTATGGATATCAGTGGTTGAGACCATTTGTTTCTTAGTTTCTTCTATGAGTATATCTAGGATATCCTTGGTTATAGTTATGTATCATATCTTGTTTTACATACCTATGTTTAATGAGATGAATGCTCTTAATTCCTTATGTTTTCTATTTTTAGGGTTTCCTTCTAGGTATTGTTATACTCACCCATGCATGGGATATTCCCATAAAATTAATGTCTTATATAGAAAAGGGACCTTCAAATGGATCCCTTGAAGGACTAGGAGAACGTGGATCTTAGTTTGGGCTAGAAATAATGAGTTATATACCGGCGTTACATTGATAGCAGTCCTATATTTCAGAGTAGGTCTGAAATTATTTTTCCAATTATGTGTAGGCTTGTATTTTGCCCCTTCTTATGATTTCTATTACTTTATATCATACTTAAATTTCATTATTATAGATGTATGCATGCATTATTATCATTTGTTTTAAATTTCATCATTGTATGGGATTAGTGATGTGTGTGTGCATAAAAGAACATTAGGAAAAGGAAACTCGTTTTTTATATGCCTTATTGGCACCTTTCACCATCCCCTAGCCTATGGAGGTTCGATTGAGGGATTTGTAGCTCATAATTCTTTCATCCATGAAGGCCCCAGTGGTTTGGGTTGTAACAGAGTGTTATCAGAGGAGGAACCCATCCAGAAGTTTGGGGGAACTGCCTGGGTTGAGATTTAATGTGCAAAATGAGGACATTGGTTCGATTTCAAGATGTCTTTTGGAGGTTTTACCCTTGATGAGGATTGTTTTGTGATTTATGGCAATAATTTTAAGTGTTTCAAGTTTGGATATTAGGCTAGGGACTCCAATGTTGGTGATGCGGTCAACATATCCATTCACCAAGACTCTGATAACATAAATGGTGAATCGGTACATATAGGAAATGGTATCATGTAACTTTGGTACATGAATCATATAGTAATGGTTTGTGGTTTCTATGTCCATCTTGAGTCAGCTCACTAAATATACTCATTGATCAAGTTATGACTTATCTTCTTTCATGATGTTTTCATGATGACAACCAGTGAGGTTCCATAATAGAGTCGAGAGTATGACCCCATGAGTTAGGATTCCTCCCTAAAGGGGCTTAGTCATGAGGTAGTATTTCTTCAGGATGGTCATTGGGTGGTTTTTTCTCCTATTAATCAGTTCATAGACACACCTCTAGTGGTTTGGGTGGATAAAAAATATCATACTAAGTCATGGATGGCTCTTTTTGTATTGCATGATGATGTGTATGGTTTGAGCATGTATCATGAGCTTCTGAGGTAGGGATTTCCTAGGATGTAGGGTTAGTAAGACCCATCAAAAGTAGACATGCAATACAGGTCTCATCACAGGATGCACCATTGTTTATAGAGACCTTAGAGATAGCTCAGTACACTAAGTAAGGATCATTTATATGCTTGTGATGGGTATGGAAATATCACATGGGATTTTCCTACCCATCATGCTATAGCTGGATATGTGGTTGATGAACCACCATGGAAGAGGCAGTGGATGGAGAAAGGAGATTTATGGGGTGGCAAACATGATAGAGAAGATGGGGTAGTAGTAGGAGGGGGTTGGTGATTTGGTTTGATGCTACCACCAGTACCCTTAGGTGGACACTCTAGTCTTGGGAATATAGTGGTCAGAATTTTGGACGGCTTCAGGAACTGGAGGCTTTTTACCTAGAGTCTCCAAGAGTGTTTCAAGGTATGATATTTGTTCTTTCAACTTTTTTTGTAGCACTATTTGACATAGGTACAAGCCACTATTTTTTCACTTTTTTAGATTCTTTTCAAGAGAGATGTGGTGTGTTGGTATATCTGTATGTTGGTGATGTTTGGAATGACTATGGACATAAAAGGAAGAGGGAAAATTTCCCCACTGAGATGAATTCTTGAGATGTGATCTAAAAACTATGTGGGAGAGTCAGTGCTTCCCAAAGTGGATAGTGTCGAGGTGTGGTGGATTAGTTCTTTTGACTTGTGTGTTTGAGGTTCTTTTTATTTAATAAGGGATTTTATAAAGCCCTGGTTGTGGTAAACATGTGGTAAAGGTAAAGAATGGGATCCAATAAGTAAGAGATCGTAGAGGCTTCAAGTGTGGTTCGAGGAATAACAGGGGTATTCACTACCCCAGTTATAGTTTTCACATAGAGTCATGAGCCAATTATCCCCAGTAATATCCCATATTCAAGACATAGTGATAACATCTGATCCTTTTTGCTCGAACCTTGTGTTGGAGGCTCATACTGAGAGGATCAATGGTTACATGCTTCTACTATCTATGTGGCTATACTCTAGGAGAGTAGATATAGATCCTTACATGGAACCTCTTCATAGTGGTAGTAGTACTCTATGATATTTTCCTCAGTATGGACTAGTTTCCTACCATCCATTCTCAGTTTATTTCCACCAGTGTGGCGGAGTTTTTGGTGTGTTAGAATGAATTTTTTCTCCTTTGATAAGGACTGATCCCAGAAATAGAAGGATTGGATCTTGTGCAGGTGGTTACGGATGAATTATTATTATTTGTGTAGTAATACCTTTGGAGTAGTGAATTCTATGTGATTTTTTTCCTATAGTGGTGGTGGATTATGAGGGAATATTTCCTAGGGACGTGTCGGGTTTCTCTCCACACTAATAGTTTCTATAAGTATTGGAACCATGAATTTACCCTAATTTTTTCGATAGCTCATCAGATGGGGCCCATTTAGAATTGTAAGCTAAAGGTCTAACTGGTAGTTTAAAGTGGAACGGGTTTTATAAGACCCGGTATGTTCACCTATGCAAACTAGGGTTGTTCTCATGAGAGGTGAACGAGTTCTTGAGGTTGGGTGTAAATTGGTGTTACAGGAACCAAGTGATATGAGGAAGAGTATCCACTCCCAAGAATCATTGAGTTCTTCGACCAGTGGTTTTGGGAGAAGTGGTTCTTAGAGTTTGACCTTGAGATAGGTTATCACCATCTCTAGTTTTTTAGTAGGATATACTAGAAGTGGATTTACAAATCCACTACCATTGTTTTGTGTTCATGGTGATACACTTTGGTGAGTTTTATACCAAATAAGAGTTGTGAAATTTATATACTCGGTTCTTAACCCTTATTGGATCATTTTATGGTAGTCTTCTTCAATGACATCCATGGGTTCTTACCATCCAATTTGGAGCACATGAGAAACCTAAAGGTAGTATTTTTTACCTCCAGTCGATAGTTGTTACCCCTCCACTTATTCAGAAAGATAGGGAGGTACAGCTTAGGGATATTGATTGTGAGATTTTTTGTTAACAGATATCCAGTAAATATGTACTTGATCGATTTTTACAAAGGTGGGAAGCTCATCATCCTTTTTCAAGGACGCATGGTGACACCAATCATGCTACAGAAGGAGGTGCTGAGGATGTTGTTTTCCTTTAGTAGTACACCTGTTGGAGGTAAGGATGTACCAAGATTTATTGGTATTGGTTGGGAAGCTAAGGGATTTATAGAAGTTTTAAAATCTAAACCCTTGTTGTATATCTTGTCTAAGGGTGAATACCAATGGATATTTGTGGAGAGTTCAAGACACTTGTGTGTGTAGGAGGTACTCCATCTTTGTTGAATTCCATTTAAGATCACTGTAGACTATGGTGATTATTTCAGGGAACGATTATAGAGAGGATGAAGGAAGCCTTTGGGGAATTGATTTCAATTGAGAAATTCTTTTACCCCAATCAGTTGGATAGGTAAAGTGGACCATTCAGGTTCTGGTGAACATGATTCATCTTCGCATGTTGGTTTTGAGCCATAGTTGGGAGGATCATCTACCATCGATAAAGTTTTTGTATCATTATGATTATCACTCCACCACTAGAGTAACAATTTTTTTGAGGCCATGTATGAGCTACCTTGTAGGTCACTATAATACTGTTTGGAGGTAGTGTGTGATAAGAATTTGGGTCCAATTTATTAAGGTATTGATAGTTAAGAGGGTGCAACCCATCCAGGGGTGGATGAAGATTTCCTAGAAAACATGAAGAGTTATTTATGAACCAAAAATTAAGTCCTTTAGAGTTAAATATTTTAGGACTGTTATCCCTAGTGATAGGATATTTACGGGGTTCTTTGGCACTTTATTTTTCTTATTATTGTATCAGGTTAGGAAGATGGTGTTCTTCATAACCTTGTGACCATAATATTTTTGGTTGTTTGATGTTCTCCACTTGTCGCAACTGAGGAGGTATGTACATGAATCATTGTACGATATCGACCTGGTTATGTTGGGCCATGAGAGTGGAGTCTCCTTTTTTAAGGAGTTTTCATCATTCATAACTTACATTTAAATCCCCTTCATGGGAAAAAAATTCCATGGGTGTGTTTTTTTGGTATCATAGAAAATCATCAAGTGATCTCATGGGAGTTGGAAACTTATTTGAGAGATCAGTATACCCAGATTTTTTTAGTTTATGATTTTTGGGGATGAAAATACTTGAATAGGGGAATAATTTAATGTCTCGGTTTTTTCTATTTAAGGCTTTGGAATATTTCTAGGAATATTTATAAATCCAAGAACTAAGATGGCATTAGATTCTGAGGCCTGGTTATCCATAAATTGATATTTTAAAAATATTAAATATATTAATATCATGCAAACATATTTTTCCTACAAAAGTGGAATAACTCCCTTATAGATTCTCATATTGGAAATATGAGACCACTTTTGAGTTTAGAATACTGGGTTTATCCTAGTAACAACATAATCTTTTTTAGTATTGGGTGTTCAGTTAAAAGTCTTTTTTGTGAAAATAATGAAATAAATTTATTAAATTTATTTATTTATTATATTGATATATTGACCTAATTTTTCCTCTATAGATACATGGTTATGACTAATTTTTAAGGTTAGCCTTATAACCCTCAGAATTAAGAGGAGAGAATGGAGAGATGTTTGTAATCATTAAGATAATGGATCAACAATCGTAGTACCATATGGATCACCAATGATAATGTATAGCTTGTGGATCTCATAAAAAATAGTGACATCTAATTGATTTTTTCAATGATTGATCCAAATAAAGGTAGAGATTTATATTTATGGTTTTATCTCTAGTCAAATTTTTAGATGAATGTGAATTAATACTTTTAAAAATTAATTTGTGGATATATTTTTGTTGGGTTATCGAATATTTTTTTCTCTTCCTAGATCTAGGAATTTTTTATGTAGTCTTTTTTTATGATTCTTGCTGTTTTGATAATCCCCTATGCATTATATTCCATCGATGATGGCCAAATTAATGCAGCCATCAATCAAGGCTCAATTTTTGTTATGTTCCATTCTCCCAATACTATTTTTGTTTATCATCAGTAATCAAATGATAAGTAATTCAATGATATTCAGGAATATCGATCATTATGTGTTCATTATTTATCTTAGATGATTATGGTCATGAGTTTGGAATTGGATTTTGGAGATATAATGGAGGCATGGAAATAATGAAAAATCTGGAATTTGGATTAGGTGTCAGTGATTTGTGATCTAGAATGAGTAGATCTCATGACTTCTCAAGATCATCCTTGAATGTAAAACTAGATGGACAAGATGAGGTTGGTTGTCTTTGAGGCTGGTGTTGCACTAGAGAAGCCAATCATTGCATGCATGAAGGAGGTGTTTCATATGGTGTGTATTCAATGGGTGATTCAATTTTTTAGCATGAATTTATGAAGAAGAGTTGATAAGACAAAAAAAAATTATAAATAATTTTAATAAAATGATGATATTCAATATCTGGAGGTGGAATTGTGCAAAGAGAGGGAAAACAAATGAATAGTGTAGAATCCCCTACCAGCTTGATGTATACATAATGATAATTATGATATTATTATTATTATTATTATTATTATTATTATTATTATTATATAATCAATATATTAATATATTACTTTCGGTTTCCATATTGAAATTAGAGGAATGAGAACTCCTTTGTGCATCCATCGTGGATAATGTTGGGGGGATTACTATTACCTTTTCTTCACATTATATGTTATAATAATAATAATAATATAAAAATAGAAACAATAATGAAAGATACATTAAAGGGGGAACACTATGCGTGTGAAGGAGGATGGGGGGAGGCACACCCATCTCCCTCTATTTTTCTTAAATATATATGAATTATATTATTATTATTATTATTATTTTATAATATTGTTGTTATTATTAATACCTTGTTTCAGTTATATCTTTTAACCATGTTGTTAGAATGACAAGTTGTTTTTGGCATAGTGACCCTAAAATTGAGACAGTCAACTCAAGACCAATGTTGGGTACCTTATTAGGACTCATGGATCAAGCCCATGAAGCTCCATACATGCATGCTATGAAACAATGTGTTTTTTTACTAGGTGTCCATTTTTGGAAAGTGAATAGCCTATCCTGGGAATTTTTTTCACAAGTATCATAATAGAATAGTCTATTTGTCCATTAGTAGCCATTTTTGTGACATGTCAGTGAATTTATGTTATAGACCTTCAAACCAACAATGAGCCCCACATGTTCATCAAGGTTTTTCTAGACTCAGATACTGGAACTCAATTAGTCCACACTAAGTAGTTTTCTGGGTAGAACATGGTGATAACCTTCATTTTAGTGTCATATATGTGACATGAGGTGATGTAATAGAGACACTTATTTTATTGATACTTAACCATTATCAGTTGAGTGTGTTTCTTTGGTCTAATCCTATGAGGGTTCAATATAGAATCTTATCCTCATCATAGTATGGTGACCCCTCTATAGATTCATGATGATTAGTTCCATGTGGGTGGGTCCCCTATTTCTATAGTGATTTTTCTTAGTCTGCTTATATGGGGGTTAGAATGAAATACGGTCCCACGCATCAGACCTTAGTCCCCTCTATGACATGGTGCATTAATCCCTTTGAAAGGTCTAGGGAAATCCTCATGTACTTCTTGTTTTCCCTAGATAGGGTCTATAGAATTGGAATGACAAAAACATTCATGGGAATCAATCCCCTATTAAGGAGGATGTTTTAAATAGGTTTTGGTGTCCACCCAGTGAGCCCTGGACATTGACCCCCTATATGTGTATCAAGATCCAATCTTTTCGATGGGGTATTAGTCTGATGGAGTGTGTATCTTGGATGATTCCTCTCAGTTTACTATGTGATTCTTAATAAATAAACCAAAAGAGAATGACTTGTGGGATTGGTTTCTTAAGTGGGAGTATATCTTGGGATTGGTTCCTCTCAGATGAGTGTGTCCTTTGGGATCAGTTTCATCAGTGGTAGTATAGCTTGAGGAGTGGTTCCTCCTATCAGAGTGTTACCTTGAATCCTAAAGAAGATCTATGGATGGAAGTGGTTAATACCTTTTTTTTCTCAGTGTCTTTTATGAGAATAGCTAGGATATCCCTGGTTGTCATTATTTCTCATATCATTTTTGAAATAACAATGTTTTATGAGTTGACTACTCTAAATGCTTTATGTTTTGTGTTATTAAGTTTTCCTAAGGGGTATTGTTATAATCACCCCCACACAGGATCTACCTACACATGTCATGTCTTATGAATATGAGGGACCTTTTTATAGAGTCCATGGAGGACTAGGGTCGGGTGAATCTTAGTTTGTTATGGATAGACTGAGGTGTATACCTATGTATCATTAATAGTAGTCTTCTCCTTCTAATCAAGTCAAGATTTATTTTCCTACTTTTGGATGGGCTTGTATTTGGCCCCTTTTTTATGATTTCTAATACTTTATATTCTAATCTAATTATGGGATTATAGATGTATGCATGCATTATTATCATCCATTGTACATTTCAGTATTATATGGTCTTGGAGATGTGTGTGTGAGTCTATAAGTAAATTAGTCAAGGGTCTCCCATTTTAGATATATTTTTTGGCACTTGTCTCTAGCCCCTGGCCTATGGAGGTGGATTGCGGCTGTTCTTGCTTGGAATTTCACTGACCAAGTGATCCCCAATGGTTCAGGTCATGAAAATATTACTATATTTTATTTTCTTACTATTTTCAATTATCCTTTTTATTAAAAATTCTTTATTAAAATTATTATTTAGGTAAAAATTGATTCATTTACCATGCATGTTTTAGTTTAACAGTTTTAGTCTTTACACCATGGTTATTGTTTCATCATATCAAGAACCGTAATCATTTCATAACCATCATATTTATTCATTATATACACTTTCATAATAATCTATATAAGGTGGTTATTAAAAATTAATCAGATCACTTCATGGAGATGGTAGTATGTATGTACGCATGAGTGATTTTTCCACTTTTCAATGGAGGGAATTAAAAAAAGGTAAATAATAATTCACCTTTACATAATCATAATTATATCATAAAGATCATGTATATTCATTAAATTTATCCTTATTACTAGATTTTTAAAGTGGAAATGAAAATGAATCCACATCGCTTCGTGGAGGTGGTAGTCTACATGTGTGCATGAACGACGTTATCATTTTTCAACAGATGAGAAGGTGAAAATGTGGATAAAATATTTTAATTAAATAATAATAATTATTTCATAAATATTATATATAAATATTAAATATATTATAATAACCAACCATGAAATATGGTGATGGAAAATGAATCATATCGCTACATAGAGGCGGTAGTCCACACATACACACAGATGATAATTTCATTTCCCATTTGATGGAAAGGAGGTGAAGAAATGGATGTATCATGAACATAATAAAATATAAGTATATTTTTGATACTGGATTAATAATTTTTGTATAGATAAATCAAATTTATACGAGGTAGAAGAATAAATAATCATTGAAAGAGCCAGGTAATACAATTAACTCTTCTTTGAGATACCTCCATTGCTTACACCTTAATCCTTCTTAGGATGGTCTGAATATAAGACTAAAGGATCTAGTAAGTTTGTAAGGAATATATGAAGGAAATAGTTTAGGTATAAACTTATATAGAGTGGTCAATATTGTTGACTAAAGGAGGGAGGTTCCTCTTTTAAGTGAGGGAAAGGACACAGTTGGAATAACATAAAATATTTAAAGGTAATATATATCATAATAATGTAATGTGGAAAAAATGGCCATAATTTAGAATATAGAACATTATAAGGTATAAATACCTTCAACCAATAAAATTTATGCATGTTTAAGTTACATTTTGAGGAATATCTTTTTCTTTAACCACGTTGTTAATCTTTTTTAACCTTAATTGTGGTAACATATTGTTTAGATTTTCAAGGTCATAAATTTACTTCCAAAGGAAAAATTAGATCACAAATGGTAAATGGATGACATTTTAGACCATTTTACATCCAGATTTTCCTCTTTCATTATTTTTTATTTTTAAAATATTTAATTAAATATTATTTATCAAAAAATATCATTAAAGTCGTTTTTGGGACATATAATTTAATTTAACTTCAAATACATCAAGACAGTAATGGAATTTGAATATAAAAAAATTTAACATAATTTATAATTTATAATTACCTATTAAATTTATTTAATACCACATTCCATCCAAATAAGATTAATTTTTTAAAAATCATTTTACTTTACTTTTCTACTACTTTCTAAAGTATTGTGTCGATGTTGCGTAAGCATTTAACTTAATTATAACATCACTAGAAATTTAATATATATATATATATAATAATTTATTTATGTTTAAAATGAAAATTTTTTATTCATTTATAACATCTTTTTATCCCTATGACTACATATAAAAGAAATTAAAATCATGAAAATGACATTTTGTATTTATCCTTCTCTTAAAATAATATAAATGTGATAAACAAAGGAATGTGGAAAGAAATTACCATATATTTCATATATATGGTGTATTTAGTCAAACATAACTCATCAAATAGGACAAAGGAAATTTCTATAGAGGTTTTTAGTCCCTATCTTAGAGTTTTAACCATATTTTACATGTTTTACCCTTACTAAGGTGACAAATATTTATCACGATTACTATTCATAATTACTAAAAATAAAATGGAAATATTTAACAAATATAAACCTCCTAATTCCAAATATGGAATAAATTTTTCAATAATCAATTTATAGAATTATAAGAAACCAATTTTAAAATAAATTGATAGAATAAAATGAAAAATAGTTTTTGTAAAATTGTGTTTTTTAGCATAAAAATGAACCTATAACAAAATAAAATAGAATTCTGAATCCCATTTAATTGTTTAGATTTTGTTTAATAAAATGGATGTAATTTTACTTTTAAAACATATCCTAAATATAATGGGACTTTTATATTACTTTATTTAAAGAAAATAAATGATAGTTTTATTAATCAGCCTTTCACTGTCCACTGAAAAATAAATCATTTTCAAAAAAATCCAAAAAATTCACCCTAAACTAATATTTATATGATAATTTAAAAAATTATATTCATTATACAAAATGAAATTTCTAAAAATGGTAAAAATTAATGATAGTTTCAGTGAACAAAATGTAAAGAAACCCATTTTTTGAATAAAACATATTTTTGAATCATAAAATGACTTTACTAAAAATTGAGTGCATATTTATTATATATTAATAAATAAATTTTCATTATATAAAAATTTATACATATATTTCATAATGTGGTTATTTTCATTCACACCCCTAATTTAATGGCTAGGTTATATTGGTCACATTTAAATAATAATATTTTTGTAGTATATCATGGTTTTCTTAAGGATTAGTGTTGTGTGTTAAGAAAGCTATCATTCTTATTATTATTTTAAAATAATTTTTTTGTGGTGTTATATTATCCACTCATTAAATAAATTTCATCCATTAATTTTTTTTTATCTTGGTAATTAATGGTTTTATATTTTAAAATACCAATGTTAAAAACCCACATCATACAAGGGAATAATAACACATCCTTTGAAAAGGGGAAGTGGGAAACATAAAGGTTACATTAAATGGAACATAATAGAGTTCCCATATAAGAATAAAATTCACAAAAAGTGAAATTATAGACTTGGTGGATAATGATAATTTCCAAATAATAATAGATAGTGATAGAGAACATTGTCATGAGAAAGTTAATGACCACAAAAACATAAATATGTAATTGAAAAAAGAAGACCATAAATTAATCATAAATGATGGTAAAAGGATAAAATTTTTATTTCAAGATACATTTCCAAGAGTTGAGGGATTATTTTACCATCAACATATAGAATGCAAGAAAATATACTTATTTAATTTATTTCTATATCATAATTACAATTTCATCCTTGGGTTGTGACTCAATCAATTTCAACTTCTATCTCATATCTTACACAAAGAAATGAATATTCAAGATGAATGTTTCATGACTAAATCATTAAAATTAACTTTTAATGGATCATAAGATCTATAAAGTAATTAAAATTCATGCCTTATATTTCTAGATATGTACCAAGACCAAAATGGTTTGTACATGTTATCCAATATGAATAAATATCTAAACACTAATCCCCAAAATCTCCATAATATGACCCAATGTTAAACATAAAACATTCCATATATAACTTACCTTAAAACTCTTCAAAATATTCTAGGATGAAATTGAAACCCAATTATTAGAATTATTTGATCAAATATTCTTCCATGATCAACTTAAAAGTTATCTCTAAATAATATCAAGTTATCATAAGTTCATATACCAAAAATGTATATACCCTAATCATATACTGCCCAAAATAAGCTAATTGTTTCCATAAATATCTTAAATCACCATAAATCCACAATAAAATCATATATTCTACTAATTAATCTAAAAAAAACTATCCAATATATTTCATAGATCCAAAAAAAATTCAATAAACATAAACATAAATCATGTTTTCATCAATAACTAATCAATTTAATGGTCAACAATACTATCCAACTTACTTTATCAATATCAATATTCTATTTATACCAACTAAACTTTATTATCTCAACATAAAATGCATATTAAGATTTATCCATACCTCAATCATGATTTTTCCAAAAATATCACCTTATCAATAAATCACTTCTCTAGGTTATTAGTACCATTCAATATGTACTTAAAAATCCTTAAAGAAAAACATCTTCATAATAATTTTTAGATGTTTAATTATTTTTATAACCAGAATATCATTGATAAAACACTTTTACAATATAATTCCAGAATCATGATATATAAACACTTCAATCATTATACTTTAATAATTTTTATACAATATGATCTTCCATGGTATATTATTTAGTCCTTCGATTAGGGAATTGAATCGGAGAATTATCAAGTTTCATATATATAAGATATTGAACTGTAAACAGTATCAGAGAATGTACTATATATTCCAATATTAAAATCTTCATTTTTTCTCTTCAATTGGTTTCTTTATTCCCTTCCTTTCCATATAGAAAATTTTTTCTCATTCCTTTCATATATTTCTTTGGGTGATTCTTCCCACATCCTTGACATGTAGAAAACAAATTATTCTTTCCTCTATGGCCTTCATGAAACTACATTTTTCTATTATTTGGATCATTCATAAACTCATCTATGTTTAGGTTTTAAATTGTATATTAAGATATATGGTAATGTATAATCATATTATTTTTCATTACATCTCTTATTTCATTTGTTTCCTCTTGAGGGAAATCACTGCATTTCCCATCACATTTAGCATTAAAAAGATTCCTCCTTGTTCCAACCATTGAATACAACCAAAAATCATACTTTTGGAAACAATGATAATTGTGAGAAATTGTATAATCATGAAAAATCATTTATGACAACCCTGATTTTTATTACAACTTAAACATGCTTTATTACATAAAACTTCACTTGATACAACAAAGAAGATCAAGAGGTTTAGTGTATTTAGACCTTAGGATCATTACATAAAAACGTAAAACATGAAATACAACATCTTTATTTAAAACTTCCTTTACATGACCACTAAATTCCCTCATACTTAGCATTGCATGGGATAACCTGAGGACATGCATAAGAAAAGGGTGAGCTATAAAGCCCAGTAAGGGAGTACACATGGAATAACATGAGCAGTACAATAAATGTTAGACAATAGGCATATCAATAGAGAATAAAAGAAACATGAACATAAAGGCATGATAAAGCATGATAATCATAACATGGAAATGTGGCAACAACACTTAACATTGAATTAGCATGAGCCAAGGCTCATTGGACATGAAGCATGAGTAAACCCTCATTGCACATGAAGCACGAGGAAAGCCTCATTTCACTTGAATTAGCTTGAGTCAACACTCATTGCACTTTACGTATCATGATACTATACTTTACCCAATGCATTGGAGCACTATAAGGGCGCACCCATCTTAAACATTTCATTTCATGCATAAGTGTGCCACATGGATCATAAAACATGGATTCATAAAACATAATCATTTATTCCAAGATAAAGGAATGTGGAAATCATACATGAAACTTTATAATCAATAAGTAAATGTGTATAAAGCTGAATACCCTTGATGGAAAAATGGGCATGGTATTCACTTCACAATCACATTGGCTTAGAAAATTGGTGCGATTTCTGCAGCGTAACGGCGTGGCATAAGAATTCATAAAAATGGTTGATGAGAGAGAAATGGGTTCCTCATAATTTTTACATGTAATGGAAAGTAAGGAGGTCATATAGATACATGTCCCAACAATTGAAAAAGAATTTAGATTCATGATACAAAAGTATTTCTTGAATGTTAAAGAAGAGAGAGAAGTTCCTTTCGGAATTTCGGCATAGTAACAGGTGTACATGGGAGGCATTTAATGAGAGAGAAAGGGGTCTCCCATCATTCAAACAATAACAGGGTAGTATGGGGGAGGTTTGAAACCATACCCCAACCTTAATAATTGAAATTAAAAGGTAAATACAACTTAAAGATAATTGACAAAAATGAGAAAGGAAGAAAAACCCCTTACTTGGAAGTGTGCTTCCAAAGGAAAGAGAGAGGCTTGTGAGAGGCTTATTGGGAGCTTGGGGAACCTTGGGAGGATTCTAGAGAGAGTAGGGAAGAGGTTGGAAGAACTTTAAGGGATTTTAGTGAGGATGAAGTGGGAGATTTGGTGGGATTATATAGGAAAGGTGAGAGAATTCTTTATTATTTAGGTTTGGGACCCCTTATATTAAACTATTCCAAACCACAAACCATCCCATGGTTTTTGACCATGGTTTCTGGAAAAGGAAAGAGGAAAACAATATTTTACAAGGCCAAGGTCCTAACTCATTGAAAAATTAGGGTTTCTTATGTGGAGGTGAGTCACACTCCCATTGAAATTAATTTAAAAAGGAAAAGTGTTGAAAAAGTCTTTAGGGGTTCATTAATGCTTTGAAAAGTAAGTAAAAAAACCTAAAATCACATTATTTTAATGATAAAACATATATTTTCCGAACATAAGTATTATGGTATTTTATTACATCACCATTGGGTCATTATGATGTCATAAAACACATTATATAATTAAATGGTATTTAATTTTTACCCAAAAATTTGACTGTCTCAGAAAATTATGAAAAATTCACCGTTGGATAATTTTGACGTCCTGATTCCAGAAATGAAATTTATTTTATCTAAAAAAAATTCTAAATATGTTAATTTTCACTTTTAAAATAAAAACCAACATTTATCGAAAATTCACGGGTTTTGATAGAAATGGCTTTCAAACCTTAATAAAAAATTTAATTACATTCATAAATTTATATGATCATTTATATTTAATAAAAATTAATTTAATATTAATAATATTATTTTGTTAAAATATTATTTAATTCAAAAATCCCTTAATTTAATAGAATATATTTCTTAATTAAATAATAATTAAAAACACCATTTGTACTTTAAAAACTATTTACAATGTAACAAAAATGACTAGAAATCATATTCATTATTATATACAAAAAATAATGTATATGAACATAGTACTACTTATTTTTTACATAACCCCTTAAAACAGCCGCATAAGACCTAAGGGTAAGGTGTGCAATGGTGACAGACTCTTGGGGTGGTTTGGATAGCATCGCTCGAGTGGTAATTTCAATCAACTCCACATTTCCCATAGACGGTCACGTTCGAGTTTGACATAATGAAGCTCGTCATGGGCTTGGTCAAGGGCGAAGCCCAATGATGCCACCTCTTTTCCGAGCTCCGACAAATGGGCTTCGTATGGGGCAATTCTACTGGATGAGGCCATCGCTTCCTTTGTCTGAGTAAAATTGGGTTCGTTAAAGCCTTATATTTATACTAATCATGTGATCACTGTTCAACGGCTGTAAAAGTAACGGTCACAAATCTTATCATAAAACCAAAGTAGTCGACATCTTATAAAAACATTTTTTTATAAAGTGATAATTAACTGGATCAAGAGAGATTTTCCATTAATGAAACTTTGGGTTGTTACAATATTCCCCCCTTAAGAAATTTCTCCCTTGAAATTTTCCTTTTCCCACACTAAAACAAATGTGGGAAACTCAGCTTCATCATATCCTCCAACTCCCAAGTTGCTTCTTCAAACATGTGGTTTCTCCATAACACCTTGACGAGGGGCATTGTCTTATTTCATAGAACTTTTTCTCCACAATCTATGATCTTCACTGGTTTCTCCTCATAAGAAAGATCGTCCTCCAATTGTACCACCTCGGAAGAGAGTACATGTGAAGGGTCCGGTATGTACTTCCTTAAGAGGGATACATGAAAGACATCATGCACCTTGGCCATAGTAGGTGGAAGTGATAGTCGATAGGCCAGAACCCCAGCACGATCAAGAATCTCAAAGGGGCCGATGTACCTTGGACTTAGCTTCCCTTTCTTTCCAAACCTCATGACCTTCTTCCATGGAGATATGCGTAAAAACACCATGTCTCCAACTTTAAATTAACAGTCTCATCGATTATTATCTGCATAACTCTTCTGTCGACTCAGGGCTTCCTTGATATGCTTCTGAATGGATTTCACCTTCTCCACCATTTCTTCAACCATTTATGGTCCAAGCAGCTTACGTTCACCGACCTCATCCCAACATGACGGTGTTCTGCACCTTTTCCCATACAGGGCTTCATATGGTGCCATTTGGATGCTCGAGTGGAAACTGTTATTATAAGATAACTCAACCAGAGGAAGATGTTGATCCCATATCCTTTAAAGTCCATTGAGCACGCTCTCAACATATCCTCAAGTGTTTGGATAGTCCGCTGGGATTGGCCATCGGTTTGAGGATGATAGGCGGTACTGAAGGTCAGTTCATTATTTAGAGCATGTTGAAGAATCTTCCAAAACATAGAGGTGAATCTTGGATCTCGGTCAGACACAATAGATAGTGGTACTCCATGAAACCTTACCACTTCCCTGATATATATCTGTGCTAGTTGATCCAACGAGAAATCCTCTCGAATAGCAATGAAGTGTGAAGTCTTTGTAAGATGATCCACAACAACCCAGATTGCATTGTTGCCTTTGGATGTCCTTAGAAGTCTCGTGACAAAGTCCATGGTGATGTTTTCCCATTTCCATTCTGTTATGGGCAATGGTTGCATCATCCCCTTAGACTACTGCCTCTCTGCCTTCACTTGTTGACACACCAGGTACTTTGATGTATATTCGGCGATCTCCTTCTTCATATTATCCCACCAAATGTTTTCTCGGAGATCTCGATACATCTTTGCGATCCCTGGGTGAACAGAGAAATTTGAACTATGTGCATCATCCAAAAGATCCTTCTTCAGCTCCGGACTTGATGGAACACATAGTCTTTTCCCAAACTGCAAAATTCCTTCTTCATTAACATTAAACTCCAAGGATTTCCCCTTTTTGATAGCTTCCACTTTTTCTTGAATTCCTACATCATCCTTTTGAGCATCCTTTAACCTTTCCAAAAGATATGGTTGAGCAATCATTTGTGAATGGATTGATTATGTTCCGTTCTTTATGATTCCCACATCCATCTTCATCAAGTCTAAGAAGATTGGATCCTTCTCTATTCTCACCATTGATAGAATCTCTGGATCCTTTCTACTTAGGGCATCCGCCACTTTGTTCGCTTTCCCAGGGTGGTAATGTATTGAACAGTCATAATCCTTGTTGAGCTCTATCCATCTTCTCTGGCGCATATTAAGATCTTCTTGTGTGAATATATATTTAAGACTCTTGTGGTCAGTATATATCTCACATTTCCCTCCATAAAGATAATGTCTCCATATTTTCAAGGCAAAGATCACAGCCACCAACTCTAGATCATGTGTTGGATAGTTTCGGTCATGGATTTTCAACTTCCTTGAGGCATAGGATACCACTTTATCATTCTGCATCAGCACACATCCTAATACCTTCTTCGAAGCATCCCTGAATACCACAAAAATCTCCCCACTTGTGGGTAAAGTGAGCATGGGTGTAGTGATAAGCCTCCTTTTCAACACCTTGAAACTTTATTCACATTCATCACTCCAAGAAATCTTTACTCCCTTTCGAGTTATCTTGGTAAGAGGGTTGGACAATCGTGAGAAATTTCTCACAAATCATCGATAATATCCAGCAAACCCCAAGAAGCTATGGATATCGGTTACCGATGTTGGCCTCAGCCATCCCTCAATTGCATCTATTTTGGAGGGGTCCATAGATATCCCATTTCTTGTGATGATATGGCCCAAGAATGGGACCTCCTTCAACCAGAACTCACACTTGCTGTACTTTGCATAGAGCTTCTCGTTGCGCAAAGTCTCCAGTACAGTTTGTAAATGTTCCACATGGTCCTCCTTGGTTTTGGAGTATATTAGAATATCATCCATAAAGACTACCACAAATTTGTCAAGGTATTATCTAAAGACTCTATTCATTAAATCCATGAAGATTGTTGGAGCATTGGTGAGTCCAAAAGGAATTATTATGAATTCATGGTGCCCGTATCTTGTATGAAAAGCAGTCTTGGGGACATCATCCTTCTTCACCCTTACTTGATAATATCCTGACTGTAAGTCCACCTTGGAGAAGTATTGTGCTCCACGCAACTGATCGAACAAGTCATCAATTCGTGGGAGTGGATACTTGTTCTTTATCGTGATTTTGTTAAGTTCACGATAATCCATGAAAAGCCTCATTCACCCATCCTTCTTCTTGACGAAGAGGACTGGAGCACCCCATGGTGAAGCACTTGGGAGTATTAACCCTTTATCCAGATTCTCCTGTAGTTGTTTCTTCAGCTCTTCAAGCTCAACAACATCCATTCTATATGGAGTCTTGGATATTGGTAGTGCCCCAGGTATAAGTTCAATTGAGAACTCAACATCTCTTCTTAGAAGAAGACCAGGCAATTCCTCGAGAAACACTTCCGAGAATTCCCTCACAATAGGCATTTCTTCAAGTATGGTTTCTTCTCTGGACTCAATCATTTGAGCCAGATACGCGTGCTCATAGGTCAGTAATATCCATTCTTGAGATGATGGAGCTAAAAGAGATTCATCTTCCTCCTGACACTTGTAAAGAATCAGGGGTCGATTCTCCATATGGAGTGTGATTTCCCTCTCCTGACAATTTATATTGGCTCTATATAATGAAATCCAATCCATGCCATGAATTGCATAAAATTCCACCAAAGGGAGTATGACGAGGTTCGCCAGGAAATTCAATCCACAGATTATAACAAGGGAGGACTTATATTCATGGGATGTAATGATTGCCCCATTTTCTGTACTCACCAACATCTTTACTTCCATGATTTGTGGTGGTGATGGGATTGTTCTACTAAACTTTCGAGATATAAAAGAATTCGTAGAACCTGAATCAAAAAGTATGTTTGCTATTCTTGAATGAATAACTAGCGTACATGTCACCACTTTGTTGTCTGGGTTCACTTCAGTAGAAGTGATGGAAAAAGCTCTTCCTTGCTGTCTTGGAGGTTGTTGGTTGCCTCTGATAACCCTTGGATTAGGGCTCTGATTTAAAAAATGACCCGGTTCTTTGAATTTATAGAATTGAACAACACATTGAGGTTCGAACAGAGCATTCCTATCCTCTATCGCAGCCGTGGGTCCTTCTTGTCGACAGTTAATAGCTAGGTAACCTTCTCTTCCACACCTGAAACATTTTCTCGTCCCCTTAAGGCAATTTACAAGGTGCTTATTTCCTCACTTTTGGCAAGTGGGGTGTTTGAACTTCTTAACGCCCTTGGATATATCCATCGGACCAGCAGCATTGAATTCCACCTTACGCTTCTTGTCCGCATGATACCCCTGTGATTCTCCGATCTCCATTTCGACCTTGAGGGCACATCAGACAATTTCCTCATAGTTGTCGAAGTCACGGATCGCTAATGCTTTCCGAAAGCTTGGATTCATCCCACCAAAGAAGCAGTCAACCTTGCATTGGGGGGTCAAGAAAAAGCCGGAGGTGTTTCGTGCAAGCCTTGTGAAGTTTTCCTCGTACGCTCCCACAGATTTGTCATCTTTTTGCTTGAGGGAAAGGAAGTCCCTTTCCATCTTAAGACGGAGGGTTCATAGAAAATATTTATCGAAAAACATCTTCCGGAATTCCTTCCATTCTAAAGCCTCGATCTCCTCCTCAGGCTTCGTATTTTTCATCAACATCCACCATTGATCAGCTTCACCCTCCATACAATAAGCATCTAGGATAACCTTCTCTTGTTCATAACATTGAAGGATGGAGAAGATCTTTTCAATGGAGTTGATCCATTGTTCAGCGATCGTGGGATCAGATGATCAACTAAATGTAGAAGGCCTTTGCCTCATGAAGCTCTCGATAGTGACTTGTTCCTTCTTAGGGGGGTTTGGACGTTCCTCTTGACCCGTGTTTCTATTCAAAACTTGAGTTAGCTGAGATAGAAGTATGAAAAAGTTTGCGATTCCCGCTCCCATTGGATTGGACGTCTCATTAGTACAGTCATCACACTGATCATCACAACGGTTGTTAGCCCGAGTCCTCCTATTACCGGCCATTGGCTGGAATAAAAGGAAAGTTAGGGGTAACACATAAAGGGTAATCCAAAGACAAAATATGATGACTTATAAATAAACATTCATTCCTTAACTCATGAGTATATAAGCTTCAATCTTGGATTTTCATGATCTACTTTCTAACAAATATTCGTAGGGCATTTTTTTAAATTCCCTTAATAAGGGTTCATACTAAGCTTGTGAATTTATCAAAACATATCCCCCGGGAGTGTCATAACCAAGAGTGCAGCAAGGCACGTTGTTGTGCACTATTTCCCGTTCGAGTCTAGCTCAAAGCGGTGTTTTCGGGTTTTACCTCTAGGATACATCTGTGCCAGAACCGCCTCTATCTGCTCGTATCCAGACATGGATGTATTTGTTTGATAAACCACTTAATTGGTATTTAACAAAACATAGGGATGTTTTTATTATACTTAGTCTTGTATCTAAGGCTTTACTAGGGTTTCCTAATCCCAGAAATAACTAAACCTATCCTCTGATACCAACTATGAAAACCCTGCTTTTTATTACAACTTAAACATGCTTTATTACATAAAACATCACTTGATAGAACAAAAAAGATTGATAGTTTTAGTGTCTTTGGGGCTTAGGTTCATTAAATAAAAACTTAAAACATGAAATACAACATCTTTATTGAAAACTTCCTTTACATTACCACTACATTCCCTCGTACTTAGCATTGGATGGGATAACCTGAGGACATGCATAAGAAAAGGGTGAGCTATAAAGCCCAGTAAGGGAGTACACATGGAATAACATGAGGAGTAAAATACATGTTAGAAAATAGGAATATAAATAGATCATAAAAGAAACATGAACATAAAGGCATGATAAATCATGATAATCATAACATGGAAATGTGGCAACAACACTTAACATTGAATTTGCATGAGCCAATGCTCATTGCACATGGAGCATGAGTAAACCCTCATTTCACATGAATCACGAGTAAACCCTCGTTTCACTTGAATTAGCATGAGTCATAACTCATTGCACTTTACGTATCATGATACTATACTTTACCCAATGCATTGGAGCGCTATAAGGGCGCACCCTTCTTAAACATTTCATTTCATGCATAAGTGTGCCACATGGATCATAAAACATGGATTCATAAAACATAATCATTTATTCCACAATAAAGGAATGTGGAACTCATACATGAAACATTATAATAAATAAGTAAATGTTCATAAAGGTGAATGCCCTTTATGGAGAAATGGTCAGGTTATTCACTACACAATGACATTGCTTAGAAAATCGGTGCGATTTTTGCAGCGTAACGGCGTGACATAAGAATTCATAAAAATGGTTGATGAGAGAGAAAGGGGTTACTCATAATATTTACATATAATGGATAGTAAGGAGGTCATATAGATACATGTCCCAACATTTGAAAAGGAATTTAGATTCATGATACAAAAGTATTGCTTGAATGTAAAAGAAGAGAGAGAAGTTCCTTTCGGAATTTCGGCATAGTAACGGGTGTACATGGGAGGAATTTAATGAGAGAGAAATGGATCTCCCATCATTAAAACAATAATAGGGTAGTTTTGGGGAGGTTAGAAACCATACCCCAACATTCATAATTGAAATTAAAAGGGCAATAAAACTTAAAGAAAATTGACAAAAATGAGAAAGGAAGAAAAAACCCTTACTTGGAAGTGTGCTTCCAAAGGCTAGAGAGAGGCTTGTGAGAGGCTTCTTGGGAGCTTGGGGAACCTTGGGAGGATTCTAGAGAGTGTAGGGCAGAGTTTGGACGAACTCCAAGGGATTTTAGTGAGGAGGAAGTGGGAGCATGGGTGGGTTTATATAGGAAAGGTGAGAGAATTCTTTATTATTTAGGTTTGGGACCCCTTATATTAAACTAATACAAACCTCAAACCATCCCATGGTTTTTGATCATGGTTTTTGGAAAAGGAAAGAGGAAAACAATATTTTACAGGGCCAAGGTCCTAACTCATTAAAAAATTAGGGTTTCTTATGTGGAGGTTAGTCACACTCCCATGGAAATTAATTTAAAAAGGCAAAGTGTTGAATAAGTCTTGAGGGGTTCATTAATTCTTTAAAAGTAAGTCAAAAAAACCCAAAATCACATTATTTTGATGATAAAACATATATTGGCCGAACATAAGTATTATGGAATTTTATTACATCACCATTGGGTCATTATGATGTCATAAAACGCAATATATAATTAAATGGGATTTAATTTTTACCCAAATATTTGACTGTCTTAGAAAATTATGAAAAATTCACCATTGGATAATTTTGACATCCTGATTCCATAAATGACATTTATTTTATCTAAAAAAATTCTAAATATGTTAATTTTCACTTTTAAAATAAAAACCATCATTTATAAAAAATTCACGGGTTTTGACAGAAATGGCTTTCAAACCTTAATAAAAATTTTAATTGCCTTCATAAATTTATATGATAATTTATATTTAATAAAAATTAATTTAATATTAATAATAATATTTTATTAAAATATTATTTAATTCAAAAATACCTTAATTTAATAAAATAGATTTCTTAATTAAATAATAATTAAATACACCATTTGTACTTTAAAAACTATTTACAAATTAACAGAAATGACTAGAAATCATAATCATTGTTATATACAAAAAATAATGTACATGAACATAGTACTACTTATTTGTTACATAACCCCTTAAAACAGCCGCATAAGACCTAAGGGTAAGGTGTGCGATGGTGAAAGACTCTTGGGGTGGCTCGGATAGCATCGCTCGAGTGGTAATTTCAATAAACTTCCACTTTTCCCGTAGATGGTCACGTTCGAGCCTGACATAATGAAGCTCGGCTTGTGCTTGGTCAAGGGAGAAGCCCAAGGATGCCACCACTTTTCCGAGCTCCGACAAATGGGCTTCGTATGGGGCAATTCTATTGGATGAGGCCATCGCTTCCTCTGTCTGAGTAAAATTGGGTTCGTTAAAGCCTTATATTTATACTAGTCATGTGATCACTGTTCAACGGCTATAAAAGTAACAGTCATAACTCTTATCATAAAACCAAATAAGTTGACATCTTATAAAAACATTTTTTTATAAAGATACAATTAACTGGATCAAGAGAGATTTTCCATTAATGAAACTTTGGGTCATTACATCATTCATAATATCTCTAAATAATTATAATTTCTTTTCAAAATAACACAGGTTATCCATAGTCATTATATATTAAAATCCTTTCATAATTTAAATGTGAATCAATGTAATAATATCCCACTGAGATTCTAACCAGGTGTGTAGTCTTAGGCCCACTCATCATGCACTGGTAAGAATTGAGTTGATGTATAATCTTTCCCTTTTAGAGTTATTACCTGTAGGTTCATATGTGTTATAGCCACATCCACTTTCTAGTATCTAGAAAGGGATGTATTTTCTATGAAAAACAAACCTATTTTTTTTTACCATAACATAGGTTTTCACATATAAATATTATTATACTAAGGGTTCCCACTTATTTTTTTAATCCTGATCTCCAAAAAAATTAAACCTTGTTATGATACTAACTGATGTGACTCAAGCATAACAAACATAAATATTACATCATTTTAGATGAATATTCAATATATATCATAATTATACATGCTCGATGACCATATAGGTTTAGTGTATTTGGATACTAGACACATAATAAACTTATTACTTAAAATATATTCAATATATCCCACAAATATCTTTATATTAGTATCCTTATAGTCATATCATGCATAGAACCTTCTATCAAAACCTGGGGAAGGAAAAAATAAGAAAGGGTGAGATTAGAAGCTCAGTAAGGGTAAAAATGGGAAATATAATCCATAAGATATTATAAGATGATCATAAGGGTATGAAAAAATAATAATGTTCTTTTTCTCAACAGAAAATATTCATACTCAAAAAATCAAAGATCATAAGCTCCAAAATCAATTCATATCCAAAGAATGATTAATAAGGGTGTCAAAGCAGTAATCGTAATTTAAGAATAATAACATAGTCTTCTGGAATCATAATCATAGGAAATAATAATCTTGTGAACATAATTATTTCCAATTTTTATGATCCACAATTGGGGTTGCAGTCTCTCCACCACAATTTCATCCTCTTTAAATCATTGCCTTGTGGTTTTGTTCTTTAGTAGGCCTCACTTCCCACCAGGGGAGTTCACTGCCCTCCCACCTATGAAAGGGTATTATGATGGGGAGGAGGTATCATCAGGATTAAAATACATTCCCAAGACCCATACACACATGATGTGGGACTCAGGTCGAAGGTTTCACGGTGTGGCACTCATTGGTCACGTTGTGACACCCTGCAGTCAGTAGCCCTTAATCCCTATGGAACGCACTACATTCTAAATCAGAACCAACAATATCCCCCTCAGTTATTTCCCTATGGATAAGTGGCTACCCACCATGATATAATACAAATTTTTATGATCCAAAATTGGGGTTTTAGTCCCTCCACCAAAAGATCTTCTACATTGGATCACTGAATCAAGATTTGGTTCTTCATTAGGGATAACTACCCACCTGGAGGGCTCACTACCCTCCCACCTCTCAAAATGCCTTGTAATGGGTAGGAGGTATCATATATATTATAATCCAAGACCAATACCCCTCCACACCTGATTTAGTACTCAGGAAAAAGGTGTCCAGACATGACACACATTGGTCACATCATAACCCCATGCAGCCTGCAACCTCTAATCCTTAGGGCATGCACTGCATTCTAATTGGGACCCAAAAACATGGTATTAAAACACATACACACACACATATATATATCTTTGGGGGGGTATATATATACATGAGTGCGGTGTATATAGGCACATGAAATGCCTCTTATATGTGATGGTGTTGGTACCTCATTTCAGATTCTGTGATGAGGCTTGAAATAGGTATACCTGGTATGGATCCTATGGGTATATGGATTTCATTATTAACATTATTTCCCCTAATAAATAATAGGTTAAATCATTTATTATTATTATTATTATTAGATCTTTCCTTATATTGTTTCCATGTACACTATAATTTATGATATGAGGTTAAGGGATGGGTGGCGATTGCATATAGTGTATGATTTACTCATACCCTACACATGATCTTATTTGGAATTTGATGACCATTTTGTGAATGTTATGGGTAAGGGAAATCCACCCAAGTAAGGGATATATCATTACATAGATTCAATATCATGGGTGGTGTCTTTTAATCCTTTTAGTCGATGAGTGGAATGGAAATTGAGGGGTTATCATGGTATATTTTCGTTGAAATCATACACATGAGTCCATCAACGTTTTAGTTCCTTATGACTTATGTGTACATCACATTATTTTTATATTGGTTTTTTGTTTATTCACACAAACTTTAGGGTTATATGAATGAATTTAGGGTCGTGTATGTATGTATTTAATTTTAATATCATCTCATGTACTTTATGTTCTATAATACTTACCTTTTTCATCAGTCAGTTGGTTATACATCATTTTTATTAACAATAATATGGGTTATGTCTAATATGTGTGTGAAATAATCCTGATTAGTTTTCGTCTTGATGGGTGAAACTGTCTCCCACTCACATGTTACTCAACCACCAACAATTAATACAACCTCTAGTGATCTTAATGTGTTCTTTAGGTGGTGTGCGAACCCTCCCTAACACCATATGATAAAGTATTTCATGTTCACTGCACTATAAATAAATTTCATCATCCTCATAAATCATAGAGTATACCAAGATATCAAAAATTAATACTTGGTCAAATTTATCTATAAATTTTTTTACTCTGTGTTTTCTCTATAAATATAAATGTATCATTGGTTGACCTGAAGGTAATAACTTTGAAATCATATTAACCATAAAACGTATAGAAATTAAATATAGTATATATTATTTCATCAAATTAAGATCATGGTTCTCTAAATAATGGTTATTTTTTATAAATATGTACCTCTTGATATTTTTCAAATATATTATCAATTCAATAAGTATTTTATCATTGGTGATGCTCTCAAATTAACCAATTTTAATCCCCATGATGTTTCTTAGACTTTTCCCCCATCCCTGATTTCCTTTTCCATAATAAAATGATTCAAATTGTCAGTTAAAAAATTCAAAGTAAAGGGGGATTTTTATTTTTTTGGATACTATTGATCTCTCTATATTAAATGCACAACCTCATTAACGAGTTATTCTTATTCATAAATATTATAGGCTCTTCACAAGTTTAAATATCCAATTAGATAAATAACTTACCATATAATACTTAAATTGTTTATTTAGTTTTCCTAATTATATTATATATATATATGGTATTAGTTACTTGAAATGGGTTTTCCACTAAGAATGAGATTAATGAAGAATTATACTTCTCTATTCAGAGTAAATCCAAGAAACTCATTAGAAAATACATTAATGTAATAATATAAAATTATATATATTATACTCTCATATAATCTTTCTTATATTTAGTTAGATAATCATGAGATTCTTCATGAAGGATCTCACTATAATGATTCACATAGTTTGGTTCTAGAAATTTTTTATTCAAATAAATAAACCCTATAAAAGTAATTTTTTTAATATCAATATGATAAATATAAACCACTTTTTCCTTACCATTGTTTTATGATTGATAATTAAATACCCAATCCATCCAAAATATTTGTTTCAATGTTTTTTATTAATATGAGAACTTGATATTAAAATATAAACCATCCAAGTATAGTAATATAAATATCCTAATATACTTTTTTGTAACAAAAGTCTAATTAGATGTTTTAACTAATATTTTTTTAATAATTTATTAGCAGATTCCACAATGAGATCAATGTAATTATAGAAAAAAAATAATATATTTATGAATTTTCAATATATAAAAATATTATATATAAGATTAATATTTTGTTCCTTTTTATAGAAAATAACCAAACATGATCCTTTATCATCATCGAGGGTAGGTTCCCATGATTTTTGAGGAAGAGATTAGAATAATAAACCATAAATTTTTAATTATAATATTTTATAATGATTTATTCTCTCATAACCTTCCACTCATGATATTTAGGTATTATTTATTCATATTTTATGTCAATATAAAATCCATTCAATCATGTCCCATTATTTGTTTCATAAAAGTTTTAGAAATAAGAAACCCTATATTTACCTTCAAGTCCTATCCTACTAGTCATTCTGCTAGGCATTTGACTACGTTGTCATGACACATCAGATTGATTATGATTTTAATATTGATTTATAGTATAGGTAAGACCATAGGTTATCTCTCAATGAGTGTTGGTGGTTTTATATTGTGAATTTTTAATAATAATAACACAAGAGGGTGTGGTTTGAAAATTGTTTTATGAAAATGACTTGATTTAAAGAGTTTAATAGTTGATAAATAAAGGTGGAATTTTAGAATTATGATATAAGGAGATAATTTCAAGTTCACTACACAACTTTGTGATTTCATAATTCTGAAAAATACACATGGTTTAATGGAACCCTTTGGTTGAGGGTTGTTAATATCTCGACTTTCCTCTTGCCTCTTAAAACAATGCTCAAAGAACCACCCCTTGACACAAAAATTGTCTTGTCAAGGTTTGGGTATCAAACCTAGTAAAAAATGATACCAAATAATACTGAAATATTATGTATGTGTGAGATAAATAGGACTCTTGTCTTGTCCAATTGGAACAATACAATATTCCCGCATGAAATATCAACCCAATCAGTGTTGAGATAAAAAGTGTTTCACTTAATTATAACAAAATAAATGTATTCAGAGGAGAAGTGCATAAAATATTAATGTAACTGAAATATTTATCACACAAATTACAAAAAAGAGAGTAGAAAAACAGGTTCTATAACTCACTCCCAAGTATGTATTTCTCCCTCTAAATGATCGTCCATGTTTATATCGCCATCAAGAGAATGAGGAAGCTCGGGTGGAACTTCGCCTTCATCCTTCATCCCCCTATGAGGATAGGGGCCTCCATAGAATCTTGGATGAGGAGAATAATCCTTGGGGTATCCTATTTGGTAGAGCTTGGCCTTCTGGTTGAACTTTCAAATGAGGTACCCATGGTGCCTTTTTATATCCAAAATGGGACATGGTTTTGAGCACCCTATGTTTGAGATATCACTTGTGTCTCGGTTTTGTAATATTAGAAATCCATATCATGACTTGGAAAAAAGAGAAGAGTTTTTGGTCAACCTATTGAATATCTTCATGTCAAATTTGGTGCCCATTAGACTACATGATTTGGAGAAATAGTCAAAATACATAACTAAACTTTTTAATTTGGGAAGATTTTGTCCCATAGATAGAATGGTTCTAATGGGCCACCAGATGGAAAAAAAATTTCATCCCATTTTGAGACACGTATTTCTAGAAATGTTCTAAATAGTGGACAGCTATCATTGGGATCCCATACAGTTTCACCCATTTCCATTTGGATCATCTCCGAGGCCTCCAAATCACCTCATCCTACAGTGAATTCATCAAAACAATCACTATTCCCCTTTTTGACAGTGATAAACACCAAATAAATTAATCAAACATGAAGTTCAATTTTTTATTATTTATATAATTTTCAATACAAAATGAGTTTAAAATAGTGGTGTATTATTGAAAATGAAACAGCGAACCGTGGTGCGATCACACCCCCACACCTGAACATTTGCACTCCTGGGAAAAGTCTTATCTCCTAACCAAGTATCATTCCTAAATCAAAGGTGATAAAAGTTCCAAGATTCTTCTAAAAAGAAATTCATCATGTCTATTCTATGAAATTAATTCTCCTATCATTTTTTTCTCTCACATTCAAATTTATTCAACTTCATTTGTTCACCCATGCAACATGTCGCAGCCTACCTCACATAGAAATTTTCCCTCTTCACTCAACGATCATATGAAAGTGGAGTTATTCTCTTTTCCTAGAGTTCATGTAATATTACCATATGATTTCCAAGATTATAAGTTCTCTACTAGCAGAAACTATTTTTCTACTCAAGAGGACTTCTAACAGGTTGTTCTAAGGTTCAAGGGTTAGTAGGATTAAATGTATAAGAAAATATAAGGTAGAAGAGGATTTTTTAATCTCTTAAGTACAAAACATGTCAAAATTCAGAAAGTGTTCACAATGAATTTACACACTCATCCCGTCAAAAATTGTATCACTTCCAACTTATTATCCCCATTGTCCATTTTTGTGGGTCATAGCCAATAGGTGAATAATAATGAATAAACTTCCTCTTTTCTCTTTTATTTTTTTTCTTTTTTTTCAATTTACAGAACTATTTTATTTCTTTTAATTTTCATTGGAGATAAAGAGGTAAAATTTTTAAAATATTGATACAATATGGCTTGTGAACCCACTGCCCAAGGATAATGTAGGAACCCTTTCTATCAACCCATAATGATGACTCATTCCTGATAATTCCCATGGAAACACCTCTCCCCCACACTTGATGAAAGTAAAACAATAATGTACACAAGATATGGGTAGATAGGGATAAATAAGCTTATAATGTGGCTAACAAATAGGTATTTCATGGTCTCCAAGGCTTAAGAAGGGTAAAATGTCAAGGTCTCCAAAAATAGAGGATAATTGTACAAAGGGATTTTCAGTAAATGATGGACTCTAACATGAATGTATCACACTTGAATATTATGTCTTCAAAAAAAATCAAGGAATGTTCTAGTTTCTATACATGACCCGAGACTCTCAATAAAGTGATTAAAAGTAATAATATGCAATAAAGGGCTTAAATTGTCTCTGGAGTAAGGGATTAAAATATTGGTCAGTTCTAATGATGCATGGGTTTCAAAAATCCATTAAACACCTACGAAGGATTTGAAAATATAAATTATAGAAAAATATATCATATCAACATTCATTTGAAAAACATTCTTCCAAAAACAAATGAATTTCCACACAATAGACTCAAGAATAAAGAATGAAAAATTATTTGGAATCATTTTAAAGTGTGAATCTTTTTTGTGATAAAATTAACATTATTTCACAAACGAGAGAGATAAAATATTTGGAATGTGGCAATACTATTCAATAGGTGAAAGAAGAAGAAGAAAATTATTAAAATTCCTAACTAACCCAGGAACTTAACCATCCCCCCACACCTAGAACATGCAGTGTCCCCGCTGTAATAAAATAGAATGTGGGAAGGAAGGATAAAACCCGGTGGGTGTCATTGGGATGATTCTTCTTGAACATGGAGTTCCTCCACCGGGAACACCGAAAGGGCTTCATGGAAGTGCTTCAGTCATTTCCCATTGACAATGAATGTTTTATTGGTTTCTTCAATTGGAACCTGAACAAAACCAAATGGAGATACATTATCAATAGTGTATGGTCCAAACTAGTGAGAAATAATCTTACTTGGATGCAACTATAGCCTTACACTGTAGAGGAGGACCTTCTGTCCATTTTGAAACTGATGATGAAGGATGAGACTGTCATGGGAAACCTTGGTTCACTCCTTATAAATCTTAGAGTTCACATATGCATCTCTTCTCATTTCCTATAGCTCATGAATTTATGACTTCCTTTGAGAACCCGCACTGGAAATATTAGAATTGAATTGTTTGATGGACCGGTAGGCTGGATTCTCAATCTCAATATGAAGGTGAGAAATCTTTCCAAAAACAAGCCTATAAGGTGAAATTCCAATTGGGGTTTTAAAAGTAGTGCATTAATCCCATAATTAATCATCATATATAAAACTTCAATATTTTCTATTGGGTTGAACTATTTTTCAAGAATTTGTTTTACCTATCTATTAAACACCTCATCTTGACTATTAGTCTATGGTTGATATTTAGTAGACACTCGATGACCAACCCCATACCAATGCAAAAGTGATTACATCTTTCATTTGAAGAAATGAGAACCCTGGTCACTGATGATAAACCTACGTAATCCAAACCTATAATAGATTTGGATTATCAAAAATTATACAACTTCCTTAAAATCATCAGTCCTTGTAGCTCATGCCTCTACCCATTTGGACACGTAATCAACTTCCATAATAATTTACAAGTTTCAAAAGGAATTAGGAAATGGACCCATAAATTCAATTCCCCAAACATAAAAATGTCATGAAAGAGTAATGGTTGTTGTGGCATTTCATTTATTCTAGATACATTACCCATTCTTTGACAACGAGGAAAAGTTTTAAAAAAATCATGGGCATCCTAAAAAATTGTTGTCCAAAAGAGACCAGAATAAAGGAATTTGCGAGCAGTCTGTTGGGGACCAATGTGTCCCCCACAAGCAAGAGTGTGGTAAAATCTAAGGACAGACTGAAACTCGCTATCAGGAGCACAACACCTAAGGACATGATCACTACATGTGCGCCAAAGGTAGGGGTCATCCCAAATGTACCAATGGGACTCATGTTTTAGATGACTATATTGGTTTTGTTGAAATTAATATGAATAAAATATGCTACCAAATAATTTACAATTTCGGCATACCAAGGAATATCATCTTGCACTCGGTATAATTTCTCATAAAAAAACATGCATTTTATGGGAATACTGGGGGATGAGTTAATGTCTAAGGATGGGTGGATCCTACTAATATAGTCAGCCAGCGCATTATCTGCTCCTTTATTATCTCCAATTTCTAAAATGAATTCTTGAAGGAGGATCATCTAGTGAATGAGATGTGGTTTGGCTTCCATTTTCATAAGGAGATATCGGGGGGCCACATGGTCTGAGAACACAACTACTTTGGACCCTAAAATATACCACTTGAATATATCCAAGTAAATATAATGGAAGGAAATTATTTTTCAGTTGTGGTGCAGTTTTCTTGTGCAGGGTCCAGTGTACGTGATGAATAGGCAATGTCATGTGGAGCTGGACCGATCCGTTGTGATAAGACTGCCCCAACTGCATAGTTAGAGGCGTCACACATGATCTCAAATGGTAAATCCCACTAAGGTGGTTTTATTACTAGGGTGACTTGAGAAAACATTTTAACATACTAAAATATTCTTCACATTCTTTATGAAAAACAAATTCTTTTTCTTTTTAGAGTAATCTGGAGCGGGGGAGTGCAATTTTACTAAAGCCGTGAATGAAATTATGGTAAAATATAGCATGTACTAGGAAATACCGCACATCCTATACATTTTTAGGGAATGGTAAGGAATAAATAACGTCCACTTTTAATTTATCTACTTAGATACCATCCCCAAAAATAAAATTCCCCAAAACTATACCTTGTCACACCATGAAATGGCCTTTCTAATAATTTAATGTAAGATTGTCTACAATACAGCGATATAGGACTAAACCAAGACTACTCAAACATTCATCAAAAGAGTGTCCATAAACAATGAAATCATCCATGAATACTTCCATGAAATTCTCTAGGTAATCCAAAAAAATAATAACCATGCATCATTAGAAATTAGTTGGAGCATTACACATACCAAATGGAATCCTCCTATATGAAAATGTGCCAAAGGGGTAAGTAAATGTTGAATTTTCCTAATCTTCCGGGGAATATGGATCTGAAAGTATCTGGAATACCAATCAAGAAAATAGTAATGGGACTTCTCTTCCAGCCTCTCTGAAATTTGGTCAATGAATGTAAATGGGAAACAGTCTTTCCTAGTGTGTTAGTTTAATCGACGATAGTCTATGTAGACATGCCAACTATTCTATACATGAGTTGGAACCAATTTGTTATTTTCATTTTTGATTACTGTAATACTAGTTTTCTTAGGAACTACTTGAACAGGACTGACCCATTGGCTATTAGAGATGGGGTAAATTATTCCATAATCCAATAATTTTGTTACTTCCTTTTTAACTGCATCTAAAAGGTTTGGGTTCAGTCGATGTTTTTCCTGCCTCGACAGTTTAGCTTCATCATTTAACAAAATATGATGTGTACAAATTTATGGTCTAATACCAAGAATTTATACATGTGTTCATCCCAATTCTTGTTTATACTCCCTAAAAATCTCAAGTAGTCATAATTCAAGATCAGGAGGGAGTGAACTAGCAATGATGACGGCAAGCCTGTTTCCATTCTCAAGATATGAATATTTTAAATCTTGAGGCAGTTTTTCAGTTCCAATTCAGGTGGATTTTGGATTTAAGTGAGTTTTTGTGCAAGTGAGAGGTCACTAATTTTATCTAATGGCACAATGGTATCATCGTCAGATGAGTAAAGAGATTTTACAAGCTTATTAGTATCATCGATGGTTAGTGGATCCTCAATGTTCAAGAAATCATCAATTAATAAACATGCATGGAATTTTTCTAAAACACAACAAAAATAAATTCATGATTCATTTACTAGAATTTAAATCAGTGATGAAAACTCATAAAGGGGATTAAGGAAAAGAAAATATGTTTTTTTCAGGGGAAGGGAGTACACCAATTGAATTAATATAGAGAGAGGAATGTTCTTCTGAGGGGTGCTTCATGGAATCAAGGATATTGAAGTAGAAAATTTCACCACCAAAATCTGTAGATAATGTACCATTATGGAAATTAATTATGGTTTTATAGGTTTTCAAGAAGGTTCTCCCTAATATAATCGGGTCATGTTCATTCAACATATCATCTTCCTTTTTAAGCACATAAAAAGTAGCTGGAAAAATTAAATTTTGTACCCTCACAAGAAAATCCTCTAACACATCAGAAGGGTGTGTTGTACTTATATTTTCTAGCTGAAGGACAATTCCAGTGGGATTCAGTTCCCCAACCTACAATGTAGAGTAAATGGAGTGAGGCATCACATTTATAAAACCACCTAAATCAAGCATAGCAATTTAAAATGAATACTCCCCTATGGGGCATGGAATTGAGAATGTCCCAGTATTATTGCACATAGTGGGAAGTGATGGATCTATAAATGATAAGATGTTCCTCCTTAAGCCCACCTTTTCATCTCTATAAATTCACCTTCGGTGTGTACACATCTCTTTTAGAATCTTGGTGTATCGTGGAATTTTCTTCACAGCATCAATCAAGGGGATGTTTACCTGCACTTTTTTTAAAGTTTCCAAGATATCCTTATCAAGTTTAGTTTCCTTTTGTTTTCTTGGTTGGGTGGCCCTTTGTGTAAATGGAAGATTAATGATTATCCTAGGTGACTCATCAAAAGACACACTCTTTCCTTTGGAAGGGATTTCTCAGGACAAGAATTTTCTTCTCTTGAACCATTTTTAATAGTGGTTGGGATGGTGGTTTCCTCAGGAGGGACTCTATTGGAGGGGTCATTTGGATTTTAAGCTGTGTTCTACTCCTATGGGAGATGTCACTAACATTTCCTTTATCCAAAGGGTTAACTATGGGCTAATAGGGTAGTTTACCCGACCCATGACTTTGAATTTCCCCCACCGAGTTAGCGAGTTTTCCTAATTGGGTTTTTAGGTCTTGTATGGATGCTTGGGTGGTTTTTTGGAATTAGAGATTGTTAGAAACCATTTGTTTCATCATATCTTCCAGACTAGGATCGAGTTTTAGAGGGGGTGGTTGGAAAGGCATTTATGCTGGTTGGGTATTTATGGGTGGTGGTGGTGGGTGAATACTCTCCCCTAGTTGGTTACATTGTTGTTGAGGTTGGTTTGAATGCCCCCTTTCCTATAAGCATGGTTTTCTTTTCACACAGGATTGGATGGAGGTTATGGTTCTTTCTTAAAGGGTTAGTTATAGGGGTGACCTAGAAATATTGTTTGAGAACTCTCAGAAGTTTATCTCAATTGGGAAAATTGGTTAGAGTAGTGGGTGTAAGAAGAACATATACCACAATGGATAGGAGGAGGAGATTGGGATTTCCCTTGGGAAAGAGCAAGTTGTCGAAGAAGGGTACTTACCCCTCCAAACTTCGTTTCCACCTTCTTCTCGAATTTAGAATCTTTCACCTCATGGACACGTCGAATGGGTATATTATACCTTGAAATAAATTGTTGAGTGTTCTGCACCATGTTTTCAATCAGGATTCTTACATAAAATGGGGTTTTATCCACTAGTGCACCACTTGCACCAGCATCAATCATGTTATGATCAATTGGATTTAACCCTTCTTAAAAATAAATAATTAAAAGTTGATCACTTATTTGGTGGTGTGGGAAACTTGAACAAAACCTTTTATGTTGTTCCTAATATTCATGTAATTTTTTCCCTTGTGATTTCCTTATACCAAAAACTTCTTTCCTTATAGTTTTAGTTCAAGATTCTGGGAAATATTTTTCAAAAAAAGGTGTTTCATGTCCGCCCAGCCTCTTATTAGTGAATTAACATAGTAAATCCAAATTTTATTTGTATCATATAAAGAAAATGGGAATGATCTATCATTACTTGTTCCCCATCCACATTAGAAGGTTTTAATGTTGAACAAATAGTGTGAAATTCTTTTAAATTATTATGTGGATCCTCTCCATGATGTCCATGTAATCTTCGTAATAAATGAATTAAACTGGATTTTAGTTCAAAATTGGTTGCCTTGACTTGTATTTGAATGTATGCGGGTTGGATATCAACATCAATTGAGGTTGGTTATTTTAGTTTTATATTTTTTTTATCAATTTTATACAAGTTTATTTTAGTTTTGATGTCGGTTTAGAAGAAGAAGTATAAGGATCATGAAGTCTGTTGATGTTTTTTCTATCCTCCTTCAGAGGGTTCTCTTCTATGTATCGATGTCGCTTACGTAAGATCCTCCCTGGTTCAGGTTCGAATGGTGGTAGGTCTCCCAAAGTATATTTAATCATTCATACAACCTAGAAAATAAATAAATCATAACACAGAAATATAGGTAAAGGTATAAGATAAAACAAATAAATATTCACAAAATTTATAAATATCATATAAAAACGCACTAAAAACTGAAGCGCTCCCCGACAACGACACCAAAATTTGACAGTGTTGTCATAAAACATCAAATTTATTATTATTTTAATAGTGATTTATTGTATAGGGAATAATCTAGGTCATATCTAAAAAAGAATAGGTGGTTTTTAGAGTGAATTTTCAATAAGAAGAATAAAAGAGGGGGTGGTTTGAAAAGAGTTTTAAGAAAATGACTTGATTTAATGAGTTTAATAATTGATAAATAATGGTTTTTTTAGAATTATAAGATAAGGATATCATTTCAAGATCTATAAAAACCATGGTGAGTTCATCATTCTAAAAAATACACATGGTTTAATAGAACCCTTTGGTTTAGGGTTATCAAGATCTCAACTTTCCTCTTGACTCTTAAAACGATGCTAAAAAAACCACCCCTTGAAACAACAATTGTGTTATCAAGGTTTGGGTATAAAAAATTAAAAATAAATGCTACCAAATCATACTTAAATATTATGTATGTGTGAGATAAATAGGACTCTTGTCTTTTCCAATCGGAACAATACAAGATTCCCACTTGAAATTTCAACACAATCGGTGTTGAGATGAAAAGTGATTCACTAAATTATGACAAAATAAATGGATTAAGAGGATAATCTCATAAAACTTAAACATAATTGAATATTTATCACAAAAATTACATAAAAACAATAAAATAACAAATTTTGGAACACCCTACCAAGTATAGGTAGTGCCCTCGAAATGATCGTCCACCGTTTAGCTCATCGTCGAGGGGAAGGGGAGGCTTAGGTGGAACTTTTCCTTCATCCTTTATCCACTTAGGATGATAGGGGCCTCCATACATTATTTTATGAGTATATGACTCATTGGGGTCTCCAAATTTTCATATATTGGCCTTCAAGTCGAACTTCCAAATGAGGTGCCCATGGTGCCTTTTTATAACCAAAATGGGACATGGTTTTGAGCACCCTGTTTTTGAGATACCACTTTTGTCTCGGTTTTAGAATAGTATAAATCCATATCATGACTTGGAAAAAATATAAGAGTTGTTTTAAGGCCTCTTTAATATATCCATGTCAAATTTTACGGCAATTAGACATATGGATTGTGATATATGGTCAAAATACCGAACTAAACTTTTGAATTCCGGTTGATTCTGTCCCCTGGAAAGAATCGTTCGGAAGGGCTACCAGATGGAAGAATTGGGATTATTTTACTTGAGATGAGTTGTATATAATGATGTTTTTTATAGTTCCAAAAAATATAAACCCATATGGAGACGCTTATTTCTCATAATTTTCAAAACAGGGGAAAGATATCGTTGGGATCCCATGCATTTTGGCCCATTTCTATCTGGATCATCTCTGAGGCCTCCAAATAACCTCCTCCTATAATGAATTCATTATAAAAAGAAACATTTAAATTTTTAAAAGTGATAAAAACAACATAAATTCATCAATAATGAAGTTCAATTTTTTATTATTTCTATAATTTTCAATACAAAATAATTTTAGCACACTGGTGTAAGGGTGAAAATGAAATAGTGAATCGCAGTGCGATCCACATTCCACCATTATCTTATTCTCTATCATTCCATTTTTAATGTATGAAAAGAAAAATTACTTCTATATATTAGTTTCCTTTTTCATAATTTAATCATTTTTTGAAAATTTATTGGATAATAGTGAATTTCAAAGACTTGGTTTCAGACCATCAAATAATATTTCCACATTACTGTCTAGTTTATATAGATAGACCAAAACATGCCATGAAAACTGGAGTTCCTAAAGCTGTGTTTGGTTGTGTTTTTTATCAATAGTTTTCAATACTCATGTTAGTAGGAATATTGATTATATATATGATATATTATAGTATCCACCATTATGACAAAGAGAGAGATGTCTATACATGCTAGGTAAAGGAAAGATTTATTGCTACTTTTGAACATCTGGATGGATAGGTTCTAGGATAGAAGCTATAACACCATATGATTGTGGAGATCATCATCATGTCAAAGAAAAGTTACAAATATTGGAGAATAATTTTCTACATTAGTTTCATAGGTATTGAATAGTTGAATGAGGAGATGGATATTGAACTTAAATTGGACATCTTGTATAATCAATATTTAACAAGTGTTAAACATCCTCAAAGTATTTGGGAGAGAGATTTGAAGCTAGAATATCTATCCTTAGAGTTTATAATATATCAATTGTTGTGTTATAGGTTTTATATCTCTTTGATTATAATTTATAATCATTGGAATGCAGTTGGAATTGAGTTGGTGGATGGTTTTATATAAATATACTATCTTTAGTATTTATTATGTTGTAGGTCATCAGAAAATAAATGTTTAGAATTACTGTAATAAATCATGGAATTATTTAGAGCTATTTTAAAGTGATTTGGTATGGTTGATAAGTGTTGGATATTATTTTAAGATTCTTTTGTTTGATTTTAATAATTTTATAATTATTTTCCACAAGATATATTTTGGAAAACTGGAAAAGAAAATTGATTTGCACTTATGATATTTGATCTACGCATAGGATAATTGATCCCTATATAGGATACTTGTTCCTCTTGTAATACATTTCATCAAAACATATGGAATTTGTAAAAAATAAAAAGGAAACTATCCAATGAATAAGATAATTAATCTATGTGAGACGGTCGTAAGAAATTTTGTGAATCTCATATGATATTTTGAGAGAATATAAATTTCATTAAAAGAAACATTTATATGTTGTAGAATATTATGGCCAACGCATAACTAAATTGATATATGCATAATACATTTTGGAAAAATGGGAAAATTAATTCATCTACATGGAGGAGAGTTGGTTACCACATAGGAAAATAGTAACCTATGTAAGTGAATTGATCTATATGGATGAAGTGATCATGTAATATATTTTACATAACTAATTTGAATAGATGCAATATTATTCCATATCATAACATATTTGTAACTCGTCTATGATATTTTAAAGCCATATATAATATTTATAATCCCCATAAAATAATTTTCTCAGGAGAATTTTGAAATCATGTTGACTAAAAAATGATATTTCTCGAATTAATATTATGAAGTGTAAATCAAATATGATTATGCTAAGGAAATTAGATCTTATTTAAGGATATAATTAAGATTTTGGAATCTATGATCCAATTATGTGTTGAATAATTTAATTATTTTAATATGAGGATATCATGGTTGGATAAATATATGATTCTTAAAATAGAAAAGAAAATTATATAATTTTCATGAATAATTCAGATGAAAATAATTTGAATCTCTAGTTGTACAGCAATGCTAAAAATCATAAAAAAGTGTGATTCAATATTTAGATGAGAAATAGCATGAGAAAAAGACTCACCACAATGGATATCATGATACTTGTGAAATGGGAAGAATAATCCCACTATGCCATGATGATGAGTGTTTTATGTGAGTTATTAAGATGTGTTCCACACTATAGTAAAATGGGGATATAATGAACACCACATAGTAGTGGTTGTAATTTCATATAATAATACCACCTTTGAGAAATTATGAGGTAGAGAACACCATGGTTCAGTTTTAGTAAGAATTTTATGATAATTCTAGGACAATAGAAGAATAATAAGAAAATATATTCATCCATGTGCGATTCATTTAATAAGGGTATTTAAGGAATATCCTTTAAGTTGAAAAAAATGTCTTATAAAATAATTTTGGAACCCTAAATGGGTATTTTTAATAGAATTTATTGGTCTATATCCATAAAGGTCTACTGATATTCCATTTATGAATACTAATTATGATTGGGTAAATTTAAGTCTCTTAAATGAATCCACATGAGCATAGGAATATTGATGAGGAATAAATAAAAAAATGTGTATCCACTCATATAAATAGATTTCAAAGTAATGTGAATTAAGATATTAAGCTAAGAAGGAGAACAAGAGTACTCTAAAATAAAAAGAAAAGGTAATTTCATGATATAATGAAGAAAAATAGAGAATCAAAACCAGTTCTAAATAGATTCTTTATGTTGGATTTTGAAGAAAGATAATAAGAAGAGATGAGTGAGCCAAACTATTTTTGTTAGATAGATATAGTTGAGTAAGAGTAATAACAAGAAGAATTAAGCAGAGCCAGAATTTTTTTACATATTTTTATATTTTATGTTGAGCCTTTTAGTGATTTATGTGTTGAGAAAGTCATATGATAAAATTTTATTGATGATCTATGAAGATGAGTTACAAGTGAAGACTGAGTTGCGGGTATTTTTCATGAATAACTTTTAGCATTAAAAGAATATTTTGTTGAGTGTAAGGATATCATACTTGATAATGAAAAATCTTCCAAAGAATATTTTTTGATCTAATTCAATAATTAAAAAATAAATAAAAACATACATGTACATAGTGTGAAACCATAGAAACTTTTAGTCTCAAGGTTTTTAGGGAGATCACAGTGTGGCTATGGGACTATAATGAGACGTTTTTTGAATAATTTGTGTAAAAAGTTGGTAGGAGAATTACTATAAAATGTAGGAAGGTGTATATATTGGGACTCACTATATGTGTGGGAATCAACCACCATTATAGTAAAAATTTTATTATAGCTTAGAAATCTTGATTGGGTAGAATATCCAATCAAGAAAAGGAATATGTATTTTTGGTCGAACCTTGTAAATATTGCATGTTGTTTTTATCAGCTTTATATACATGCATATGGATAATGATTTCTTGGATAAACTAAAATAAATCCATCTTCACTAACTGAAAACATATCTTAAATTCCAAATGGGGTAAAAGGTTTCAAGATAATTTCAAATTTAATGAAAATTTGAGACATCTAATTCACCCCCCAACACACACACAAGAGTCTCCAATGATCCTAAGTAGAACATAAATTGTTATCATATTGTAGGATCCCTCTAGTTGGATATAAGTTTATTTGCACATTTTTTTTATATGTGTTGGTGATGTGCATATTTGAATATTTTTTTATTAATGCTTCTTATATGGAAAACCCATATTTTACTCTTATTGTTACACATGTGGAAGTATATATAAAGACAAAAAAACATGAAAAATATAGAGGCAAATAGGTTGATAAAAAACAATGAAAGAAGAACCACCACTAGTAGAATATAGGTAGATCGGTGCTTGTATTAATTCCAATTGTAGTGAGACCGATGGGATTAATGATGTTGATAACATCTATTGTGATTTTGGTTGTTATCTGAAATGAAAATGTTGAAATTTTTAATCATATTTTTGGTTTTATTTATTATATTGAAAATGAAAACTCATGGTTGATGTATTATGTTAAATCCACGAAACATGCATTAGCAAGATGGTTGGAAAAATGAAACTCTATTATCAAAGAGTTGAAATCTAAGGATAAATTCCTAAAAATTAGTAGAGAGAAATTTTCATTGGATAAATGAATCCCACAATTCTACATTTATGAAAAGGTTAAAAAATTTAAAATTATCGAAGAATGATTTCATGCTCTCTAAGAATCTCACAAGGCTATGCTTGGTTTCAAGGAATCTCAATCAAGAGTAAAAAAACTAAAAAATCAAAGGCCATGAAAAATAAATAAATTATAGTAGAAATATGAATCCTTAAAATATTCAAATGATTAATATTGAATGAGAATGATTCTTGAGATTATATAAATATGATAATAATATTCTTATTATGAAATGTCTTGAACTGAATAACAAATCAAAAAATGTGAAAGAGGCCAAACCCAGAATATCTCATATAGTTGTGAAAATAATTATTGTCAAAAAAAACATTAGGTGTGACTATGGATTCAAGAAAGACTCTAAATAGTTGAGAATAGGGCTTTGGGTATTATGTAGAAGATTCCACCACATATTCGTATCAAAAGGTATCCCGTTGTTTAGTTAAATCTCAACACACTGAATCTATTTTTCTGAAAAGTGTAGAACAAAGTATAACAACTACAAAAATATGAAAGAGTAAAAATGATTATACATCCACCGATATTTCAAAAAAATGATATTAGTGTGTCCCATAAAATCCCCCCCCCCCACACACACATAATATATCCCAAAATGTTAGTGTTTCAATTTAAAAATAGAAAGTAAATCTTGCTCAAAATGATGCACCTAAAGAGACAAGAATAAGGTTAATTTGAAGAAGTTAATGCAACTATAGATTCAAGAACCAAGATATTGATTACTAGAGTAATATTTTATCTTGAAAAATTTAAATAATTCAAAAAATTAGGGGGATCATAGTTATAAAAATAATGAAACCTTCTCGAGTAAATTGAACTTCATATAAATATAAAATTTATCCATGTAGAAAAAATTTAATAGTTTTATATAACTCTATAAGTTGTGAAACATTGGTGGTAAATGTGATGATAAATTATCATATAACCCTAAAAAGTATCATTCATATACTAAATATAATATATAGAGTCCATAGAATAAGAAGAAGTTAAAGAAAAAAAGTGTATCTTATGGGGGAAAGAAATAAATGAAGAAGGTTGATGAGAAAAGTACACCCAAGACGAAAGTGAAGAAATATGATTAGGATGTTAAAATTGTAGGAAATGTATGATTCTATTATGGTAATAAAGCCTATATTATGGAGCATTTAAATATATCCATGAACATATAATAAAATGGTATAAATTTAAATCAAGGAAATTATTCATCGAGAATATAGATTCTAGGATTGGATTAGTGATTAAAACTCCAAGTAAGGAGGTTGAGAAGCTTCTAAAAAGGGTATCTCAAATGGTGATTAAAGTTTTTGTGGAAGGTGAAGTAATTTATGAAACATTTTCACCAAATTTATTACATGGATTCCACAACAATAACATTGATTAAATCTAAAGGTAAAGCACCAATGGACTCGAATTATCAAATTCTGGGGAAAAGAAGAAATAAACAATCAAGAAGAATGATGAGAATGGGCCTAAAGATATATTAATCATAAGGAAATATCAGTCGTATGAGGTTTGGAGATTAGATCAAGTATAAAAGAAAGAAATATATCTTCTTCCAAAAGTAAACAATCCCATTCCATTTATGAAGAATGTTTAAATAAAGAATAATTTCATACTACTAGGTGAATAATATAACATGAATCCTAAATAAAATGAAGTCCTGAAGAAGACTAGGTATTTTAGAAAATCATGGTGAAGATTTTATAGGTTGGGAAATAGTTCTCAACCCTATGTATTACATTTAATTGTCACTGAAATACACACCATATTCCTATATCTTTGTGATTCTGATTTGAAGAGGGAATTGAAGGTGGAGCTAGAAAATTCCATCAGTCATGGTGAACTAAAATTTCATATGGTATTTAGTTTCCATTTATAAAAAGTTTTCAACTGATATCATGACTATTTTAAGCTTATTTCTAGAATCATACTTCCATGGTGATGAAGTATGGAGTTTATCCCTTGAGGGGGATTTATAAAAGAAGTCAATGCTTCCAAATATTTATTATCATTACATAAATATGTAATTTTGGGTAGCCCTGGAATATTATAAATTTTGAGGAATAATTTTCACACTTCTGCCCTTGTTTTAGTTTATATTTTTCATATAATCAAGGATGGGTGATCATCTCACTAAATAGAGAGGTAGAGTTTACTTTCACTTGAATGTTTTGATGTGTTCCGTGAATTTTAGTGAAGGTTATTAATTTATATTGAAAATATATCTAAATAGACATAATGAAATGAAATTATATGTTAGTTCTACATTTAGAAATGTGAATGGAAAGTTTGGATGTGTTATTAAGCTCTCCATTGTTTAATACACCGATCTTTCCCATGAAGACATAGTTATTACTTAATTAAGGCTCGTTGTTAAGAAACCTTTCATGCATTCCTTGTTTAAAGGAAATAATAGATCAATTAGGAGAATATGTTTTTTCAAATCATATGAGTTATGGGGGGGAAATGTTCCTTTAGAAGTCCTTCCCTGGTATATATTTTCTAAAAAGGTGGGGGGAGAAAAATAGTTTCCCTCCTTTTTATTTATTTTCATTATGGGGGATAGAGAATGTGAACTGATATTGACATGGATTGTGAGTGATTTCATTCAATGGTATTAAAAACAAACACAAAGAGAGATATTGAGGTTCTCAAAGCTGTGTTTGGTTGTATTTTTTTTAAATGGTTATAAATATTCATATCAATAGGCATTTATAGAATATGGGAGATGGATTGGAGCATCCACTCATATAAAAAAAGATATAGTTTTTCATGATTTTTTGGTAAAGGAACGAGGTGTTGTTTCCTTTGAACATTTTTCTAGACAAGTTTCGGGACACCAGACATAAAATCAAATGATTGTAGATATGATCATCATGTTAATGTAAAGTTACAAATAGTTTATAAGAACTATATACAATAGTTTAATTGGAATTTATGATTTAAATGAGGAGTTTTTGATCTTTAATTTTACATCTATTATAAATTGTATTTAAGAAGTTTTAAACAAGTTCAAAGTTTGTGGGAGTGATATTTGCAGCTATAGAATCCATCCTTGGAGTTTATAATATATTAGTTATTATGTTACATTTTTTATATCTCTTGGATAATGATTTATAACCTCTAAAATATAGGAAGAATTTATAGGGTAAATGAGCTTATGGAAATACTTTATCATGAGTATTTATTATACTACAATTATTCAAAAAAATATTTAAAATATTTGGAATTATTGTAATAGTTTGTGCCTTCTTGGCCCATTACTTTTCCAATTTTGATGTTGACAGTGTTTTGGGGGAGACTTGGGGAGGTTATTTGGAGGTTGGAGTTGAAATATAATTTCAATAGGGAATTCACATCATGAGAGGTGGATTCATGATGTGAGATTTTGATTCATGGATTATATGGTTAGTAGTTTACAACTTTTACATGGAAGTGGAGTAGTGCATGAAAAAAAATCACAAAATGGTAGGGTAATTCAGAAATTTTATTAAATTAAAGAACATGTGTCATGAATTTCAATGAAAGTTAGAGATATGGGGAATTCATGCCTTGTATGTTGTTCACAGCGTGTATTTCACTAACCCCAAGCAATTCATGACATGAGTATGGAATTCACGTCATGAATTAGGTGACTTAAACCATGTTTATAGGTTTTTCATTCATCGAAAACCTTTCATTTAGCATCCATTCCCTCTTTTTTTGGGAAAATCCGAGTCATATTCAAAGGATATTCAATCTCCTCTCCTCCAATGTTGATCCTTGGGTTTTGATGGTTGATATTTGGTGATCTAATGTGATATATTCCTCCTTCCCCATTTCTTCATTGAAATATTCCATTGAAGAATCATTGCAGTGGTGTTTCTTTGGCTCAGGGTATGTTTGGGACACAATTTTGATAAACCCTTGGTGTAGTTTACGTAGATCCAGGGTTTCTAAGTGTGGTTATGGTTTTTGAGTTACTTCTTCTTTTCCATGGTATGCATAGTGAGAATCAGAAATCTTCTTTGAAGTAGGGGATCCTCATTATCTTCCTATCTATATACAACATGTGGGGATTGAATGATTTTTCCTTCCTTTTGTTGGATAGTAGGGGTCATCTTAATAAAGATAATTAATTTAAAAATCTAAAATTTATGGGTATAGAGAGTAATCACATTATTTAACTCTTTGTTACAATTTTTGATGATATTATGCAGGCATGTTTCCAATATTGAAAATCATGGTCATTAAGAGCCTTATTTGTGTTGTAGAAGATGTGTATGTCATACACTGGATTTGTTTTTTTATCACACCCTGAATACAAGGATAAAGAATATAAAGTTGGATAATGATTTAGTTTCCCATATAAATAAGTTTTGCGACATGATACTCATGCTAAATAAATAAGTAAAATAATTAAAACCCCTGAAAATAACTTGTAGATGTTGGGGTGTGATTCTATGTGTGTTTCTAATTGTTGTATCAACTTTTGTGTTTTGGTTTTTTTTATAGTGGTTGTAGTGATAGGTAATGCTATAAAATAAGTGTGGTAGTGGTGAGAATTGTGTTGTCATGAGGTATAATCTTAGGTGTTGTGTTGTTGTATTTTTCAATGGTGATGTGTGGTGGTTATGATGTGTGATGTGGTTGGGTGGTATGGGATCAGTTGTGGGAAGGCGTGTGGTGGTTGTGTTGTGCATTGGTGATGTGTGCTAGTTGTGATGTGTGATGTGGTTATTTGGCATGGTATGAGTTGTGGGAAGGTGTATTGTGGTTCTATTGTGTTGTGGTGATGTGCGGTGGTTGAGATGGGCAGTTGTTGTAATGTGGTGTCTTTGATGATGTGGTGTTGTGGAAATGGTTGGAGTGGGATCGATGAGATGTTGTGGTATTGTCACGTAAATTTCCATATCATCCATGGAATAATTTTTAATGATAAAATGGAATTTCTGGGGTTGTTAAATGAATAAATAATGGACTATGGATTTGTGTAAATTCAGGGTTAGTAATTAAAATTTTAAATGTGTAGATTTTTGTGGTTGTTGTGTGGTGTGTTTCATATAGTGGCGGAAACGGTTGTGATGGTTGAAATGTGGTGAAATAGTGGTGTTTTTTTGTATATTGGTGTACTTTTTGTGGACCCATAGGTTTATTATTATGTTATATATATATAACATGTACATTATGTTAACATCTATACACACCACCCACAAGTTGGATAACCTTACCAAAGACTAATGTTTTTGGGTTTGGGGTGTTTTCCTCAACATTTAGGTTGGTGGTGATTCAGATGGTTGGATACCCTCTCTTCTTTCTCTTCCTTTAGAAATTATGGCCCAGGTGTATTCAGGTGAAATGTGGTGTGATGACTCAGGGGTTTTGGATGAGACATGATGCGATGAGGTCATGGCATAATGTTATGTGTAGTGGTGGTCATGTGTGGTAGGAGGAGCGCATGAGGTTTATGTCCTTTTCATTCATGATACCCTACTATCTTGGTTATGTTGTGAGATGTGGTGAAATGGTCCATGATTCTTCAGATGATATTTGATGTGTTGGCCCAAGTGTATGCGAGCATGATGTTTTGAGATGTGATATATATGGAAGGGATGGGAACATAGGATGTTTAGAATTGGGATGTGAGAGTGGAAAATTAATGTGAAAGAGGAAGTGGGGTGCCTTGTTATTATTTATTTCTACATTACTATATTAAATTCTTAATTTGGTGAGTGATCTGTAGTGAGGTTGGGATTGGTTAGTTGACATTTTTAGGAGCTTATTGGTTCTATTTTTTTTACTAGCGCATTAACATGATGTTTTAACATGTGTACTTGATAACTTGGGTTTGATCCTAAAATGTATAATTTTATTCACACACTACATATATAAATTATTTTTCATGTTTCTCTGAGGACTTTGGGGACCAATTCATACATTTCTAGCTTGGGTCGAGTATCTTGTGTTGATTCACTATTGTAGGAATTGTCTTTTGGTACCTTACATTAGATAGTTTTATTTGTATCTATTATCTTTGTACATTCATTTTGGGATAGTTTGGGTTTAATTCAATATCATATGTTGGAGTTTCTTGGGGGTTTCTTAGCCTATAACCCAATCCTATTTGTCTTAGAGGGTGATGCCTCTCATTTTTTATATGTTTATACCCTTGGTTCTTGTCGCCAACCCATGTTCTACTGGAGGTGGGAATCAGGGTTAATTATCTATATTCCTTCATTTCCATCCTAGGAGGGGTATCTTTTTAGGGAGGGGGTCATGAGATAGTGGTATCAAAGGTTTTGGTTGAGAGTTAGAGTGGATTTTAAAGTTAGGAACTATGAGTATTGCATGGGTTGGTAGGGAAATGATTTCATTTGGGCTTGGTGAATGACATAGGTTAGTGAGACTCTCTTGGAAATGGGATTTAAGGCTCTTAGTGATCTAGTGCATGGACTATGAGCTTATTGAATAACCAAGTGAGGTGGACCTATTTTTAGGGTAGAAACCTAGGAGATGTATATGCATCAACATTGATTGTGTTCATGTTTGAATTGGGAGACTGTAGGAAATTAAAATGAATTAAATAAATAATCCTATGATTAAATTACATACTATAGGGCTTAGGGTTCATCTTTGATTTTTAAGAATGGATCATGGTCAATATCCATGAGTAGATCAAATGGTTTGGGATCATTAGGTGGATCTATTTGATGTTCATCAGATCAACCCAACATATGAGGATGATTCTTGGAAAAGGTATTTACATGCCTTTTAGCAATTGAGTTTGGAGAAGTATGAGGGGAGTGTCTCGGATCTAGAGAAGAAGTGCTAGTTAGAAGAGATCAAGATTTATTTTGGTTTGATTCGATCACAAGTTGAGTTATGGGTGTTGTTTTCAATTAGTCGGTGGTGGAGAGCTGCATGTTAGTGGTGGAAATTGTATCTTGGTGACTGAAAACAGGCAGATTAATTATGGCCATACTTTCAAAAATAGTTCCATTCAGGGTTCCTATCATCAATGAAAAAGTTATCAAGGAAGAGGGAGTTTATCTCCCTTAAGTGGGGGATTCTGTGTGTGTGCGGGTTGGGATAAAGTTCAAGGACCTCTTGCCCTTTTCCCCATATTTTGTTCAGACAAGGAGTCCAAAATGTGACATCCATAGGAGGCTTTGCACCCAGTGATCGGGTATAAGATCACCTAATATGAGGTTTTTATATACCTGGAAGTGCAGAACAATGTAGAGGTTATCAAGAAGATTATTTCTGTGGTATTTGAGACTCTAGATAGTGTACAAAATGGATTATCGATGAATAGAGTTTCAGGCGGTGAGATTCGAGCATTCAAGTAGTCAGGGTTTCGACCAATGGGGAGTCTGTCGCAATATATCTTTTCTCATCCCTTTAGTACAAGCGGCATTTGAGAACCAATCGGTGGATTTCAGTTTTCATTCTTTGTTTGTAGGTGACAAGGTCACCACCGGGATTAGTGCTTGACTCTTCAATGAGGCTAGTTTCATATGGGTGATCATACCCCTTTTTGGTTGGAGCAACAGTTGTTGTTGAGGAATTTTTAGCGACAGGGACTACCGGTACTTGTTCAGAAACTGAGGGTAGGTGTTTTTGGTAGAGGTAATCCACATGATACTCCCCATACAAAAGTAAATAGGCTAGATAGTGATCATAGAGGCCAAAAATATATATGAATGGGATTTGGGCGTGGTAAGATACACACATTCGTGGCAGTGACACCAATAGAGACAAAGGTTGTTAGAGGTACGATCAGTTTAGATTTTAAATGTGTTTGTGAATTTTTTGATTCATGAGCCTTGCACTCTATTGTTTCTCCTACTTTGGTTTATACTTTTGGACAGGATGTAGATAGGATTCTTGTTCTCCAAGTGTATTTATGATGGTTGGAGGTCAAACTGCTTTTTTATCTGTGTCGGGGGTGTAGACTAGTTATTGGACATCACCAGTCTGATTGATATTTATTCTTATTATAGAAATAGTTGTATGATGTTATCCTTGGAATGGAATAATAGTATTCTATATATGCAATCATTGACTATTTACTATGTAAATTTTTATTTCCAATGCGTAGGGACAGGGAGTGGCATTCGTTGGTGAGTGAAGTTATTAGATGGGTGGAAGGCAAGTAGAGCATCTTTTGTGTCAATTGTCATAGATGTTAGTGGAAGATCATGTAGAGTATACTCCCAAGGTTGTGGTGGATTTCTCAGATATTTTTCTAAATGAGTTTATGAAACTAACTCATTAGTGTGATGTTTAGTTTATGGTAGATTTTCAACTAAGTGCATCTCTGATTATAATGATTCTCTATCAAAAGGAACCTATGGAGCTTTGCAAGTTATGGTTGTAGGTGGATGATCTGATTCAAAGGGGTTTCATCTAACCCTGTGTGTCTCCTTGGGGTGATATAGTGTTGTTCTCTAAGAAGGTAGATGGTAGTCTGAGATTGTGTGTGGACTACCTTATGTTGAATCAAATAATGGTCATGAACCATTACCCTCTTCTATGGATCAACGATCTATTTGAATAGCTTAGTGGAGATAGTTGATTTTTAAAGGTTGACTTGTGTTATGGATATCATCATATGAGGTTGAAAGAATAAGATATCCCAAATATAGCATTCGAGTGGAGGTATGGGCACTTTGAATTCATATTCCTACAATTTGGTGTCACAAACACACCATTTATGTTCATGAGTCTCATAAACTACATTTTTTTGTGAGTTCTGTGACTAGTTATTCATCATTTTCATCAATGATATCTTATTTTTCACAAAGTTAGATGAGTTTCATGTCTAGTATCTCAGATCTATCATGCAGGTCCTTTGAAACCATTATCTCTAGGGAAATATGTCCAAGTGTAAGGTCTGGGTGTGAGAGGTTCATTTTCTTGTACATGTGGGGTCTCAATAGGGTGTGGTCATAGTCTCGTTGAAGATCAAGGTAGTTTTTTTAGGAATCACCCAAAAAGGTGACATAGGTTCATGTTTTTATTGTTCTGACCAGCTATTATTAGAGGCTTGTGTCAGATTTCTCTTGGGTTGTTTCCACATTTAAAGCTTTTCCTAGGAAGCACCATGCCTTAATGTGGATTGATAAATGTAAGGTAGCATTTAGTTACCTAAAGGTGGAGTTGGTTAGCGATCTAGTGCTTTGGTTTCTGGAAGAGGGTATGATGTTTAATTTTTTCTATGATGCTTATTATCTAGGATTGGGATGTGTCTTAATGAAATAGTGGGAAGTGATCTCTTATGGGCCTAGTTAGTTAAGTCCTCGCGAGCATAATTATGACACCCTTGATCTAGTGCTAGAAAAATTTGTGTTTGAAATAAGGTTTTGGTGGAATTACCTCATTAGCAAGCACATTATGTTTTTTGTTGACCACAATATTCTGAAATACATATTTTCTTAGCATTAGTTGAATCTATTCCAGCATAGGTGGATGGATTTTCTTCAAGATTATGATTTTAAGATCTATTGAACCCTGGTAAAGCTGAATGTGGTTTCTAATGCAATGGGTCATAAATCATAAGGGGATGGGGTTTGAGAGTCTTCCAATTTTTGGAAAGGGATAGAAGATTTTGCAGTGATTAATATTGATTTTGGAGAGAGCATATGTTGAGGTTTTCATCATCGGATGACTATGGAGTCTTCCTTGATGTGGAAAGTGGAGGAGTCTCAGTGGGGATACTCAGAGATAGAAGTGATGTGTGATTGTGTTGGTCATGGTGATGCTCTGTAGGAATGATTGGAGGATAGTTCAAACTGACTATTGTTTTAGTTGAGCTTTTTTGTTTCATTGGTAGTGTGTGGGGAATTTATTTTCGAGTTTCACATGTCAACTTTATTAGTGCATCCCTGTTTGACCAAGATATACCATGGCTTGAAGAGACAACTTTAGTGGTCAAGGATAAAATGGCTAGTATCAGAGTTTATGGAAAAGTGTCTATATTTTAATTAGGAGAAAGTTTATCACCATGTTCCTAAAGGTTTTTTGTAGTCCTTTTATGTTACTAAGTAGAAATATGAAGAAATGATGATGGATTTATTCATCGGGTTACACAACGCTCGTGGAGGTTTTGATGTAGTTTAGGTGATAGTGGACCAACTGATGAAGTTGGCTCATTTTCTAGTGATCCATGAGTTGAGTGTTGTGGATGTTTTGGAGAGGCAATATGAAGATGATGTGGTTAGTCTTCACTGGGTTCTGGGGACCATAACCTATGATCGGGATCCCTGTTTTACCTCATGAGTTTACAGGGGATTGCAGCATGCTTTTGGCTCTTATTTTCACTTTAACAGTGCTTTCCACCCTCAGATGGATTGGAAGATGGAGAAAAGCATCCAAATACTAGATTATATATTACAATATTGAATCCTGGAATTTGGTAGATCATAGGTAAGGCACCTTCCTTTGGTTGAGTTTTCATACAACAACAATTATCACTCATCAATACTCATAGCACCATTTGAGGTACTATATGGGTGGTTCTAGTGTTCTCCATTATGTCGGACAGAGGTTGGGGAGTCAACCGTTCTTGTTCCTGATGCGGTGTAGATCATGACTGAGAAGATCTAGTTGGTCCAAGAGAGGATGAGGGTGGTGAAAGACAATCATAATACCAATATTAATTGTATTAGGAGGCCTTGGGAGTTTTAGGTTGGAGACCACATGTTCTTGAGGGTCTATCCTCAATGGGTTAAGTGGATTTTTGGTAGGGTAGTAATCATTACCTCTAGTTATTTGTTCCTTTTAAGTTATTGGAGAATTGAAAAGCATTGTCATGGGCTCTCTCAAATGATGTGTGGTTTTTGGGTACTTAGGTGCAGCAGAGTGGCTGGCGAAGGTCATCTCTCAATGATTTAGTAATTAAAACAACTTCTTAAAGTTATAATCAAAATAAAGATAAAATAAATAAAAAACGTAGAAGGATGGAAGATTTTTTATGTTTATAAATGAAGAAGAAGAAGTATGATGGAAGAAGACTGTTTTTTTGCAATGATATTGATAAAACACGAATCAAATATATTTTTTTAGAAAACTATTTTTAGAAAGCATAATAGATCTGACTCTAACTATTCATATACTTATTAATAATTATAATTTAAATTAATATCCACTTAATTATGATCACCTCATTTTTAACCGCCCTGAGCCATACGATAATTAACATTACCACAAATATAGAGTGAATTAAACCCTAGGCTAGCTTTGTAACAGGAAATTATAGCACCCTCTACTTTGATTATAATTATAAGGGTAGATTATGGTCAGTGGTAAATTAGGGAATATATACATTCTAAAAATAAGGATGAATTGTGTTTAGGGATTATATTCTAACTCTACAGATTTATCTTGTGTGGTTTTGTATTACTGATTAAGATTGTGATCTCACAATTCACACAAATCTCAACCTCGCATGTTTTTATGTTAGTTGTTCAATTAATTTATTAGTTTATTAAAAAATTTAAAAATAAATTCAAGGGCCATATCATTTTAATTAAATAATCTCATTTATTGAAAATAAATAAATGAATAAGGCAATATTAAGATTGATTACTAATAAAAACTACTCTTCCATGGGCGGTGTAGTCGTCGTAGAAACTTTTTTCGTGTGAAAAGATTTATAAAGGGTATAACACAATATTGTTTCTACTATTTATTTATAGACATAATATTATTAGTAAATAAGTATAAAATAAAAGAAAAAATAATAAAATATAAGAAATATAAGAGGGACTAAGAAGTTAGTGGAAAGAAAAAAAACATTACAAAGTGAAGAAGAAGAAGAAGGCTATGATGAAGGGATCCAAGATTCAAGAGATATCCCTCATAAAATGCTCGAATAAATGGATTGGAACCAATTATAATCTTCCTTTAATATCCTTATTCATTTACAACCCCCTCCAAATAATAAAAACACCAATTTATAGATTGGAGGGGAGGCTTGGTTTAAGGAGGTTTCATGTGTGAATGGGGAAATTCATCCAAATAATTTAATCCAAATTTTATGACCTATTTAAGATCTAAAACACATGAAACAGAAGTTCTTACAGAATTATTATTTGTTCTAAATTGGTTCCGAGATCTTATCTCTAAATTTGGGTCCAATAAAAGTTAGTATGAATAATTTATGGCCCAAATACTGAAGTGGTGTCCTATCTAGTGGGTTCATCCTAACTCTGAATTCATGGCCCATTTACTCTAATAAAATTAAATATTTAGCTCATATTTCTTGAATTAAGGTTGCATCCCATTAATTTGGAAACACATTTACTAAATTTTAAATTTAAATAATACACATAAAAATATTTATGTTCGAAATACAATAGTTAATTTTAAATGAATAAACATGAATTATTATCAAATTTTTAAATAAATAATCTAATCCCAAATATTTTATAAATAAAATTATTTAACACAATTTGAGGAAATTATGTCATTTATTATAAATAAAATATTCAATAAAATTTTGTTTTATTAACTCCCCCACACTTACCCTTTTTCACTCCTGGAAGAAACCTCATATCATGTGTTTTAAAATATTGTAACAAGATATGCATGTTCATATTCCTCAATCCATAGTGTCAATATAGGAAAAGTAATAATATCATCAAGATTAAATATCAATGAAAATTGAATTCCCTCAGAGTTATGGAATGGAAAGAAGCCCATTTTGTTGCATACATCTGTATGGGGATGCAAGGCATTTGTTAAGGCCTTCTCGGGAAACAAACTATCACCCCGGGGCACGAGGTGTATCTTTATAGGATATCCTAAAGAAACAAAAGGATATTACCTATATAACCCACAAGACAAGAAAGTGAATGTCACTATACAAGTCATCTTTCATGAGAGGGATCACATCCTCAAAAGGTATGGTGGGAGCAAGATTGAATTCAGCGGAGTTGGTGCTCAAGATACATAGGAGTTGGTACAGGAACAAGTTCCACAGGTCCCCGTGGAAGAGGTTCCAGAAACACAAGTACTGAGTAGGATCTCAAGAGAGGTAAGGGAACTAGAGATATTTGGTTTCCTAGTCACCGAGGATGGTGAATCATTATTATTGGGAAATGATGAGCCTCTCTCCAACAAGGGAGCAGTAGAAATCTCAGAATCTACAAGATGGCTAGAAGCTATGAATTTTTAGATGGATTCCATGTATCAGAACCAAGTCTGGGTTCTAGTCAATGAGCCAATTGATGTAAATCATGTTGGATGAAAATTGGTATACAAGAGAAAACTGGACATGGAAGGTCAAGTTAGCACCTATAAAGAAAGGATAGTGGCTAAAGGATTCAGACATCGTCACTTAATTGACTATGATGAAACCTTCTCAATAGTTTCCATGTTTAAATCCATAAGAACCATACTTTCCATAGTATCTTACCATGATTACAAGATTTGGAAAATGGATTTCAAAATAGCATTCCTTAACGGGAACCTTCCGGAAGATGTCTATATGAAAAAACTAGAAGGTTTTGTTACACCAGGTGAAACCAAATGGGTTTTCAAGTTGTATAAATCCATTTATGGATTAAAGAAAGCATCCAGGTCATGGAACATTAGATTTGATGAATCCATAAATGGATTTGGTTTCATTAAGAATTAATGTGATCTATGTGTCTGTAAGAAGTTTAATGGGAATGATATTGTTGTCCTAGTAGTATATGTTGATGGCATATTGCTTATTGGAAACGATGTACCAGTCTTAAAATCAGTTAAGGACTGGTTGAACAAGTGTTTCTCCATGATGGACTTGGGTGAAGTAGCCTACATTCTAGGGATCAAGATCATTCGTGATAGATCCAAAAGGCTGCTTGGACTAAGTCAGGGTACATACATTGACCAGATATTAAATAGATTTAGTATGGAACAATCCTAGAGGGTATTGGTTCCAGTGTCACATGGCCTACCTCGTTCTAATAAAATGTGTCCTCATACACAACAAGAGAAAGATAGAATGAGTAAGATCCTATACGCTTTGGCTATAGGATCCATAATGTATTCCATGTTATCTACCAGTCTTGATTTTGCCTATGCACTGAGCATGGTAGGTAGATATCAAGAAGATCCAGGAGAACAATATTATAATACTGTTAAGACTATCCTTAAGTATCTTAGAAGAACTAAGGATATATTCCTGGTGTATGGAGGAGATGAAGAACTTTTCATCACAGGGTATGTTGATGCTAGTTATCAGATAAATCATAATGATCTGAAGTCGCAATCTAGATATGTTTTTCATCTTAATGGAGGAGCTGTGGGCTGGAAGAGTTCAAAGCATCCAGTTGTTGCTGATTCTACAACAGACTATAAATATATAGTTATAAGGCCTCAGCCTTAAACCTTACTTAATATTTAATTAAATGAATAATTCACATTGAGGATCTTTTTAGGTTTAGAGTTTTAGATAATTAGGACATAACTATTACATCTCAAAAGATTACAAAGTAGAAACTTTTACTAAGTTTCCATAAAATAAAAACTCTTAAAAAGAAACATGTCCAGTTCCATGTTTTAGGTTGCATGACTTTCCCTTGATCCCATCCTTGACCCTATTCCACGTTAAGTCCTATGAAAAACATTTCAAAAACATGGGATGAGCATAAAAAGCGTAGTAAGGGATACACAAAGAATGAAAACTGTTAGTTTTTAAAAAAAACAAGTAAACCATGTATACTTTATCAAAGTAATACTTTTCACCTTTTTGAAGTAGTAAAAACTTTTCACTGAATAAAAGTTCATTACTTACCTTTCTGTAACCAAAAGATTACCATAAAACCGTAATAAAGATCACATAACATACAAAGGTAACATGGGACATAAACTGACTTAAGTGGAATAACCATAAGGTTGACTTCCACACATATCACTTAATGGAATAGCCATTCGGCCAACTTCCATACATACTTAATGGAATAGCCATACGGCCGACTTCTATACCCAATGCATTGGAGGTTATAACATAACCACCTGTCCTGGTATTCACGGCACCACCCGTCATATGGTTTATCACGTAACAACCCGTAAAATGTCCAAGTACCATAATTACACATAAAATATTGAAAATATAAACATTTCAAAAACAAAATTTCATTTTCAATCACAATAAGTAATTCCCAGATATTGAATTAATCAATCCATTTTCAAAAACCATTTAAAAGAGATTTTTGAATCAAAGTGTCCCATACCACTCTGAAGCTTTTAATGCAATTATAATTTTAAAACATTAATGTCCATATAAATAAATAATGAAATTTTTTTGAAAACATGGACATTAATGATAAAGATTTATAAAAATAAATCTTTAAAACATTTAAAATGATATTTTTGCTAAAGAGTTTTTAACAAAATGATAGACTCTTGAATACAAATAATAGCAGAATAACATTTAATCCGAACTTTATAATATCATGAGAATAACGGTATTCATGATATAATATGTCAAATGACAGTATACACACCATATAAGAGTGAATTGGTGCATAAAAACAATTAAGTCTCAAAAGAAATGTAAAATGAGATGAAATCCATTATAAAGAAGGTATCCTTAAATTAAGGATAAATCAATCTCATAATTATGTGTGAAAAATATAAATACACCCAATATAAGTGGATATTAAGTGTAAACAAATCAATGGTTATTCACACATATTCAAAGGATGAGATATTCAATAACTACATGTTGAACCCCAAGAAATCAAAATTGGGTTAAGAAGTTCACTTGGTAAAATTCGACAGCCTAACGACGTCACATAAAATATTAAAAAAAGGGTTTATGAGAGAGATAAACGGGATCTCATCACTTGGAAATAAAATTTACATAAATAAGGATATAGAAGAACATATCCCAACATAATAGTATGTGAATTAAAAGACATAACAAAAGAATCCTTTTAAAAAGAGGAGGGTGAAAGGTTCCCTTACCGACATGGGTATCTTTCGAAACATACACCTCGTGAAAGGAGGAAAATACAACATTGATGTAAATACTCATAAATTAATGTATATTACACAATGAGTAATGTAATGGTCAGTACATACACCACTCAAAGGAAATTGTGGAAAATGTAGCATAAATCTCACGGGAAGAAAAGTGAGATGAAAAATCACTTACGAAAACTCGGCAGCCTAATGACGCCACTTAAAACTTACAAAAATGGATTGATGAGATAAAATAGGGTATCTAATCATATTATGATAAATTTTATAGAAAGATAAATATAAAAGAACATCCCCCAACATAACAAATAGGAGCTTAAAAGAAGTGACATAAAGGAGAGTACTTAAAAAGAAAGAGAGAGGTTAGATCTCTTACGAAAATTCGGCAGCCTAACGGCGCCACTCAAAACTTCCAAAATGGATTGATGAGAGAGAATAAGGTCTCTAATCATATGAACATAAAAATTAAAGTATGATTAATATAAAATAACATCCCAATAACAAGAAAGATTATCTTTAAAGGGAATGACATAAACGAGCGTACTTAAAAAAAGAGTGGAGTAGGATCCCTTACCTCGGGTCTGACTTGACTCGATCGTTCTTTAATGTCCTGAACAATAAACATGAGTTAATTTATACTTGCTTAAGAACCTTTTTCAAGTTCATTATTCCTTTTATATCATTTATTTACATGTTATAAACATTATGTAATCAAATAATGTTTGTTTTGTCGATATTTGGTCTTTAAGTCAAAAGTGGACTTCTTACAATTACATGTTGTTCGTGTGGTCAAAGGTTCATTATATCCATAATGAAATTCCTGATTTGGATATAATATATATATCATATATATCCAGCATATAAATGTATTTATAATATTACATAATCATTTAGAGGCAAGAAATGAAATGCACCGTTCATGGAGACGGTAAGCCGTATGTACGCATAAACGCTACTTTCATTTCTATGTCATATTAATGGAATTAAAACTAAATGAGAGATGTGTATATTTTTAATTCCATAATTATATTCATCCTTTATATGTATCATACATCATATATATCCATTATATGTACTTATAATAGTACATTACATTTGAGGATAAGAAATGAAATGCACCGTTCATGGAGACGGTAAGCCGTATGTACGCATGAACGCTACTTTTAATTTCTATCTCATAATTTAATGGAAAGAAAACAATAATGATATAAAGTTATATTATAATTCCAGTATAACATCATATATAATAACTTTAAATACATCCTTTATACATCCCACATATGGCATTAACGAATCAAATCACTTTGAGGGGGCGGTAGTCCGCACTTCCTAAAATGAAGATATCGCGTATACCCATAATGGAAGCCATAAAGGTATGCCACAAATGAAAAATACAGAAGCTTAAGTAAAACATAAAAATATTATTTATCATATATAAACATAGTGACATCTTAATGGCCACCTTTGAAGGTGTTATATGAGTGTTGAACAATCATCGTTTCGTGAGGCAGAAATTCACCATCCACAGAAACAGTATGTTCTTTAACCATTATATAAAGGTGTTTGTAAGTGTAGCTCGAATACCTATTATAACAACATCCTAGTATATTGAGGATACTGGAGTTGTTACAAAAGAAATGAATAAAAAGAGTTTATGGGGTTGGAGAAGCAAAATAAAACAAAAGAGCACAAGTGAAGACGTTACCTTAAAATTTGGTAACTCCCTTTGGTTTGAACCAAAAGGGTTTCTTGAAGAGATTCCTGCCTACGTTAAGGCTTCTAGGATGAGGAGAGGGATGTGGAGAGACAAAATGATAAGATATTGGCCGAACCAAAGGCTTGAGAGGTGTGGGTATGGTGGTAGAGGTGGGGGCCTTTTATAAGAGGAGAGGAGGGGCACTCTTGGAAAAGTATAAAATGTAACTTTATTTTCAAATGGTTTTCGGATTTTAATGGTCCCACATTGATTTTTTTCGAGGATAAGGTGATAAGGGTTCTAAATCCACCCATACAATAGGTTTTTGACATGTGTAGGTTCTATATTTTTCATTATCTTTCCATTTTATTTAAATCGTTAAATAATGAGGTCATCGTTGCATCATCATGATTCCATAATGAATTTAATTTATTTAATGTCTAAAATTTATAAAAAAAATTATGATGTAGGAAATCTATTTATCTTTCCAATGACTATTTATAGTAAAAATTCTGACTTGCATAACCACATGTAAACATTGTTTTAGTAAAACAAATCATGTTTGTGACATTTTAATTTTAACTTTAAATAAAAGGCATACATGTCATTATCAAACCCAACTCGCTCCATGGGGTACCCAAAATCGACCCATGGGTTGTCTTTGTCGTCCATAACTCATCCAATAGGGTTAGGACAAGTGTCAAGATATTTTCATTTTATTCTAATATCATTTTTACCTTAAATCACACTAATTACCTTTAATCGCGATTAATAAAACTTAAAAGTTACTTTTCATCAAAAATTATTTTCATCCCATTGAACCACATTTTACTTAACAATTATAATCAACTAAATTGGATTTTATAAATTCAAATCACAGAAGTGGTAAAGTCCCATTTAAACGAAAAATCAAATTTTGTAACCACCACTTTGTGGTTTCACTATTCATCAAAAATTGGAGATTTTCAGAAAATACAAAAAATTCACCCTAAGCTATATTTGATATTCTGAATTCAAAAATGATGTATATTTTACCAAATTCATAACATAGAAGTTTCATTAATTAATTTTATAATTAATTCCTGCAGTCAGAGCAAATAGCGTGTTTTTATGAAACAACAAGTATCAAAAGATTGACACTAGTTTAAGTGCAATCTTAAAGTGATATTAATTACAATGACCACCATTGGCTAAATGGTAAAAATATATTCTATTTAAACTTTAAAACCAATTAAAAATATAATCTAATCATACAAATAAATTAGATTAAAAAAAGGTTTTGAATTAAAATACAACATTTTCACTATTCATCAAAAATTGAAATTTTTCGGAAAAATACCAAACATTTACACAAAGTAAATTTTGATGTCCCAATTATCAAGAAGAATTTTATTTTGTCAAATATAACACATAAAATTGTCAAAAAGTGGATTTAAAAGAAGCTCGCCATCAAAAGGCAGTTAATCGGCCTTTTAAAGAATATTAGACAGTATACGCTTAAAATTGGATTCATTCGCATTTTTAATCCTCTATAATTTATTTTAAAGAGTAAAAATATTTGACAAACATATATAATCATATTTTAGTTAGTTCTGTTCATTCATTCCATTACAATGGCTAGGAATTAACTACCATTTAAAATAATATTATTTTATTATTAGAGTGCAATGTAAGATTCCCAAGAAACTCGTTGTTGTGTATTGGGTACGCCATCGAGCATAGCATCCCCTTTAAAGTAATAATAATATTTTACTCAAAAATATGGATAAATATAAAAATGAAATATTCTTTATTTACCTGGGGTGTTACAATAGCGGCTTATGATGTATCCATGTAAGCCATATAGATTCAAAACTTTTTCCAGTATCTGGATGTGGTACCTAGCAGTAAAGATCCTATCACATTTTATTGTGAAAATACTGCAGCGGTGGCTCTTGCAAAAGAACCAATTTCACATCAACGGACAAAGAACATACTCTGGAAGTATCACCTCTTGAGGGATTTCTATCAAAGGGGTGAAGTTGTAGTGAGCAGAGTGTCCACGAAAGAGAACATGGAGGACAACATGACTAAAGGATCATCTCAGCAGAAGCATGAATATCATGTGAGAGCTAGCGGGTTAACGGTTGCTAGAAGTTGGCCCTAGTCCAAGTGGGAGTCTATTGGAGTTGGTGGCCTAGAACCAACTAATTTTTACTTTATTCATTAATAAATACCTTATCAAATCTTGATTGTTCTTCTACATAAAAATGCATGTGATAATGTCCTAAGGACAGCTGTTTCATTAAAGGTTCATAGCGGATCCCTACTATGACGAGAACCCGGAAGTGCCATAACACTGTTCTTGAATATATGTTCTATGTCCAGATGATGTTATTTGAGGGAAAAAAATAATATAGGCCATCATGGGTGGGGACTCATAAAACTTTGAGGCACCTTCACATGGTGTGCGCCCTTGGTAATATCCAGGGGGATATTATGAGAACAAGACCCGCCAATAGGAAGTCCACATTTCATAGTGTCATTGGATGTTCCTATCTATGGATGTGTGTATTGGTCCTTAGGCTTTAAGATTATTATTAATGGGTATTACAACTCGCGCACTTAGATGTATTGATGGAAACTGTGACGACATGTTGTTCGCAGTGAGGTAGGATATGTTGGTTGCGCCAGGAGTGATACTTTATTAATAGATAATGCGAGAAAGGATGTGTCCCTTCTGTTCCATAACAGAATTAGATATCTCAGGCCCTTTGATGGAATTGATATAGCCTAAATAAATCCATGGACATGGTAAGGAATGGGCGAGTTCAATTTCGGAAAGTCAAAGAAAGAATAATCGAGCACAAGGGTTGATGGCACTAGCATACAACCTGAATAATTCGAGATATTGTGAAAAAGGGATTATATTACATGGTAAGTGTTAGTATGAGGTGACACATCATTGCGGCGTTAAATTCTTTATCTATGGGTGCATTGGCGTGTTGCTTGATGCTAACCTTGGACTTTAAGCAGGCTCCGCCTAATGCCACTGAGGAAGAGGCCTAGAGGGTCACACACAAAGTGTGTCCATATATCTCAATTAAAAATTAATTTAACAAGTTACATAAGGATTATTCCTGAGTATGGTTTAATAATTATTTAAGGATTCCTGATCGCATTTATTTCGACACTAGTTATGCAAGAGAATATATTGTTGGATAAATAATATCTATTTATTAGCGAGTAATACAGTTACATTTATTTAAGAAATAAATAGCCATTACTCAAGGTCTAATAAATGTGGTGGAGGAAATAAAGATAGATTAAAAAAATCTAAACACGTCGTGTACATTGAATGTACATGCTATGTAGTTTCCATGGAAAATGTGTACACGCCATGTATTAATGATTACACGCTGTGTAGTTTCTCCGGTCAGGATTTTGAGGAAATAATATCGTTCTATTAAATGATATTTATTATAATCAGCATGTGCACATGTCAAGGAATTAATCATTCGACATGGGGGTTTTCAATAAGAGTTAATGAAATAAATAAAACACGTAACATGTTTATTTATTGTGAAAACTCTATAACCTCAAACCCGATTATAAATATCCTCACAACCCCAACACTTTTCCAAAGTGAATCGTTGTGCACAACAATTCTGGAGAATTCTCTCAAGGCCGAAAGAACTAATTCCTCCAAGAATTCTTTCAAGACTGAGAGAGATCCTCCTCCATCGGATCAAGGCGATCTAAGGTGGAAAACGCAAGATAATGCTTCTCCATGCTATCACCCGGAGATTCCTTTGGCGACTTCAAGAGATAGGTGGTGCACATGTGGATAACATCTAGAGGAAGTTTACACTTGGATTCTGTGATGAAATGATGAATCACATCGGATCATGACTTGAGACATCAATGAAGAAATAATTCCATCAAGGTAATTATTTTCAATTAATTAAATTAATTATATCCAACATATGATGATCCTATATTTATGGTTCTGGGACTCCCACTTTCTTTTTTGTTCTTCGTTCTATTCCGAATATCGGACATTTTATTATCATGATGGATCTCGGATTGATCGTTTTTAATGCTAAAATTAATGTTGGGTACACCCACCAAAGTACTTTTGCTGTGCCTGGAACCTACAAGTGGTATCAGAGCGGTCATATTGTTGATTATAATTATTTAGTTTTTCATTGGAAATTTATGCATTTAATAATTTATTTGTTTAAATTCATGTTAATCGTTCCTTAAAATCTGAATCTCGATATCTATTCCTCCCCTCTCATTTCCCATTTACCTTATAGAAACAAATTTTTCTTTTATTTTTGATTAAAATAAAATAGAGTAACTCATCCAGAGGTTCCAAATTCTCCTAGCCATATAACACCATAATACACAACATGTATTAGGAAGTACACGCAGTGTAGTCTAGGTTCAATGCATTGAATGATCTGCCAAATCATGCCATGTATTGGATCCTTTCTAAGTCATTTATGACACCATGTGTTGACCAGGCATAGGCGGCACACGGTTTCTGGATTACACGTTGTGCGGTCCAACTGAACATGGTGTCTAGTCCCTTCGGGTTACGGTTGGACAGTGTACTCCATACACGGCTTGCCCGAATGTAAACTTTGTAACACAGATACTACATAGTGTGTTTCCCAATGAACATTCCATGTAATCTAAAAATTTCTGAAGTACATCAACACGCCATATCCCTGGGCATGTACTTCCTATGGATGGTGAACAAAAGTACACACTGTGTAGTCGGAACTACACGCCATGTACTCTTCCAAATTGTGCAGATTTATTAATATTTATTATTATATTATACAAACCCTTGAGACGTGTACCATAGTGCAAGCGTAAAGATGAGGCACAACACGTGGTAGGTGTTTTATATATGTGTGTTTAATTTAAAAATCTGCGTAAAGTTAATTTCTACTCATTGGGTAGTTATGAACGGTAATTCACAAGGTTTCCTCCAAGGTACATGTTATGTACAAAGATAAATTTAAATTAATTTATTTGTTTAAAATTATGATGGATGAGAATCTCAAGAAAATTCAGATAATGGTTTAAGAAAAAAGGATTTATTAATTAATGATAATTAATTGATTTGAGTATGATTTATCTTAAACAAGAACGATTGAAGAATTGAATGCTAGTTTTATTTATGCATAAATTTCATTTCATGTATGGATGATCATGAGCTAGGCCAAGACAATTTTATGTGAATTTTTTCTTTTAATTTATTTATTTAAATTAAATTTGTTGGCATGCGAGCCTTCTCCTCATTAATATGCAGGGCATGCGCGCCTAAGGATTCTTATATGTAAAAACCCCTTTTACCCCTCACCTGTGTGTGAGATAAATGCATATGTAATGGATGGAGCTCCCAAGCTAGTGGATGTGGCTCACGTCAGGAGCCAAGGTGAAACCAATCCAAGGATATACAATGGTGGACAGGTGGAAAGCTGTAAACATGAACCCGAAAGGTTCAAGGTGTTTCTCCCCTAGGTCATGGGTTAGTTTATCAACCGCTAGATAAAATAACCAATAGAAAAATGTCATGATCATACCGTTTATTTTATTTCTGTCAAGTTGCATGGTTTATTTATTGTGGATGTGTTGTCACGATCACACAATTAATTAATTAAACAAGCATGCAATATGGAACTAAAATAAGACAGGATTATGCGTAAATATTATCTTAGAAATGGTTAATCACTTAAGTATATCCCACTTAATATTAGCAAGCATGTAATCAAAGATAATAAAATGGACATTTATGTATAAGGATAAAATCCCTTAAAGAAATATTAAGTCGTTATAGCCTTCCATAATCTTGGTTAGAATCGAACCATAGTACAAAGTGCTTGACCAACCCTAGTTGGGGTGCTTTCAATTATCGGGGAATTATAATTCAAGGTTTTGGGTTGACTTTACTTGGTTTGCATCAAGGGTTGACTGCCACAGTAGGACTTCATGTGACCAAGAGGCAAAGGTTGAGGAAATCCAAAATAAATGGATTTCAGGATTGGGGAGTCCACTCATCGGATCAAGGAGCTGTGATTTAATCCAGTTGGCATTCGGAATGCCTACATAAAACTCTTAAACTTGCTTTAACAACCCTACTTTGGGAGATTCAAAGGGAAATATGGATCCTTTCCACTAGAATATTCAGGAAACATAATATTTCGAAGTCAATGGTGAGGACTATTGGATTTTGATAAAATAGTGGGAGACTAAAAGGTATTTATTTATTTATTTTTATCATTTTTATTATAAGGTATGAAACCTTTTTCTCGTCTCAATTTGTAGAAACTAAAAGAAAAATGACTTCAAACATATCATTGCGAACCATACTCGAGAAGGAAAACCTTATCACCAGCACCAATTTCCAAGAGTAGCAGAGGCATTTATGCTTCTTCCTTTGCCATGAGAGGAAATTTTATGTGTTGGAAGAGCTTGTTCTAGTTGCGCCTGGGAAATAGGCCAGTGATGAGGAAATATCTCTCTATGCAAAACATATAGATGATGCCATATATGTCCAGTGTTTCATGCTATCGTCCATGTCTAATGAGCTCTTGAAGCAACATGAAAACATGGACATGTATAGCATGATGTCTCACCTTAAGGATCTCTACCAAGAGAAGGTGACATAAGAGAGATATGAGATCTATAATGATTTGTTTACAACTATGCTTGGAGAGTCTGTTCTAGCTAGGCCTCGTGTAGTCAAGCTTATTGTCTACATTGAATGTCTGGACATCTTAGGGATTAAATTCATGTATGAGTTGTTTATAGATCTCATCATATCATCACTACCCAAGACCTTCTCTAGCTTAATTTTCAATTATAACATGATCAACAATGAGAAGAGTCTATCAGAACTTCTGACCTTAATTTTCCAGGTAGATAAGGACATGGGGTGTGACAAACCTGCAGTCCTTATGGTGAATAAGAAAATGAAGGACAAGGAAATGGGGCCAAATACTTATAAATGGTCTGAATCCCCCGAGCATCATCCCTCCAAGAAGGGGAAGATCCAGATGCAGAGCAATAAACAAGAGGCAGTATGTTTTGCATGTGGCAAGCAAGGCCACTAGAAGAGGAACTGCACTCAAAAGCGTGGGGATGCTAAAGGTGCGTTCGTTATCGAGTGTAATATTTCCATTTCTACATATTGGGTACTAGATACAGCTTGTGGGGATCACATCTATATTCAAATACAGGAACCAAGTATATTTACAAAGATTTCCAAAGGAGAGGTGGATCTTCGATCTACTAATGGTACAAGGGTGCCTGTATTGGCTATTGGCGATTACCACCTCTCATTGCCAACTGGGATGATTTTGGTTTTACATAACTGTTATTATGTGCCTAGTGTTACAAAAAACATAATTTCTATATCTTGTTTGGATATGGATGGGTTTATTTTCAAGTTTGGAAATAAGGGTTATCTCTTTTATAAGAACAATGTATGTTATGGTATCTCGCATTTAAATAATGGTTTTTATGTATTAAATTACAGAAACCAAGTGTTTGCAATCGATAAAGAATCAAACTCAGATGACTCATACATCACCCAGTTGTGGCATCACCATCTTGGTCATGTAAATGAGAAGCGCCCGAAAAAGCACTACTAAGATGGTTATTTGGACTCTACTGATCTAAACCCACTTGATAGATGACATGCTTGTTTATAAGGAAAAATAACCAAGCCTACCTTCAGTGGAAATGGTGAAAGGTCTACAGAGCTTCTAAGATTGGTGCACATAGATTAGTGTGGACCATTTACAGTATAAGCTAGAGGTGGATATTCTTAATTCATAACTTTTACTGATGATTTGAGTAGATATGGATATAACTACTTAATGAGGTATAAGTCAAAAGCCCTGGAGAAATTTAAGGAATTCAAGAATGAAGTAGAGAATCAGCATGTTAATAAGATAAAGAAACTTCGATTGGATCGAGGTGGAGAATATCTGAACCAAGAGTTCATCAATCTTCTATAGAAGACTAGGATTCTATCTCAGTTCAATCCTCCTTATACACCACAGTGGAATGGTGTTAGTGAAAGGAGGAACCACACCTTGTTGGACATGGTGAGGTCGATGATGAGTCATGCAGATCTTCCATTATCCTTTTGGGGATATGCATTACAAACTACAACATACACATTAAACCGAGTACCAACTAAGGTGGAAAATGGAATTCTCTCTGAGTTAGGGAATGGAAAGAAACCTATTTTGTCGCATACATGTGTATGGGGATGTGAGGAATTTGTTAAGGCCTTCTCAGGCAACAAACTAGTACCCTGGGGCACGAGGTGTATCTTTATAGGATATCCCAAGGAAACAAAAGGATATTGCCTATATAACCCTCAAGACAAGAAAGTTATTTTTACCACGAAAGTCGTCTTTCTTAAGAGGGAGCACATCCTCAAAAGGGGTAGTGGGATCAAGATTGACTTCAATGAAGTTGATGCTCAAGGTACACAATAGTTTGTACAGGAACAAGTTCCACAGGTCCCTATGGAAGAGGTTCCAGAAACACAAGTATTGTGTAGGATATCAAGAGAGGTAAGGGAACCAGAGAGATTTGGTTTCCTAGTCACTAAGGATGGTGAATCATTATTGTTGGAAAATGATGAACCTCTCTCCTACAAGGAAGCAGTAAAAAGCACAGAAGATGAAAGATGGCTAGAAACTATGAATTATGAGATGGATTTCATGTATCAGAACCAAGTGTGGGTTCTGGTCGATGAGCCAGTTGATGTAAATCTTGTTGGATGGAAATGGGTATTCAAGAGAAAACTGGACATGGAAGGTCACATTATGACCTATAATGCAAGGAAAGTGGCAAAAGGATTTAGACCGCGTCAAGGAACTGACTATGATGAAACCTTCTTTCCAGTTTCCATTTCTAAATCCATAAGAATCATTCTTTCCATAGCATCTTACCATAACTATGAGATTTGGAAAATGTATGTCAAAACAACATTCCTTAACGGGAACTTTCAAGAAGATGTATATATGAAACAACCAAAAGTTTTTTTGACACCAAGTGAAGCCGAACGGGTTTGAAAGTTGCAGAAATCTATGTATGGATTAAAGAAAGCATCCAGGTCATGGAACATTCTATTTGATGAATCCATAAAGGAATTTGGTTTCATTAAGAACGAATGTGAGCCATGTGTTTATAAGCGGTTTAATGGGAATGTGATCGTTATCCTAGTAGTACATGTTGACGACATATTTCTTATTGGAAAAGATGTATTAGTCTTACAATCAGTTAAGGACTGGTTGAAAAGGTGTTTCTCCATGAAGGACTTGGGTGAAGCAGCCTACATTCTAGGGATAAAAATAATTTGTGATAGATCCAAGAGGGTACTTAGACTAAGTCATGGTACATACATTGACTACATATTAAAAAGATTTAGTACGGAACAATCCAAGATGGTATTGGTTCCAGTGTCACATGGCCTATATCTTTCTAAGAAAATGTGTCCTCAGACACAACAAGAGAAAGATAGAATGAGTAAGATCCCATGCGATTCAGCTATATGATCCATCATGTATGTCATGTTATGTACCAGGCTTGATGTTGTCTATGCACTGAGCATGGAGGGCAGATATCAAGAAGATCCAGGAGAAGAGAATTGGCCTACTGTTAAGACTATCCTTACGTATCTAAGAAGAACTAAGGATATGTTCCTAGTGTATGGAGGAGACAAAGTAATTTCCATTAGAGGGTATGCTGATGCTTGTTTTCAGACTGATCAGAATGATATGAAGTCACAATCTGGATATGTTTTCTATCTCCATGGAGGAGCTGTGAGCTAGAAGAGTTCAAAGCAGCCAGTTGTTGCCGATTCTATAGTGGATTCCGACTATATAGCGGCTTCTGATGCAGCCAAGGAAGCCATCTGGATTCAGAACTTTGTCCATGAGCATGATGTGGTGCCTAGTAGTAAAGATCCTATCACGTTGTATTGTGATAATACTACAGTGGTGGATCTTGTAAAAGAACCAAGGTCACATCAACAGACAAAGCACATACTCAAGAGGTATCACCTCTTGAGGTATTTCTATCAATTGGGTGAAGTTTTAGTGAGTATAGTGTCAATAGAAGAGAACGTGGTGGACACCATGACTAAATTCCTATCTCAGCAGAAGCATGAATATCATGTGAGAGCTAGCGGGTTAAAGTTTGTTAGCATTTGGCTCTAGTCCAAGTGGGAGTCTATTGGAGTTGGCGGCCTAGAACCAACTACTTTGTGCTTCATTCATTAATAAATACCTTATCACATCTTGATTTTTATTTTGTGTGACAATGCATGTGATAATAAATGTTGAATTAAAGGGTCATAGCGGATCCCTACTATGATTAGAACTTTGAAGTGCCATAACAATGTTCTTGAATATATTTTCTATGGAAGAATCATGTTATTTGAGGGGCACAAATAATACAGGCCATAATGGGTATGACTCATAAAACATTGAGGCATCTTCTCATGGTGTGCGCCCTTGGTAATATCCAGGAGGATGTTATGAGAATGAGACCCACCAGTAGAAAATCCACATTTCATAGTGTCATTGGATGTTCCTATCTGCGGACATGTGTATTTTTCCATAGACTTTATGATTAATATTAATTTCTATTACAACTCACGCACCTAGATGTATGGAAGAAAACTCTGATGAAACATTGTTCGCAGAGAGGTAGGATACGTTGGGTGCATCACGAGTGATACTGCATTAATAGATAATGAGAGATAGGATTTGTCCCTTATGTTCCATAACAGAAGTAGATAGCTTAGGCCCTTTGATGGAATTGGTATAGCCTAAATAAATCCATGGCCAGGGTAAGGAATGAGTAAGTTCAATTTCATAATGTCAAAGAAAGAATTATCGAGCACATGGGTAGATGGCACTAGCAAGAAACCCGCTTGATTCGAGATATAGGGACAAAGTGATTATATTACACGGTAAGCGTTCATATGAGGTGACACGTCATTGCAGCATTAACTTATTTTTCTATGGATTCTTTGGCGTGTTGTTAGATGTTAACCTTGGACTTTAGGTAGGATCCGCCTAATGCCACTAAGAAAAAGGCCTAGAGGGTAACACACTAAGTGTGTCCATGTATCTCAGTTAAATACTAATTTAACAAGTTAAATAATGATTATTCCCATCTGTAGTTTAATAATTATTTAAGGATGCCTGATAGAATTTATTTCGACACTAGTTTTTCGAGAGAATATATTGTGGGCGAAATAATATATATTTATCAGCGATTAATGTAGTTACATTTATTTAATAAATAAATATTCATTACTCAAGGTTTAATAAATGTGGTGGAGGAAATAATGAAAAATGAATACAGGATAAACACGCCGTATACATTGAATGTACACACCGTGTAGTTTTCATGGAAAATGAGTACACACCGTGTATTAATGATTACATGCCGTGTATTTTTTCCAGTCAGGATTTTGAAAAAATAATATCATTTTATTAAATGATATTTATTATAATCATCGTGGGAGCATGTCAAGGAATTAATCATTTGACATGGGGGTTTTCAAAAAGAGTTAATGAAATAAATAAAACGTGTAACATGTTTATTTATTGTCATAACTCTGTAACATCAAACCCGATTATAAATATCCTCACAACCCCAACACTTTTCCAGAGAGAATCATTGTGCACAACAATTTTGGGGAATTCTCTCAAGGCCGAAAGAATTCCTTCCTCTAAGAACGCTCTCAAGACCGAGAGGGATCCTACTCCATCGGATCAAGGTGATCTAAGGTAGACTACGCAAGCAAAGGCTTCTCCATGATAGCACCCAAAGATTCCTTTGGCAACGTCCATAGATACATGGTGCACATTTGGATCACCACTAGAGGAAGTCTATACTTGTCTTATGCAACACAACAATGAATCACATCGGATCATGAACGGAGACATCAACAAAGAAAAGAATTCCATCAAGGTAATTCTTTTCAATTAATTAAAGTAATTATAACCAACATATGATGATTCTGTTTTTATGGTTCTGGAACTCCCTCTTTCTTTTTCATTCTTCATTCCATTCCAAAGAAATGGCCTTTTATTATCGTGACAAATCTCAGATTGATCAATGTTAAAGCTAAAATTAAAGTTAGGTACACCCACCAATGCATTATCACTGTGCCCAGAACCTGCTTGGTGGTTCTATTGTGTTGTGGTGATGTGCGGTGGTTGAGATGGGTGGTTTTTGTGCTGTGGTGTCTTTGATGATGTGGTGTTATGGAAATGGTTGGAGTGGGATCGATGAGATGTTGTGGTATTTTCATGTTAATTTCATGATTATCCATGGAATACTTTGTAATGATAAAATGAAATTTCATGGGTTTCTAAATGAATAAAAATGGACTATTGATATGTGTAAATGGTTGGTAGGTAATTGAAATTTTAAATGTGTAGATTGTTGTGGTGGTTGTGTGGTGTGTTTCATATAGTGGCAGAAATGGTTGTGATGGTTGACATGTGGTTAAATGGTGGTGTTTTTTGTATGTTGGTGTAGTTGTTGTGGACCTAGAGGTTTAGTATTGTGTTATATATATATAACATGTATTTTATGTTATCTTCTATACACACCACCCCCAAGTTGGATAAACTTAACAAAGACTAATGTTTTTGGGTTTGGGGCGTTTTCCTCAACATTTAGGTTGGTGGTGATTCAGATGGTTGGATACCCCATCTTCCTTGCTCTTCTTTTAGAAATTATGGCCCAGGTGTATTCAGGTGAGATGTGACGTGATGACTCAGGTGTCCTTGGATGATATGTGATGCGATGAGGTCGTGGAATAATGTTATGTGTAGCGGGGTTTATGCATGATAGGAGGAGGGCACGAGGTTTATGTCCTTGGAATTCATGATACCCTACTATCATGGTTATGTTATGAGATGTGGTTAAATGGACCATGTGTCTTCAGATGATATTTGATGTGTTGGCCCAAGTGTATGTGAGCAAGATGTTTTGAGATGTGTTATATATGGAAGGGATAGGACCACAAGATATTTAGAATTAGGATGTGATAGTGTAAAATTAGTGTGAAAGAGGATGTGGGGTGCCTTAGTATTATTTATTACTACATTACTATATTATATGATTAATTTGGTGAGTGAACTGTGGTGAGGTTGGGATTGGTTAATTGACATGTTTAGGGGCTTATTGGTTCTATTGTTTTTTTACTAGCGCATTAACATGATGTTTTCACACGTGTACTTGATAACATGGGTTTTATATTAATAAGTATAATTTTATTCACAACCTACATATATAAACTATTATTCAAGTTTCTCAGAGGAATTTCGGGACCAAGTAATACATTTTTAGCTTGGGTTGAGTAGCTTGTGTTTAGTCACTACTGTAGGAATTTTCTTTTGGTGCCTTACATTAGATAGTTTTATTTGTATCTATTAACTTTTACATTCATTTTGGGATAGTTTGGGTTTAATTTAATATCATATTATAGAGTTTCTTGGGGGTTTTCTTATCCTATAACCCAATCCTATTTGGCTTAGAGGGTGACGCCTCTCATTTTTGATATTTTTATACCCTTGGTTCTTGTCGCCAACCCATGTTCTACTGGAGGTGGGAATCAGGGTTAATCATCTATATTCATTCATTAACATCTTAGGAGGGGTATCTTTTTAGGGAGGGTTCATGACATTGTAGTATCAGAGGTTTTGGTTGGGATTTAGAGTGGATTTCAAAGTTAGGCACTATGAGGATTGCATGGGTTGGTAGGGAAATGATTTCATTTGGGCTTGGTGAATGACATAGGTTAGTGAGACTCTCTTGGACATGGGATTTTAAGGCTCTTAGTGATATAGTGCATGGACTATAAGATTATTGAATAACCAAGTGAGGTAGACCTATTTTTAGGGTAGACACCTAGGATATGTATATGAATCAATATTGGTTGTGTTCATGTTTGAATTGGGAGACTATAGGAAATTAAAATGAATTAATTAAATAAACCTATGATAAAATTACATACTACTAGGCTTAGGGTTCATCCTTGATTTTTAAGAATGGTTCATGGTCATTATCCATGAGTAGATCAAGTGGTTTGGGTTCATTAGGTGGATCTAGTTATTGTTCATCAGAACAACCCAAAACAAGAGGATGATTCTTGGAAAAGTTATTTACAAGCCTTTTAACAATTGTGTTTGGACAAGTATGAGGGGAGTGTCTCGGATCTAGAGAAGAAGTGATAGTTAGAGGAGATCAAGATCTATTTTGGTTTGATTCGAGATCAGGTTGAGTTATGGGTGCTTTTTTCAATTAGTCGGTTGTGGAGAGATGCACGTTAGTGATGGAAACTATATCTCGGTGACTGAAAATAGGCAGATTCATTATAGTTATACTTTCAAAAAGAGTTTCATTCAGGGTTCCTATCATCAATGAAAAAGGTATCAATGAAGAGATATTTTCTCTCCCTTAAGTAGGGGATTCTGAGTGTGTGGTGGTTGGGATATAGTTCAAGGACCTCTTTCACTTTTCCCAATATTTTTTTTCCAGATGAGGAGTCCAATACATGACATCGATAGGAATCTTTTCACCCAGTGATTAGGTATAAGATCACCCAATTTGAGGTTTCTATATACTTGTAAGTGCAGAAAGAGGTAGAGGTTATCAAGAAGATTCTTTCCTTGGGATTTGACCTCTATAGAGAGTACAAAAGGGATTCTCGATGAGTAGAGTTTCAGGCGGTGGGCTTCGAGCGTTCACGTAGTCAGGGTTTCGATCAATGGGGAGTCTGTCACAATATATCTTTTCTCATCCTTTTAGGAAAAGCGGATTTTGAGAACCAATAGGTGGATTTCAGTTTTCATTCTCTGTTTGTAGGGGAAATAGTCACCTCTAGTATTAGTTCTTGACTGCTCAATGAGGCTAGTTTTATATGGGTGACCATACCCCTTTTTGGTAGGAGAGATAGTTGTTGGGGAATTTTTAGTGACAGGGACTATTGGTACTTGTTTAGAAACTAAGGGTAGGTGTTTTTGGTAGAGGTAAGACTCATGATAGTCCCCATCCAAAGGGAAATAGGACAGATTGTGATCGTAGGGGCCGAAAATATATATGAATGGGATTTGGGCGCGGTCAGATACACACGTTGGTGGTAGTGACACCAATAGAGTCAAAGGTTGTTAGAGGTACGATCTGTTTAGCTTTTACATTCGTTTGTCAATTTTTTGATTCATGAGCCTTGCACTCCATTGTTTATCCTACTTTGGTTTATACTTTGGGACTGGATGTAGATAGGATTCTAGTTCTCCAAGTGATATCTATGATGGATGGTGGTCAAACTGCTTTTTTTTATATGTGTCGGGGGTGTAGACTAGTTATGGGACATCACCAATCAGAGGGAGATTTCTTCATATTATAAAAATAGTTGTATGATGTTATCCATGGAATGTAATAGTTGTATTCTATATATGCAATTATTGACTATTTTCGATGGAAAATTTTGTTTTCCAATGTGTAGGGAAAGAGAGTGGCATTCATTGGTGAGCGAGGTTATCAGATGGGTGGAAGGCAAGTAGTGCCTCTTTTGTCTCAGTTGGCATACATGTCAGTGGAAGATCAGGTAGAATATACTCCCAAGGTTGTGGTGTATTTCTTGGATATTTTTCTAAATGAGGTTATGAAACGACCTCCTTTGTGTGATGTTGAGTTTAGGGTAGATTTTCAACTACGTGCATCTCTGATTTTGATGGTTCTCTATCAAAAGGAACCTATGGAGCTTTGCGAGTTAAGGTTGTAGGAGGATGATATTATTCAATGGGGTTTCATCTAACCCAGCGTGTCTCCTTGGGGTGTTATACTGTTGTTCTCTAAGAAGGCAGATGGCAGTCTGAGGTTGTGTGTGGGCTACCATAGGTTGAATAAAATAATGGTAATGAACCATTACCCTCTTCTATGGATCAACGACCTATTTGACAAACATAGGGGAGATAGTTGATTTTTAAAGATTAACTTGTTTTATGGATATCAGCATATGAGGTTGAAAGAATAAGATATCCCAAATAATGAAATCGAGTAGAAGGTATGGGAACTTTGAATTCATATTCATGCCATTCGGTGTCACAAACACACCATTTATGTTCATGAGGCTCATGAACTCCATTTTTTGTGAGTTCCATGACAATGTATTCATCATTTTCATCAATGATATCATATTTTTCACAAATTAAGATGATTTTCATGTCAAGTATCTCAGATCTATCTTAAAGGTCCTTTGATACTATTATCTCTATAGAAATATCTCTAAGTGTAAGGTCTGGATGAGAGAGGTTCATTTTCTTGTACATGTGGGGTCTCAATAGGGTGTGTTCACAGTCACGTTGAAGATCAAGATAGTTTTTTAGGAATCACCCAAAAAGGATACATATGGTCGTTTTTTTATTGTTCTGGCTAGATATTATCGGAGGTTTGTATCTGATTTCTCTTGGGTTGTTTCCACATTGATAGCTTTGCCTTAGAAGCACCAGGGCTTAATGTGGATTGATCAATGTAAGGTAGCATTCAGTTACCTAAAGGAGGAGTTGGTTAGTTCTCTAGTGCTTCGATTTCTCAATGAGGGTATGATGTTTAACGTTTTATATGATGATTCTTGTCTAGGATTGGGATGTGTCTTGATGAAATAGTGGTAATTTATCTCTTATGGGTCTAGTAAGTTAAGTCCTGACAAGCTTAATTATGACACCCATGATCTAGTGATAGCAGAAGTCGTGTTTGAACTAAGGTTGTGGTGGAATTACATCATCTTCAAGAACATTATGGTTTTATTTGACCACTAGATTCTGTAATATATATTTTATTAGCATGATTTGAATCTATTCCAGTATAGGTGGATGTATTTTCTTCAAGATTATAATTTTAAGATCTATTGAACCCTGGTAAAGGTGAATGTGGTTTCTAATTCAATGAGTCAGAAATCCTAAGGGGATGGGGTTTGGGAGTCTTCCTGTGTTTGGAAAGGGATAGAGGATTTTTCAGAGATGAATATTGATGTTGGAGTATAATTGGTCGAGGTTGTCATCTTCGGATGACCGTGGAGTCTTCCTTGATGTGGAAAGTGGGGGAGTCTCTGTTGGGAGACTCGTAGAGAGAAGTGATGTGTGATTCTGTTGGTCATGGTGATGCTCTATAGGGATGATTGAAGGATAGTTCAAACTCATTATTGTTTTAGGTGAGTTTTTTTGTTCCGTTGGTAGTGTGTGGGGAATTTCTTTTCGAGTTTCACATGTCAAATTTATTAATGCATCCCATTTTGACCAAGATATACCATGGCTTGAAGAGACAACTTTAGTGGTCAGGGATAAAATGGTTAGTAGAAGAGTTTATGGAAAAGTGTCTGGTTTTTAATTAGGAGAAAGAGGATCACATGTTCCTAGAGGTTTTTTGTATTCCTTTTATGTTCCTAAGTGGAAATATGAAGAAATATTGATGGGTTTATTCATCTTGTTACCCAATGATCATGGAGGTAGTGATGTAGTTTAGGTGATAGTGGACCGACTGATGAATTTGGCTCATTTTCTAGTGATCGATGAGTTTAGTGTTTTGGATGTTTTGGAGAGGCAATATGTGGATGATGTGGTTAGTCTTCACTAGGTACTGGGGACCATAACCTATGACCAGGATCCCTGTTTTACCTCATGAGTTTGGAGGGGATTACAACATGTTTTTGGCTCCCATTTTCACTTTAGCAGTGCTTTCCACCCTCAGATAGAAGGGAAGAAGGAGCAAACCATCCAAATACTGGATTATATATTACAATATTGAATCTTGGACTTTGGTAGATCATAGGTAAGGCACATTACTTTGGTTGAGTTTTCATAAAACAACAATTATCACTCATCTATAGGCATAACACTATTTGAATAATTATATGGGAGGTTGTTGTGTTCTCCATTTTGTTGGACTGAGGTTGGGCAGTCAACATTTCTTGGTCATGATGTGTTGTAGATCATGAATGAGAATTTCTAGTTCGTATAATAGAGGATGAGGGTGGTGAAGGACCATCATACTACCAATATTCATTACATTATGTGGCCCATGAAGTTTGAGGTTAGAAACCACATGTTCTTGAGGGTCTATCCTCAATGGGTGAAGTGGAGTTTTGGTAGGGGAACAATCTTCACCTCTATTTATTTGTTCCATTTGAGTTATTGGAGCATTGAAAAGCACTGTCATGGGCTCTCTCAAATGATGTGTGGGTTTTGGGTACTTAGGTGCATCGGAGTGGCTGACCAAGGTCATCTCTCAATGATTCAGTAATTAAAACAACTACTTAAATGTATTACTAAAATAAAGATAAAAGAAATAAATTACTTAGAAGTATGGAGGTTTTTTTATGTTTATAAATGAATAAGAAGAAGTATTATGGAAGAAGATTGTTTCTTTTTTGCAATGATATTGATAAAACACGACGCAAATATATTTTTTTAGAAAACTATTTTTAGAAATCAATATAGATCTGACTATACCTATTCACATGCATATTAATAATTATAATTTAAATTAATATCCACTTAATTATGATCCCCTAATTTTTAACCCCCAGATATATACGATAATTAACTTTACCACAAATATATAGTGAATTAAACCCTAGGGTAGATTTGGAACATGCAATCATAGCACACTCTATTTTGATTATCATTTTAAGGATAGATTATGGTCAGTGGTAAATTAGGGAATATATACATTCTATTAATAAATATGAATCGAGTTTAGGGACTATATTCTAACTCTACAAATTTATCTTGTGTGGTTTTGTGTTACTGATTAAGATTGTGCTCTCACAATTCATACAAATCTCGACCTCACATGTTTTTATGTTAGTTGTTAAATTATATTATTATTTTATTAAAATTTAAAAAATAAATTCATGTAACATATTATTTTAATTAAATTATCTCATTTATTCAAAAGAAATAAATGAATAAGGAAAGAGTAAGATCGATTACTAATAAAAACTACTCTTCCATGGGTGGTGTAGTCGTCAAAGAAACTTTTTTCATGTGAAAAGGTTTATAAAGGGTATAACATAATATTTTTTCTACTCTTTATTTATAGACATATTATTATTAGTAAATAAGAATAAAATAAAATAAAAAATAATAAAATATAAGAAATGTAAGAGGGACTAAGATGTTAGTTGCAAGAACAAAAACATTACAATGTGAAGAAGAAGAAGAAGGCTTCGATGAAGGGATCCAAGATTCAAGAGATATCCCTGTTAAAATTCTAGGATAAGTGGAGTGAAACAAATTATAATATTCCTTTAATATACTTATTCATTTCCAACCCCCTCCAAATGATAAAAACACCAATTTATTGATTGGAGGGGAGGCTTGGTTTAAAGAGGTTTCAAGAGTGAATGGTGAAATTCATCCAAATAATTTAATCCAAATTTTATCACCTATTTGAGAACTAAAACACAAAAAATAGAAGTCCTTACAGAATTATTATTTGTTCTAAATTGGTTCCTAGATATTATCTCTAAATTTGGGCCCAATAAAAGTTAGTAAAAATAATTTATGTCCCAAATACTGAAGTGGTGTCCAATCTGGTGGGTCCAGCCTAGCTTTGAATTCATGGCCCATTTAATATAATAAAATGCAAGATTTAGATCATATGTACTGAATTAATGTTGCTTCCCATTAAGTTGGAAATAGATTTTCTAAATTTTAAATTTAGATAATACACATAAAAATATTTATTTTCGAAATACAACAGGGAATTTTAAATGAAAAAAATGGAATTTTTATTAAATTTTTAAATAAATGATCTAATCCAAAATATTTTATAAATAAAATTGTTTAACACAGTGTGAGGAAATTATTTCATTTATTATCAATAAATTATTCAATAAAATTTTGTTTTATTAACTCCCCCACACTTACCCCTTTTCACTCTTGGAAAAAACCTCATATCATGTGTTCCAAAATATTGTAACAAGATATGCATGTTCATATTCCTCAATCCATAGTGTCAATATAGGAAAAGTAATAATCTCATAAAGATTCAATATCAATAAATTTGAAATTAATTATCTCATATATTATATCAAAATAAAATTTATTGAGATTAATGACACTAATCGTAGAGAAACAGGTTATGGGTCCACCATACCATTAATTCCCCATGTGTGTGTGTGTTCCAACCATTTCAAGTTCATATCTCCACCCTTTAGTCAGTATATTCAGGTTAATTAAAACAATTATTCATACCTATTTTAACTCACTATACCTATTCTACATTCCTTTGTGATAAAATTTTAATACCCACTCACTTAAGAATTCCTAAATGTCAATCCTTAAACACCTGACCTAGATATCCCCACGAGTTATACATTTCATTACTCCCCTCTTCATTAATATTTTCTTTGTTTTTATTTTTTTGATTTATTTAGGGAGTACAACTATCAAATATTAGGTACATATGCATAGTTCAATTTGGTACAGTAATGAAATTGATCGTAAGATAAACAAATGTATGGACTAACCATTGATATAAGATGATTTTTTTACCTAACTTGGATTCACCTTCAATTGAGTGGGAAATTTTTCAAAATTCATCGTTGTGTGAAGTGTTTTGTAGAGAAATCAATGACACAATTTACCATGAAAAAATATCACAAATAATAGTGTCATAATCTAAAAGTTTTTATAATTAAATAACTAATCATATCATCTATGACTTCCATTTTTATAAAAATCAACCCTTAATAATGAAATATTTCTCATTCTTATCATGTTGCCAATGAATTTTTAAAACAATAATATTCTACATATTCCAAATCTAAATGATCTTATTAAATGGTGTTATTTTTGTTTCTTTATTTGTTTGTTTTGAAAATTTACTCAAAACACACACACAAACACAAATGAAAAACCAAAAAAACCCAACATTTTGTCCCATACAACACACTTAACATATTTCATTTTATTCAATGTGAAACTGTGAGATGATGTGTACATATGAAATTTGGAATTTTAAATGGGAAAAATAATATAAAATTGAAAGGGTTAGGAACAACATAATATTCTCAAGTGATGATGGAGTCATGCAGTGTGATGAAATCAACTGCATCAATAGGAAGTCCCTTAATGTATCGCTTAAAATGTTTCCCATTATCTTTAAATATCCTTCCAGTGTCCTCTTGTGTGATCTCCACTACACCATAAAGAAAAACTAGATACAACATAATGGCCTAACCATCTGGAACAAAACTTACCAAGAAACAACTTCAATCATGAACTGTATAGAAGGAATTTATCTTCAACATTAAAATCCTTTTTTGCATCATTCCATCATGAGCCACTTTTGATCTTTACATAAAGTGACTTGAGTTCGTATATGATAATAATCAAATCTCTTCAAGATCTTGAATTTTTAGCTTCCTTTGAATTCCATCTTGGGCCAAATCCATGTTGCATTTATCTATATACCCAATATGTCTGATGCTTAACCTCTATGGGGAGATGACAATATTTCCCAAAAAAATCCAAAATGGATACATAATGGTGGGAGTCCATTATGTCATCCTATAAGACCAGAAAACATCATCCAAGAACATGATAAAATACTTTCTATTTTGTTATATTGTTTTCTCTTAGATTTGTGTCAACTTCTGATTTAAAACATCAACCCGGCCATTTTTTTGGGGGCAGTATGGTGTTGATTTTTTTTCACCCCATAATTTTGAAGTAGGGGATCCAAATTATGATTGAAAAAGTGTTTCCCTTGGTCACTAATGATGGCCTTTAGTACTCCAAACCTATAGAAAATTTAAGCCTTGAACAAATACACTACAACATAAGAATCATCAGTCCTAGTGGCCTCGGTCTCCACCCATTTTCTAATATAATCAACAGAAACCAAAATGTAAAAAACCAAAATGAACTTAGAAAATAACCCATAAAATCAATTCTCCAAACATAAAAAATCTCACAGAATAATATGGGTTGTTGTGGAATCTCGTGTCTCCTAGAAATGTTTATAGTGTGTTGGAAACATGAGCATGACTTAAAAAACACATGAGCATCACTGAATAAGCTAGGAAAATATAATCTAGAGTGTAAGACTTTTCTAGTTGTCCATTGGGGTCCAAAGTTTCCTCCACATGAAATTGTATAGAATAAATGTATAATAAAATCAAACTCATGATCAGAATTACACCTCCTAAAAACTTGATCATTACACACGCACCAAAGGTAGGGATCATCCCACACACAAAACATAGACTCACTTTTTAATTTTTGAACTCAATGTTTCTTTAAATTTGAAGGAATTTCAATGAAAACAAGGTAGTTCATTAAATCTGCATACCAAGGATGTGTTTTTAAGAGTTAATAAAGATGATCATTGGGAAAAGTGTCCCAAAGTGGTACCTGGTTCAAAATGTCAACCTCTAGTGTGTGATTAATCCTACTCATATGGTCCTCCACCAATTTTTTTGACCCCTTGTTTTCCTTTATTGTAATATAAAATTCTTCAAGAAGGATCATCCATCGGATAAGTCTGAGCTTTGCATCTAGCTTCTTCAAGAGGTACCTCGAAGCTACATGGTCATAGAAAACAACTACTTTAGAGAACAATAAATATGAAGGGAATTTATCTAAAGAAAATATGATATCAAGAAACTCCATTTTCGTGGTTGGTTAGTTTTATTGGGTTTAATCCAATGTCTTTGAAGCATATTCAATCACATGTGAACGTCCATCCACCCTCTATGATAAGATATCTCCAACTACAAAGTTCGAAGAATCATACATAAGCTCAAATGTAATGTCCCACCATGGGAATTGTATGATTAGTGGAGTGGTCAGATGATTATTAATCTCATTAAATGATACCTTTCATGAATCATAAAAAATTAATTCAACGTATTTTTGAAGCAAATGAGATTAGGGTAGAGGGATCTTACTGAAGTATCGGATAAAGAATCAATAAAAGCCTACATGACCTAGGAATGATCTAATATCACGCACACATGAATGATATGTAAAGGTTGAAATAATATCTACATTAGATCTACCAATATATATCCCATGTTTTGTCACTATATGACCTAAGAAAATTCCATGATTTACCATGAAATGACACTTTTCAAAGTTTAAAACGAGATTCTTCTCAATAAAATGATTCAACGCCTTTCACAAAATAAAGATGCATTCGTCAAATGAAGGTTCATACAAAATAAAATCATACACAAACACCTCCATTTTGGTCTCAATGAAATATTAAAAAATACTCATTGTGCATCTCTAGAAGGTCCCTGGGGCATTGAAAAAGTCCAAATGGCATCCTTCGATAGGAAAATTTACTAAATGGACAAGTGAATGTTTTCTTTCACTAATCCTTCAAAGCTATAGGAACCAAAAATAATCCAAATAATTCATCCAAGAAACAATAGTTTGTCTCCCTAACTAGTCTCTCGAGCATTTAATCAATAAATGGGAGGGGGAATGGTCCTTGCAAGTGGGTTGATTTAGTTTCCTATAATCAAAACAAACACACCAACTTTTTTTCAACCTCATTGGAATTAATTCCTCTATTTAATTACTAAAAACATTAACACCACTTTTCTTAGGCACCACTTGAATTGGACTCACCCATTGGGAATCTGAAATGGGATAAATTATACCTACCTCAAGTAATTTTTCAACTTCTTTTTTAACAACTTCCAGAATATCTGGATTCAGTATCCTTTGTGGTTACTTAACCATTTTATCCCCATCCTCCAAAATAACCTTATGCATGAAAATGGAGGGGGTAATACATTATATGTCATCCAAGTTCAACCCGATTTCCCTAATGTTCTCCCTCAAAAGATTAAAAGGTTTTTCTTCATGTTCAAAAGGGATATTGTTAGAAATGATAATAGGTAATCTCTCACCACTCAATATGTATGATTATTAGAGATTTGGTGGCAATATATTTAGTTCCAATGAAGGGGGTGTGGTATGGATGGATACATTAATGGAACTGAAATATGAGCACAATGAACATCAATATCAGTATAGACATCATTAATGTTATAGAATAATCCATAAAATCCATTAGCACACTCAATAGCCCTGTCATAATTAGAGTGAACATGATCAAAATAAAAATATGAATCCACATAAAAATAAAATCCAATAGAGGATTGTGCATTAGAATCAGGTGTGAAAGTGCTCTTAGACATCAAACTAGAACAAATTCTCATAATCTCTCTAAGAATAGGACATCCAAAGTCCTTGGGGTTTCTACTTGGTGGTCCAAAATGGGAGATAAAAAATGAAGAATGATCCTATGAAGGTTACTTCTTGTAGTCCATAACATTAAATATCACAACGTCATCCCAAAACTACATGGAAATCATACCCTTAAGCACATTTATTATTTTTTCAGTTTTGAGGAAGGGCCTACCTAAGATAATGGGTGCATGAGAATTTATATGATCATTCTCCATGTTAACTGCATTGAAATATACTAGAAAGATCATTTACCTTAATTTAACAAGTACATCTTCAAGTATTGCCTCTCAGTATGTTGTATCTTTATTCTCTAACTGCACCACTACTCTTATCACCTTCAACTCACAAACCTATATAGTAGAGAATACAGAGTGAGGCATCACATTTATAGAAGATCTAAATCAAATAAAGTATCAAAAAAGTGTAACTCCTTTATGATTAATGGGATGGTGAATGTCCCTAGATCCTTGCACTTTGTTAGCATTGCTTGAGTTGGTGTAATGAGTGCTAACACATTCCTTCCAAAATTGATCCTCTCATTTCCCTTGATCCCTCTTCGATTGGTAAAAAGTTGTTTTAATAATTTTTCATATATTATGATTTTCTTACTGGTCTCTAGTAGAGGGATGTTGATATCCACATTCTTGAATGTGTCCTAAACCGCTTTTTTTTTATTTCCTCTTCAGCCATCATCTTGGTTTGAACAAATATATTTGGAAAGGGATGGGGGTTAGGAGGAACATCATCAGTCTTTTTCTTACCTTTATCTTTTCCCTTGGGTTGCTCATTAGTTGGTCTTGAATAGGGATTCTCTTAAGTTAAGGTGAATACCGGTGGAAAGATAGGTGAAAATGCATCAGTAATTTTATTCCCACTTCTCACTATTATGGCACTAACATTCCCCATGGTATTTGGAGTATATTAGTATGGAATATTTCTAAAGTTCTTACTTACCAGTTCATAGAGGGAAGTGGAAATCTGGATCATTTGTTTCTTCATCTCCCTCATCTCCAAACCTTAACTCTTAATCTCATTCTATTGATTAAGAATAATGTTTTTCAAAAGTTCGTCAGTATTAGATTATACATTTTGTTAATAATTCTCTTGTTGTTGACTTTTTGATGCTTGAGCTTCAAATCTGCTTTGGGGTTGTTGGAAACCCTATTGTTAAGGTGGAGGATACTAGAAATTTTGTTGAAAAGGGTGCCTCTTTTGTTGTATAGATCCATACCTCATGTTTGGTTGAGCCTTCCAACATTGGTTGTATGTTGGTGAAAAGGAATAATACTTATTCTAGGCATGGGGATTTTTTTCTACTGATATGGTCTCTAAGGGAATATGGATTTACAATCCTCTATCTCTTATAATTAGGGGAAACAATTGGTTAGGTGGTCTATTTTAGTGGAAATGACACAAGACCTCATAGGAGTGAGTTGGGATGTCTTTTGAACCAAAGCAATCTTCCTCACCATGGTGGTCAATTCTTCCAAATTTTTATCAATTAAATGATTTTCAATAGAAGATGGAATTACCTGATGTACTCCTCCAACATGTGGTGTACCTCGATTGAAAAATTGTTGAGTGTTTTGTGCCATCATTTAAATTAATGCATGTGCAACTACTGGTGTTTTATCAAATAATTCCCCTCTAACCACAACATCCACCATACTTCTTTCCATGGGCATGATGCTTTTGTGTAAGTATCAGATGAGTAGTTATACACTAATTTGGTGATGTGGATAGTTTTCACACAACTTCTTGAATCACTCTCAGTATTGAAACATTGACTCCCATTAGGATTTAGTGATTCCTGAGATCTTTTTTTAAATGGAATTGGTCCTTGATGCTGTAAGAAATTCCTACAAGAAAATATATTTCAAATCATTCAAACAAGTTGCATATTCATATTGTAAATAATACATCCAATATTTTGTAGTTCCATTGAGTGATAATGGTAATTCTATTAGTTTTATTTTATAATCAGATATATTTATTGGTTTTAGTGTTGAGAAAACCACATTAAATTCTTTTAAATGTTCTTTTGGATACTCACTATAGAGGCCTTGAAATTTTGGAAGTAGGAGTATCAATCCATATTATAATTGAAGGTCTGATTCAAGGATTGCATATGAAATACAATTTGGTGGATAGTTAATGTTGGGTGAATCCAATTCTAGAATATTTATATTAAGTTAATTATTATTATTATTTGTAGTCATTGTTTCTTGTTTTATGTTTTAATTATATGTCACGACCCGCCCTCGGGGTCCGTGCCGTGACTACCCCAAGCCCGCCTTCCATAGGCTAGGGGCTGGCGACTAGCACCAAGGCGTAAATCCCGGTAAAAAGGGAAGGCATTGCCTTTGAAAAGTAAACACACACCACAGAGTAAACAAGCGGAAAGTAAACACTAAACAAGCAGAGTACGACTGAAAGTGCGGAAAAGTAAATGGGCCAGAATACAAACCCAAACTGAAAGTAAAGTACAACTCGAAAAGGGAAAAACAGCAACTGAAAATTAAAAGCCGCTACTCCGAGCTGTCCACTGGAAATCCCACCTGAAGGGTGGGTACAGATAGCTCCTCTGCTCCACGGGTCCCGCCGTCCGCTCCGAGCACGTCCCGCCCAGTGGTCCACCTCCGGGTACCATCCCGCTCTGGAAGCCTCAGCTAAGGTCAACGTTGTCCATCGTCTGCAACCAACACAACGTAGTGCAGGCAAAGCCCGTGCAGGGGTGAGTATAAGCTACTCAGTAGGGACCCCGAGACCCCTGAAGGTCTCTCAAATCCACAAAGGATAAACCACGAAGAAAAGTACAATCACGAAGTAACAACCGACACTACTTAGGTATATGCCCATACATATACCTAAGTCATCAATTCAAATACACTCCATCCTCCGAGCCCAAGTACAACTCAGTCCACGCAGGAAAGTATACGTATTCCACATAGGAAAGTAAAACACAATCCACACAGGATAGCACAACACAATCCACACAGGAAAGCAACAGGATTCAGCTCACACAGGTATACTTCTTCAAGGACGATAAAGATGATCACTGATCCATCTAAGTCGTCGGACCCACGAAGGATCGATAGGTAACTAACCCCCGCAAAGACCCACACAGGATCGGGCTCACACAGAACCTGTAGGCGCTGGCTCACACAGAACCGCTGAGCGCAAGGACCCACACAGGATCGGGCCCACACAGGACCTGTAGCACTGATCCACGTAGGATCGCTGAGTGCTGTAGTCGTCGTCGTCGAATCCACACAGGATCTCTGTACTGTCATCGTCGTCGAATCCACTTTGGATCTCTGTACTGTCATCGTCGAATCCACACAGGATCTCTATACTGTCGTCGCAGTCACAGTAGCAGTCGTAGCAGAAGAACAGTCGCAGCCAGCACTAGGGTTCCCGCACACAGCAAGCTCGTACGGAGGGTCCGCTCCACGAGCCGAGAGGCTGATACATCAACTGTCACAAAGACCAGAGTTGATGTATCCAAAAGTTCCGTATCGTCAACAGGAACTCAACGCAACAGACGGCGCGTCGATCGGACGCCCGGTCTGAGAGTTATTGGCATTTTCGTCTCCGGGGCCCGGTTGGTTTTTAAGGAAAAACCAACCCGACCGTACTCCACCTGCGTCCAAACCTCGGGCGGAGTATGCCAAAAGATCCGTCTCACTAAGAGGAACACTACGCGACTGACGACACGTCAATCGGACGTCCGTAGCTCAAGATATGAGTGTTTCCGCTCCGAAGGCCCGGTTGGTTTCGTGAACGAACCAACCCGGCCGAACTCAAAGTAACCCGAAACCTTGAGTGCGATATACCGAAACGACCGTCTCGATCCAAGGATCGCGTTGCCGCTGACGGTTCGTCGATCGGAGGTCCGAGGCTCAAGTTATGAGCCAAAAACCAAATCTGGTTCGAAACGGGGGGGTCCGGGTCCGGGCCGACCCGGCCCGACCCCCCCCCCCCCCCCCCCCGGGGGGGCGCGGAGGCGCGGCGGCGGGCCGCGGCGGCCGGCGCTGGCGCCGCACGAGGGTGGCACGCGGGGTGATAAACCCCCGCGTTTTGAGGGGCGGCGCGGCCTTTGTGCCGCGCCGGTTTTTTTTAAAACCGCCCCCCCCCCCCCCACGTGGGGGGGCCTGCTGGCGCCGAACCAAGGGGGCTGGCTGCCCCCTTCCCTCAAGAACCGCCCCCCTCATTAAGAGGGGGGTTTTGTTGAACCGGCCGGGGGATTTATTCCCCCGGTTTTATGTCATCCGGCCGGCCAGCTGGCCGGCCGGTTTTTACCAACGGGACCGGAAATTCTGGTCCCGCCTTCGACTTCCGATGCCGGCGGCCCGGCCGCCGGTCTCCTCTTCCGCCGCGGCCCGGAACCGGCCGCGGTCTTTTCGTCCCGCCGCGGCCCGGAACCGGCCGCGGTGTTCGTCGTCCGGCGCGGTGCGACGACACCGCGCCCCCTTCGCCGTGCCATGATATTCATTTAACGCGGCGTGACGGCGTCGCGTTCTTGTTGTTTCATCCAAGGTGCGCGCGACGGCATCGCGTAAGATATTTGTACGTTCATCCGCGTGGTGCAACGGCACCACGCCACTTGCTTTCCTCCGCAAAATAATTAAACAAGAACGATGGAGGGGGGTTTCGACCGTGTTCGTGCGGTCCGGCCCCCCCTCACGTTAAAATAATAATGCAACTAAAAACATTTTAAAAGTCTCATGTTTGACATGCGAAATCCAGGATCAAGAAATGGAATAAATAAATAATGAATCAACAACCCCTACCTCGGGTTTAAGATTCGAAGATTCGTCTACGTTCCGCGGAAGACGGCGTCGCGGAGGTCGGGCGTCGCGGTCGTCGTTCGTCAAATCCGTTGACGAAGAGATATGCCCGAAGAGATACGTCGTTGGCGAATCTTCGTATGCCGACGAAGGTTGTCCGAAGAAGAGGTGGCGTCCCCTTCGTTGACACGGTGAACGAAGAAAGGAGGTGCGGCGTTCTTCGTCGGAAAAAGAGCGTTCCTCGTCAAGTCTTGAGGAAAGTCAAAATATAAAGAAAACAACGAACTCAAGAACCTCTACCTCGATAGTCGCACGTTGATGTAGTCGTGAAATATCGGTGTCGCGGAGGAAGAGTCGTTGTCGAATCTTCGTATGCCGACGAAGAAGGTCCGAAGAGGAAGCGGCATTCCCTCTTGTTGACACCGAGGACGAAGAAGAGAGGCGTCGTTCTTCGTCGGAGTTTGAGCGTTCTTCGTTCTTCGTCAGAGCTTGAAGATGAAGAGGAAGCTCTCGAAAAGCTCTCAAGGGGACAAACAAACAACCCATAATAAAATAAGATAACATCTTATTTTATTATTACAAAACATAAAAGAATTTCAAAAGTTTGAAATTCAAAAGAGTTAACCCCCAAAATTAATTAAGTAACTTAAGTCAATTAAGAGGGGGGTTAAGGGAACTTGAAAAGTCTAGGGGTTCGTGTGGACCCCACCACACTTAATCCTCCCAAGGGAGGTTAAGTGGGTGTGGGTCCCACTTCCAACCCCCTTTGGTAGGATTTTAACAAACTAAAAATAAAATTTGTCTTACACAAATTTTATTTAACTCAACTGAAAACCCCAAAACTTAACTTACAACCCGCAAAAAACGCAACTCCCGAAAAGGTCTCTTTAAGCGAATATCGGCGTTGCGAGTTCATCGGTGCCCTCGGATTTCAATTCCGAGCAACGGATCAAAAGTTAGGAATTCCCGCTCGTTCGTTCACTGAACGTACCCGAGCCAAACTTCGGAAATTAATTCCGGGCACTCCGGGCCTCGGAATCAGGTGCCGTCTGAAACCGCGCTCTTGTAAAATTCTAAAGAAAATTAAGAAAAAATTTCCCTTGAATTTTTCGGGTCTTTACATTACTCCCACCTCAGGGATTTACGTCCCCGTAAAGATACAGCAAAAACTAGGGAAACAAATGAGGGTACTGAGCACGCATCTGAGCCTCCCGCTCCCATGTGCTCTCCTGGAGATTCCCGTGTTGCCATCTGATGCGCACAAGAGGAATCGATCGCCCATGCCGGACCCACTCCTGTCGATCTTCTATCTCCACCGGGACCTCCGTAAAAGTCTCCCCATCGTCAACGTCAAGCTCCCCATGATCAATGATGTGCGTCGGGTCGTGCACGTATCTCCTCAGCTGGGATACGTGGAAGACGTCGTGCACCCGGTGCAACTGAGGTGGTAGAGCCAGGCGATAATCCACCTCGCCAATCCTGCTGAGAATCTGGAAGGGTCCGATGAAGCGCGGAGATAACTTGCCGCCTCGGCCAAATCTCCGAATACCACGTCGAGGTGAGACCCGCAAGAAGACGTGGTCGCCATCCTCGAACTCCAGTGGCCTCCGCCTCCTGTCAGCGTATGACTTCTGCCGGCTCTGAGCTGTCCTCATCCGCTCCTGGATGACCTGGACCTTCTCTGTCGTGGCCTGGACCATCTCCGGTCCCACCAGTGCTGACTCCCCAGGGTCTGTCCAGCACAAAGGAGATCTACATGGTCGGCCGTACAACGCCTCGTACGGTGCCATCCCGATGGTGGAGTGGTAGCTGTTGTTGTAAGCGAACTCCACCAAGGGTAGGTGTTCCTCCCAGCTACGACCAAAGTCGAGGACACATGCGCGGAGCATGTCCTCGAGTGTCTGAATGGTCCTCTCCGTCTGACCATCCGTCTGAGGGTGAAAAGCTGTGCTAAGACGTAGCTGCGTCCCGAACGCTTCCTGTAACCCCTTCCAAAGCCGGGAAGTAAAGCGGGCATCTCGATCGGAGACGATAGATGATGGCACGCCGTGGAGCCGCACAATCTCCTGAACGTAGAGACGTCCCAAGCTCTCTACTGAGCCCTGCTCTCTGATCGGTAAGAAGTGTGCCGACTTGGTGAGTCGGTCAACAATCACCCAGATGGAGTCGTGACCTCTGGATGTGCGTGGAAGTCCAGTCACGAAGTCCATAGATATGCCGTCCCACTTCCACTCCGGAACCTCCAAGGGCTGTACCAAGCCTGCTGGTACCTGATGCTCTGCCTTCACCTGCTGACAGGTAAGGCATCGAGAAACGAACTCTGCTACAGCCTTCTTCATGCCCGGCCACCAGTGCTGTCGTCTGAGGTCCTGGTACATCTTCGCCACTCCAGGATGTACCGCCAAAGGAGAAGTGTGAAACTCTCTCAGTACTTCCTCTCGCAGAGTGATAGGTATCATGGTACGTCCTCTGAAAAGGATGTCGTGCTCTACTCCAAGAGAGAAACCATCAGGTGCCTGTCCCGAGGATATCTGTGCACGCCGTGTCTCACAGTCAGCGTCCCCACGCTGTGCCTCCCTGACTCGCTGCAGTAGTGGAGGGGTGACTGTGAGAGACTGAAGAAAGGCTGCTCCATCCCTATCCACGAAGGATATCTGCAAAGAGGCTAGCTGCTCCGACGCCTCCTCAAGTAGCTGAATGCCCGTCCTCCTGCTGAGGGCATCGGCTACTACGTTTCCCTTCCCAGGAGTATAGACTATCTCAAAGTCATAGTCCTGGACGAACTCGAGCCATCGACGCTGTCTCAGGTTCAGGTCCTTCTGCGAGAAGATATACCTGAGACTCTGATGATCGGAAAAGACTGTAAAGCGCTCGCCCATCAGATAGTGTCGCCATGTCTTCAGAGCGAAGACCACTGCTGCTAACTCCAGGTCATGGGTAGCGTAGTTCTGCTCATGCGACCTCAACTGTCGTGATCCATAGGCGATCACTGCCCGCTCCTGTATCAGAACACATCCGAGTCCAGTCCCTGATGCATTGCAATAGACTACGTACCCTACTCCCTCCTCAGGCAACCTCAAGATAGGTGCGCTAGTCAATCTCTGTCTCAGCTCCTGGAAGCTCTGCTGACATCTGTCAGTCCATACGAAGGGTTTCCCTTTCTTCGTCAAAGCTGTGAGTGATGCCGCAACTCTGGAGAAGTTCGGCACAAATCTCCGATAGTATCCAGCTAGTCCCAAGAAACTCCGGTGAAGGTGAACCTGCTCCCGTCGGTGCGTACACATCGCACCTTGCGCCTAAAACAGTCAATCTGTGCATGGACCGTAGACAGCCAATCCATGCCCAAGATGACGTCGTAAGGCCTCGACGCTGCTACAAGAAGATCCCAGCCGAAGCTCTCGCCTCCTAGAGTAAGCTCACACTGCCGGCACCAGTGCGTAATCATCGAGTCTGCTCCCGTAGGAGTCTCTAGCCGTAAGGATCGAGCCAACGGCTCTGTCGGAATCTCCGAGCTCCGAACAAGGGCAGCGGCTATGAAAGAATGACTCGCTCCTGTGTCTATAAGAACTGCAGCAAGGGTGGAATAGACACAGATAGTACCTCGAATCATCTCGGGTGCGCCGTGGTCGTAGGCCTCTGCTGCCTGGAGCTGTGCCTGTCGCTGCCCGCCAGCTCCCTGTGGTCGGGGTGGACCTCCTGGTGGTGGTGGTGGTAGAGCCTCAAAGCGTCGGCCACCACCAGCTGCTCGTCCAGCTCCTCTGCCTCGTCCGCCTCCTCCCTGCGTACCGCCACGGTCGACCCTCTGCCTCTGCCTTGGTGGTCCATCAACTGACTGCTGCTCCTCGGCACGACGGGTCGGGCAGTCGCGAGCCATGTGGCCCTGCCCGCCGCACGAGTAGCACTGTCTGCCTCTCGTAAGACTGGCTCCGCGCTGTGTTCCCCGCACTGCTGAGCCAGTGCCCTGAGGTCGTCTGCCTGAAGGTCTGGTCTGTCTGGACCCCTGAGTCATCCGTCGACTGCCTGCTGCAGATGACTCTGCCACGTGCCGCCCTGCGGTGGGTCTCTGTGCTGGTGTGGACTCAGCAAGGAAGCTCTCGATCAGAAGGGCCCGCTCCAGTACTCCTGTCTGAGTCGGTATGCTGAGGGAGATCAGCGATGCCCTGATCTCGTGTCTCAAACCCTGCTCGAAGGTCCGGGCCCGGAAGAATGGGTCCCGTACCATGTCGGTCGAGTAGCGCGAGAGATCGGTAAATCTCGCCGAGTACTGAGCGACCGTCATGCTGCCCTGCCGCAGTTGTAGAAGCTCTTGGATACGCACCGCACGAAGGGTGGCTGGGACGAACTCAGAGCGGAAGAGGCTCTCGAAGTCCGTCCAGAGCAAGGATGCCTCATCGTGAACCTGGAGCATCAAGCTCCACCATCGTCCTGCTGCTGCGTGTAGTAGGCTCGCAGCGAGGATCACCATGAGGTCTGCTGGTGTCCTCACTAGCCTAAACACTCGAACCACTGCCTCCAGCCAGTCCTCTGCTGCCTGAGGATCCGTCTCCCCGCGAAACCTGGGCGGTCGCTGGCGCTGAAACTCATGCAGTGCGCTGAGGCGACGTGCATCGTCAGCGGCTGCTGCTGGAAGCATCGGGGGATCGGCAGGTAAAGCTACCGCCGGTGCCACTACTGGAAAAGGGCACTGCACCGAGGCCTCGTCGCTCGGTGGGCTGTCGTCTCGCTCGACTCTCGGAACCCTAGCTGGCTGCCGTCGTGGGGCCATCCTGAAAAGGAAACAGGTGCGCCACGGTTAGAACAGTATACCTGGTAAGCTGTTATAAGTAATCACAAAGAAAACTTTGAAACACACACGCAATCAATGTTTTCGTGCATTAAGTCGGAAATCAGAAGTCAGGGTCCTGGTGTACGGATACGTCGGCCGCCGCACCAACACTGGACTCCCTGGACTGATAACCACACTCGATACGCTAAACATTATTGCTTCACATAGAAAAGATCAGAGTTCGCGGTAGAACCGAACTCCTCTGATACCAATTTGTCACGACCCGCCCTCGGGGTCCGTGCCGTGACTACCCCAAGCCCGCCTTCCATAGGCCAGGGGCTGGCGACTAGCACCAAGGCGTAAATCCCGGTAAAAAGGGAAGGCATTGCCTTTGAAAAGTAAACACACACCACAGAGTAAACAAGCGGAAAGTAAACACTAAACAAGCAGAGTACGACTGAAAGTGCGAAAAAGTAAATGGGCCAGAATACAAACCCAAACTGAAAGTAAAGTACAACTCGAAAAGGGAAAAACAGCAACTGAAAAGTAAAAGCCGCTACTCCGAGCTGTCCACTGGAAATCCCACCTGAAGGGTGGGTACAGATAGCTCCTCTGCTCCACGGGTCCCGCCGTCCGCTCCGAGCACGTCCCGCCCAGTGGTCCACCTCCGGGTACCGTCCCGCTCTGCAAGCCTCAGCTAAGGTCAACGCTGTCCATCGTCTGCAACCAACACAACGTAGTGCGGGCAAAGCCCATGCAGGGGTGAGTATAAGCTACTCAGTAGGGACCCCGAGACCCCTGAAGGTCTCTCAAATCCACAAAGGATAAACCACGAAGAAAAGTACAATCACGAAGTAACAACCGACACTACTTAGGTATATGCCCATACATATACCTAAGTCATCAATTCAAATACGCTCCAACCTCCGAGCCCAAGTACAACTCAGTCCACGCAGGAAAGTATACGTATTCCACATAGGAAAGTAAAACATAATCCACACAGGATAGCACAACACAATCCACACAGGAAAGCAACAGGATTCAGCTCACACAGGTATACTTCTTCAAGGACGATAAAGATGATCACTGATCCATCTAAGTCGTCGGACCCACGAAGGATCGATAGGTAACTAACCCCCGCAAAGACCCACACAGGATCGGGCTCACACAGAACCTGTAGGCGCTGGCTCACACAGAACCGCTGAGCGCAAGGACCCACACAGGACCTGTAGCACTGATCCACGTAGGATCGCTGAGTGCTGTAGTCGTCGTCGTCGAATCCACACAGGATCTCTGTACTGTCGTCGTCGTCGAATCCACTTAGGATCTATGTACTGTCATCGTCGAATCCACACAGGATCTCTGTACTGTCGTCGCAGTCACAGTAGCAGTCGTAGCAGAAGAACAGTCGCAGCCAGCACTAGGGTTCCCGCACACAGCAAGCTCGTACGGAGGGTCCGCTCCACGAGCCGAGAGGCTGATACATCAACTGTCACAAAGACCAGAGTTGATGTATCCAAAAGTTCCGTATCGTCAACAGGAACTCAACGCAACAGACGGCGCGTCGATCGGACGCCCGGTCTGAGAGTTATTGGCATTTTCGTCTCCGGGGCCCGGTTGGTTTTTAAGGCAAAACCAACCCTACCGTACTCCACCTGCGTCCAAACCTCGGGCGGAGTATGCCAAAAGATCCGTCTCACTAAGAGGAACACTACGCGACTGACGGCACGACAATCGGACGTCCGTAGCTCAAGATATGAGCGTTTCCGCTCCGAAGGCCCGGTTGGTTTCGTGAACGAACCAACCCGGCCGAACTCAAAGTAACCCGAAACCTTGAGTGCGATATACCGAAACGACCGTCTCGATCCAAGGATCGCGTTTCCGCTGACGGTTCATCGATCGGAGGTCCGAGGCTCAAGTTATGAGCCAAAAACCAAATCTGGTTCGAAACGGGGGGGTCCGGGTCCGGGCCGACCCGGCCCGACCCCCCCCCCCCCCCCCCGGGGTGGCGCGGCGGCGCGGCGGTGGGCCGCGGCGGCCGGCGCGGGCGCCGCACGAGGGTGGCACGTGGGGTGATAAACCCCCGCGTTTTGAGGGGCGGCGCGGCCTTTGTGCCGCGCCGGTTTTTTTTTTAAACCCCCCCCCCCCCCACGTGGGGGGGCCTGCTGGCGCCGAACCAAGGGGGCTGGCTGCCCCCTTCCCTCAAGAACCGCCCCCCTCATTAAGAGGGGGGTTTTGTTGAACCGGTCGGGGGATTTATTCCCCCGGTTTTATGTCATCCGGCCGGCCAGCTGGCCGGCCGGTTTTTACCAACGGGACCGGAAATTCCGGTCCCGCCTTCGACTTCCGACGCCGGCGGCCCGGCCGCCGGTCTCCTCTTCCGCCGCGGCCCGGAACCGGTCGCGGTCTTTTCGTCCCGCCGCGGCCCGGAACCGGCCGCGGTCTCCTCGTCCCGCCGCGGCCCGGAACCGGCCGCGGTGTTCGTCGTCCGGTGCGGTGCGACGGCACCGCGCCCCCTTCGCCGTGCCATGATATTCATTTAACGCGGCGCGACGGCGTCGCGTTCTTGTTGTTTCTTCCAAGGTGCGCGCGACGGCATCGCGTAAGATATTTGTACGTTCATCCGCGTGGTGTGACGGCACCACGCCACTTGCTTTCCTCCGCAAAATAATTAAACAAGAACGATGGAGGGGGGTTTCGGCCGTGTTCGTGCGGTCCGGCACCCCCTCACGTTAAAATAATAACGCAACTAAAAACATTTTAAAAGTCTCATGTTTGACATGCGAAATCCAGGATCAAGAAATGGAATAAATAAATAATGAATCAACAACCCCTACCTCGGGTTTAAGATTCGAAGATTCGTCTACGTTCCGCGGAAGACGGCGTCGCGGAGGTCGGGCGTCGCGGTCGTCGTTCGTCAAATCCGTTGACGAAGAGATATGCCCGAAGAGATACGTCGTTGGCGAATCTTCGTATGCCGACGAAGGTTGTCCGAAGAAGAGGTGGCGTCCCCTTCGTTGACACGGTGAACGAAGAAAGGAGGTGCGGCGTTCTTCGTCGGAAAAAGAGCGTTCCTCGTCAAGTCTTGAGGAAAGTCAAAATATAAAGAAAACAACGAACTCAAGAACCTCTACCTCGATAGTCGCACGTTGACGTAGTCGTGAAATATCGGTGTCGCGGAGGAAGAGTCGTTGTCGAATCTTCGTATGCCGACGAAGAAGGTCCGAAGAGGAAGCGGTGTTCCCTCTTGTTGACACCGAGGACGAAGAAGAGAGGCGTCGTTCTTCGTCGGAGTTTGAGTGTTCTTCGTTCTTCGTCAGAGCTTGAAGATGAAGAGGAAGCTCTCAAAAAGCTCTCAAGGGGACAAACAAACAACCCATAATAAAATAAGATAACATCTTATTTTATTATTACAAAACATAAAAGAATTTCAAAAGTTTGAAATTCAAAAGAGTTAACCCCCAAAATTAATTAAGTAACTTAAGTCAATTAAGAGGGGGGTTAAGGGAACTTGAAAAGTCTAGGGGTTCGTGTGGACCCCACCACACTTAATCCTCCCAAGGGAGGTTAAGTGGGTGTGGGTCCCACTTCCAACCCCCTTTGGTAGGATTTTGACAAACTAAAAATAAAATTTGTCTTACACAAATTTTATTTAACTCAACTGAAAACCCCAAAACTTAACTTACAACCCGCAACAAACGCAACTCCTGAAAAGGTCTCTTTAAGCGAATATCGGCGTTGCGAGTTCATCGGTGCCCTCGGATTTCAATTCCGAGCACCAGATCAAAAGTTAGGAATTCCCGCTCGTTCGTTCACTGAACGTACCCGAGCCAAACTTCGGAAATTAATTCCGGGCACTCCGGGCCTCGGAATCAGGTGCCGTCTGAAACCGCGCTCTTGTAAAATTCTAAAGAAAATTAAGAAAAAATTTCCCTTGAATTTTACGGGTCTTTACATTATAATTGCGTCCAATTTCAATGTTCTTGTAATGGATGAATTCACCAATTGGGTGAATGTTGAAACTTCACATAGACTGGGACTATCTAATTCGATCCCTAAGGTCACGTTAAATCTCAAGGTCAAGATCTAGGATATCCTTAGAATTATTTCGTGTCATAAATAAAATAAATATTAAGTTAAGGAAGTTTTACCATAATAAAAATATGATAAGTTTGTGTTGATGGTCCAAGAAATAAAGAAAAAAAAGCAAAGAAAAAATAATAAAAATTTAGAAAGAGTAAAGAAGAAAGAAATAATAGAAGAAAAAAATAAAATAAAAAGAGAAAAAAATAACTATAATTGGTTAAATAAATTAATTGAATCCTAATAAATGGAACTAATTTAAAATGTGTATTCATGGGTTCCCTCAAATGACCTCTGTTTTTGGGTACTTATGTGCAGTAGAGTGGCTAACCAAGGTGGTCTATCAATGAGGTAATAATTAAAACATCTTCATAAAGGTATTATAAAAATAAAGATATAATAAATAAATGACATAGAAGAATGGGTGGGTTTGTTCTATGTTTACAAAATAATACAAAGAAGTATGCTGAAAAAATATTGTATTTTTTTTTTTCTTTTTGAAATGAAATTGAGAAAACGCAACGAGGGGATATTTTTTTAGAAAACTATTTTTAGAAAGCATAATGGATATAAATCTACCAATTCACTTACTTATTAATCATTTTAATTTAAATTAATATCCACATAATTATGATCCCATAATTTTATAACCCCCCTATTCTATATGATAATTAAATTTACTATAAAGATGAAGTGAATTAAGCCCTAGGTTAGCTTCAGAACATAAAATCACAACACCCTCTCTGGTTTTCGTTCTATGTCAAGATTATGGTTAGTGGTAAATTAAGGAATATATAAATTCCAAAAATAAGGATTAATTGAGTTTAGGGATTATATTTTAACTCTATAAATTTATCCTATGTGGTTTTTTTTATTGATTAATTTTGTGAACTCACAATTCACACAAATCTCGACATCACGTGTTTTGTTTTAATTGTTCAGATACTTGATTAGTTAATTAAAATTTAAAAACATAATTAATGGATATTATTATTTTAATTACATTATCTAATTTATTAAAAATAAATAATTGAATAAGGTAAGATTTATATCAATTACCAATAAAAACTACTCTTTCATGGGTGGGGTAGTCATCATAGAAGCGTTTTTCATGTGCAAAGTTTTAGAACAGATATAACCTAATCTCATTTCTAATCTTGAGTTACAATCCAAATAGGATGAGTAAAGAATAATAAAATAGAATAAAATATAAGAAATAGAAGAGTAACTATGAATTTTATTTCAAGAAAAAAATATTACTATGTGTGTAAGAAGAATAATAATAATAAGGCTTCGATAAAGGGATCCTAGCATCAAGGGCCCTCCCTCTTGAAATGAAAAGATAAATAGAGTGAAACCAATTATATTCTACCTTCAATATCCTAATTCACATACAACCCAGAAAAATGATAAAAACACTAATTTATAGAGTGAAGTGGAGTCTAGGTTTAAAGAGTTTTCAAGTGTGAATGCGGAAATTCGGCCAAATTATTTAATCCAAATATCACTACATGTTTGGACACCAAAATGCATGAAACAACTATCGTTCTAGAATTAGTATCTGTTTGAAATTTTTTTCCTCAATCTTATCTCTAAATTTGGGCTCAATCCAAGTAGTATTAAGATTTTATGGCCCAAATATTTATGTTTTGTCCAATTTGGCTGGTCCAGCTGAGCTTTGACTTCATGGCCCATTTACTCCAATAAAATGAATGATTTAGCTCATATGTCCTGAATAAAATTTGTATCCCATTAATTTAGAAAAATAGTTAAAAATTTTATGTTTAAATAATACACATAAAAATATTTATTTCTGAAATAATATAATTAATTTTCAAGATAAAAACTACAATTTTCAAATAATTTTTAAAAGAATGATCTAATCCAAAATATTTTATAAATAAAAATATTTAACAAAATTTGAGGAAATTATTTCATTTATTATCAATAAAATATTTAAAAAAAATTGTTTTATCAAGCATGTTTTTGTGGAATCATATTTATTACCACTCCCACCGAGGCTAATAGGATCCAAAAAAAATTCCATATGTCCTATATTTTTTAGTATCTTTATGATGAGTCTCGCGTCCTAGAATTGGAAGAGTTAGATGTCAGGTATGGCATGATGTAACGACCCAATGATTTTAATGTAAATTCCCTTCTTATAAATATTCCATAAAATCACATAATAATGAACTAATAAGTGATAAGTGACCTTTAAATATAAGTTTGTCACTTCTGTGTTTGGAATTTTGAAAATTCGGCATACACAGTTGTGTTCAAGATGTTTTTTGGAGTCTAATAAAAAAATAATTTTTGGTGAATAGTAACCTACCCTAATTAATAGTAACATACCCTTATGAATAGTGATATACCCTAATGAATAGTAACCTTACCTATGGTGATATAAAAATAATATTCATGTTGGATGTTCGATATACCTATAGTTTAGAATGAGTTAATGAATGCTTTAAAACTCATTTTGATAATAAATTATCATTTTATTTAAATATTAATATAATCATATATTGAAAATTATTTTTGAAAAATTAACTTTATTTTTGGATTCTACACGTCGAAAAATGGTTGGGGTAAATTTTTGGGATTTTTCTGAAATACTTGAATTTTTGATGAATAGTGAAATACCGTAATTTACAAGAATAAGAAAAATAAGTTAATTATAGAGTCATGTGTGATGTTCTGATGATGTAATCCCACTTTGTTCGGGATCACATTGTAAAATTAATATACTTGGTCAGTCAATACTCAATAGTCCTTGTCTTGTGGGGAATTAATAAACTAATGAATTTTATATTAAGAAAACCTCTCTCTCCTCCACTATAAAACCCCCCTTCACTCATTCTGTCCCTCACACCTCTCAAGCCTTGTGCCTATCCAAATTTCTTCCCAAATACCCTCCCAAGATCCATTCTCACGTATAAGGCTTTCGGGTCTTTCCAAAAGACCAAAACCGAAGCCCTTAAGAGGAGTCTCAAAGAGAGGAGATCAAAGTATAAGAACCATCTTTTGTTTTCAAGTGTTTTGTTTTCATTTTCATTCTTTCCTTATACCCTCCTCCCCTTCACTTATCCAAAAGACATGAATGCTCCAGAATCTCTTATATTATGGATTCTAATCATGTTTATGGAAAATTTAAAGCATCATACTTCTCCTCCTCTCCCTCACGTTCTAGAATTAACCATCGTCTGTGATGGGTCAAATTACCGACATTGTGGATAATGTGTTATCATATTCTATTATCATTCTGATTCTGGTCATGAAACCATTTATGTTATGGTTTAACCAGACTATTATATATGTTATTTGTCCTATTTATGGTTCTGTAATCCTTATACACTCATGAAATAAAACAATAATACAAAACAAGTCAATTATGGGAAAAATCGTTAAAATTAATTCAAGTGTTTATCATTAATATTTAATGTAAATGTTCTCTTTCACTCCAATTAACCAAATGAATTTTGTAACCATGTAACCTACTGGATGTCCAATAATTTTATAACTTCAATTCTGGAAAACCACTTTCATCTTACCATTTATTTGAACCTAAATACAATTGAACCGATCATTAAAACAAATGAAACAAACGGACCCGAACAATGAAATTGAACCTCGTAATCCACCAAGATGGGTATAAATGAACATAAAAAGGTTATAATTAATTTTTTAACATTATATATGGTTCTGGAACTATTTATTAACAAACCTAATTTGGCTATTCAGGTCATTAATATCAAGTGGAGAACACCAATGTGCCTAAGGTATGGGATCCTCTCAATTTCACTCTTATTCAAGATTATTCACTATGTTAAGACATGTTGTGTGTAATTATTAATTATGGGGTATGATTTAGCACCTCCACCATACTTACCTATTTATGTATAAGTGATGATAATTCCCTTTCCTCTCTCACTAAGCCCCCTCAAGTAATCCTGATACCATGCCGACAATCCGAAAAGAATTCTACCGGAACCTCTTTTATTCATTCGGGTTGTCTTATCTACCTTTCAACCAAAATGATGTTATATTATCTTTAATTGTGCATACTCTAAATGTTGTTTAAATGTTCCAAGTATATTTATCAATACTCTTTTATCACTTTCTTTCGGGGATATTCATGATTTTAAGTGATTCTCTCATTATTACTTCTCGATAAGTGAACCCATTTTAAGGGAACTTCCCGAATTCTTTCTTATTATCATGTGTACTATAACCTATTTTATAAGTCACCTTTGTCCTTATAAAATCAGTATTTTTATTATGAAAACCCTCCTGGTTTACTTCTGGTTTTATAAAAAAATATTATGTCACTTTTCATTTTAAGATACATTTGATGTTTTCTTAAACCGCACTAAAATGTTTTGACTCAAAAATTCCTAAAAAATATTTTTTCATGTTATCACTTCCGTTTGTTATCTCTTGTCATGATTTATGCCTTTATACATTATTAATGTCTATTTATTATTTAATTTCATTCTTTCATGGATGCTTGTTTGTTACTCCCCTTTTTATTATGTTTCATAACGTGATCGTGTTCCAATTTCTTTCCTTAGGTAATATTATGTTTATGTATAACTGAGGTTATTTATGTGGCAAGCATATACATGAATAAGCTTAGATGGGTGCGCCCAGATAGCAATCCAATTCATTGGGTAAAGTTAATGTCTCAGGAAAAGATTATGGGCAAACGGTACGGGCGGTTAGCCTTGGCTTGTGCTACTATGGGAAACGAGATTGGCTGTTAGCCTTGACTCATAATAAAGTATTGTTTAAAGTTTCTGACACCTCTATATGAAACTATTATTATATAATCTCATGTTTATATAATCACATGATTATTTTATCCCATGTTTTTATGATCCCATGTTTATATGTTATGATTACATATGTTTCATGCTTCCAATATCATTATGTCAAGCCTCATAACTCATGTGATTGAAGTTTATTCTTATGTTCTTTCCCTAACTGGGCTTTTTAGCTCATCCATTTTTTCATGTGTTCCCCAGGGTACCCTATGCAGATTTAAGGGCTCAAAGGAAGTTAGGAGCTCATTATGAAGATTAAATAAAGAAGTGTTTTTAGACCATGTTTTATGTTATATGTACCTAGTCTTCCAAGACACTAGACTTAAAGATACTTTGCTTGTACTCTCATGATGAATTATGTTTAAAATCATGAAATGTTATGTGTATAAGGCTAGGGTTTCTATACATGACTTATATGGAGAGACTAGTAGAGATATTAGATTATTGAGAGAATGTGTTTCATGGAAAACCATTCCCTTAGTTCAGGTGTTGTGGTTGCATGGTGTCCTAGAGGAGAGCGCTTTGGAGAGAGAGACGTAGATGCATGCCTAGTACCTATAGTTGTTTTAAGATATCTTTGGTATGATTTTCTTTATGATGTGATGTTTGGATCTTTCTATTTTTTGGGATGCACTATTTTCATAATTTTGTGATGTGTTGTAATGTTTCTTGCATTTTGAACATGGGAAAACCTAATTCCTAATCAAGACATATTATACTATTACATGTTTAAAATAATTTGGGTGAGTTAGTGTCTCCCAAAGAGGATAATATTTTGATATGGGAGATGGAATTCCTAGATTTTTGTGCTTGTGGAAATGTTATGTTTTGGTTTTGGTAGTTATTAGATTGGGTTTTGTGGAGATTTCTCTAATTCTGTGGATGGTTATGTGGGAAAGTGGAAGCTTTTGGATAGTTTTGGATGATTTGGTGTAGTGGATGGTGATATATGGTGATGTGGTTATCGATCGCATAGTGATTCACTATTCAAATCCACACTTACACCGCTCTTTTAAACTGGTTTTGTAAAGAATATTCGAAAAATAATAATAAAATTCACATTATGATTGAATAAATGAATTAATTTTTATCACTGTTTAATTTGTAAATTTTACTTTTTTGGTGTTTACATTGTAGTAGGAGGTGATTTAGAGACCTCATGATGGAATTCATGCAAAATGGGCAAAACTGCACGAGATCCCAAGCATGCATGTTATTTTTACTATGGATAATCCATGCATCCAATTGGGATAAAAATGGGTTTATGAGTGAAACAAATTTGGGATAAATTTCTCAAGAAGATCATGAATCCAAACTCATCCATTTGGAGGCCCAAAATAAGCCCACAATTTGAAGCAATTCTGGGTGGGCCAAATTGGACCAACCATTTGTATTTTGGCCATAACTCGGACCTCGAAGATCCAATTGGGATGATTCTTCCACCATTGGACAGATACCTCTATGGTGAACCTATCCACCTATGTTCATGATAATTTAACACGTTTTGGTCAGTCAACCATCCAGATAAATAAGCCTTAAAAATTTTGTCCTGAATAGTGACCTAGTCCCTTAGGCACTTGACCTATTTTGTAGAAACTGTGAGGTTTTTGTCCATAAAATCACTCCTCCCCCTTATTCTATCATGTTTCACGACCATGGGTGAAGGTTAGTGGAATTGGAGAGCTCTTTTCACCCATTTTATTTCTCTTCTCCCTCATGTACTTCTAAACCTCTTAGTGATCAATTTGGGGAGCGTCCTTTGTTGTAATCCCGAGCTCCACACTTGTAATCTTCATAAGGTAATTGATTTCCAGGTTTGTTTTCAATTGTTCTTAATTACTACCTTATAATTTTTTTTTATTCTCATAATATTAAATACAAATCAACGTAACAAGAATCCACATTCTTCCATGCATAACCTGGATCTTGTGATGATTTTAGTGTGGTTGCCTCTTTTCTCACCCCTCCCTTTCATGAGTGTGCAAATGGATTGCATCGGTTGATAAAATCCAGGACCCTAAACCTATTAATAATAATTTTCTTGTCTTTTGGAATATTTTTATCAATGACACAAATCTGGTCATCTCATCACGTTGTTGATTTGATGCCTTGATTGAGTTCCATTTTTACATCGATTCATTTTGTTGATTTGGAGTGGTTGTCGATAATAAATATCATTGATCGATCAAATACTAGGTGGTAAACTAGTAATAAATCACATAAAATTAATATTTTCTGTATTTATAAAATCAAGGAATCAATGATCCTTCCCTTTCCCATGAGAATGATGACAGATTGAGCATCAAGGGATACTTACCCGTGTTGATCACGATTTCTCCAACCAGTTTCTCTAAGTAGTAATATACTTTCGATTTCTATTCTTTAATCATAAAACCCAAGTATTATAAAACCCCATTTACCTTTTTTACTTTTTTAATCAGAACCACATACAGGAATTAATGATCTAAGGCTCTACCGAGAGACGACCTAGGTTTGCTGCTATACTACAAAATTTCTAGTTAAAAATAAACATCTAATTTGACACGCTCAACAATGCGATCAAATTTTGGCACCATTTCCGGGGAGCCAAGATCATGTTTTCCTTTTTATTTATTTATTTTTCTTCTTAATTAGTACTCCTTTCAATACCCTTCCCTCATTTGACTGTTTTTGTTTTGGGTTTTTTTTCATTATTTTTGGTTGTTTTTGTGTGTTCTCTCTCTCTCTCTCTCTCTCTCTTCTTCACCATATATCTCTATATAATTTTATATTATAAAATTATATTCTCCTTTAACCCTTATTGAGTGATTTTATCCATATTAAATAACAAAATAAACAGACAAAATTCACAACTTATTTTCATGACCTGATCAAAAAAAGAAAAACTGCTTGAATTTGACCCTGAAATTGAAAAGATATTCCATTAAAAAATAAAAGTAGCTAGATAAGGTTAGTCAAGTAATACTGAGGAACCCCTCTTGGAACCTCATGTGTCCATAAACCAATCAAAAATTGAACGCAATAAAATCCAATAAAACATGGATGTAAATAATTGAACCTTAAAAGAACTGATCTCCATGGATGTGGAGTATCGACCTGTGTACATCCAATATCTCGAGGAAGCATCCAACTTTGAGCTAAGATCAGGCTTCATCCACCTAATTCCTAAATTCCATGTTCTTCCTGGTGAGGACCCTCACAATCATCTCAAATAATTTCATATAGTCTGCTCCACCATGAAACCCCAAAATGTGTCTGAGGACCTAATTAAGTTTAGGGCCTTCCCTTTCTCCCTTGATGGTGTAGCCAAAGATTGGATATACTATTTTCCTACCAAAATTGGGGGATGGAATGACCTAGAACGACTATTTTTAGAGAATTTCTTCCCTGCCTCCTGAAAATCATCAATTTGGAAAGAAATTTGTGGCATTAGGAAATCACAAGGAGAGACCCATCCTAAATACTGGGAGAGATTCAAACGACTCTACTCAGGCTTCCCCCACCACTAGATTAGTGAAAAACTATTAATACAATATTTCTTTGAGAGAATTATCCCCATGGACCATGGAATGAATGATACAGCAGCTCGTGGTGCCTTGGTTGAGAAAACTTCTTCTGTCGCTCGTGACTTAATAGCCAACATGGCTCAAAATGCACAACAATTTGGTACACGGGCTATTGCACCAACTTGAGGAGTTTATAAGGTAAGTCATTCATCTCTAGAAAAAAAGTTAGATAACATTCTTGATGTGATACATACCATTTTAAGACAATTAGCTCAAGCACAAGGTAAATCACAATCTCCTTCTATTCCATTACACTGTGGTATTTGTTCTGAAAATACTCATTTTTTTGACATGTGGCCACAACTTCAAGATTCACCTGAGTCTTGTGCTACCATGTTCCCAGGGCGTCCATTCCAATAAGAACCTCCCTTCAAGAAGGAACAATTCAGGCCAAATACAAACCATGGGTGCAAGCACAACCCCAGTACTGACAAGGAGGAAACTCAAGCTACCCCAAGAAGAATTGGTATCCACAAGGCTAAGGTATGCAGCCTTCTTATCCTTCAACTTCTCAAAACAATCATCTTCCTCCTCCCAAATCTGAACCAAGCCTCAAGGATATGGTGAAGAAAATGGAAACCCAGAACCTCTAGTTCCAACAGATCACATAATCAGCAATTCAAGTCCAATGAACTCAAGTGGGGTAGTTGGAAAACACCATAGGTGAGATTAAGATGCAAGGTTATATACAACTACCATCCCAACCCATTTCCAATATGAAGGACAAAGGTAATGTATGTGCAGTTACACTTTGTAGTGTCAAAGAAGTGTCTCCTTCTACTGATTCTGCACAACATGTATGTCCCACTCTTGAAAACTCTCTTTCACAACCCTCAAAATTTTCAAGTAATAAAAAACAAGGGAAAAAGGTTAATCGGGTTATCATTGATGATTCAAATGAACAATACATTCCTCTTCCTTTTCCCCAAATACTCTCTAAATATAAGAAAACATTTGATAATGAGATTGATACTAAAATAATGGAAACATTTATAAAATTTCAAGTTAATATTCCTTTAATGGATGCAGTCAAGAAAATTAATCGTTATGCTGAATTTCATAAAGATATTTTCACCCATATAAGGAGGCTGAAGGGGAATGAGAGAGTCAACTAGGGAAGGAATGTCTCAGCCTTGATTCAACCAACAATACCAACCAAATTCAAGGATCCGGGCACATTCACAGTACTGTGTACCATAGGGGAGACATTATTTTCAGATGCTATGTTAGATTTCGGTGCTTCCATTAATGTAATGCCTCGCTCGATTTATACTTCTCTACAAGTTGGAGAGCTTTAACCAACAAGATTTTTTGTGCAACTTGAAAATCGGAGTACTATACATCCAAAAGGAATGATTGGGTATGTCCTTGTAATGGTAATGAATATCATCCTCCCTGTTGATTTCTATATCCTTGAGATGGAAGATACCCAAACCCAATGACATGACCCTCTCATACTTGGGGGGTCATTCCTTAAAACAGCAAAGACAATCATGAATGTTCACAATGGTACACTATCCATGGAGTTCGTAGGAGAAAAGGTATGTTTTAACATCCTTGAGGCTATAAAACACCCCTTTGATGAGCACTCCACTCTTCTTATCTATTCAATGGAAGTGCTCTCAAACGATGCACACACGCACAATTCTTTCCTCAAACCAAACTCTGATTCATTTTCCTTTTCTTCACCCTTGGATGATTTGATTTTTGATTCATGTTTTGAGTGTTTTGTGGGTTTTGAAAAGTGTAATTTTGTACTTTAATTGATGAGTGTGTTCATTATGAGGTACCCATGACTGTCAATGATTCTGCAAATCTCATTTCAATAGAATCTCTATCTTTAGAGAATAAACATGAGCAGATTGACAGTTTAATGGACCTCACTCCCCCTAAGTCCCCTCCCTCAATCCAGAAACCACCAATGTTGGAACTTAAACAACTTCCTTCAAATTTAAAATACGCATATATTGAGGGTATTGAAAAATTTCACATCATTATTTCCAATAACCTCTCTCCACAACAAGAATCGAAACTGCTCAACCTTTTGAGAGAGTGTAAAAAGTAAATAGGATGTACATTGGATGATATTACCAAGATTAGACCATCTATTTGTATACACCATATACTTTTGGATGATGAGGTTAAGCCTATGAAATAATCTCAATGCCGATTGAATCCCACTATCCTTGATGTGGTAAAATGGGAAGTTAGTAAATTACTTGTTGTAGGGATCATTTATCCTATATCTGATAGTAAATGGTTTAGCCCAGTGAAAATTCTTCCTAAAAACGGGAATAAATGTTTTTTTAAATTAAAGGAATGAATTGGTTCCAACACGTGTGCAAAACAGTTGGCAAGTCTGTATTGACTACCATCGACTGAATCAATCAACGTGGAAGGACCACTTTCCTCTACCTTTAATTGACCAAGTGTTAGAACGATTGGCTAGTAATTCCCATTATTTTTTCCTTGATGGATATTTTGTTTTTTTCCAAATCCATGTAGCCCCTGAGGATCAAGAAAATACAACATTTACTTGTCCATTTGACACATTTTCATATAGAAGAATGACATTAGGTATATGTAATGCTCCCGGTACTTTTCAGCGATGTATGTTGAGTATTTTTTCTAAGTTACTTGATATTTGTATGGAAGTATTTATGGATGATTTCATGGTTTATGGTTCTTCTTTTGATGATTTTTTGGAACACCCAGGTTCTGTCCTCCGCCGTTGCATTGAAAAAGATCTTGTTTTAAATTATGAGAAATTCCATTTATGGTTAAGCGGGGGATAGTTTTTGGGAATGTCATTTTAAATAATGGAATTAAAGTTGATAAATATAAAATTTAATTAATTTCAACCCTTCCATATCCAAAATTTGTTTGTGAGGTGCAATCTTTCTTGGGTCATGCTGGTTTTTACCACTGATTCATTAAAGACTTTAGTAAGATAACACTTCCATTGTCCTGATTATTGCAAAAAGATTTTGAGTGTTTGTTTGATAAAAATTGTGAGGATGCATTCAATTCACTAAAAATTAGTCTCACATCAACTACCATAATCCAACCAACAAGGTGGGATCTCCCCATTGAGCTTATGTGTGATGCCTCTAACCTTGTAGTTGGGGTAGTTTTATCACAAATGGTTGAGAAGGCTCCTCATATCATTGAGTATGCCTCACGTACCCTTGACCCTACCCAGGTAAACTACACAACCACTGAAAAATAACTCCTTTCTATTCTGTTTTCCTTGGAAAAATTTCATTCATATCTTCTTGGGTCAAAAGTGATTGTGTTTTTTGGCCATGCTGCCCTTCGATTCCTCTTAAAGAAACTTGAAGCTAAGACCCACCTCATATGGTGGATGCTCCTCCTCTAAGAGTTTGAACATGAGATTAGAGATAATAGGGGTGTAGAAAATGTTGTAGTTGACAACATTAGTAGGTTTTTTTCACCATTTAACCATCATGTTGACTCACCCCTCCCAATTAGATAATTCTTCCTTCATGAGAACCTTTGTGATATTGTGGGCCTTAGCCCTGGTATGCGAAAATTGTGAATTTTCTAGAAACATATAGGGTCCCCACTGATATCATCACTTCACAATAGCATAGACTTAATCATGATTCTCAGTGGTACATTTGGGATGACCCGTATTTGTGGATAATTTGTGGTGACCAATTAGTTCGTCGGTGTGTCCCTGACCGTGAGTTCACCTCTTTTTTGACCATCTACCACACTTTGGCCTATTAGGGCCACTTTGGCTCTCAACGTAAAGCTCTAAAGGTCTATGAATCAATACATTATTGGCCAACGTTTTATAGGGATGCCCATATATTTTTAAATTCATGTATTCATTTTCAATTCACAGAGAATATCTCCAAGAGGAATGAAATGCCCCAACAACCCATGTTATTCTATGAATTTTTTTGTGCATGGGGAATTGAATTCATGGGGACTTTTCCAAATTCATTTGTATTTTTATAAATCTTATTGGATGTCAACTATGTATCTAATTGGGTGGAATAAAAGGCCACCAGGACCGATGACTCTCGTGTGGTTGTTGTTTTTGTGAGGTCTCAGCTTTTTAGTAGGTTTGGTTTACAGAGATTCATCATTAGTGATCAGGATTCACATTTTTGCAATCAAAACATGAAAAATATTCTTCATAAGTATGGGGTCTATTATAAAGTCTCCACTTCATATCACCCCCAAACTAACAGACAAGCAAAAATCTCAAATCAGGAAGTTATAAGAATCATGGAAAAAACGGTACAACCCAATGGGAAAGATTTGACTTTTCGCTAGGATGATACACTTTGGGCATACCGTACAACTTTTAAAACCCCAATTAGAATGTCACTATATATAATTGTGTTTCAAAAGGCTTTTGACCTCCCAGTGGCGGTAGAACACCAATCATATTGGGCTGTTAAACAATATAATATGTACCTTTGATATGTAGGTGAGAATAGGAAGCTACAGATTCAAGAGTTAGAAAAAATTATACGTGATGCATATGAGAACTCCAGAATCTAGAAAGAGAAGAAAAAGGATATCCATGGTAGAATAATTCATCATCGGATGTTCCATATTGGTGAGAAGGTCCTCATGTACAATTCTAGGATAAATCTCCACCAAGGTAAGCTTTGTTCCTGATGGATCGGTCCTTATACTGTTACTAATGTTTACCCTTTTAGTACAATACATATTTTTCATGAAAAAAGTGGAAGAAGTCTTATAGTCAATGGGAAATGACTTAAAAACATCTATGATGATTTTCCAAAGAATCCAGTGGATTAAATCCACCTTCTAGATGCAACATACCAGTATAACATGCCATGTTTTATCCTTCCTTCTCACATTCTCAATTATTTTAGTGAGGACACTACACATTATAGGTGTGGGGGTGGATAAATTCCTGGGATAATTAGGATTTCCTTTTTCTTTATTCTTTCTTTTTTTTCTCCTTCTTTATGGTATTTTCATTTCTTTCCCCATCAAAATTTTCAAAGTTCTATGATTCGGTGACCATAATGGGGGGAAAGTAAAAATACCATAAAGAAGGTGAAAAATAATATTTGTATGTATTTAACATCAAGGATTTATTTTTATTGAATTGGTTTTTTTTCAATGATATAAATGGTTGTATCTATATGAAACCTTTGAGATGATTGATTCCCCTTGTGTGAGTAGTTTTTGGAAAACCCGTGTCACTAATATCTCTGCACATTTTTACATCAAACCACAAAGTGTGCTTATTTATTACATATTAGAAGGTAAAAATAAGTTAGGTTAATATTTTTCAGCTTAAAATGATATTTACATACGTTTTTTCCTTATCCAATCTGTTTCATTACTATACCAAATTGACCTATGTGTGTGTACCTGATATCCGAAAATTGGGCGCCCTCAGAAAAAATTTGGGTTGTGTCTAGGGAAAGTAAAAAACCACTCCTCCTCAACCTTTGATCTTGTTATAACTATTACAATTAGTGAATTGGGTAGATCAAACAAGGGCTGAGAGATGATTGTGAGATATGATCCAAATGAAACTTCTGAAAAAAATTGAGGGGAGTGATGAAATGTGCAACAAATGGGAATATCTAGGCCAGGTGCTTTTGGTTTGACTTCCGGGAATGCTTAATTGAGTGGGTCTTGAAATATTATTGCAAAGGATGTAGGACATGTTCGGTGGACAAAATCTTTTAAGCTGAATAATATTAAAATAACCTATATTTATTGGATAGAAAGTGGAAAGAATAGCATGAAATGGTTTTCACACACACATATGTAGAGTTAGTGTCATGGTTTAATTTTGAATTCCTTTCTCAATTTTTTATCATGAATCTCTTTGAATTTCACTGTGATATGATTTATGAGACATCTTTTTCTATTTTCACTAGGAAGAACTCCTTGGTCTGGTTTGTGCGTTGATCACATTACGTTAATGAATATAAATATATTGAAATGTTAAATCTTCATGATGTAGTGAATATAAACAAGCATCATTTTTTTGGATATGTTTCTTTTCCCAGGAGTTCAAATTTTTAGGTGTGGGGGTGTGATCACATAGCGATTCACTATTCAAATCCACCATTACACCACTATTTTAAACTAGTTTTGTAAAGAATATTACAAAAATAATAATAAATTTTACTTTATGTTTGAATCAATGAATTAATTTTTATCATTATTTAATAGGGAAATTTTACTTATTTTGGTGTTTACATTGAAGGACGAGGTGATTTGGAGAGTTTGTGATGGAATTCATGCAAAATGGGCCAAACAACGCAAGAGCCCAAACATGCATGTGGAAAATTATTTGTACTATGGATAATATGTGCATCCTATTGGGATAAAAATGGATGTATTTTTGAAAACCAATGTGGCATACATTTCTCTAGAAGATCACGAAACCCAATTCTTCCATTTGGAGGCCCAAAATAGGCCCACAATGTGAAGCAATTCTGGGTGGGCTAGATTGGACCACCCTTCTGTATTTGGGCCATAACACGGGCCTCAAAGATCCAATTGGGCTGATTCTATCTCCATTAAACAGATACCTTGAATCCACACCTGTACAACTAATTTCATGAAAATTGAACGTGTTTTGGTCAGTCAACCATCTAGATAAAGAAGGATTAAAAATTCTGTCCTGAATAGTGACCTAGTCCCTTAGGCAGTTGACCTATTTTGTGGAAACTGTGATGTTTTTGTCTATAAAATCACTCCTCCCCCTAATTCTATCCTGTTTCACCACTAGGGGTGAAGTTTAGTCGAATTGGAGATATCTTTTCACCCATTTTATTTCTCTTCTCCCTCGTGTACTTCTAAACCTCTTAGTGATCAATTTGGGGAGCGTCTTTTGTTATAATCCTGATCTCCACACTTGTAATCTTCATAAGGTAATTGATTTCCAGGTTTGTTATCAATTGTTCTTAATTCCTACCTTATAAATTTTTGTTTATTCTAGTATGATCAAATACAAATCAATGTAATAAGAATCCACATGCTCCCATACATAACCCAGATCTTGTGATGATGTGAGCACGGTTGCCACTTTTCTCACCCCTCCCTTTCATGAGTGTCCAAATGGATTGTGTAACATGTTCTTGTCTTGTTTAATATTTTTATCAATGACACCAATCTGGTCATCTCGTTATGTTGTTGATTTGATTCCTTGACTGCGTTCCATTTTTACATTGATTCATTTTGATGATTTTGAGCGGTTGCCGATAATCAATATCATTGATCGATCAAATCCCAGGTGGTAACATAGTAATAACTCATATACCATTACTAGTTTCAGTATGTATAAAATTATTTAATCAATGATCTTTCCCTTTCCCTTGAGAGCGATGATATATTGAGAATCAAGTGACACTTTCCCGGGTTGATCACGATTTATCCTACTAGTTTCTCTAAGTAGTAATATACTTTCGATTGATTTTATTTAATCATCAAACCCAAGTATTATAAAACCCCATTTCTCTTTTTTTTAATTTCGTAATTAGAACCACATTTTAATTCAATAATGTGGTTCAGATTACGAAATTAAAAAAGGGAAATCGGGTTTTATAATACTTGGGTTTGATGATTAAATAACAGAAATCAAAAGTATATTACTACTTAGAAAACCTGGTTGGATAAATCATGATCAGTTATGTGTTGTGTTTGTGGGCATTTGTTTTAGTGTGTTTGGCTAGTTGTGTTTGAGGTATAATGTATCCCTGGGAGGTATCTCATGAGGTTTTTGTTCTAACTCTCTCCTTCCATCTGGGTTTATGTTTGATTCTCAAGGATGAGAATAATTTGACAGGTATCTAATGTAATAATTTGTTCCTTCTTATCCCATTACTTTTCTAGTTTGGGTGTTAGGAGCGTTTTTAGGAGGTTCTATAGAGGTTAGATCTGTAGTAAAACTACTACATGGAATTCACGTCGTTAAAGGAGAATTCATGATGTGATTCTATGATTGATGACTTTTATGGCTAGTGGTTCATGTATTATACACGACATTGGATTAGTATGTGAAATATATTCATGACATGAATGTGGAATTCATGACATGTATTAAATTCAGGTCAAGGTACCATGAATTTTAGTGAAAGTATGATATATGGTTAATTCATGCCTTTTATGTGGTTTACAGATTGTATTTCACAAACACCATAGAATTGAGAACATGAATATGAAATTCATGTCGTGAATCATAAAACTTAGATCCTATTTATAGTTTTTTCATTTTTCCAAACCCTTTCATTCAGCAGTAAATCCCTCTAATTTTTGGGAAAACTGTAGGCGTCTTCTTAAGGATTTTCTAGTCCCTCTCCTCTAATGTTGATCCATGGGTTAAATTGGTTGATATTTCTTGATCTAAGGTGATTTTTTCTACCTTTACCCATTTTTTCCTTTTATTATTCCCTTGAAGATTCCCTATTGTGGTGTTGCTTTGGTTCATGCTGTGTTTGGGATATGGTTTTGATAAAACCTTAGTGAGGTTTTGGAGGATCAAGGGTTTCCTAGTGTGGTTGTGGTTTTCTGGTTAGTTCTTATTTCCCCTATCATGCATAGTGAGAATTGAAAAGCTTCTTTTAGGTAGGGGATCCTCATTATCTCCCTATTTATATGCAATGTGTGGCGATTTCCTGATTTTTCCTTCCTTTGGGTTGATAGTAAGGGTTAACTTAATAAAGATAACTAATTGTCAAATTTTAAATTGATAGGGATAGAGAGTAATCACATGATTTACTACTTCTTTCAATTATTGTTGATACTTTACAAGATTGTTTCCAATATAGAAAATCATAGCTTTTAGGAGCCTTATTTTTGTTGTATAAGATATTTATGGGAGACCCTTGTTGTTTTATTATTTGATTACACCATGAATAAAATACTAAAGAATATAATTTAGGATAATGAAAATATTTCCCACGTAAATTTGGTTTGTGTGATAATACCCATGCTAAATAAAAAATTAAAATAATGAAATCCCTTGAAAATAAATTTTGGAAGACAAGGTGTGTTGTCATGTGTGGTTATGCTTATTGTGTCACCTTGTGTGTTATGGGATGTTGCATAGTGGTGGTGGTGACTATATGGAATATGAAATAAGTGGGTAAGTTGTAATAATAGTGTTGTAATGGGGTATAATATGGGTTTTTGTATTGTTTTGTTGTGTTGTGGTGATGTGCAGGGGTTGTGATGTGCAATGTGGTTGGATGGAATGGGATGTGTTATGGGAAGGTGTGAGGTGGTGGTGTTGTGTGGTTGGGATGTGTGATGGTAGTGATGTGCAATGTGGTTAGTTGGAATGGGGTGAATTATGGAAAGTAGTGTGGTAGTTTTGTTGTACATTGGTTATGTGCAATGGTTGAGATGGTGGTTGTTGTTATGTGGTGGATTGGATGATGTGGGGTTATAGCAATGGTTATTGGGGGTGGATAAGAAGTTGTGTGATGTGGTTGTGTTAGTTTCCTGGTTATCTATGGAATAATTTTTTATGATAAAATGGAATTTCAAGGGTTGTTAAATGAATAAATTACAGGTTGTGGAGATGTGTAAATGGTGGGTTTGTAATTGAAAGTATAAAAGTGTGTCTTTGTGTGGTGGTTGTGTGGTGGTTTTGTGGGGTGTTGTATATAGTGAAAATAATAGTTATGACTATTGACATATGGTGATATAGTGGTGCTCTGGTGTACATTGGTGCAGTTGTTGTTTCTAGTGGTCTCGGTTAAATTATATCTGAATTTAATTAATAAATAGTATTCTCAAGAGAATGGAATAATTTTATTCAAGTTAAAATGATTACATAAATTAAATAAATATTTATTCAACAGATTGTGGCTAAAATATATTTATTTATTTTATTGAACATTTAATAAATATTTATTTACTAGTTTGTAAATAAAATATTTATTTAAGAAAATAAATAATTTATTTATTTATTCAGGTGTTCAATAAATGGATGTGGAGTTCGTTAAAACCATGGATGGTCCAATAGTAAAATATTTATTTACCTAGTTGGCACAATTTAAAATAACGCTACTATTATTTTGTGACGTAAAATTTTATTTATAATACCATTTTTCACAAGCTGGAACACAATAAATAATAATGATGTATTATTATCAATATCATTGGTTTTCTCTAAGGTTATGAATGTATTTAATTTCTATTACACAATTAAATATTGTAAGTGAAGCCTCATGTCAATAAATAGGCACATACGTCTATTGTTCCATGTACCGAACCACACACCCGGTGAATTGAGAATTGTTGAGCTAAACAATTTCTATCTTGATTCGTAGTCCCTCCCCTCTCAAGAATGAGAGATGTTCTTCAAGGTTGAAGAATAAGTGATCAAGAAAGACCGACACAAGACACTTGCTTCACCGCGCTAGTACCCGGAGAAAGAGCGGTGTCGATCAGAGGCCATCAGAGCATGTGTGGATCACCACTAGAGGGATTCTAGATTGGATCCTTGAAAGAACAAAAATATAATTTGAAAGGGTCATTCTGAACGATCAACATCATCAACAAAGAAAATACTTAAGATCCAGGTATTATTTTCTTGATGAAATTAATTAAATTAATTATAAACATGATGTGAAAGATCCTCTCTAAAGGTTTCATGCCTTTTCCTTCTTTATCTAAATCTTTGATTCTGTTCCATGAAGACTGGCATTCATCGTCGTATTGATCCCAGAATAACCATTGATCATGGTAAAAATCAAATTTGGGTACCGACCTTACCACGCTTCTACTGTGCCCAAAACCTTCAAGTGGTATCAAATGGGTTACATCAGAGTTTATAAATAATTAAATATTTTTTAATGATTTATGCATTTAATAATTTGGTTGTTTCAATTCAAGTTAATCGTTCTTCAAATCTGAATCTCAAGATCTGTTCCTCCTCTTTCATTTCTTGTTCACCTTATAGAAATGATCTTTTCTTGTAATTTTGATTAAAATAAAATAGAGGATCTCATCCAGAGGTTCCAAAGGTTCCTAGCCATACAATACAAGAACACACAACATGTATTCGGTAGTACACCCCATGTATCCAAGGTTCAATACACCAGGTCTGGTCTGCCAAACCAAGCCGTGTCATTGGAGTTTGTCTAAGCCTTAATGACTCCGTGTGTTGACTAGGAATAGGTGGCACTATGTTTCTGAATTACACACCGTGTGGCCCACTGGACATGATTTGTAGTTCCTTCAGGTTAGGGTAGGACCATTTACCTTGTACATGGCTTACCTGGCAAGATATCGTGTAATGAGGGACTACACGGCATGTGGCCTACTAGACACGCCGTGTACTATGAAGATTTCTGAAGTACACTCACACGCTGTTTCGCCGAGCGTGTACTTCGGATTGATGGTGAAAAATAGTACATTCCATGTAGTTGGAACTACACGCCATGTACTCATCCAAATTATATAGATTTATTAAAATTTATTATTATATTATACAAACCCTTGAGATGTGTACCATCGTGTAGGAGTAAAGCTGAGGTACAACACCTGATAGGTGTTATATATATATGTTTTTAATTTAACATCTGTCTAATGTTCATTTCTACTCATAGGGTAGTTATGAATAGGAATTAACTAGGTTTCCTCCAAGGTAAAAGTTACATACAAATATAATTTTAAATGAATTTATTTGATTAAAATTATGATGGATGAGAATCTCAAAGAAATTCAGAAAAGGGTTTAAGATAAAAGGATTGATTAATTAAAGATGATAATTAATTTATTTGAGTGTGATTTATATTAAAAAATAACGATTAAATAATTGAATGCTAGTTTTATTTATGTATAAATATCATTGCATGTATGGATGATCATGAGCTAGACCAAGGCCTTTTTATGTGGGTGGTTTATTTTAATTTACTTATTTAAATTAATTTTGTTGTCTTGTGAGCCTTCTCATCATTAATATTTAGGGCCTACATGCCCAAGGTTTCTTTTATGTAAAACCCAATTTTACCCCTCACTTGTATGTGAGTTAGAAAAAGGGCATATTTAATGGATGGAACTCCCAAGCTAGTGGATTCGGTTCAAGCTGGAGCTAAGACGAAACCAATCCCACGAGGTACAGAGGTGGATAGGTGGAAAGCTGTAAACACGAACCCAAAATGTTCAAGATGTTTCTCCGCTAGTTCAAGGATAGTTTATCAACCGCTAGATAAACAATCCATTAGAAAATCTCATGATCATCATCTTTAATTTATTTCTGTCAGTTGCATGGTTTATCATTATGGATGTGTTTCCACGATAACATAATTAAAGAATTAAACAAGCATGCAAGATAAAACTAAAATAAACCAAACCTATGTGTAATTATTATCAAGACATGTTTAATCACTTAAGTAAGTTCCACATAATATTAAAAATCATGTGATAATGATAATAAGAAATTCACGCATAAGAGATAAAAATCTATCAAATAAAATATTAAGTCATACCAAGCCTTCCATTACTTGATTAAGGGAAAAACTCAATAGAACTATGTGTTTGACCAACCCTGGTTGGGACACTAAATTTTATACAAGAAGCCCTTATGAAAGGTTTCAGTTTGACTTAACCATATTACATCAAGAGGAGTATCCCTTGATAGACTTGGTGTAATATTGGAGGCAAGAGTTGAAAAAATAAAAAGTCATGATTTCAGGATTAGGGAGTCTACTCAATAGATCAAGGAGTTGTGAACCCATAGTTGGAAAAATTTTACCTAACAAAATACCTTCTAATAGATTGGACAACCCTTGTTGGGGTTATGAGAATGGGAATATGGATCATTTCCACTAGAATGTTATGGAAATAGGACATTATGAGTTTAATGGTGAGGTCCATTGAGACATGATAAAATATAGGGAGACTTAATAAAAATTTATTATTTTTCATAAAATGTAATCAATAAAGTACTAATGATTTTCTCTTTTAATTGTAGAATAAAAATGACAAGCTCTTCAACCACATTATCCCTGCAATCAATTTTTAATAAAGACAACATCCTCACTGACAGTAACTTCTAGGAATGGTTTAGACACCTTTAGGTTATCCTAAGCCACGAACGAAAGTATTATTTGTGGGAGTTATAATTACCTAATATGCCTGCCAAAGGGGCGAGTGATGAGGATTTCCTAGTCTATGAGAAACATATGAACGATATGGTTAACGCTAACTGTTTGATGCTATCATCAATGTCTAGTGATCTCATGATGTCTGATGAAAACATGGATGCTATCATCAATGTCTAGTGAACTATGTGGTCTTTACCGGGAGAGAGAAATACATGAAAGGTTTGAGATCTCTAAGGAACTATTTCAGATTAAGTTTGGAGAAGGTTCCCCAGCTGGGCCTCATATAGTCAGGATCATTGGCTACATTGAGCTCATGGAGGTTCTAGGGTTTAGACTCCCCAACGAACTGGGCAATGATCTCATTCTCACAGCACTCCCTTAGAGCTTCTCTAACTTTTTTTTTGTCAATTTCAATATGAACAACATTGAGAAGTCTCTATCTAGTCTTATCATCCTCATTCTCCAAGTGGACAAAGATATGAAGCGTGAAAATCCTTTTTTCATTATGGTGAATAAGAGGTAAGGGAAGGAAAATGGATTTATTCCCAAAGCTTCTTCATGACCTTCCAAGAAAAGGAAGATCAAAGGGGTGGAAAGGGAATAAGAGGCTGTTTGTTTCGCATGTGTAAAGAAGGGACACTGGAAGAAGAACTACACCCAACTTAAGAAGAAAGGGTAAGCTTCAAGTTTGTTTGTTATCAAATAAAATCTGTCTGTTTCTAAAAATTGGGTATTAGATACAACTTTTGGTGCTCACATATGTATCCAAATATAGGAACCAATTAGATTCAGGAAGAGTGACTGAAGGGAGGTAGATCTACAAGAAGCCATCAGATCCATACTTTCTACAATAGATATCGGGAACTACCACCTCACGTTACCAACTGGGATGATCTTGGTGTTAAAGGGTTGTTATTATGTTCCGTTTTTCACTAAAAACATTATTTCTGTATCCATATTAGAAAAAGATGGATTTGTTTTCATGTTTGAAAATGAATGTTGTTTCTTTTACAACGATAGAATTTTTTTTAGGGAACATTTATACAACAGTATTTACGTGTTGGATTACACAAACCAAGTAATGGAAATCCATAACAAAGATACTTCACATGAATCATACCACACCCAACATTGGAATCACTGGATCGGTCATGTAAATGAGAAACTCTTGACAAAGTTACATCAAGATGGATATTTAGATTCTTTCTAAATGAAAACACTTGGTGTATGTAATGCATGTTTACAAGGAAAAATGACCAAAGCCCTATTTAGTGGGAAATGTGAAAGGGCTAAAGAACTTCTTGAATTGGTTCATACCGATGTATGTGGGCCATTTCCAGTTGAAGTAAGGGGAGGGTACTCATACTTCATAACTTTTACTAATGATTTTATTAGATATGGATATATCTAATTAATTATGTATAAGTCAGATTCTTTTGATATGTTCAAAGAATACAAGAATGAAGTTGAGAACCAGCTTTGTAATAAAATTAAGAAACTATTCTCTGAACGAGGTGGAGAATATATTAATCAAGACTTCATTGATTACTTACAGGAGTTTGGGATCCCATCCCAAATCACTACTCCATACACTCCCTAGTGGAATGGTGTGAGAGAAAGGAGGAACTAAACCCTGTTGGACATGGTAAGATCAATGATAAGTCATGTGAGTCTTCCATTATCCTTTTGGGGATATGCGTTACAAACAATGGCGCACATACTAATCCAAGTACCAAATAAATAAATAAATGGTATTCCATATGAGTTCATGAGTGGAAATAAAGACATATTATCGAATTTACATGTGTGGGGAAGTGATGCATTTGTTAAGGCTTCTTCAGGTAACAACCTTTCACCCCGAGTCACAAACCTTTATAGGACACCCCCAGGAATCAAGTGGATATTACCCATACAACTCCTCAGACAAAAAGGTTATAGTGGAAAGAAATTCCATATTAATTGAGAGGGAGCACATCTCCAAAAGAGGTAGTGGGAGAGAGATAGAATTCGATGAAGTTGAGGTTCAAGGTACATAAGAGTTGGTACAAGAACAGATTCTATAAATCCTTGTGGAAGAAAATACTATTCTAGAGACAGAAGGTCTACATAGGATGATAAGAGAGGTTAGAGAACCGAAATGGTACAATTTTCTTGTTACTGGGGATGGTGACTAATTATTAGTTGATAATAACGATCCTCAAATCTACAAGGAAGCAGTAAGTGGCATAGATGTTTCCAAGTGGAAAGAAACCATGAATTCTGAAATGGATTCCATGTACGAAAACCAAGTCTGGATTTTGGTAGATCCTCTAGTTGATGTAAAGCCTATTGGTTGCAAATGGGAATTAAAGATGAAACTGGACATGGAAGGACAATTCATCACCTATAAGGCATGATTGGTTGAAAAAGGGTTTAAACAGTGTCAAGGCATTGACTATGAGGAAGCCATTTCACCAGTTTCAATGCTAAAATACATCAAAATTCTGTTGGACATTTCCTCTTACCATGACTATGAGATTTGGAAAATGGATGTCAAAACAACCTTCCATAATTGGAACCTTCAGGAAGATGTCTACATGACACAACCTACAAGTTTTATGACTCCAAATTATTCCAATAAGGTATGAAAGTTGTAGAAATCCATTTATGGATTAAATAAAGCATCCAGGTCATGGAACATATATTTTGATGAAGCCATAACTAAATATAGTTTTATCAAGAACGAATGTGATCCTTGTGTCTATAAATGGATTAGTGGGAGTGCAGTCATTTTCCTAATAGTATATGTTGGTGACATATTACTTATTGGAAATGAGATATCAGTCTTACATCCTGTTAAGGCATAGTTGAATCAATGCTTCTCCATGAAGGAATTGAGCGAGGTAGCATATATTCTTGGGATCAATATCCATCGTGATAGATCCCAGATATTTTTGGGCCTAATTCAAAGTACAAACATTGATTTGATACTGAAGTGATACAATATGGAACAATCCAAGAGGGGATTGTTGCCAGTATCACATGGTATTCATCTTTCCAAGAAAATGTGTCCTTAGACCCATGAGGACATAAAGATAATGTCAAGGACTCTATATGCATCAGTGATTGGGTCAGTTATATATGAAATTCTTTGTACTAGGCTGGATGTCACCTGCGCATTGAGTTTGTTAGGCACATATCAAGATGACCCAGGTGGCCGCCATTTGATGGCAGTCAAGACTATCTTAAAGTATCTAAGGCATATTAAGTATATGTTCCTAGTTTATAGAGGAGATAAGGAACTAGTCATGAGGGGATATGCATATGCTACTTTCCAGACTAATTAATATGACATAAAGTCACAAACATGATACATCATCACTTTGAATGGAGGTGCAGTGAGTTGGAAGAGCTCAAAGAAGAGTGTGGTTGTCACGACCGACCTCGGGGCCCGTTCCGTGACTACCCCAAGCCCACCTTTCATAGGCCAGGGGCTGGCGACTAGCACCAAGGCGTAAAATCCCGGTAAACAGGGAAGGCATTGCCTTTATAAGTAACAACCACCACAGAGTCAGCAAGCGGAAAGTAACTACCAAGTGCAGAAAAGTAAAGGGGGCCGGAATACAAGCCCAACTGAAAGTACAACTAAAAAGGTAAAGAACAGCAACTGAAGAAAAGATGGCGGCCTCGTGTCTTCCACTGGAAATCCCACCTGAAGGGTGGGTACAGATAGCCTCCAGGCTCCTCGGGTCCCACGTCCGCTCCGAGCACGTCCCGCCCAGTGGTCCGCCTCCAGGTACCGTCCTGCTCCACGCCCCAACCGAGATCAGCGCTGTCCGTCGTCTGCATCCAACACAACAAGGTGCGGGCAAAGCCCGTGCAGGGGTGAGTATAAACTACTCAGTAAGGACCCCGAGACCCCCGAAGGTCTCCCGAAATCCACAAAGGATATAGCACAAAAGAAAGGGGCAACCACGAAGAAACAACTGACTCGACTTAGGTATATGCCCATACATATACCTAAGTCCCCATTTCTAGCTCTACTCTCGAGCTCAAGGTCAACTCGATCCACACAGGAAAGCAAGACTCAAATCCACCAGGGAGAGTAAATAGTAAATCCACATAGGATAGTTCAACACAAACACAAAGGAGAGTAACATAAGATTCAGCTCAACCAGGTATACTTTTTCAGATGACGACAAGATGATCACCGAACCATCTAAGTCGTCGGACCCACGAAGGATCGATAGGTACTAACCTCGGCAATGACCCACACAGGATCGGGCCCACACAGGACCTGTAGCAATGGCTCACACAGAACCGTAAGAGATGACCCACATAGGATCGGGCCCACACAGGACCTGTAGTCAAGGCTCACACAGAACCGTAAGGTGATGACCCACACAGGATCGGGCCCACACAGGACCTGTAGCACTGATCCTCGTAGGATTGCTGAGTGCAGTAGTCGACGCAGTCCACTGAGGATCTCTGCACAGTCGTCGCCGCAGTCCACGAAGGATCTCTGCTCTGTCGTCGTCGCAGTCCACGGAGGATCTCTGCTCTGTCGTCGAAGTCACAGCCAGCGCTAGGGTTCCCGCACACAGCGAGCTCGTTTAGGAGGGTCTGTTCCACGAGCCGAGAGGCTGATACATCAACTGACACGTAGTCCGAAGTTGATGTATCCAAAAGTTCCGTATCGACAACAGGATCTCAACGCAACAGACGGCGCGTCAATCGGACGCCCGGTCTGAGAGTTATTGGCATTTTCGTCCCAGGGGCCCGGTTGGTTTTTAGGGCAAAACCAACCCGACCGTACTCCGCCTGTGTCCGATCCTCGGGCGGAGTATGCCAAAAGTTCCGTCTCACTTAGAGGAAACCTCCACAGCTGACGGTACGTCGATCGGACGTCCGCAGCTCGAGTTATGAGCGTTTCCGCTCCGAGGGCCCGGTTGGTTTCGCGTACGAACCAACCCGGCCGAACCCAAAGTCTTCTGAAACCTTGAGTGTAATATACCGAAAAGACCATCTCGATCCAAGGATCGCGTAGCCGCTGACGGTTCGTCAAACGGAGGTCCCAGGCCCAAGATATGGGCAAAAGACCGAAGAGGGCCCGAAAACGGGGGGTTCTGGGCCCGGGGCGACCCTGCCCGAACCACCCCTGGGTCGGCCGAACCGGGTCGACCCGACCCAGCCCGACCCGGCTAGGTCGGGTCCGGTCCGGCCTGGGCGCGGCCCGGCCGACCGGACCGGCCGGCTCGGCTTCGGCCGAGCGGCCGAAGAGGGCTGCCGCGGGGCGCCGCCCCCGCGGCTCGGTGGAAAACGCGGCCCCGCGGGGGGGGCCGCCTGTCACGCGGACGCGGCCGGGCCGCCGCGTCCCTCCCCGGTTCCGCGCGGCCGCGGAACCGGCCGCCACCTCCGCGGCTTCAGCCGCAGCGGATTCCTTCACGGCGGCGCGCCGGGCGCCGCCGCCTCCGGCCGCCGGAGTTGCTCCGGTGGCCCGTTTTTCCTCCCGTCTGCGCCATAGCTCCTCCCGGGGGCCGATCTTCACTGCGGGATCAACGGATCGCCCCTTCCGCACGGTTCGTCGTCGTCCGCCAAATCCACACAACAAAAAGATCGGAGGAGGGTTGTCGTGTCTTGTTCGTTAGACCCGCACCCTCCGCGTTAGTCATAAAATCATCGGGAGGGATTAAGGCAGCCACAATTTTATCCAAAAATAAAATTGTTCAAGTTTGGTTCTTTAATTAAAAAGAATTAGATCATGGGAACGAATCACCAAGAAAAAAAAATAAAATCCCTACCTCGATGTCGCCGTCGGACGTGAGGTCGTCGCGGAAGGAGGGGATCGTCGCGTCGTCGCGGAAGAGACGTTCATCGCACCGCGGGAAAAACGTCGCGCCGACGATCTCCGGATCTAGAACAAACGGATTTAATTAATTAAATCCGTTTCTCACCTTAGTTGTCGAACGAGGATCGGCCGCGGAAGAAGAGGCGTCGCCGAAGAACGTCGCGGGTAGAGCTCGTCGAATTCCGGTCACCGGCGTTCTTCGCGTTCTTCGCGTTCTTCGCGAGGAGGGTGAAAGCTCAGAGGATTCGCACAACGATAGCAATCCTCCAAAATAGACAAGTTTGTCTATTTTATTAATTTGCCAACGAACGCAAACGCGTAAGTAACGACCCATTAAATTCGTTGAATTAATTCAACGAATGAAACAGCCCATTTAATTCACGAAATAAACCCCCCAATTAAATGGTCTGTTAAGAATTAAGGAAAACGCGTCGGTTGACTTTTCAGTTACTTGACGGGTTTTCGCGGGTGCGTTACTTAGCGAAAGAAACAGCGGGGCTCGTGTGGGCCCCACCTCACAAATATCCTACCAAGGGGTAGGGTATTTCCGGATAGCACCCTATCCGCTTTAACTCAGTTCAAGTGGCTTCCAAGTGACTTCCAAGCGGCTTAAGTGAAATAAAATAAAGTTGTCGCACAACCTTTATTTTATTTCCGACTTAAAGCCCAAAATTTTTAAAACCACGGTTGAGAAAACGCAACTCCGGAAGAGGCGTTTCTAAGCAAATATCGGCGCTGAGATTTCATCGGTGCCCTCAGAATTCGATTCCGGGCACCGGTTCAAAAGATAGAAAAACCCGCTCGTCCGTTCACTGAACGTACCCGAGCCAAACTTCGGAAATTGATTCCGGGCACACCGGGCCTCGGAATCAGGTGCCGTCTGAAGCTGAGCTCTTGTAAAATTCCAAAGAAAATTAAGAAAAAAACTTCCTTGAAATTTGCGGGGCTTACAGTGGTCATAGATTCTACAGTAGAGTCTAAGTATATTGCAGATTATGAGGAAGCTAAAGAATAAATTTGAATGTGAAGCATCATCTAGGATCTGGATGTGATACCTAGCAATAAATATCTGATCACACTATACTATGATAATACTGCAGCGGCGACTCTCTCAAAATATCCAAGGTCACATTAGCGGATGAAGCTCATAATTCAAAAGTATCATATCTTGAGGGATTTTTTTCAGAGAGGTGACGTTGTAGTGAGTAGTATTTCCATGGAAGAAAACATGGAAGACCCCTTGACTAAAGCCTTAACTCAGCAGAAACATGATATCCATGTGAGGTCTATCGGAATGAAAGTCGTAGGCAGTTGGCTATAGTCCAAGTGGGAGTTTTTAATAGTTGGTGTCCTAGAACCAACTAGTTGTACATTGATTAAATGTACATTTAATGTATTTAAATATTAAACATTTTATTTCATATTGTTTATTGTTCTGCATGACTACAATGTAATAATGTCCTAGAGTATTTGTTTCATTGATAAGGCCATGATAGTTCCCTGCTATGATGAGAACCCTGAAATTCTATAACAAGATTCTTAAATATAGTTCTACAATTGGATGAAATACTATCATGGGACAGATATCATGCAGACCGTCAGGTGTGAGTACTCATAAGCATATGAGACTTCCTCTCACAAATTTTACACTTGGTAATCTTCAAGATAAGAGATTATAAGAACAGAATCCCTAGTAGGAATTCTGCATGTTTTGGTGTCATCAAATATTTCTATCTGTGAGTGTTTATAATGATCCTTATACTTTAATATTATCATCAATATGTTTCATTAGTCGCGCACATTTATTTACTAATGAAAACTACCATGCAGATAGTTGGCGGGAAGTAGGGTATGTTGGGTGCATCACAAGTGGCATGTTATTAATGGATAAAGTCAAGGAAGGATTTGTCCCTTCCATTTATGGAAGTTGATATCTCGACCCTTTGATTGAAATATAACCATCGCACGAAATTCCATGGCCATGGTGTAATGATGAGTTTATTTCAGGTAGTCAAAGAACGATGTATCACGCATAAAAGTTGATGATACTATCATGAAAACTGCTTGATGAGATATTTCAACGAAGAGATTATATTACACAGTGAGCGTTCGTATGTGGATTTCATTGTTGCAACTTTAAGTTCTTTCTCTTGGGTGCCTTGACCCGTTTCTAGATAGTACTATTGGAATTTTGGAAAGCCTGCCTAATTCCCATGAGAAAAAATCCTAGAGGGTCACACACTAAGGGTTTCTAGTGGTCTCTATTAAATTCTATTTGAATTTAATTAATAAATATTAATCTCAAGACAATGGAATAATTTTATTCAAGGTAAAATGATTTTATAAATTAAATAAATATTTATTCACCTGATTGTGGGTAAAATATATTTATTTATTTTATTGAACATTTAATAAATATTTATTTACTAATTTTTAAATAAAATTATTATTTAAGAGAATAAATTATTTATTTATTTGGGTGTTCAATAAATTTAAGTGGAGTTTGAGCAGACTAAGACTGGCCTTATAATAAAATAATTTTTTGCAAGATGATAAATAGTTATTTAATTAGTTTGCACAAATTAAAATAACGCGACTATTATTTTGTGACATGGAATTTTATTTATAATTTTGTTTTGTGAAAGTTTGCACACCATAAATAAGGACATGGTATTATTATTAATTTCATGGGTTTTCTCTAAGATTATGAATTTATTTAATTGCTATTACACAATTAAATATTGTAACTGAAGCCTCATGTTAATAAATAAACATATAAGTCTATTGTGCCATGTACCAAACTGCACACCCAATGAATTGAGAATTATTGAGCTAAAAAATTTCTATCTTGAATCCTCTTCCCGCCCCTCTCAAGAAAGAGAGACGTTCTTCAAGGTCGGAGAACAAGCGATCAAGAACGATCGACATAAGACACCCGCTTCACCGCGTTAGCACCCAGAGGATGAGTGGTGTTGATCAAAGACCATCAGAGCACATGTGGATCACCGCTAGAGGGATTCTAGTTTAGATCCTTTCAAGCACAAAATGATAATCTAGTAGGGTCATTCCGGATGATCCACATCATCAATTAAGAAAATACTGAATATCTAGGTATTATTTTCTTTATGATATTAATTAATTTAATTATAAACATGATGTGAAAGATCCTCTCTAAAGGTATTGGGCCCCTTCCTTCATTATCTAAATATTTGAATATATTCTATGGAGACTGAAATTCATCACTATATTGATCCTGAAATAATCATTGATCATTGTAAAAATCAAAGTCGGGTGCCAGACCAAACATGCTTCCACTGCGCTCAGAACCTTTATATAGCTCGTTCCATTATGCTGCATGCTATAATTCCCATGTGTTGCTACTAAAATATGTAATACATCAAAATTAATTATTGACACTATAATCATGATGTACCTTAGCAACTTTGACTCATTTAGAGGTCACTGAAATCAACCTAAACTACCCTTTTAGATAGGTTTGATTAAATCCCAATGACTAAGCCACCCCTTTGGGTGTTCTAAGCTTGCCACTTGTGGGTGGAAGTTATATACGAATTAAATGTATTGTTAAAGGTTGAATAACTATTTGGGAACCTTTTAATTTATAAATAGAAGGGGTAATTAAGTGGAATAAATTGGAATTATGAAACCATATTGACAATCTATTACATGACCCTTTTTATCACTTTTAAGTGAATTGAATAATGAAATGAATGTTGTGAATTGAATTGATAAAGGTAATGGACACTAAAATGTACCTTTGATCCCATATATAATATTTTTGGACATGGATATTGCAGTATGGAACTGAACATGGGTATTTTTTGTATGGAATCAATATCACAATATGGAATTGATGATTCACTTACTTTTTTGAAAATTGGAAAACTTGGATTACCTCCTTGGATCTGTCTTTCTTGGACCACCTAGGATTTTATCCTTGGGATCCACCCAAGTATTATCTTGAGTTACCTTATATGATCTCCTTAGAATCTATGAGGATTCCTCAACCATGGGTCATGGTTTCCCGGCCTGTTATAAGTCTATATTATACTAGGTTACCATGGAGAGGATCCTTGGACTCGAGGAGGATGCCTTGGTCAATGGCATTAGGTCACAAACCTTGTAAATATGATACTTGATAATGTTCAAAGTATTCCATAGATTATTCTGTACTTTGGTATATAGTTATTCCCTATTCATAGACTACTCTTGACACAACATGTACTTGTAGACCAGGTCGTATCACATTATCATTTTACTTATTTACTTCTATTATACTTGAACACTATTACAACTTATATACACAGACTCGATTTGTTATAGACACCATTGGTGGTGGCCTAATGAGTTTTAATCACACCTTGTTTGGGCCACCGATTGGTACCCCGATAGACTTCATGGATGCATGTTGGGAAAAATTAAAGCACCCCATTATGGATGCTTAACATTCTTTTAGGATGGGGCATGGGAGAAGAGGATTGAGCTATCGCTCATGATGCTACTAGAGATAGATTTTGATCTTTTGTTTATTTTAGTATATCATGTACTATTTATGTATGTTGTTATGTTCCTTCACTCCCTTTTTGTATAGGATTAGGACATCATCATTTTGTGTATGGGATTAGATGTTGATTATGCTTGATTATATTTATCTGGATGATCTACTTCCACTATTCATTATTATATTGACTTCTTTGTTGTTTTATTTAAATATCACTGCTATGATGAACTCTTATAAAAATTTTATAATATACCTAACATAACATTATAGAAAATTTCTACAATTAGTAAATATTTTCCATATGAGGAGGTGCGCTTGAGGTCATGTGGCCAACCGAGTACGGTTACTTACTAGTAAATTGGCCCCGGATGTCAAAAATTATGTTATGTATATTCTTGAATAATAAAATTATGATAATTATTTACTTTTTTAATAACCATTTTCAATTTTATTAATTATTTTATTTTATTTATTACCATTTTATAATTAATTACATAATCAATTAAGTTCACATTGTAGGCTTTGATGATATTCTGTTCAAATGTCCAAAATGAATTTGAAAGGTTGACTATGGTAAAAGTGGTTATTCTATAATATATAGAATAATAATCATGAAGTAATTATAATTTTTATAAATCAATAATACTTTTCAAACAAACCATGAAACATTTTTATGAAAAATGAACTATATTCAATCATGGAGACAGTAAACCATATGTAGGCACGAGTAACGTTTCCATTTTTCAACGACCATGATGGAAATAAAATAAGTATTATTTTCTCATTATATAATTATCATTATAATATAAATATCAAATTATTTATTTAAATACACTTATATATATAATTAATGTGATGTGGTTATAAAAAATAAATCATATTTCTTCATAGAGGTGGTAATCCACAGTACGTATGAATGACATTATAATTTTTAAATGAATAGAATGGTAAGGAATTATATTATATATTATCTTTAAATAATTATAAATTTTTCATAAATATCATATATTTATATTAAATCCATCATTCAAATTAGTTGTGTGCGGTGGTGATGGAAAACGAAATACATCGGTTCGCGATACGGTAATCCGGCATACACATGAATGATGGTTTCATTTCGCATTTGATGGAAGAGAAGATGGATATAATGTATTAAATTAATATGAAAACATATCAGTATATGAGATATATTGATGTTATTATATAATCATGTCTGAATAATATTTTAAGGAGGTGGAATAAGAAATAAAATAAAAACGCTCGGTTAAGAATGAAAACTCTTCTTTGGAAAACCTCTTTAGGTTTACACCAAAATCCTTACTAGGAGGGTTTTATAATAAAACCAAGGCCTATAGAAAATGGGTAGGGATGTTGGGAAGGTATTTGGGTAGGTTTTGGATGAAAAAAATATTTCATGAAGTGTGAAGAAAAGAGAAAAAGAGGTTCCCTTTTATAAAAGAGGGGAGGGTCACTCTTGGAATTTCTTAAAATATTAAATTAATATAAATTAATTTTTATATTAAAATGGAAGAAATTGTTAATATTATAAGATAAGATTAATTTGTGTCTATATCCTCTCATAAAAAAATTTATAATTTTAGGTGATGTTTTAACCTTATATTTTTGTTTCAACCCGTTTTAACCCTTTTGACAATTACTATAGTTTTAATGTTTTTACTCTTTAGAAGTCAAGAAAGTTACTATATAAAGAAAAATGGTCCAAAAATGGACCATAGTTTATATCATCAACCATATAAAATTTAAATGGGAAAATATAATATTTTTAAGAATTTTAAATCATTTAATAAAATATTATTTATTATAAAATAACATTAATGTCATTTTTAGAACAATTCATTTAATTTATCTTTTAAAACAACATGAAAACAATGGAATTAAAATGTAATCTATTAATAAAACAATAGAATGTTATATTCAACTAAAAAATTAGTGAAACATAATAATTCTTTCAAGCTATATTAATTTTAATTTTTTTTAAAATCATTTATTTTATATTTCAATTAATTGAATAAATATTGTGTCAATGTTGCATAAGAATAATAAATAAAAACTATATATCATTCAATATCACTAAAATAATTTCATTATTCTCAAAATAATCACTAATATTCTTTCACAACATACTTTTGTCCCTATGTAAACACATAATATATTTTTAAAAGTAAGAGACTGACATTTTGTCTTTTTTTACATAAATTATTATGTAGGTAAATTTCACAAAAAACTGTCCCATAAACCAATAAATATAGAAAATATGGTGATTAGGTTCAAAATAAATTTATCTAATAATAATTAATATGAAAAATGGTGGTCTCATCACATAGTTTTAACCTAGGTTAACCAGATTTACCATTTTACTGTGGTGAAGAATATTTACTCTTTTCACTATTAATTATGATCTAAAAAATAAATTAAAATTATTAAATAATATTTATTTTGATAATTAAAAATAATTAATCCATTTTACCAAATTAAATCTCTATAATGGGAAGAAATTTAATTTATAAGTAACTCGTAAATCGTGATGAAACACAATTTTTTGGGAAAATGCATTTTCAAGAAATAAATGATCATATATTATCTCTATGAATAGTATTCATCATTATATGAACTCAAATTCATAGATATATAATATAAAAATTTATTTAAATCATTTCTAATTATGATTTATTTTAATTAATTAAAATGGATAAACTTTATAAACTAAAAAATAATTTTTAGAAAACTAAATTTTAAGCTTAAAAATAAACTTATACTACAATCTTGAAAAGTTATAATTCAAATGAAATTATTTAAATTTCATAAATAAAATGGTTAATGTGTTTATTTATGATAAAATATTATATAAAATGATACTTTTAAATTTCTTTATTTAATGAAAAAAGATGATAGTATTTGAAAAATTGGTATTTTTCATTTTTAACTGAAAAATCAGACTTTTGAGAAAAATATCAAAATTACACCATAAGAAAAATTTGATATGATAATTTAAAAAATGATATAATTTTTATCAAATAAAATTTATAAAATTTCAAATAATTAATTATATATTTTTCTCATAAGAATCAATAAAACCATTTTTTTAAGAAAACATATTTTTGAAGAATAAAATGACTTTACTTAAGATTTGAGTGATTTTACTAAGAATTTATCAATAAATTTATATTGCATAGGAAAATTATATATATTTCATAAATTAGTTAATCATATTCATACCAACCAATTTAACACAAAGGTTATACCCGTCATATTTAAATAATAATATTTCATGATTCCTTTAGGTTTGGGGTTTCATGTCATATACGATATCGAACATAATGTTATTCTTTTAAAATATCGGGGTGTTAAATATATTAAATATAGTTGATAGTAAATTTAGTATTAATTTGTAACATATTGAAGATAATCCACTATTAATTGAAATATAGTTATTAATATTTTTAAATATAAGTTTACATTTTATAATATTAAAAATTTAATCATATATATTAAAAAAAGTTTTTAAATATTATTAAAAATATTTTACTACAATTATTATTCATATTATACATATATAATTAATAATATATATATTTATATAATTAGTAATTTATTGTAAATTTATTGTATTTAAATGTACATTTTAATATTTTTATTTTTATTTATACATTTATATAATTAATAATATATAGTAAAAAATATATACACATTTATATAATTAATTATATATATTAAATAAAATTACTCTCATTGAAATAAAATTATTAACTATTAATTTTTTATATAATTAATAATAATAAATTTTTAAATTATTCTTGTATAATTTTTTAATCTTTCAGATTTATCTTTTTGTAGGAATACATACAATTATATTTAAATATAGTTATACATTTATATAAAAGATTAAATATTTAAAAACTATATTTATTCATTTATATAAATAAAAATATATGTAGTTATAATTATTAATGTTTAAATGTAATTAATAATTAATTATTTTTTATATAAAATGAGTATAATATATAGATCCATTAGTCTTAATAATATATTTATATATCAGAAATTGTAAATCTATTTAAATGTAATTATTTAAATTTCTAAATTTAGTATTATAGTTTTATAAATAATAATATACTGTGAAAAAAATTTATATATTTATATTTTTCATGTTTCTAATAAAAAATATGTTATTATTACAAGATTAATTTATACATATTTTCTTAAAATAATAATAATTCGGTATTAATTATAAATTTTATTATATTAAATATTTATTCATTTTTATTTAATAAAAGTTTTTAAATATTAATAAAAATAATAAAATACAATTAATAATTATTAAAATCTTATATCAATAATTAATAATAAATAAATTTATTATAAATAATTATGTATTTAAATATAATTTTTAATATTATGATATTTACATATGAATTTATATATTTGAGATGATATTATAAAAAATAGAAATTTATATAATAAATAATAATTTTTAAATGTAATTAATCATTTTTAAATAAAATTAAGAATTTGTAATTATTTTTATATAATTAATAATATATAAATATTTTATTCACACTCCCTTTTTTTATTTTCTTTTGGCTTTATCAGTGCTAATATTAGCACTAATAATGTGTTTAACTATGAAAGATTAACTCCAATTTTTTGAAGGTTTTGTGAGATTAAACAAAAGTTATGTGAGGATTACCTCTTCTCTATCAACACTAATTTTTGCATCGATAATATTTAGCATTTATTTGCACTAAATTTAGTGCTCGTAAAATTTTCTTTTATCAGTTCTTTTATTTTTAGTATGGATCAAGGAATATTTTACCAATGCTTTTAGTAATTGCCATTAAATATTTCACATTATTTTTAAAATAACCCTTGTCACACTACTGCTTGATCTACTTCATCAAGACTTAATGAAACTTGACACCTTTCGATATATTTGTGCACCATTATGGTATATTTGAGGTTAAAAACCAACGGAATGTCAATAAAAAATTTCTTTTAATGATTTAGTAGCTGATCATGTACTGCTTTGTTTGATTTTGATGATTTTTTTCATATCCTCAACAAACCAGTACTCATTTTTTGGAGAGGTTGAATCGTTGACTTTTTTTTGAAATAAATGATTTTTGTTATTGTTTGATACTTTAAATTCTCAACAAATTAGATATACTTTATAGATATTAACAAAAAAGGATGATTTTTTCCTATAAATTCATTCTATAATTATTGATAGTATTTTTTTGTTTATTGAAGATTCTATCTTGAATAATTTTAAAGGGTTTATAATTTTTTTCCTTATTTTTTATTAATATTTTGTATCTTAAAATTATAATAGTGATTTTAGATATGGGATTAGAGATAAATCATGCTTTTGATACTATATCCATTGATATTCATAATCAATGATTTTAAATAAATATATAAGTGATGAATTTTTTTAAAAAAGAAACTAGGAATCAAAATATAAATATGGATTTTTTTTGTAGAATTAATTTGTATATATTAAAGGTATAATTTAATTTATGTAGGATATAGAAAATTGTCTAATATATTAATTTAGGTGAAATATATTATTTTTTATTCTTGTTTTTCTAACATGATAATGATAATTGTGATCCATTAAAAATCAAAATATAAATTTTTTAATAAATTTATACTCAAGATACCAGTAAAAAATAAAAAGAAACTCATAATAAACATCTAAAAACTAAACTTAAAAAATAATAACTAAATGCATGGAATTTAAATATAATGTCAAAAAAAGAAACAACTTGATACTATATCTATAAAAAATAATAAAATTATCGACGAATCATTTTAAAATATTAAAGAATAAACTATCAAAAATTATGAATTCAATAGTTAAAAATAATATTCCGCAAACCGATTCATTTTTATTTATATAAATGATTTTAAAATAAAAATTGATTAAAAAAATAAATTGAATATACATAAAATGATCATTGATAAAGATAAATAAATAGCCAATAAAATCAAAAACTAAAAATTATTTTTTATATTTTTATTTAGTCCAATTGAGGAGATTACAAACTATAAGTAAACACACAAATAAGGTATACAAGTGGGTCGAGACTCATCCTTCCATATTAGGAATGGTAAACACCAAAAATGACCATCAAATGTAGTTAATAACACGTAGGCCTAATGGCTTCAAAAACACAATTTTTTTAACCCGAAGGCCCTGATTAATAAGGCCTAAAGGTCGATTCTTATATTATGACTAGCCTTTATCATCTCGTACTTCCATGCTCCAACTTCCTCGCCTGCACAACTTTCCAATTGTAAAATATGGCTAGCCCCAACTCATGTGCTCTTATGCCTATAGAAATCAATATAGGGAGGAATGAGAGAGCTAATTACAAGAATATAAAAGAATAAAACACTACTATATTTTACTAAAATATACTAAATTACATAAATATATTCATGTTAAATCCCACCGAGTGGATCACCAACATAGTAGGTGTTTTTATTCTTTTTTAAGATTGGAAAGTAGTTTATGGTATCCTTCAGGAATGATCTATTTTTTGGATGAACTCCCTATTCCATGGACGAGAAGAATGGTTTTTCAACATATGAGGTTTATTTAATCTTATCCAAATCAAATATTGTCCCCAAAATTGCATGTCAATGATTTGTTATCGATGAATGACATGCAGGTCTTCACTGGGTGATTTCCTAATTTATTTGGGAAAACCACTTGAGAATATCCTCTATAAATTACCATTTATGCATGTGGATACATGTATTAATGATTATATCTATGGGTGTGGGTACTATGGATTATTGGGAGAGAAAATTGAATAAGATAATGAATAGTGGTCACTTAGAAAATTCCATTGGTATTATCCATATGTGGCATGTTTCTGTACTGAATAATATTACACAATATTTTAACTCCACATTTTAATCATACATGGATCAGTAAATGTAGGGGTAGTCTAATATGAGGTGAGAATCGATTAATTTTATTATATGTGATCTTTGGGACTATCTGTGGAGGTTTTTTCATATACAGAATTCATCCCATGATTTTTATTCTAACACAGCTCTAGGATTGGATGAATGATTATTATACAACAACATTTAGGTGGAGTTTTAATCTAACACCACTCCTACCTAAATCAGTTTATTCGTATTAAACATATTGAAATTTTAAATATATTTATATGTAGTCAGCTCTCCCTCTGTAATATTAACTCCAAACCATCCAAAACATTAAAAAATCATTTTCAAAAATATGGACATTATCGATTAAATCTAGAATAATGATTAAAAAAATTAATCAGAATCATGATTTAGGAAATTATTACATTAAGCACATTATTTACTCTATAAAACAAAAATGTATTTTTTTAAAACATTCTAATATTAAATTATATACAAACAATAAGGTAAAATATGGATTAACCACTCACTTATGTTTGAATATATGATGAAATGACTTAAATCTTGGTTAAAACAAATGAAAAGTGAGTAATCTAATTAGAAACGAACCCATGTTAAGATATAAAACCTTTTCTTCACCAAATCAATTTACAAAAAAGTGTTTTGAAGTGTACGGAATTGAAAGCTGTATTGTTTCCTATCAATTACGACTATTTCACTAGCCTAATCAAGGTCAGGAAGACAACTTCCAATTTTAGTCTGGATTAAGAAATCAATAGAAAAATTACAAACCACCGTTTCAACAATAGTTTCATCAATATCGACCATTCAAATATAATTTCAAGCAAGGATACTAATAAATAAACCAATCACCACTATTTCAAATGAGGAAACCCCGATGAACAACCTTCCCCTAGTTTTCAACCACAAATTCATAACCAAGTAGACCTTAATGTAGATTAATTGAAAAATTAAATGAAGGTTTTGAATAAAAATTTATAAAGTCTAATATACATGATGACTAAGAACCATGAGAAACTTATAAAACAAAAACAAATTGATCTAAAAATAAATATGATCTTCATAACAACTAGGAGTGTTAAGTGACTTCATCACAACCCATATCAAAAAAATGGAATGTTTCAAGGAAACCAATGAAAAATAGGAATAAAAATCTTAAAATAATATAAAATAACCAATAAATAAATATGAGAAACCATAAAAAGATAAAAAATTAATTTCATTACCCTTTCCATCAATGGATGATTCATTATAAGAATTTTTATGGAGAGGAAATCTACATGTAAATTCTAGACGTGTTCAAGACGTTTGATATTAATATACCATTTCTCGAATCCTTTAGATCGATTTTTATATATAATAAGTTCCTTATAGAACTATGAACGAAAAAAATAATACCCCAGGGAAATAAAATAGTTAGTTTAGGGAGAAATGTGTTAGTGAAAATAAAATCATAATTACCCATAAAATTCCAAGATCCAGGGAAATTCTCCCTTCCCTACACTCTTAAATTTTTTTATTTTATATATTAATTATTTGATCATTGAGATTTCATAATTTTTTTGACTCATTATATATTTTATTTTGTAATGATTATATATCACAAGACAACAAGAGTGGTAGCACAACTAACCAACTATGCTACAAAATTTCCAACAAGAATACTTGATGATGTCTTGGTGGTGGTACAAAAATTAATATTTGTAATATAATTCTAGGTCCTTAACATGTTTGAAGAGACAAAATTTACAATATCATCAATCATCCATTGAAGTCCATTCATAAATATATACCATCCCTTCAACAATTTCCATGAAGGTACATTAAAAATTGAATTTAGATAAGGCATTTTAAACATCAATATTTTTTATTCAATTAGACATTCCTAAGAGGGAAATCCACTTTTCACACATACACACTATTATGGGCAATATCTACATGAGAAAAAAAATTTATTAAAAGAGATCTTGAATTTAGGAAATGAGTTGAGATTTGAGAATTCTATAGAAAATTCTTACAAGTAACCTGTAATCACCATACAGGAACCTAAGGATGAGCTAACTATTTGATTATTTGATGGATTTGAATATCTATTTTCAAATTAAGAAACTAAAATAGTGTTATTTTTATAATAATAAATCATAGACAAGATAAGTTAACCCAAGTTTTTTCTAACTCTAATTTATCCACCCAAACCTAAATTGAAAGCACTTTCACTCAAATTGAAATATGTTTACCTAATGTGTGAGGATAAGTTTCCAGTAATCATTATTGGTAACTTATAAATTGATCAATAACTAAAACACATATATTTTTATAAATAAAATTCCAAATCCATATAATATTCTAGGTTACATACTAAATCTTATTTCTTATATATTTATGCACAAAATCATTTTTGAAAATGATGTTGAACTAGTTAAAAAACATTAAATAAGACAAAACCAAACCATAAAATATTCAGTTAAAAAATAAATTGAGAAATTATTATATTCAAACATCATTTAACATATTTTTGACTAATAATTGTCTATTAATATTCACATTATTCCCAAAAAGTTTGGTTAAACCATTGTTGAGAATGAAAAGCATAAATTGACCCCTATGAGAGTACATAATAGTTATAGAGTGTGAATTGAAAATATGAAATTAAACCAAGTTATAAATAAATACCATTTCTAAATACCCTTTATAGACCAAATGATTAATAGATTGTATGGATATACTAGTTATTAATTATTTTATGGATTTTCATGGCGCTTCTTATTGTCCATTTCCCCTGATGATGTGGATAAAACAACATTGAATTATCCTTATCTAAATTTTTTTATAATAGGATTACCTTAGAATTGTGTAATGCACCTAGTAAATTTCAAAGATGTATGATGATCATATTTTATAACATTTTTGAATAATATATTAAAGTGTTATTAGATAACATCATTGATTTTATAAATACATTTGATTATTACTTGTTAAGTATAGAAAATATCTTAAGAACAGGAATCGAAAAGTATCATGTTCTCTATTTTGAAAAATTATATTTCATGGTGTAAAAAGTAATTTTCCTTGGAAATGTGATTTCAAATAATGGAATTGATTATAAAAAATAAAATATTTAAATCATCACTACTTTCTCTTATCCAACTTTTATAAAAAATATTAGTTTTTTTATGACATGAATCATTTTATAAAAGGATTATCAAGGATTTCCATAAGATATCCTCACCACAATATAATTTTCTATATAAATACACTAAGTCTAGTTTTTATGATTCTTATAGGAAATATTTTGATGATATAAAAAACAAGAATACTTCACCATGAGTGATAGGGCCTCCAAATTGGAAACTTCCTTTTGAGATACTATATGATGTTTTAAACTATACTATTTGAGTAGTCCTTATAAAAAGGATTGATGGGAAAATCCATGTGATAAATTATTTATTAATAAAACCAAACTCTTTATAGATCAACTACACCATTATTTAAAAGGAGTTTCTTATATTTATTTATTATTTTAAAAAATTTGGATGATAATTTCATGGAATAAAAGTAACTATTTCCTATGATTATTAAACTATTAGATACATACATAATAAGGAAGAAGATAACCAAGCCTAGTGAGATGGATGTTTCTATTACTATAGTTTAATGTGGAAATCAAATATAAAAGAGTAGTTGAGAACCATGTAGAAAACAACATGGGTAGACTCCCCACACTTCTAAGTTAAGAATTTCATATCAAGAACCCCTCAAATACTACATTCTAGGTGAGTAACCCTTTTTTCATTGAAGGAGAAGTTTCATGGTATACTAATATGGTAAATAAATCTTATTAATTACCAAATTTATTTACAACTCAATTAAGAGAAAATTTTAATATTAAAAGTTGAATTAACTTTGAACGTATGGGATAATCCAAATCTATAGAGAAACTGCACAAAAAATGACAAAGAGATGCATACTTTAATGTACAATACCTAATATTATAAAATTATGCCACACACTTTTTTGTAGAGGTCAATTAAGATCCCAATGATCTAGTAGTAATTTCATAGTGTAATGACCTAATATTTTAATATATGTCTTCCTCTAATGAAGTCAAATATTTTTAATATCTTTCTCCACACGCAACACCAAACTAAAATGAAACCGCAATATATATATTATAAATATTAAATATAACCACTAAAATTAGATGTTTAATTAGTAGGTATGAATAGGAGTAACCAATTATGAAATATATTAATATATATTTATATAAAGGGTTATTTTATACAAATTTACTTAATGTGTTATTTTGTTTAAGAATCTATCTTTTTATGTGTTGTACATTTTATAAAAAAAACTAATTATATTATTTTTAAATGATGATTTTAATAATAAATAATATTAATTGATTAATTATAGTTTTTTTAGTTTTTATAGAAATTCATAATAATAAAAATTAATTTTTTATGAAGTTATTTTCTTATAAAAAATAGTTTCTCATTATATTTTATGTTTTTATTTAAAATATAAAATATAAATTTATAGAAATTTAATTTTAAAAAATAAAATTCATTTTTGGATTTATATCATCAACATTATTTTAATATTAATTTTCAGGATTTTTTAATAAATTGATCTCGAGGTTAATAATGAAAAATATAATTTTTATAAATAACATGACTTTTATGATATTATTAGTAAATAAGTATGAATTGGAAATTCATGAATCCTTTTTATAAAACCAAATATTTATTTTATAAGTCAATTTATAATTTTATTTATTTTTAATTTAAAAACCCATTTTTTCATTTTATAAATTAAGTTATATTTTTTAAAAAAAATAATACATTATAACTCTAGTATTTCAAAATTATCTTAATCTCTTTTAGAAAATTAGTATAATAAAATTAATTTAAAAATTTCAATTATTAGGTCCAAATTATTTAATAAGTATCTATTTATTTTGAAGCATAAAGGATAAATTAATTTGGTAAAACCCAGCTACCTTGATAAAATTCAAAAGGGGTAAAAAGAAATTCACTAAGAGGGAAAGACCATAAACATGCTTAAAGAATGTGTGGGAATGGGTTTTTGAGGCCTTGATTTAACTTGTAAATTAACCTCTCCATTATTTCTCAATTTTGGTGCCACTTTCCTTGAGAGTGACTTCCCATTATTGAAATATTTAGTTATCTACAAAAATGTCATCCCTTTTCACTTATAAAATTGGCACTCATATCCTCACTTTTCTCACACCAAAACCCACTTATTTCATAAAAAATCTTCACAAAAATCTTCTAAACATATTTATACACCTTCAAGAGGCTCTCATATTCTAAAAATACCACCCATCAAAGGCTTAACCTCCTTTGCGGATGAGATAATCCATGAAGTGAGGTATAAAATTCTAACTACTCCTTTCTCATTTCTATTTCATTATTTGAAATTATTCACCCTGAAATTCCATTATATTATATTAAAAAGATAACATAAAAATCATTAGTATAATTTTATTTTATTATAATAATGTTACAAGCATTAATCACCTTTCCCCATTCTATTAAGAAAAATGAAACAGTCATTCATGTGTTGTGTGGACTACCACATCCATAACACAAGGTGGTTCTTTTTTTATTCACCACCTTTAAAGGATGGTACTAATTGATAATTTAATATATAATTATTATATTTATGATATATTTTAAATTATTAAATGATTAACCATATTACTCTTTTTCCTCATTCATTGAAAAATGAAGTCATCATCCATGCATACGTGTGGACAACTGCCTCCATGGAATGATTGATTCATATTTTTATTTTCATCAACACCTTACATGGCTGGTAATGATAATGTTTTTTATATATAAATATGATTTTAATTAAATTAGTAAGGTTTTTTGTAATGGCCCGAACCCAGAAACCTAAAACAGGTGCATTATTTTATTACATTGGTGTGATTAAAAGGAATCCAATCCTAAAGGACTGATCAATTTAGTAGTCTTTGAAAGTTAGATTTCATATATAATACCCATAAATAATTGGGAAAATTAAATAGAATATTATACAAAATAAAATGAAATAAACTACATCCTTGAAAGTTAATTAAATGATTTATTCTTCATAACCTGGGGAAATGAAAAATAATAAGGGTGAACATAAATTCTCAGTAAGGGTATGTACAACAGAATCAATATTAAATAAATTAATATATAAAGGTAATTAATTGAACCTAATTTTGATTTAAATAATTAGATAAGGAATAATCAATAAGTCAAGGTAAATAACTAAAATACATTCCATTTAATCAGTAAACTGATATTGAAGTACATCTATTGATATGTCAATGAAAAATATCATGGATAAATAATAACTAATAATAAATAAGGGAAATTCTTAATTATTGGATGTCATTTCTAAGGCACATGAAAACCTATACCGTCAAGAACCTTCACAAGATGGTTTAAAACCACAGATAGAAAACCATTTAATTTTTTTCCAAATTATTTGTCTCATAAGAATCTGTTGATGCATTAAGGGGCTATATAAAATCTGATCCCCACCCATCATTTCCAGTTCAAAGCATTCCTCATATCGAGTAATCGATTTAATTAATAAACAATGTGACTTATCAAATATCCATCTTGAATGATGAATAAAAATTTATAAATATTTTCTTCAGCGGAGGATAAGTAAAAATAAGTGTTGTTGATGTTGATGAATGAAAATACCATTGAAATATCATCAAATCATTGTTGAGGAAAATAATCTTTAAACATTCCAAAGTGTCCCATACCACATTTAAGCATTTTAATAATAATCTCTATGAAGGAATAAAATTAAATGAAACTTATAATATCAATAGAATAATAAGATTCATGATATACCATATCAAAGGTAAATATATACACCATATAAAATAAACTGGGTTTATAACATTAAAATATGCCACAATGAAATGAAAATTGAGATGAAATCCCCTACCACTTTGTAACATTTATTTAAAAGGTCGTTCATTTATAAATGAAAATATTTTTTTTGAAAATAACATTGAAAACTTTTAAAGGAATCTTCAAAACATTATGGAATCATGACAGTGGGAAATTCCATTCATACTGTATAAGTTAAAAAAACATTCCTTTTACTTTTGTATGAAAAGTACCTTGTTTTGGAAAATGACAGGAAGATTCTTTTTAAATTATTTTATAAAAAGTGAAAAAGGTGTAAAAATGAATTCAAATAATCATTTAATAATTGTAATTTTTTTTAAAAACATTATAAAACACTAATATATAATAGAAATATTTTCCAGAGGAGACTAAAATAAAAATAATCTCGAATAATGATGAGATTGTGAAATAACCCATTGAAACTATATAATCTGTTGAATAATATGCCCCATGAAAGAATAAAAATTATATTTATATTATAATACCCTAATATTCTGGATAATTAACATAAAATACATTCATATTCTGTATATACACTACACATAAAAAAAATAGTGTATAAGGAATGTGTCCCATAGAAATAAAGTGCGACAAAAATCTCTTACCCTACGTTTCTGTTCATGTGAAAAACCTTTAACCTCATATATAATGGTTTTGGGAGTATTTATAACTTATTAAAGAACCATATTAATGTTTATAATATCATATATTATGTTTTTATAATATCTTATTACCCATTTGATAACAATCTTTCATTATTTTCCCTATATCTGGTGTTAATTGCCTAGATTCTCGAGTAAGTTAGGACATGTAATTTTTTGTTCCTATTAATTAGATCATTATTTATTCATATACAGAATGTAAAAAATTATATAATTATCATATATATTCAGTACATATTTATTTATAATAGTCCATAATATTTTTAGATAATAAATGAAATGCGCCATTCATGGAGATGGAAGGTCGTACGTAGGCACAGACACTACTTTCATTTCTCTGTCGTATTAAAAGAGTGATAATTAAATAATAAATATGTATTTTATAAGTCTAGTATAATATTAATTTTCCTATATTTCACATAGGTTTATAAAAATTATACTTAATATGGTTCATGTATAACATGAATGAATCGTATCATTTTGGGGAGGCGGTAGTCCACACTTCCACAAATAAAGTTATCATATTTCCACAAAATGAAAAGTATAACGGTATGCGTTTTAAAATAATTAAAGAAGAATAAATAAATATTATATATAATATATATAACAAATATATATATATTTTTCATCCTAATTCCCAACCATGAAAGGTGGCAAAGAAAAAATGAACAATCATTGTTTCGTGAGGCGGTAGTTTGTCATACACATAAACAGTAAATTTATTACCCATTAGATGGAATTGTGTGTAAGTGTAGGTCTAAAACATATAATAAAAACATATTAGTATATTTAGGATACTTTTTTTGTTATATAATCATGTAATAAGGAGAGTTGAGGGGGTGGATACTGGAAATAATACTAAAGAGCTTGAGGAAAGATGTTACCTCTTCTTTGGGTAACTCCTTTTGGTTTGCACCAAAGGGCTTCCTTGGATGGATTTATGCAGAAAGGGAGGATTATAATATGAATATAGGTAATTTAAGATATTATTTAGGAAAGGTTTTTTTCGATATATAAGGCTCAAAGTGGAGTGAGTAAGTGAGGGAGGATGTGTCCTTTTATAATTGCGGTGAGGGGTACTTTTGGAAATCCTTAAAATATTAAAATATAATAAGGCTATTCTAGAGCCAAATAATTTCAAATGGACTATAAGTGAATATGTGAAGACATTTAGACCATATCTTATGATCTTTTTTATTATTTATCTTTTTTTAAATAATTTAATAATATATTAATTTAATAAAATATCATTATTTTCAAATTTGATACTATTCATTTAATTTGACATTAAATACATAAATACAATGTGTTAATTTGAATATAATGATTTCAAACATATTTAATATATCCTATAGATATATAAAATTAATTATACATATTAAATCATCCCAAATATTTCAATAGTAATACTTTTAAAATCAATTATCTTATTTTTCTCTCAATTAAATAAATATTGTTTTAGCATTCAATAAGATTTTAAGGTAATTATATAATTTAAAAAATTTAAAAATAAATATATATAATGAAACTAATTTAATTAGGATATAATTAGACATTTAGGATCATTCATATCTAGGTTTTTTCCCTATATGGACACATAAAAGATATAAAATAAAAAGAGAGTGACATTTTGTAACTATCTTTTATTTAAATAATATATAATTTATTTCCATGTAAAAGTGTCCATGAAATAACTAAACTAATATATTAAGGTTATATGGTTCAAATAATCTTCATCCAATAATTTTTGGACAAGTTTTCTTAATCCGTATCTTTTTAACCCTTATTTAACCCCTTTAAATCTTATTGTGATATCATGTATTTTATACATTAAGGGTTAATAAAATTACTATTAAATGAAAAAATAAATCTAAATGAGCCATTAAAATATTTTGGAGACTTATCCCAATAATTTGATTGAATTTTATATTTTTAGATATTTTATATCATTTAATAAAATATTTTTTTTAAAATATTAATAATGTCAATTTTGACACAATTCCTTATTTTTTCTTATAAAAAATTAAAAAAACAAGATAAATTTGAACCAAAACTTATAAAACATTAAAAACATGTCAAATTAATTAATAAAATTCATGTATGACATTAAATCTCTCAAATTTTATTTATTTTAATATTTTTAATATCATTTATTTGAATCTTCCATTAATTAAGCAATTACTACATCATCATTGTGTCACCATTTAATTTATTTATTTCTTTCCTAAAAATTATAAATAAATTATCATAATGAATAAAATGATTTTATATTTCAAATTAATATTTATAGTTAAATATATCCTCTAAATAACTATATATAAAAAATGTAATACTTATTAAAACGGGAGTGTGGGATATTAGACTTCCATTAGAATAAAATGCTATAAAAGGATTAAAGTCATAAAAGTGGCTACAAGAGGCCATAAAATAGGCCCAAGGATTATTTTGGTAGAAAATACCTCATATAATAAAAATAGGACATGTTTTAGGGTAATTTTATGGTCATTAAATTTTATTTTTACTCATAATTACCTAATTTTCCCTAAATCGTGATAATTAAAATATTACCAAATTTACTATTCATATGCCCCAAAATAAAATAGAACTACTTAAATAATTTTTACCCACTTATTAAAAATTTGTAATCTATTTCTCAAGATTCAAAATAGAAAAATTATAGTAATTAATTTAAAATTAATCTCAATGACGGGGTGAGAAAATGAGTTTAAAGTTTAAAACAGGCAGAAGATTGAAACGTTTTTATATCTAAATTCAATGTAAAATCGATGAAAATGACATAAATTGGATTAAATGATAAAAAAATAATCTATTTATACTTTAAAACCATTCAATAATTTAATTTAACACTATAAATTATTTTGATGAAAAAATTTGTTTTCAAATAAAATTTGGTATTTTCACTATTCATTGAAATAAAAAACTTATCAGAAAGATACCAAAAATTGAACCAATGTAAATTTTTATATTCATATTTAATAGAATATGTTTATTTTTTTAAATAAAATGTATAAAATTTTCATGAATTGTATTTAAAATTGGTTGTCCATTAAAACGTTGTAAAAGTGCCTTTATAAAAATATTGATTTTTATGCGTAATATTGGGTTTGTTCTTGTCTTATGCTTATAAAATATATTATATGTATATAAAAAAATATTTTATTGAATATATATATATATAATACATTAATATAACTCACTAATTGTAATTAATATAATTCATTAGGATAAAACAATTTTCTGAGCATAAAAACAGTTTTTTATAAAAAAATTCTCATTATATTAAATTGTTTCTTATATTAATTTATAATTAACTGGAAACCAATGAATTAAACTATATATTTTCATAATTTAGTTAATACTATTCAAAACTGATTATTTAATGAATAGGTTATAATGGTAACATTTAAATAATAATATTTAGTTGTTTGTTTGAGCTCATTGTTACGTACAATGAAAGGTATCAAAGAAATTGAAAAAAGAGAGTCATACCATGAAAATCATGGTATGTTACATTCTAGCCTCCTTCAATAAATTTTTTCCTCACAATTTTTGAATTCCGGTTCGGTAACAAATGCTTGACTATTCAAAATACTTTTATTAAAATATGACATCAAAACAAGGGTTGATAAAACTTCCGCTTCAAAATAAATAAAGGGAAGTATGAAGGTTACCATAGATAACACATACTAGGGTTACTTGTAGGAAAACATGAACATGTAATAGAAATATAACTATCAAGTTCTGATGGAGAGTGATATAGAGCATGATTAGAAGAAATTTAACAATCATAAAGCTATAAATCTATGATGATCTAAGAGACCATTTCATTCATCAAAAAATAATATACTGGATAACTTTTTTGGGGTCAAGATCCATTACCTAGAGTTTAAGAATTAATTTAATTAATATAATAAGAACATAAGGAATCATTATTACTTAACAATCAGAGATTGATCCTTTAATCAATTTTTTTCTGCAAACACATCTTTCTCTCTACAAGATAATATAAATCAATAATATAATATTTATCTTCATCATAGAGGGTTCAAAAATGAACTTAAAATTCATATAGAATATTCTTTAAATAAGTAAATCTTTGTTACACTAACCAGGACATCACATAGGCTAGCGGTAGGTGATGCACCTGTGTCAGCCTTTGGTTGTGGGTTTAAGTCTCGTGGAATTGTCGGATATGATGGGTTATCACCCAACCTGATAGTTGTCATTTTTCTAAAACTATATTATTATAACATTCCATAAATAACCTTAATATATTTAACATTAAAGAAATATTTTAACCTCAAACAATAATATACAATGGTTAACTTAATCCATCCTAACCTTAATACTCTTCCAAAATACTTCCATCCAAATTAATATTGTAAAAATGACTATAAATTTACAAAATCAATCATAACATCAAATTCTGAAAACAACATATTATAAATCATATTATCACATACAATATAGTTTATCACCTTAAAAACCTTAATAAAAATGTTCATGCTTCCAAATCCTTAATGAAAAAGTACTACAGTGCAGTCCTCATTTATTTCCATAATTTATATAACCAGTACATAATCAACATAATCATTTAATCCAAGCATATTTTTTATTCAATTTTGGTAAGATCATAAGATTGAACATGATCCATTATCTTCTTTTGAGGCATATTGCTTTGACGCTTAGGTAATTATCTTACGTAGTGGCCCATATCCTTACAGTTGATGCATTGAAGATTGGAAATTATTTCCTTCCTTTAAAATCATAAGAATAATGGTCTTTTTCTCCACAATGGAACAAAACTCCTTTTCCCCTTAAGCGTATATGGTGGTGTCTCCCTCTACAATTATCACATGTGGGAAAATCCTTCTTTCCTTTCTTCCCATTATCCACATTTCCCCCCACTATCCTCTTCTTCTCAGGCTTCCTTCCAAAGTCATAATACACATAAAATTATTTCTCTTCCTTGTTAGAATATGATTGTCATGACCAATCCCCTAGGGCTCGTGCTGTGACTACCCAAAGCCCTCCGTCCATAGGCCAGGGGAAGGTGACTAGAACTGGAAGGCATATACCTAAAACCAAGAAGGCATTGCCTTTTAACCTGCAAACAGACCCAATCCAAGAACACAACATGATACAAGCACAATGTAAACTATATAGTAAATAGAGTGAGTACTGTAAGTAAAGGGGCCGGAATACAAGCCCAACTGAAAAGTACAAGTAAAACCGAAAACAAATCCTATGAACACCCACTAAGGATCCTACCTAATGGGTAGGTACAACTCTAGAATGGTCATATCCATGGTTCATCTCATCTAATGGTCCAACTCTGAGCATACTCTAGTCCTAGCACCCCAGCCTCGATCAATGTTGTCCATCATCTCCACAAGACACAACAATGTGCGGGCGTAGCCCGTGCAGGGGTGAGTATAACAATAATCAGTAGGGACCCCGAGACCCCCAAAGGTCTCTCATAATCCACATAGGATAATCCACAAAGCAAGACCAAAATTAATAAGAACAAATAAACAATCAACCCCTCTTAGGTATATGCCCATACATGTACCTAAGTTATCATATAAACCCATCTCATTCATGAGGAAACACAAGGCCCCACTCTGTAGCCTAAAGCACAACTATTCCAAGAAGGTAACACCACAAAGGTAAGTACCACAAAGGTAATAGCACATAGAAAAATACCATGAAGGTATCACCACCCAAAAGTGTAACACAAAGGTAAAGCAGCTTACACCAGCTATAACTTAAGTACATAAGTATACACGATTAGCTCTATTTCTAGACCATCTTACTTTGTTGAGAAGCTCTGCTGTTGACCCACATATGATCAAAGATGACCCACACAGGATCTGCAGTTGACCCACACATGAAATGAAGATGACCCACACATGATCCATAGATGCTGACCCACACACGATCCGAAGATGACCCACAAAAGATCTAAAGATGACCCACAAAGGATCTGAAGATGACCCACACAGGATCTGAAGATTCTATAAGTACAACCAGCCCCAAGGTTCTCGCACTAAGCATGCTTGTTTTCAGGAGGATCTGCTCCTCCAGCCATGAGTTGATACTTAAACTACCATGAAGTCCCATGATGAAGTATCACAAAGGCCCATCACATCATAAGGGATCCAATGCGATAGACGATGCATCAATCAGACACCTAGTCTGTAAGTTATTAACATTTCCGTTCCGAGGGCCCTGTTAGATTTGGGTTTGATCCAACCCGCCCATACTCCAACATTATCCAAAACTCATGTGGAGTATACCAAAAGGACCGTACTCAACTTTAGATTTGGGTTCGATCCAACCCGGCCAACCTAAACTTTAGATTCAGGTTCGATCCAACCTAGGCACGGCCTGGCCGGTGAATCCCGCGGGGTGAGGCGCGTGACCGGGTGCGGTCCACCATGGCGGGTCCTGCCCTATCCACCACCCGGGGGGGCACCCTTCGGGATTCCCGAACAGTTCAGTTGGACAATTCGATTTTTGGCCAACCCTGATCGGCATGACGTGACCGACCGTGATTCCGGCCGAATCCCCTTCAAGTGGTGTGACGACGCCACCGCTCCTCTCGTAGCCATCCGGGTGTCGGCCACCCTTGTGCGCCGCCGCGGCTTGATAGCCGGAGCCTCCTCCTCTACCAGAGGCACAAACGCTTGCCACCCTGCTTCTACACGGCTGGTTGGCATGCCGGCCTCCACCCTTCTCCACCGCGGTCGACAGGCCATGGCCTCCTCCGGTGGCACAGTTGCACCATCCCCACCATCGTGGCCGGCCGGTGTGCCAGCTGCCGCCTATACCTTGCCAGCATCGGTCACTGGCAGACATTCATGGGTCACCAGGAGAGCTCTGTGGGCCTTTTCTTCAATCCTAAGGAGTTGTTGTGTGTTATGGGATGTCGCCATTGAATATATCCCAACGTGGTCGGGTTCCTCTCAACCTGACGATCCGCCCGCGAAGAACACATCAATCCATGAGGTAGCAGAGGGATCAGGCCATGTTTGTTTGGCCTGTGCCCTCCGCATTAGTTTGATATCATGTGACTCAAGAAGATTGAATCAACATAAAATTAACGAAGAACAATCAAGATAAAACCCTACCTCGAATCATTGGAGAGTGCTCATAGGTGATGATGATGGGTCGGAATTCGTTGTCCCGAAACAAGCTACAACGTTTGCTCGAACATCGATCCTCTGTTCTTTTCTCGTTGGATCCGTTCTTCTTCAGGAGCCTCAGGATCCTCTTCCTCCTTTGTCCAACAGAAAAATAAACATCCAACCCAAGGGAAGAGTTAATATAACTCTTCATTTAAGAGGTGATTAATTTAATTATAATTATAGAATTCTATTAATTAAAGGGTTTGGTGGTTACAAATTTTGTGTAACTAAGCATTTAATGCCAAATATTAAATGCCCGACCACCCCCTTGTGGTCCCCACCACTAAAAATTAAAAGGAGAGGTGAGAGGATATTTTAAAAATAAAATATATTTATGTTATTTAATCCTCCACGAAATGAACACAAACCAACTACTCCTCTCAACCTACTGGAGTCAAGTTTAAGGTCTCCTTAAGAGAATAACGGTGCTGTGAGTTCAACGATGTCCTCATATTTCAATTTCGATCACTAGTTCAAAAGTTACAAATTCCCGCTCTCATGATAACTGAATGTACTTAAAGAATGTTTGAAATTTCATTCTGGGAACTCTGGGCCTTGAAATCACGTGCCCTCAATTTTCACAAACTCATAAAACTTCCATATAATAAAAAAAATTACATTGAAAATTCCGAGTCATTACAATGATATTATTTTTTTATATGATGAGAGTGTTTGGGAGACTAGTTATATTGTAAATATTGGATTAAGATCAGAAAATACGTTATCGTTCTTATTCTACAGATAATGTGCATTGGTGAGGTTTCAATTCCTTCCCCTTGGAGAAGTTTCTAAATAAAAACATAAACTAGATTAGGTTATAAATCATAATTAATTATCTCAAACTAGTAAAAAACTTATCATAAATTGTAAATTTTATGAATAACTAATCTCATAATCATAAACATGGTTTCTTTTGGGAGATATTTACCTTTAAATACTTCAAAATGGTTTGTGAATAAAATGTAAATTATTTTATGCATATCCCCTAGGAGTGTCAAACTAGGTGCGCAGTAATGCCCATTGTCGTGCACCAAGTAACCCCGAGTCAGACCCGAAACACCTTATTAGAGTTTTAAATCCTAGGTATATCTATGTCAGAACCACGTTCAATTGTAGTTTCCAGATATGGATGTATTTCTAGGAATAACTACATAATATATAACTTACCAAAATAATAGGGTGTTATTTTATACTTATCCTAAAAGTCTATCTTTTGGTTATGTTCTTTAATCAAAGTTTAGTAAATCTAGTTTCCAAGGTTGTTTCTAAAATTCTTTTGATACTAACTACAATTCCCCGACCCTAGAAGGCCAGAGTTAGTGTATTATTTTATTACATTGACATGGTTACAAGGAATCAAATCTCAAAATACCAATCAGTTTTGCAGTATTGGAAATCCAAATTGCATACATGATACCCATAATACACTAGGAAAATAAAATAAAACATGATACACAATAAAATAAAATAAAATTCTTCCTTGAAATCTTATTCAAATATTTATTTTCCATAACCTAGGGAAAAGAAACATAACAAGGGTGAGATCAAATGCTCAATAATTGTAAGTACAATGGAATCAATAATAAATAAATTAATATAGAAAGGTAAATATCTGAACACACTTTACATTTAAACAACTTGATAAGGAATAATCAATATGGAAAGGTAAATAACTAAAACACATACCATTTAATCAATAAAATGATAATGAAATAAATCTATAGATATGTCAACACAAAATCTCATGGATAAATAATAACATTTTCTAAATTAGGGAAATGATTACTTATAGGACATCATGTATAAGCCAGACGAAAACCTATACCATTAAGACCTTTCAAAAGATAGTTTAAAACTACGGATATGAATCCATTTAATTTGGAAAACTTATTTTCCTCAGGAGAATCTATCGATGCATCGACAGGATATATAAAGTCTGGGCCCCACCCATCATTGCTAGTTTAAATCATTCCTCACATAGAGTAATCAATTTAATTAATAAACAATGTGCCTTATCAAATATACATATTGAATGAGGAATGGTGATTTAACAATATTTTCCTTGTAGAGAACAAGTTTCAATAAGGTTTGTTTACATTTATTAGTAAAAATACCACTGAAATATCATTAAAACATTCTTAAGGAAAATAGTCTTAAACATTCCAAAGTGTCCCATAACACTTTGAAACATTTTAATAATAATAATATCTTTGAAGTAATAAAATTAAATAAAACTTAGAATATCATGAGAATAAGAATATTCATGATATAACATATCAAATATAAGTATATACATCATATAAAAGGAACTAGGTGTATAAAATTACAATATACCACAATGTAATAAAAATTGAGACGAAATACCTTACCACATTGTAATCATTTATTTAAAAGAAACACATTTATAAAATAAAATATTTTATTTGAAAATAACTTTATAAAATTGTAAAGGAATATTTAAAATATTAGAAAATAATTATGGAGGGAAATTCTATTCATGTCTTATAAGTTAAAAATATTCCTTTTACTTTTTTTAGGAAAAGTACCTTGTTTTGGAAAACGATGGAAGATTAATTTGAAAGTATTTTGTAAAAAATAAAAAAGGGGTAAAAATGAATATTAAGAATAATTTTAGAATAGTAAAAAAATCTAAAAACAACTTTATAAAACACTAACATGAAATAGAAATATTTCTTAATGTGGACTTAAACAAAAACAATCCTGAATAACGATGAGATTATGAAATAACCCCTTAAAACTATATAATTAGTTGTATCATATACCCCATGAAAGAAAAAAAATTACATAGATATTAAAATACTATAATATTGAGTAGAAGAGTCATTAAATACATTCATGGTTAATATATACACCATTTAGAAGAAATATGTAGTGTATAAGGCATGTGTCGTTTAGAAATAAAAGTGTGACAAAAATACCATACCTTGTGTTTCGATTCATGTGAATGAAATTTAACCCCCTGAATAATGGTTTTAAGAGTGTTAATAACTTATTTAATAACCATATTCATGTTAATAATATCATATATTATCTTCTTATAATATCTTATTACCCATTTGATGATAATCTTTCATTGTTTTCACCATTTTGGGTGTTAATTTCGTAGTTTCTTGAGTAAGTTTTAAATTTTTATTAGTTGGTACTATTAATTAGATAATTATTTAATAATATAATTAATTTAAATCATGATTTAATTATAATATATATCCAGTACATATTTATTTATAATAATCCATAATATTTGCATATAATAAATGAAATTCATTGTACATGGAGATGGTAGTCTGTATGCACGCATGAACACTACTTTCATTACTATATTGTATTAAAAGAGTGATAAGAAAATGATAAATATTTATATTATAATATTAATTTCCTATATGTCACATAGGTTTATTAAAATCATCCTTAATATGTTCCATTTCTATCATGAATGAATCACATCGCTTTGAGGCGACAGTAGTCCACACTTCCACAAATGATGCTATCGTATTTACACAAAATGGAAAGTATAAAGGAATGAGTTTTAAAATTTTAAAGAAGAATAAATAAATAATAAATATCGTATATAACATATATAAATATATTTTACATCATGATTCCCAACAATGAAAAGTCGTAAAGTAAAAAATGAACAATCATCGTTTCGCGAGGCGGTAGTTCGCCGTACACATAAACAATATGTTCGTTACCCATTAAATGTAATTGTGTATAAGTTTAGGTAAAAACCTTATCATAAAAACATCTTAGTATATTTAGGATACTTATTTTGTTATATAATCATCAAATAAAGAGTGTTTAGGGGGTGGAGAATGAAAATAAAACTAAAGAGCTTGTGGAAAGATATTACCTCTTCTTTGGGTAACTCCTATTGGTTTGCACCGAAGGGCTTCCTTGGATGGATTTATGCCCAAAGGGAGGCTTATAAAATGAAAATAGGGAAGTTTTGATATTATTTAGGTAGGTTTTAGTCTATCTATAAGGCTCAACATGGCGTTAGGAAGTGAGGGAGGAGGTGCCCTTTTATAATTGAGGTGAGGGGTACTTTTGGAAATCCTCAAAATATTAAAATATAATAATGATATTCTAGAGACGAAGTCTTTAAAATGACCTATAAATTAGTAGGGTAAGAAATTTTAGACCACATATTATCACATTTGTGATTATTTAACATTTTTGTGTTTTTAAAAAAATTTAATAATATATTAATTCAATAAACTATCATTATAGTCAAATTTGATACTATTCATTTAATTTGACATTAAATAAATCAATAAAAAGTGTAAATTAGAATATAATGCTTTAAAACATCTATAATATATCATATATATCTATAAAATTTATTATAAAAATTAAATTATCCCAAATATATCAAGATAAATTCTTTTAAAATCAATTATTTTATATTTATGTTAATTAAATAAATACTTTTTTGGCATTGAATAAGATTTTAAGGTAATAATAAAAATTTTAAAAAATAAAAATAAATTTATATAATGAAACTAATTTCATTAGGATATAAATAGCCATTTAGTTTTGTTCATATATTGGTTTTTTCCATATGTGGACATATAAAAGATATTATATTTAAAGAGAGTGACATTTTGTAACTATCTTTGATTTAAATAATATATAAGTTATTTTCATATAAAAGTATCCATTAAACAACTCCAATTTGATCTTAATGTTAAAAGTGTCAAATTATATTCATCCAAGAATTTTTGGACAAGTTTTTTTAATCCTTATTTTTTTTAACCCTCATTTAATCCCTTTAACTCTTACCGCGATATCATGTATTTTATAGATTAAGGGTTAATATAATTACTATAAAATGTCAAAAGACCACTAAATAAGTCATTGATGACATTTTGAGACTTCTCCCAATTATTTTATCAAATTTTATATTTTTATATATTTTATATCATTTATAAAATATTATTTATTTTAAAATATCAATAATGTAAAATTTTATACTATTCATTATATTATCTTATACAAAAATCAAAAAAATAATATAAATTCGAACCAAGACATATAGAAAATTAAAAACTTGTCAATGTTATCAATAAAATTAATTTATGAAATTAAATCTCCCAAATTTTATTTTTTTAATATTTTTAAAATCATTTATTTTTATTTTTATATTAATTAAGCAATTTCTGCATCATCATTATGTCACCATATAATTTTATTATTTATTTCCTAAAAATTTTAAATAAATTACCATAATTAAGATAAAAATTTTTTATTTAAATTTTTTTATAGTTGAACATATCGTCTAAATAACCATTTATAAAAAATATAATACTTATTAACACAAGAGTGTGACATATTGTACTTCCCTTAGAATAAAATACTATAAAAGGTTTAAAGTCATCCAAGTGGCTCCAAGAGGACATAAAATCATCCCAAATATGATTTTAGTTTAAAATATCTTATCCAATAAAAGTAGTACATGTGTTAGGGTAATTTTATGGTCTTTATAATATTATTTTTAACCATAATTACCTGATTTACCCTTAACTATGGAAATTACAATATTACTAAATTTACTATTCATATGACAGAAAATAAAAGAAAACTATTTATTTAATTTGGATCCAATTATTTAAAATATTTAATATATTTTTCAAAATAAAAAATACAAAAGTTGTTGTAATTAACTTAAAATTAATCCCGTTAATAGGGTGAGAAAACATGTTTAATGTTTAAAACATATAAAATATTAAAGTGTTTTTATATCTAAATTCAATTTAAAATAGAAGAAAATGACCTAAATTGGATTAACTGATAAGAAAATAATCTAGTTATACTTTCAAAAAATTCAATAATATAATTCAACACTATAAGTTATTTTGATGAAAAAAAAAATTTTCAATTAAAATTTAGTATTTTTTACTATTCATCCAAACATGAACCTTATCTAAAAAACACCAAAAATTGAACCATATTAAATTTTTATATTATTATTTAATTTAAGAAGTTTATTTATTCATATAAAATATATAAAAGTGTAAAAAATTATATTTAAAGTTGGTTCGCCATTAAAAGGCGGTAAAAGTGCCTTTATAAAAATATTGATTTTTATGCATAATATTGGGTTTGTTCTTATCTTATTATTATAAAATATATTATATGAATGTAAAAAAATATTTTACTGAATATGATATATATATATTACATTTATAATACTCACTAATTTTAATTAATATACTTTATTAGGATAAAACAACTTTGTGAGCATAAAAATAGTTTTTTATAAAAACATTCTAATTATATTCAATTGATTCTTGTATTAATTTCTAGTTAATTGGTAACCAATTAATTAAATTATATATTTTCATGATTTATCTAATAATATTCATAATTTATAATTTAAAAACAAGGTTACACCGGTAACATTTAAATAATTATATTTAGTTGTTTGTTTAAGCTCGCTATTGCGTGCAACCTAACATATCAAAGAAATTGAAAAAAAGAGACATACCATAAAAATAATGGGGTTTTATATTTTTGAAAGACAAAGTGGAGAACCTATTTGAAATATTTACAATAAACAATCGTGGTAAACTCAATCATCCAAAAGAGAATTCTAAGAGAAAAAATGATTTCTTTATATTATAAAAATACTTCATATAGGTTATATTTTTATTATAATTATTTATAATTATTATAAAAAAACATTAATAAACACTCAATAAGATCATTATGATTCTGTTATAATGATATTACAACTAAATCACTTCGTAATAATCCATTAAATATGGTATGTTCTTGTTTGGGTTGGTTTAACCGTCTACTTGAACAATGCTGTAAATTTATATCTTGGATGAATATGGAAATTTATTTTATAGTAATATATGATATAAATAATTAAACAATTATTTTTTTCTTAAATAATAATATAAAAATTTTACTCATTATTTAGGGGATCACCCTTTGTTTTTTTATGAATCATCAAATCATGCTCATCACCAAATTCATCTTTAAGAATCATAACAAAAAATATCATAGAATGAAATTATAACATTATAAATAATTATAAACCAAAAATATAGTAATTTTTATGACATTTTAATGATAAACATTGGGGTAATAATAAATAAAAACACCACAATTATGAAACTACTTTGAAACAATCAAGATTAATCACACCTGATACCAAAAATAGATAATAAATAACTAATATATGTGAATATAATAATTATAAATGAGGTTTATAAAATTTTATAGATATTAAATAGGTTCTTAAATGGGTGATTAATATAGTTACTTTTTTTATATAGGAGGCTAGTGTACATTTAGACTAAGTAGGAATTAACTTAAGGGTTTTTTGTCTCAAATTTTCACTCCTTGATATGTACTTATTATTATAAACCATGTTTTATTGAGAATGGTGTATCTAATATAACTTTAATATTTTGTATCATGATTCTATTATTATTATTAATATTTTATGTTTTATTTAAAATCATATCCTTTAATGGGTTTTCATTCAAAAATTTCTAATGTCGTAAGGGTTTCATCGACTCAATTTTTGATAAATTGGGTTATAGTCTTTATTACCTGAGTATATTATAAATATCTATTTGATCCTAAATTTCCCATATTTTATATATTATATCATTTTTTCTCAAGTCAAATTAATTTTCGTCATCAATAAGTATTTCTTTGATAAAATATTTTCTAAATTAAAAGTATAATGTTGGTAAGAATAACTCCCATTATTACCAATGAATCTTTTCTCTCATGTACATAGTTTCATTCCCAACAATTTTATACTCTATTAATGCAAAAGATAATATATATTATTTTCTATTATTATCATAGTTATATTTAACCCATTTTAAAAGTAAATTATAATACTCGGTTTATGATGCGGTATTTGAAACAAATGGAATTTCTAAATTTTAAAAAGGATTTTCCATCCTTTCAAAATGAAATGTTTTATATTCCACTCCACATTTATTTTGATAAACATTATATATTTTAAAATACCCAATATTGATTTTTATTTTTTTAAAGTAAATGTTTTAAATGTTTTCAATTCACCCTTTTTGAAAATAACTTTTAAAAGTGACTTGTAACTTCATCTATTTAGGATAATGTTAAAAGTATTTTCTAAAATATATTTTTAAGTTTACATACATGTCAAAATATAATTAAATTGTATTTTCATTCTATATGAAACTTATTATCAATGTGTTTTCTAATAGATATTACTTTTCCTCCTAGTTTTATAAAAAAAAATCTTTTAAAATTCTATCAAAAGGTCAATAATATTTCTTATTTCCAAAGTCGGTTTTCTAAAGATTCTAAAAACTGTTTTAAATATAATTCATTGAACTTTGAAAAATATTATTCTTGATCAAGGGTATTATTCAATTGATACCATCCAACCTATTTGTCAATATGGATTATCGATTCTCTTTTCTATCATGAAAAAATGCATCATTACCATTGTCTTACCGAGTCATTGAAATTTTATAAACCTAATTTGTCATCCAATGTATTACCTATATCAATACCCTATTTTGATTACTTTTATTAAAGGGTGTTAACCTATATTTAATGTATTGATTGATTTAGGAAATTATTCTCTTAACCATATACCATCTCTTAATGTTGTAAATACCATGTGCTTTATTATCTTGATTGAATGGTATTTACCTTGAAAGCTACTCGATTCCCTTGGATACTTATTTATAATCCATGGTTTTATCAGGTTAATATTATTGATGGAATTATGAATTTCTTCGTTATGTGATTCCATTTGAAAATGGTATGAAGACTATTTTATTTCCTTAGGCTCTTTATGATATGATGACTTATTTTATGTGGCACTCACATGTGTGGTTAATGATGGATGTGGTACAATATTACCCTCCAATGAATTGGTTTATGTTTATGTATCATGATATTAAAAGGGTATAAATGATTATTTATCCCAAGCCAAAGGGTACACATGAGGATTTATCATAAGAAAAAGATTACACATGAAAATTTATCCCAAACCAAAGGGGTAAACATGAGGATTTATCCCAAGCCAGAGGAGTACACGTGAGGATTTATTCCAAGCCCAAGGGTAAAAAATATGATTATACCAATCCTAATAAGGTAAATAGATGGTTAGAATAATCCTACTATGTTATGGATATAATGGTGGGTAGTCTTGAAATATGGGTTTTATGTTTATTTTTATTCCATATTGGAAAGATTTCATAGTTTTATACTTGTTCTTATGACTATGATTTTCTCTCATGACTCATGTTTATTGACTCATGTTTCAAGACTATTTTGATTCATATATTATTTTATTCCAAGTATTATTCCATGGTTTATGATATATGTTGTTTTGGATATAACATTATTTATTATACCCATATTCTCATCTTATGATAAATTCGGATATTTGATGCTTATTGCTTATGTTTACTCTTACTAAGAATCTGATATCACCCCTTTCTTATGTTTCCACTTCCCCAGGTTATAAAGATAATAAAATTATGAAATGTATTGAAGAGTATATTATGTGAGGAATTAGTGGGAGATGTTGAAGACTTGTTATGGATTTAGAAGTTGCTTACATAGTGGTAAAAATTTCCTTTAGTTAAAAAATATTATTTGTGTTAGTTAATATTTTTTTCCTAATTACCTTAAACTATAAACCTAAAAGTCCTTGAGAATTTATTATAATGAAATGTTTCATTTAAATCATGTAAATTTATTTTCATGCCTATTAGCTACTACAATTGGTATTAGAACATGGTTTAGATAACTTTGGGGATTTCGATGATATCAGTTAAGGACCAATTGGGGGTTATAAATTTCATCAAAAGTTGATATTTCAAGTATGATTATAATTTATAAGGTGAAGATAATCCTTTATTTCAGTTGAGGAAATATTATGGGGTTTAATAAAAGACAATTTTAATAAAAAATTTAGGAATAAGCACAATAGATAATTTTAAATGATAAATCTAATTATAGGATAACATCCAGAAATTTTGTTAAAATATAGATTGTGTAGTTTTACTTGTAACAAAATCCATGTCTAGATAATATAAGTGGATGTATGCTCTAGAAAAAACGTACCTATAGTTAATTACCTGGAAAAGGTGTATTGAGTGTTAAATCAGTCTTCACCTAGTGCACGATAAAGATGTATAACTTCACAACTAGATTGAAACTCATATGGGATATTCATCAGTCAATCACATTCTCTTTAAAACCCATCATAAAGGATTTATCCCCTAATTAATTTAAGAGAATAGGTTAATAAGTACATTATAACCTAACTTAAAGAAAATTAGATTGAACTGAATTTATGAAAGGATTAAATGTAGATGTAATTGTAGAAAACATATTAGGATTGAGTTTTCATATTCATATTATCAATTACTAAGATTTTATTGATAACCATTTTAGGTTTTAGTATTTCATTGAAAATGGATCATAGAGATGAAGTATAGAATGAAAGTATGTAGAAACCACTATGTCTTATAAATAAATAAAAGAGTATAATTAAAGGGTTTAGAATCTTATTATATTCTAGTTATGATGGAATATGTGTGTTTATTAGTCTTACCTTAGTAAGTGAGGTTGAATTCATAATAGAAATTAATTCTTGATATTCTTAGATATTTTCATTAGCGAGTAATATTTATTGATAAAATTATGGTATATTATAAAATTTATAATAATTATGTGAAATTTCTAAGGATTTTTCTCCAATATTTTTTATTTAAAGGATTGGAAACATATATTAAATGGTATAAATGACCATGAAAATTGATTTTATTACAAGGTTATATTTTGGGGATAACTATTGGAGAACACATAATCAAGTTATGTATACATATTATGTTTAATATATTCTTGATGTTATGGTAATAAAGGGTTAATTTATTTTTAGAAAAGTGAGTTAGGTAGTATTTATATCCTTGGAATTGATTATTGATATAATGGAAAAGTGATCCTTGATATTTTTGGAAAATGTTACCTAATTTTTGGGATTATGATATATATTTATTATTTTATGTCTTATGAACTAGTTATTTTTAACATCCTACCCCTCCTCATTGGTTTGAGAAGTGACGAGTGTGATATTGGCCTTAGGTGACATCCCCAAGACACTAGAGGCTAGAAATAAATGACAAGGGTTTCAAAAAAAATTAGGGGATAATTTACCCTTTAAATATAAATTATAAAACCAATATATCCATAACAAAAAACCTCTATATGATTCAAGAGTATGAGATACAATCAGACACAAAACCAAACCAAAAACTATATCAGAGTACAAAGCAGAAACCAAAACCAAAAAAACATAAAGACAACCAAGAAAACAACTCAGAAACTCCCAACCAAATCCAAGGTCTAAATCAACAAGTCATTACCAAGGGTATTATAATTCATCACTAAAGAACTAGGATACCTTTCCTATACATGTGTCCTGATAGATAATATTTACAAATGCACCAAAGTGCCCAAGTAGGGGGTGAGTGTAAAACTCCTTATAATTTCCCAAATGAATTTGTTACTCATGCCACTAGAATATAAAAAGTTATCACATTTATATAATTTTTTTTAAAATAATTTAAATTAGTTTATATCAAACAATAAATAGTTTTCCAAACCAAATAGTTTCCATGGAAAGGAAACAAAAAATCTTAAAAACCCATTTCTCAAAAACAACCATTCCACACATTCACTCATCCAAATACGAATGCCTAAGAGAAATATCCATACTCATGAGAAATCTCTCATCGATATACCTAGTCTTTATAAGATTACTAATATCGGGTTTCCCAATGGCACATGACCCTTCCACTGGGTCACATCTAATAAAAATGAACACACACCAACCATGTATGCTGAAACGCATGCCATGGAATTTAAATAAAAAAATTATTTTATTGAAAATATTTTTACAAACATTTTCCATGAGTCAAAACAATTCCCATAATTTTAAAATCATCATTTTAAAATTAACACCACAAGGTTTTCCAAAAAAAACCAACTAAATTCCACCATTTTGTAAAACCACCACTAATGAGGTTTTCCATCAGGGATCACACATCAATTTCACAATCAATTTCAATAAATTAAATAAATTTGAAATAAATCCTTCAATTTTTAAACAATTAGAATCGATAGAGAACCCACCTACCACACTAATGTTAGTGAAACCAAAGAATGAGACAACAACTTCAAATACCCGTCTTGAAAGTCCTAAAACCGACCTTAAATATTGTTCCCTTAAATAAAAACCATAATATATCATCATTATTGACATCAAAAGTCTTAAATATGTCACCAATAGATTAGATATATGATTCCAATAAAGGGAAGAAGAAGATATCTAAGGAAAATGATGAAAAAAGAACTTACCAATGAATCAAGGCCTCCAATGCACATAGATTCACCTATGAATCCCTCTCAGATTGAAAGGAATTCTCTCTCCAGCCTTGGGAGGGATAAGAATTTGTGTTATGATCAATTTAGTGGAAAATTGAGGTTTTAAGTGGGTAAACAAAAGTTAGATCCACAATTTTCGGATTTGATTTTTCACGGTGCATGGTTAGGGAACATGGTTAATAAACATTTATGATAACTATGCATGAAACACTACCTCTAAACACACCTCACATGGTGGGCTCAAATAGATATAAAATCCATGCACCAACCATGATATTCCCCTTTATCTATCATTGTACAATTTATCTTGGGACGCCACATGGTTTGGCCAAACCATGCACCTAACCCTGAGCCTACCTAGTGCCCACTATTTCAGTTGCATGGTTTCAACTAACTGTTGTCAAACCACACACCTCCAAAAAAGCGTAAAAACATGTCAAAACGCCTATGAACCTTCTGAAACATAACCTAATCTTTTTATATACTTAAAATAAATAAATAAAGGGTTAATTACCAAAAAATGGGCGTGATAAATTCTCACCACCATTGGTCTTTCCATATCCATAAAGTAGAAAACCACTATTGCCTTAAAAGAGTTCAGGGCACTTCTCCACCATTTCCTTCTCACTCTCCCACGTTTCTTTATAAATCCTACCACGTTTCCATAAAAACCGTACAATGCCAATGATTTTTCCATGAAATAATATTTATTGCCTATCAAAAATCTATACTATTACATGAACCAACATTTCATCTGGATTTAGGTCAATGTGATCCCATTGAATTACATTGTTAGAATAAGGTTGATAATTTTTCAACTGAGATACATGAAACACATTATGCACTAAACTACACCTTGGTGGAAAATAGAACTAATATTCCACCTCAACAATCCATTCAAGTGTCTCAAAAGGGAGTATGTATCAAGGAGGTAATTTTACATGGTTTCCAACATGAAAATGTACTACCCTTGGTGATATTCTTAATAACAAACAATCACTCACCTCGAATGATAATGAACATCAATGACGATCTACATACAATTTCTGATGATTATGAGCCATCTCTATTCACTTCCTAAACAACTAAATTTTCTATGTTGTCTCTTGCATAAGGCTTGGTCCAACCAATAAATTCTCACCTTTTCCACCCACAAAGTGGAGAATGAAAAAGGATTCCCATATAATGCTTCAAAAGGATCCATATATATATCGAGGCCTGATAACTTTTATTGTATGAGAAGTCCACTAATGGTATGTTCTCCTCCCATAAGCCGACAAAATACATTACATAATCCCTAAAAATGTATTACAATGTTTGTATGGTCCTTTTAGATTATCCATCCATTTGAGGAAAATAAGACATGATCACAGTCAACTATGTCCTAAGGGATTGAAGTAAGTATTTCCAAAAATGAGACATATACCATAGATGTTGGTCTGATACTATCGGAACTGGTATGGCATGAGTTTTACCACTTCTAGGATATAGATTTTTTGACAATTATTCCACAATATTTGATTTAAAAATAGGGATAAAATGGGCCTAGATTGTGAGTCAATCCACTATTACCCATATAGAATCATGTATCATAACCATCCTTGTTAAACCTATTAAAAATCCATAGATATCTTCTCCATCTTCTATATGAAAATTGGTAAAGACTATATCATACCCATTAGCCAATGGTACTCTTCCTTAACCTCCTGATAGGTGAGTAATCCCAAAAAAACTCATCCACCATTATTTTCATGCTAGCCCACAAAAATTGTGCTTTTAGTTCCTTATACATTTTTTATTCCAATATTAATAGCCCATATAGAATAATGGAAAGCATGAATAAGTTTTTCTTGATAAGATAAAGGTATGAACATACGATATTGAAACCAAAAAATTGATCATGTATTAAAATTCCATTCATAAATGGTCTCTTAACTATTGAGTTTTTACATCATAGAATCACATTCAAAACCAGATCTCTATGCCTATTTAAATTATACATCAAATTTAGAATAAAATAATCTGGAAAAAAACCATAACACTACACCTGTCTTCACAATCCATGTTCATGTAGGATATCAATAAATAATATACCATTAATTTGAATCCTATTTCATCATCCGAGTATATGAATTTCTGCTGAAGGCATCTACCACAAGGTTTAATTTACCCGGTGTATACAATTAGTCAAATTCAAACATTTGAAGATACTCCATCCATATTATTTTTCTTACATTCAAATCTCATTGTGATAACATGTGTTTCAAGCTCTTATGATTTGTAATAATTGTAAATTTATCCCTAAAAAGGTAATGACACCAAGTCATCAAATCATGGACCAAAATATCTAATTCAAAATTTTTTTTTGGGTAGTTATTATCATGAAACTGTATCTTCCATGAGCCATAAGTAGCAACATTTTCTCCATGAATGAGAACACACCCCAACCCAGATCCTAAAGCATCATGATACACCACATAGTATTGTCATAATTCAGTAAATATCATGATTGATGCTGATGTAAAGAGAACATTATGATCTTGAAAATAATTCTAACATTCATCGTTCTTTTGGAATGGAAATTTTTTCATTTTTAAAGATATCATTGGTGAATATAGTCATGAAAAGTCAAGAAAAAGATATTGATAATAACCATCCAGGACAAGGAAACTATGTATCTTAAAGACATTCTTTAGAGGTTTTCAAGATATCACAACCTCTATCATTCCTAGATCCATAGAAACTTCTATTTTATAGATATCATGGACAAGTAAACATACATATTTTATCAAAAAACCTCAATTTGAATGTTTTGAATACAGATAATGATCCAACAAGATACCCAACACTATCACTAAGTGCTGCTCATGCTTAACCTTTATCCAAGAATACACTAGTATGTCATCCAAAAAAAATACCATAAAGGAGTATTGATAACTTTGAAATATTTGATTTATTAATTCTATAAAGGCTCTTGGTGAATCCATAATACCAAAAGGAAAAACAAATAACTCACAATGGCCTTGTCTAATTTTGAGAGCTATTTTCGAAACATCTTCATTCTGAACCCACAATTGGTGATATCCTGAATGCAAGCCAATCATAGAGAACCACTTGACTCCCCTAAATTGATAAAAAAAACAATCAATATGTAGAAGATGATAAATATTATTTATCTTAAATTGATTAATATTATGCTAATCCAGACAAATCATTAATGTTCCATCCATTTTTTTAAAACAAGATCGATGCTTCCCACAGAGATGTAATAGGCTGAATAAACCCTTTTCTTTCCAACTCTTAGAACTAGACATTCAATTACCATAATTTTTTAGTTCAATATGATAATATGGATGTGAGATAGGAATGATACCTAGTAAGATATCAATCATAAAATCCACTTCTCTTTTTGGTGGAAACCCTATGAAATTATCAGGAAACACACTAGGAAACTGATTAATAATTGTTAGAAATCCTCTATTCTTGATCTCATCCACATATACTGAGGTCCAAGATTCCAAATGACCTGAGATATTTCCAACCACCAGTTCCAAAAATCCTTCTCCATTTTCCATCACATTTATATTTCCTCTAAAGAGATTCTCGATGACATATTCTATTATAAAACTAACCCTTTATATATAATAGATCATGTGATATTTAAAAATTTTCAACCAATACATATCCAGGATTAAGTGATAGAAATCCATTTCAGGCACATATAAATCCCAAAGAAACTCATCCCCATCGATAGTTATACAACATTATTTTCACATAAAGGATCAAAATTCTCTTTAGCCTAGAGGAGTTTGATGTTTCAAAATAGAAGGAATCATCTCAACAAGAAAACCCAGAAGATTAGTAGCATGAGAAGAAATAAATGAATAAAATGCACCCATATCAACGAATGATTACATTAGGGTTGAATTCAAAATAATCATACCTCTCACAATCGAAGGTAAAAATGGACCATCCATGATCATTTTCTCATCTCCATAAAATTTCTTACTCGTCACACTTTTCTTTTCTATGACCCTGTTGAGATTGAACTGGTTGTGGAGTCATGGTATTCCTATAGTCACCATGGATTTCTTGGTTCTGCTGATGAGAACTATTCAACTTTAGTCCTCCCATCAAAACATATTATTCTTGAGAAGCATGAGATGTGTCCCTACAACCCAACCTCAGAGCACTATGACAATAGCATTGAATATGTCCCATATAGTGGAAATTGTGACATGATCTAGGTGGTTTTGTACAATCTTGCTTCATATTCTTAAAATAACCACAATGAAAACATCCTGACATACTCTTCATTCGAGGAGGTATGTTGACTGATCCCATAGTATGATTCAAAGATATCCCACCCCCTTGAGAATAGGTTACTCTCCTACTCATGTTTCTAGTATTGGAGTTCTCACAAGTTCATATAGGAATAAACATGCTTCCTCCAACCATGTTCCTTGAGATGCCCCTTTCTTCCAAATTTTCTATATTGACCATATATTTATAATCTAATATACAAATCATGGAAATCGTTGAGTGAATATATAGTCAAAATCCCATTTAAAAAATGTTTTCCTTGAAGTATTCACTTGCTATATCTTTTGGGAAAAAACGAAATAAATTCATAAATTTAGCTACATACTTTGTCACTATGAGGATATATTTATTTAAACTAAAGAAGTTAGTTGTTATAGAAATTCTAAAAATGTGAGGATATAATTTTTTATTGAATAATTCTTAAAAATCATCCCATGAATTTCATTAGTCCAAGTTATCCTAAACTTCTAAATCCCATCACTTTTATGCTAGATCCTCCAAAATATAAATTTCTAGCTTCACTTTTAGATTTACTGGTGTTCCAAGGGAATAAAACATTTGATTCATCCTATTTATCCTTATTTCTATTTTTTATGGATATGAATTACTCTAGATGATGGGTGGATTCTACTTTTGGAATTGTACTGAATGATTCAATTTTCTTTGGATCATCCATTCTGTTCCGACTATCCATAGAATGAAAACCTTGGACAATAATTTGAACTAAATTTTGGTTTACCTATGTCTTAGGTGAAACCACATTATTAGTAGTATATTTTGGTTGGTTTCTATGATTCCTACCTAGTTACATTATCTATAACAAAAAATCTCCATTTCTTCTCACAATCTAGAAACATTATCCTCATTAATTTCAAATTTACTAAATCATACATATCACAACAAGGCTTTCAAAAATTAAACAATTTCCGCTTTTAAACCTTTTGGTCAGAGTAGAGTACTCACTAGGGGGGTGGATTGAGAATCTATTCAAAATTTTTGTTTAGAAGTTATTCTTAAAAGGGATCCCCAATAAAGTAAAATACAACCTAGTTAATCAAGGTTATGCTATTATGAAAGTATGAATATTTAAATAACTTCTTAGAAGATTGATTAATTCTCAGTAATCTTAATATTGGTTATTAACATTACTTTTGAAGCTATTCTAATAAGGCAATACAATTATGACTTATTTCTAAGATTAACTATCTAAGTAAATTTAGTGATTTCTGAATTAAATATTAAAACAGAGAACACTAAAAATAAACAACAGAGTGGATATAAAACAAGTTGTTTAGTCTCAAGCCGAGACCTAGTCCACTATACTTGGTGATCACCTACCACCAAGTAGTTTATATAAATTAACTAAATTCAAATCATGTATTAGGCTTTACAAAAGTATGCAAGAATGTCCATGTCACACGACCTCTTCCACAGTAGTTCATGGGTATGAACTAACATGTCACACAGGAACCTATTCTACACTTTTCTATGGGAATACACATGTGTAAAAGGATGTAAGAGAAAGTATATCTTGTATCCTTCATTTTGACGCTAGAGATAGTGTCTGTTTAATACAGGCGCACACACTGCTCGAAAGATAAGAAAAATAATACACAGAAAAGAAGAAATGATGAGATAAGGTTAGAAGTGCTCTGAGTGTTAGTCAATGCAGCTCTGGACTTCTAGGATGAAGTAGATACAAAAATTGAGTCCTCTCGTGGAAAACAGAGTATCGTAAGTTTATTAGATCTGGATCGTGTTCTTTGTGGTATTGTCAATGTGAAGATGTGCCCGACGAGTCTGATCTATGGTGTCCAATTTATTTATTCATGAATGCTTCATGTGTTCTTCAGGAATTTTGAGTTTCATGTGTCAGTTATTTTCTCTGGAAAGATCATGTGTACTTCGTTATTATGATCTATATTGTTTCTGGGACCCACTTTTCTTTTATTCTTGGAGTGCATGTGTTGGAGCTGACAAGATGCATGTATTCTGCACCTCATACCTTGTACTGCTAGATGATATGTCTACAAAGAAACATTAATTATTTCAGTGCATTTAAAAGCTTCAAATATGACTGTTATAAATTAAATTGAAAAACAACAAAACAGATTAAGAGACAGTTTCATAGTTTTTCTGTAAACTGTGTCTCTATAAAACAGTGTCTCCTTGAAATGGTGTCTAGATGGTCACTATGTCTAGATGGTTAGAATGTCTGGATGGTCACAATGTCTGGATGGTTATGGTTTCTGGATGGTTATGGTGTCTAGATGGTTACAGTGTCTGGAAGGTTATGGTGTCTAGATGGTTATGGTGTATGGATGGTTACAGTGTCTAGATGGAAACAATGTCTTGATGGTTTGCCATAAAATCCCAACCAGTGGCAGACACATGGTTTCTTAGACTTAGCCAAATATCTGTATACATATCTATATAGTGATATTCATAAAATGGTTTAGAATTATTCATTAATAAACGAAATCATTATGAAGTAAATTAAATATCGTATATAATAATTAAACATAATGTATAGAAATCAAGATATTTGATAAGTGTATTTAAAGCATAAAGATACTAAGAATCTGTACACATGATTTGAGACAGATTGCATAGGATTAACAAGATTTACATAATTTCTATGATTTTTCATCATTAAAACATGATTAATATATTAGGAGTCCAACGATCTCCCCCTTTTTGATGATCACAAATCATGTGAGTGAGATATTTATTCTTAGTTAACGTGTCTCTTATTTAATGTGAGTTTAGTGCATATAGAATACATATTTATCCCCTTTTTGGGATTATCAGAAATAGTAAATAAGAAATAGACAGTAAAGGTGCACAATGCATTAGATGGATAAAGAAGGTTTTTACAAATAGTAAGGAATAAGACTACATAAAACATCCCTATCAAAAGATAGTAAACACTGTTCTTCAGCACTAGTTTGCCTTCTCTTTACCCTTGGTAGCTGCATCAGAATAAGAAGACATAGGAGCAAAGGTAGAAGTAGAATAAGGGAGTGAACCATTGGACATAGAAGGTAAAGGGAGTCTTTAAAAAATAGAATGGGACAAGGCAGGTACAGTAGAAGACCGAGGAAAATGTTGATCAATGATTACAAGCCTGATCTGTCTCAGGTCCTGAGAGACAGACATAGATGTGGAGGCTAGGGCATAGGATGAGAAGGTAGGAAAACCATATCTTAGGGGTGAAGCTTCAGGAGTGACAATGGCAGTACTATGAACATGTATATAAGGCCTTAAAATCTTGATAAAATCAGCAATAATATCTCCACCATATTTTATGGCTTTCTCAAAGTCACACTTGTTTCCATAAACTTATCCAACAAGAGAGATAAATCATTGAGCCTTTGAACTTGAGTTTTGAGAGCTTGAGTTACTGGAGGGATCCTCATATTTTCTACAAGATACCTGAAGTGGTTTGTCAGGTCATTCTTAGAGAAGATAATATTGAATTAGAAGTCCAATTTCATAGTAATTTCTTGCTGAACACCATTAGCAATCATGGAATGGATGTGCACCAAATCAAGAACTCTATCACTGTTCTTGATAACTTCAGATAGAGATTATTTATCAAATCCACTAAGCACAACCTGAAGTTCTTCTTTGAAAACTGTTTGAAGTAGATCACTATCTAAAGATGGTTGAGATGACGTTATAGTAGTATGAGAAGCAGTGACAGCTAAGGTAAGGTATTTGAGTTCGTTTAGAACTTTTTGGAGACAACCCTTATAATCATTAGTTAACTTGTTAAGTCTAATAACAAGCTCATGAATCTCTTGAACAATCTACTTGTTTCTTTCAGCTACATTATCAATTAATTAAGTTAAATGAGGTTGAATCAGTGAGACTACTTCATGTGGGGTCTGACTAATAACAGTAGTTTCTAGTCTTAAGGTTATCATTCTATGCATTTCTTCAACTATACCTCTTAGAGTTTTTACTTCATCAATGAGTAGTTTATTCAAAACTATGACTTCTTCAATATCATGAAGCATCTTGGGTTGAATATTCCATATGAATTTTTAAAAAAATATTGAAGCATCTCTTTCACTCAGATTGTTTACAGGAGCTGGTTGGATATTAATGAGTTTCTCAACTCCAGCCAGTAGGGTAGCTCCAAAATCTTTCATATCATCTTGATTCACCAAGGTTGGAGGTTCTTATGAAGCCTTAGAAACAGGTGCTGAGACAGGCTCACGTTCCTTTGTAGAGAAAATATCAGAAACTAATTTCAACTGAAACATAGTAGACAGATCAAAACTTTTGACTGAGACTTCCTATGAATCAGTCACATTAAATAACTAGAAAATTTATACCACATATCTATTAAGCTTGGGTCAACCGGATTAGGGACTTCAATATATTTCATATTGGGGAGATGCTCCCCCTCAATAGGTCCATCTTTCTCATTACTGAGAGGTTTAGGTCCTTGATCTATTTCCACAAATTCATCCTTTATTTCCTTATCCATTTCCTTTTAAGGAAATTGAAAGTACCTCTCCATTCTCTCTTCGGCAAAAAAAATAACTCCAGGAACAACTTGTTCCTCTAGTAGTTCCTCAATGGAAGCTTCTTTCACAATAGGAATACCTTCTTCTATATGTTATTTTTCAAATTTCATTCCCCTTACTTTAGCAATAAATTCTTATTTTGAGACAAGTTGTTCTTCCATATCAACAAAATTTTGAAAAAACATGCACTTCATTTTCAAATCAGACTTGAGAATAAGGTGTACTTCCTTCCTAAACAAGAACAATTTATTTTTAAGGTACAAAAACCTCTTCTTATTCTTCCATATAAAAATACTCAACATGTTCATCTGGCTTCAAACCAGAATCAGAGACATCCTCAGGTCTTGATAGGTGTTCCACCATATTAATCTTTTTGTAAATTCTGTCATTATCTTCCACGCAATATTTCATCTATGGATTCAAATTTATTTTCATTCTATTTACACCAAATTTTGAAATACATAACTAATAATCCTTAATGGATTCTTCATCTGGTATAACTAATCCCTTTGCATGAACCATAGATGATATAATCCTTGAATTAAACATGGAGTTTCACTTAGATGTTGTTTTGATCAACTCAAACATATGGTGTATTATATACTTACAAAGGTTGATATAATGTCCATTATTCATGAGATGTATCAAAAATACATCTTGATACTTGAGTATATCAAAATCACCTTTTCTAGGTCTAACCAAATTCTGAACAAACTTAAAGAATATTCTGGATTATCTATCCAACTCAGCAGTTATGGCTCTTCGCTTTGTTTCGTTTCTAGTTAAACTTTTCAAAGCCTTTTCGAAAAAAAATGTCACTTGGAGGTGGAGGACCTCTCTGTTAGTCCTCACAAATACCTTCATGAGGCATCCTAAGGAATGAATCACATAACATCAAAGAAAACGCGCATCTCTGGCCATTGATACAACATCACACAACATATCCATATTCTGAATCAAAAGAGAATTGAACATACTGGTAAAATTGGGAAACTAGATTTGGGTAGATAGGACTATCCTCCTTAGTAAACCAATCTATCCAGCCTTGTTCTGTTAGCACTTTCAACCCCAAAGACTTAATTTTCAGAATCCACTTATGACATATCTCCTTTTTAGGTACTATTTTTCTATTCACTAGATTCGGATTCAGAGGACCCTCGGGTGCTATCTTCAATGATATCTTCAACTTATTTTTTGAATTGTGCTTCTCAGGAGTTGATGACAAAGGGAATTACATCCTGGGAATTCACCAACGTTTAGAGAGATTGAGAAGGGTTGAAAGAGGGGTTATGGATTGATATAAAATAACATAACTCGAGTGAAGAATGAGTGAAACTTATTTTATTTTATCATTTAGGGATATCAAGAATCGGAGGATCAAAAGAACGAGAAAGTAAAAACAATGGATTACCGCGACACAGGTTATAATTTATAAATAAAACAATAAAGCATCTTTATAGTGAGACTATAATCATTTTTCATGGTGAAACCATAATATTCATTCACAGTGAGATAGTAACAAGTATTCATGGTGAGACAGTAAGTGTCAGACAGTAACCACGAAATGGTAATTGTGAGACCATAAACATGAAACAACAATTCTTGAGATAGAAAAACTATAGAACTATTAAAGTTAAATAGTAATATCAAGATAGTGACTTGTGAAACCATAAAGTCTGAAATAGTAAGATATGAAGAAGTAAGATATGAAACAGTAAGATATGAAATAGTAAGGTATGAAACAGTAAGATATGAAATAGTAATATTTGAAACAGTAAGATAAATACTTAATATTTATCATACCAAATTCTTGTATGATGTAATCTATTCTTTCATAATTTAATGGATTGGTTAATATATCAGCAAGATGATATTCAATTCTAATGAATTCCAAAGTGATGTCACCTTTTTGATAATGATATTTCAAAATGTGATGTCTTACATCAATATGTTTTGTACTAGAGTGTGAAACATGATTTTTTGAGATGTTAATAACACTTTTATTGTCACAATTTATAGGTACATGCCTAAATTGATATCCATAATCCAGTAATGTGGGTTTCATCCCCAAAATTTGTGCACAAAAACTGCTAGCAGCTATGTATTCAACTTCTACAGTAGATAATACAACAGAGCTTTGTTTTCTACTACACCATGATACTAGTGGGTTACCAAAAATGTAACATGTTCTAGTGGTGCTTTTTCTATCTAACTTACAACCACCAATGTCAGCATCCAAATAACTCACTAACTCAAATGATTGTCCTCTAGGATAGAAGATTCCTAGACTGGGTGTATGCTTGATGTATTTGAAAATTCTCTTAACAGAATTTAAATGAGATTCATTAGTTTTAGCTTGAAAATGAGCACACATACACACAATAAACATAATTTCAGGTCGTCTAGCAGTCAAGTAGAGTAAAATTCCAATCATTCTTCTGTAAGTGGTTTGATCAATAGGTTTTCCATCTTCATCAAGATCTAACTTAAAAGAAGTACTCATTGGAGTGTCACTACTTTTAGTGCTATCAAATCCAAAATATTTTATAAGATCTTTAGTATATTTTCTTTGGTTTAAAATAATACCATCATTATTTTTAATGATTTGAAGTCCAAGAAATAATTTTAGTTCACCCATTAAACTCATTTCAAATTCATTTTTCATAATTTTAGAAAATTCAATACATTAATAATTTTTTGAAGATCCAAAGATAATCTCATCTACATAATTTTGAACTACTAAAACATCATTGGAAATTATTTTTATAAAAAGGGTAGGATCAGCTATTCCTTTTGAAAAACTTTGTGAAATAAGAAAATTACTTAATCTATCATACCACACTTATGGATCTTGTTTTAAACAGTATAAATCTTTTGATAATTTAAAAATATGGTTTGGAAAATGAGGGTTTCTAAACCAAGGGGTTGATCAATGAAGACATCCTCAACTATATATCAATTTAGAAATGAAATTTTGACTTCCATTTGCTATAGTTTGAAATTCAGATGTGCTGCATAAGAAATAAGAATTTTGATGGCTTCAAGTCTAGATACTAGTGCAACGATCTCTTCATAGTCAATTCATTCATCTTGACTATATCCTTGTGAAACCAATCTGGCCTTATTTCTAACTATATTACCAGCTTCATCAACCTTATTTATAAAAACCCATTTAGTGCCTATGGTGAATGTGTCTTTGGGTCTTCCAACAAGTTTCCAAACGTTGTTCCATTCAAACTGATTAAGTTATTCTTGTATAACCATAACCCAAAATTGATCATTGATAACATCATTAATGTTTATAGGTTAAAGTAGTGACATGAAGACTTTATGTTCAACCTGATTTATAAGAGAAACTCTAGTTTGAGTTCCTTTGTCTATGTCTCCTATAATATCATCTAAAGGATAGTTATTTAGAGTTCCAACCACTCTAGAAAAAGGACTGGTGATTTTAGGTTCTTCAACAGGATCTGGTTCATTGTGACCAGAATCAAATGAATTTCCAGAACTAGAAGATTTCAAAGATTACTTTACAGGATGGTTAGAGGGTTCTGATTGAATGTCCAGATTTGATACGTCATCCTCCAGGTTCTCTAGTGTAGTCTTAAGTTCCTGTGGATCTGTTTCATCAAATATTACATGGACAAATTTTTCCACACATTTAGTTCATTTATTAAAAACTCTACAGGCTTTACTATAAATTTAATATCCTATAAAGATTCCTTCATCACACTTGGATTCAAATTTATCAAGATTGTTGTCAGTATTAAGGATATAGAATTTACAACCGAATACTTTGAAGTAACTAACTTTGGGTTTTCTATTATTCCACAACTCATATGGTGTTCCTATAAGGATTGGTTGAATCAATACTCTATTGATTATGTAGCATGTTTTATTTACATCTTTATCCCGAAAGTAAATAGGTACTTCATATTCACTAAGCATGGTTTTAGAAATCTCTTTCAGGGTTCTATTTCTTCTTTCTAAAACTCCATTCTCTTGAGGTGTTATAGGGGAATAGAAATTATGACTATAACCATTTTGTGAGAAGAAGGATTCAAACTCTTTATTTTCAAACTCACGACCTTGATCACTTCTTAAGGACTTAATTTTATGTCCAATAATATTTTCTACAGTTTTGGCATATTTGGTAAAATGAGAGCAGGCTTCACTTTTATGAGCCAAAAATAAAGTCCACGTATATCTAGAAAAGTCATATACAAGAACATAAACATAGTGATTCCTATTTAAACTCGAAACTATTGATGGTCCAAAAAAATACATGTGAACCAATTCAATAGGTTGAGAAGTTTACACTTCATTCGTTGGTTTGAAGGAAATTTTGTGTTTCTTTCCTTTTTGACAAAGATTACACACTTTATCATTTGGAAACTCAAGTTTGGGTAGGTCTTTGACTGAGATTTTTCTAGGTAACTTTCTAAGGGAGTGAGTGTTACAGTGTACTAGTATACTATACCAAAGCCATGAATCTTTTTGAAACACACTTAAACATGAAGCATTTTGAGAAGCTAAAGAATGCAAGTTAATAGAATATACATTTTCATTTCTTAATGCAAAAAACACTAATTAATTTTTAGAATTAAAAACACTGCACACATTATTTTCAAATTTAACATGAAATCCATCATCACATAACTATGAAATACTAAGCAGATTATATTTCAATCCATCAACAAATAGTACTTTAGAAATCAAAACTAAGTTAGAGTTACCGATCTGTCCAAGGCCAATAATCTTTACTTTTTCATTTTCACCAAAGGTGACATGTCCTCCATCAATTTTTATTACGTTCTTGAAGCATGAGTAGTATCCTTTTATGTGTCTCAAACACCCACTGTCCAAGTACCATATGCTTCTATAGGAACTCATTAAGCATCTTTCTTACAAAATAGTCAGATAAAAATATATTTTGGTACCCAAACTTGTTTGGGTCTAGTAATATTAGTGACTAGTGCCTTAATAACCCATATCAGCCTCATAGTTTCCTATAAGCATTATTTAAAGTATTTGAAAAATTAACTCTATTTGGTCCAGTGAATCTTGAAACATTAGAGAGTGTGTCATAACATGAACTATTTTAATATTTTCTAGAACTGGGAGTAAAGCTGTTTATCCTAGATTTAGAAACAAAATTAGTACTTCCAAAATTTCTTTTACCAGGTTTATAGCCAATACTAGTAGTATATTTGGGAGAAATATATTTACCTAGAATTTGTACCAAGGTATCCTTAACATTACTAAACCTTTCAATATCCTTTTACAATTTCTCACTAGATAGTTTTAGTTCATTGTTCTCTTTGAGTAATTGATAATTTTTCTCCCTTTCTACAGTGAGTTCAGTTTTAATAGTTGACGTAAGAGAATGCTATTTCTTAAAAGACTTGTATTTATATTTTAGTTAATTGCATGTATCTTCAAGCATATTATATTATTCAAACATTTCTTCATTAGACATATTTTTTGAGTCAATCTAATATCCATAATAGTATGGATTTTGTAAAGGATATTCTAATGTTACCTCAGATGTGTTTGTCATAAAACACATATTGGATTTGTTAGCATGTTCATCATGTGAAGATTCTGAGTCACTTGAATTATCCTTATAGGATCTCCATGTTTCTTTAATTTCCTTTTTATACTTTCTATCTTTGTCCTCATATTTCTTTTTGTACTTTATCTTTGGATATTCAACCTTGATATGTCCGTTTCGTTTACATTCAATGCAGAAAATCTCATCATACCTGTCACTTATTTTCTAATCTTTCTTCCAACTTCCTTTTTGATCATATCTTCCCTTGATGTTTGGATTTATAAAAAAGTTATTCTTCTTGTAAAATCTCTTAAACCTTATGGATAATTGATCTATCTCCTCAACACTATTAGGTGATGATTGTTCACTACTCGAACTTTCTATAGAAACTTCCAATTTCCATTTTTCTTTGTGTTTAGAGGTGGTGGTCTTTAACGAAAATTTTTTTATTTTGGGTTCATACTCCTTTTCCTTGTTGAATTTCAGCTCCTCTTCATACATCATTAGTTTTCAAATGATTTATTTTACAGGAAACTTGTTCATGTCGCATGACTCTCTAATAGAGACAGAGGTTCCTCTCTATATGTCAGGTAGGCATCTGAGAATCCTCATAATCTGTTCTTTAGCACTGACTTCCCTTCCAAGAGAAATCATTGTGTTGAAAATTTCGTTGTACCTGAGATACATGTCAGAAATAGTCTCATCAGGTTTCATTTTAAGGTTATCATATTTAATAGTATAAGTGTTAAGTTTAATTTCTTTCACACTATAAGTTCCTTTATGTGAAATAGACAAAGTGTCCCAAATTTCATGGGTAGTTTTACATGTAGAGATTCTATTAAATTCCTCATCACCAAAAGAGTAGTATAAATCATTCACAGATTTGCAATTGTTATTATAGGAAGTTTTGGTAGGTTCATCCCAAGTGATTCTATAAGTAGAAATAATCTTATATTCATCTATAATGGAAGACCAGATTTCAAAGCTCATACTTTCTAAATGCATTTTCATTTTAATTTTCCATTGATAATAATTGGTTCCATTAATGAATGGTGGTCTGTTTGTTATAGAACCTTATAATATATTATCTATAATAAAGAAATACTTTAAAAGATCTAGAAATTTAGAATTAATAGAAATTTATAGATCTTTAAAGTACAATTAAAATCACTGTTGAATAAGGTCAAAAAAAGAGTCTTCATGGGCTTAAAAACATTAATTTGATACCAAATGTTGGTCGGAGTAGAGTACTCAAGAGGGGGGTTAATTGTGTATCTATTCAAAATTTCTCTTTAAAAAGTATTCTTAAAAGGGTTCCCAAATAAATTTAAATACAACCCAGTTAATCAGGGTTATACTGTTATGAAAGTTTGACTATTTAAATAACTTCTTAGAAGATTGATTAATTCTCAGTAATCTTAGTATTGGTTATTAACATTAATTTTTGAAGCTATTCTAATAAGGCAATACGATTATAACTTCTTTCCAAGATTAACTATCAAAGTAAATTTAGTAATTTCTGAATGAAACAATAAAACAAAGAAAACTAAAAATAAACAACACAATAGATATAAAACAAGTGGTTCAGTCTTAAGACGAGACCTAGTCCACTACACTTGGTGATCACCTACAACCAACCAGTTTATATTAATAAACTGGATACAAAGCCTGTATCGATATTTACAACAGTACGCAAGACTGTCCAGGTAACACAACCTCTTCCATAGTTCTTCATGGGTATGAACAAATAGGTCACACGGGTACCTGTTACACACTTATTCACGGGAATGCATAGGTGTAAAAAGATGTAAGAGAAAGGATATCTTGTATCCTTCAGCTTGATGTAGGAGACAATACTTGTTTATTACAGACTCACACACTGCTCTATTGATAAGAAAAATAATACACATCAAAGAAGAAATGATGAGATAAGGTTAGAAGTTCTCTGAGTGTTAGTCTATGTAGCTCTGGACTTCTGGGATGAAGAAAATGAAAAAATCGAGTACTCTCATGGATAACATAGTATCATAAGTCAGCTAGATCTGGCACATGTTCTTCATGGTATTGTCAATGAAATGATGTGCTCGACAAGTCTGATCTATGGTGTCTAGTTTTTTGATTCAAGAATGCTTCATCTTTTCTTCATGAATATTGAGTTTCATGTGTCAGTTCATTTCTCAGGAAATCTCTTGTGTACTTCGTTATTACGCTCTATATTGTTTCTGGGCTGCACTTCTCTTTTATTCTTGGATTTCATGTGTTGGAGTTGACATGATGCATGTATTATACACCTCATACATCGTACTATAAGATGATATGTCTATAATGAAACATTATTTATGTTAGTGTGTTTAAAATCTTCAAATATGACTGTTAGAAATTAAATTGAAAAACAAAAGAAACAGATTAAGAGACAGTGTCACAGTTTGTCTATAAATGGTGTCTCTATGAAACAGTGTCTCCTTGAAATGGTGTCTAGATGGTCATGGTGTCTGGATGGTTACAGTGTCTAGATGGTTACATTGTCTAGATGGTTATGGTGTCTGGATGGGTGTCTGGATGGTTATAGTGTCTGGATGGTTATAGTGTCTGGATGGTTACGGTGTCTGGATGGTTACAGTATCTAGATGGTTATAGTGTCTAGATAATTACGGTGTCTGGAGGGTTTTTCATAAAATCATAACTGGTGTAAGACTCATAGTTTCTCTAGCTTAGCCAAATATATGTATACAGACATAAACATTGTTATTCATAAAATGGTTTAGACTTAGTCATACATCAAAGAAATCACTATTAAGTAAATTGAATATAGTATACAATAATTAAACTTATTGTATAGAAATTAAGATATTGGATAGGTGTATTTAAAGTATAAAGATACTAAAAATCTATACATATGATTTGAGATATATTACACATGATTAACAGGATTTACATAATGTATATGATTTGTGATCATTAAAACATGATTAATACATGAGGATTCCAACAAAAACATTTTTGGAAATTTAACCATGATTTTTGAAAATCAAACCATTTTCAACTATTTTATAAAATCAGAAATGTTTTACCAAATCATAAATAATTATTCAAAATGAATTATTAACTTCTAGTGGGAAGTTATTTCTAAAAATGCAAGTTATGCTGTTATCATCATCTAAACCCATGATGATGAGGTAACAACTCCTAGAAGTGTCTCAAAACACTAATGTACCCAAACACCCTGGTAAATTTATGTTCAACATAAATATGTTAGATAAACCTTTTTATGCTTTATATGCCATGTTTTGACAATCCTAGTCCTTGATTCCAACCCATTTCAAGGACTAAACAAGAATTATTTTCAAATCCATTACTGAATTAAATGATACCATTTGTAACATCTAACCCATCCTCATTAGCTTGATAATTTATGGGCATGCTAATGGCCTTAGGTAATTTCCCAAATACACCAAAGTCTGGAAATAAATGCTAAGGTATTCATAAAAAAAATTTGTGGATTATTTTAAATTTGATGATAAAAAACCAAGAAAAGATAACCATGAAAAAACCTTTATATGATGCATGAGTATGAGGTAAAATCCAACTCTAAACCGAAAAGAAAATTATATCCGAGTACAAAGTGAAAACCAAAACAAAAAAACTCAAAGACAACCAAGAAACCAACACAAAAAATCCAAAATAGCTCTAAGATCTAACATTACAATCCATGCCCAATGTATTTTGACGCATCACTAAATAACTAGCATACCTTTCCTTTACCTATGTCTTGATAGATAATATTTACAAATAAACCAAAGTTCCCAAAAAGAGGGAGAGTATAAAACTTAGTAGGAATTCCTCAAGGACTTCTCTACTCATGCCACTAAGATAGAACATGTTCTCAAATTTAAATAGAACATTTTAAGACAATTTAAATTAATTTATATTGAATAATAAATAGTTTTACAAACCAAACAGTTTCCATGGAAAGAAAACAACAAAACTTTACAAATTATTTATTAAAAACAATTTGACCTACCTATTCCACACATTTACACATCCACACATGCATTACTAGGTGGTAGTTCCATACTCATGAGAATTTTCTCATCAATTAACCTTGTTTTCATAAGTTAACCAATTATAGGTTCCCCAAAGGTAGAGGCCCCTTACACAATGTCAATTCTAATACAAATGAATGAACACCAACCATGTATGCCAAACTCACATGAGAAGCTATTTCAATAAAACATATTTTTATTGAAAAAATTTTACAAACATTTTTCATGAGATAAAACAAAACGAATATTTTTAAAATCACTATTTTAAAATTAACAACACAAGGATTTCCACAAACCCAATAACTTCTACTATTTTACAAAACCACCACTAAAGAGGTTTTCCATCAAGGACCACACATCAATTTCACAATCAATTTCATGCGATTCAATTAATTTGAAATAAATCCTTCAATTTCTCAATAATTTAATTGAGAGAGAATCCACCAACCTCATAAATGATGGATAAACCAAAATATTATACCTATGATTCATAAAGAGGTAAAAAGATTACATATAAGGAAATATATGAATTACAAGCACTTAATAATGAATATGGGCCTCCAACTCACTTATATTAACCTAGGAATCACTCAAAAATTGAAAGGAATAATCTCTTTAGTAGTGGGAGGGAGAAGAATTTGTGTTATGACCAGTTTAGGGAAAAAATTAGGGATTAAGGGGGTAAACTGAGTAAAATACACAATTCTTGAATGTAATTTTTCATGATTTATGGTTATGGTGAATAGTTAAGAAAACCATGTGATGACCGTGTATGAGACAATACCTCCAAACACACCTCGCATAATTGGATCGAATGATTAGAAAAACCGTGAATGACTTATGTTATTCCCCTATGTCAAACATTTCATGGTTTCTCTTAAGAATCCACATGGTTTTTCCAAATCGTTTGCCTACCATGTTCCCCTTGATTTAGGTTCATAGTTTTCTGGGAGGTGTTTCATGGTTTCTACTAACCATACTCAAACTGTGAACTTCCAAAAAAACTTCAAAACATGTCACAAATACTCTGAACCTATGGAAACATAACCCAATCTCATTATATACTTAAAATACATAAATAAAGGGACATGTACCTGAAACCATGGGTTCTATATGATTAACACATTTAAGGGTTCAAGATAGAGTTAATTTTTGGAGGAATATATAATCTTACAGTGGTTTTAAGTCGTGGAAATTAAAATGGATTTGGGAGAGGTATGTTATGAATATTATATGTTTAGGTTACATACATACTATGGTATATGATTATATTAATGGGTAATGTTGTTTGAGGATGTATAAGCAACTTGATATTGCCTATGAGATTATGGTAGATGAAATATTAAGAAGTTAAATCCTAAATGATGAATGTGTTAAGAATACCCTCACCTACTATCATTAGTTAGGAATAATTAAAATAATGAGGAATAAATTTATTAAAAGAGGGAGAATGTAATGACCTGATATTTTAATATATGTTTTCTTCTAATTCAGTCAAATATGTTTGATAGTATGCTCCACAAGAAACATAGAACTAAAACGAAACTATGATGTGTGTGTGTATATATATATATATATAAATATTTAACATTTTAGCTAAAAATATATTTTTAATTAGTAGGTATGGATATGAGTAACCAAATTATAAAATATATTAATACATATTTATATATAAAATTTATTTTATACAAATTTACTTAATTGATTATTGTGTTTAAGAATCGATCTTTTTATGCCCTAAAGATTTTATAGATGAAAATAATATATATGATTATTAAATTATAATTTTAATAAAATATAATATTTATTAATTAATTCGATAATTAAAAACGTTTTATAGGAATTAAGAATAAGGACAACTAGTATTTTTTAATTTTTTTTTTGTATAAAAAATAGTTTCTCATTATATTTTATTATTTTATTTAAATGTTAAAATAGTAAATTCTAGAAATTTAAATTTTGGATTTATAATATCAATTTTATATTAGGATGATTTTTTGAGATTTTTCTAAAAGGGTTGATTTTTAGGTGAATAGTAAAAAATATCATTTTCCCAAATAACATGAATTTTATGAAATTATTACTATATAACTATAAATTTAAAATTCAGGAAAAGTTTTTATAAGAAAAAATATTTATTTTATAAGTGAATTTATAATTTTAAAAAAATTTGGTTTTAATTTATGAACTAATATTTGAAATTTTATAACTTAAGTAATATTTTTCAAAAAAATTATTTTTAATACAATATTAAATAGTATTTTAAAATTATTATTTTTATCATTTTTAAAAAATTAATATAATAAAATTTAGCTCAAATTCGGATTCATTTGGTTCAAATTATTTAATTATGATTATTTTTAATCATAATGTATAAATTACTTTTGTAAAAACTAGTTAGCATAGTAAAAATTGAAAGGAGTAAAAATGGTTTAACCAGGAGGAAAATACCACAAACATGTTTAAAAAATGTGTGGGAATGGGTGGTTGAGACATTTATAAATATTATCCCCCCTATTTATTATTTCTGAATTTTGGATCCAATTTCCTTGATAGTGACCTCCCACTATTGAAAATTTTTGGGTAATTACAATAATGTCATCACTTTTCACTTATAAAATGGGCACTCCTCTCCCCGCTTCCCATCACAAAAAACATGATTATTTTAGAAAAAAATCTACCCAAAACTCTCCTAAATATACATATACTCCTTTAATAGTTTCTTTTATTCTCAAAATATCATCCCTTAAAGGCTTAACCCTCTTTGTAAAGGAGATAATCCAAAAAGTTTGGTATAAATATTTAACCGCTCCTTTCTCATTTTTATTTCTCTATGTGAACTTGTTCTTCATAAAATTAAATTAATCCATATTAAAATGATAATATAAGTATAATTATTATATAGATATACTATTATAAATATGGAATATGCATTTACCACCCTTCCCTTTTCTATTAATAAAAATGAAATCGACATTCGTGTGTTGTGTGGACGACTCATCCATGGCACATCAAATTTAATTTTCATTCACCTTTTTAAAAGGATTTTAAAAACATGGAATTTAATATATAACTTTTATATTTATGAAATATTTTATATTCTTAAATGATAAACCATATTACTCGTTTTCCATGTTCTATGGGAAACAAAATCATCATCCATGCGTATGTGTGGAATACTGCCTCCATAGAATGTTTAATTTCCATATTTATTTTCATCTATACTGTACATGGATGGAAATGATAATGTTTTTAATGTATAAATATTATTTTTAGTAAATTATTATGGTTATGTAAAGAAACTTTGGAAAACCTATTAACAAGATGAGAAATAAACAATCGTGGTAAATTCAATTGTCCAAAATACCATTCTAAGAGGAAAAATGATTTCTTAATACTATGAAATAACTTTTTATAGGTTATATTTTTCTTATAATTCATTAAAATTATGATAAAAAACTATAATTAATTAAAAATAAGATCATTATTATTCTTTCATAATGATATTACAACCAAATCACTTCATAATCATCAATTAATTATGGTACGTTCTTATTTAGGTTTGTGTAAGCACCTAGTTGAACAATGATATAAATTAATATCATAGATTAATATGGTAATTTAATTTATTTAATATATGATATAAATAAGTAAATTATGATTTTTTTGGTTCCATAATGTTAATATAAAAATTTAACTCATTATTTAAGAAAACACCCTTCATTCGCGGAGAATCATCGAAACGTCCTAATCATCAAATTCATCTTTATGAATCATAACCAAAGATCCCATAGAATAAAAATATAAAAATATAAATATTTATAAAACATGAATTCTATAACCTTTTATTATTTGGTAATTATTAAATTTAGGATGATAATGAATAACAACACCACTATTATAAAACTAGTTCAAAACAATAAAGATTAATCACACCCAATATTGAAAAGAGAAAATAACTATGTAATACACATGTAGAGAATAATTAAAAACTATTTTTTAAAAGGTTATATATATATATAAATTTATTTATTTTTTTATTAATATAATTAATTTTTTATATAGGATGTTTGAAAACATTTCAACTTAGCAAGAATTAAGGTAAGAATTTCTTGTCTCAAATTTTTACTCCTTAAGACATACTTTTAATTATATTCCATGTTTTATTTGAAATGATGTATCTACTATGCCTTTAATATTTTGTATCATGATTATCTCATTATTAAGGATATTTTATGTTTCAATTTAATCATATCTTTCAAGGGGTTTTCATTAAAAAATTTCTAACGTCATAATGGTTTCATCGAATCAATTTTCGATACATTAGGTCATAGTCTTTCTTACATGAGTGTGATTTTTAAGAATTATTTAATCCTAAATTTTCCATTTTTTATATATAATATCATTTTTTTGTATGAGTAAGTTACTTTTTATCATCAATAACCACTTATTTGATAAAATATTTTCCAAAATAAAATTATAATGTTGGTATGAATAACTCTCAATCTTACCAATGAATATTTTCTCAAATGTCCATATTTTCCTTCCCAACAATGTTATCTTATATTTTTGGAAAATATAATATTGATTATTTTATACCTCTCCCAAAATTATCATCAACCATTTTAAAAAGTAAATTATAACACCCTTTTAACATGATGGGTTTTCAAACAAAGGTATTTCAAAATATTTAAAAGTATTTTCCATCCTTTCAAGATAAAATGTTTATATTTTACCACTCTTTTGTTTTGATATCCTTTATGTATTTTCAAGGATGTATTATTAGAGTTTATATTTCAAAAGTTTATGTTTTAATATTTTTAATTCACCATTTTTAAAACAACTTTTAAACATAACCTATAACTTCAATTTTTACAATAATGTTAAAAATGACTTCCAAAATATATTTTTAAGATTACTTTAATGTTAACACGTCATTCCACCACATTTATATTCTTTATGAAACTTATTGTCTAATTTTTTAATAAAATATATTATTTTTCTCCTAGTTTTATAAAAAAATATTGAAAATGATTAAAAAAATTAAGAATATTTCTTATTTCCAATGTGGTTTCAATAAAATTTCTAAAAATATTTTTTCATCTATGTAATTTTCATTTGATAAATATTATGATTAATATTATATTTTATTCAAATTAAACCATACACCTTATTTATTTGAATGTATTAAAAATATTCTTTTCTATCATGGAAATGATCCACCATTTCCTTTTTCCCGCCTAATCATTGAAGATTTATAAAGCTAATTTTTATTCCATTACATTCTATTTTTGAATACCCTATTTTTAATTACTATGATTTAAGGGTGTTCACCTAGATTCCATACATTGATTTATTGGGAAATTATTATATTAACCATGTACCCTTTCTCTATATGGTGTAAATCCAATATGTTTTAGTATCTTTATTGAATGGTATTTACCTATAAAGTTAATTGATGTCATTGGATACCAATTTATTATCCATGGATTTATCATGTTATTATTATTAATGGAATTATGAAAGTTTTCCTTTTATAATTCCATTTGAAAAGGATATTAAATCCATTTTCATTCCTTAGGATATTTATAATATGATGACTTATTTTACATGGCACACTCATGTATGGATAATTATGGGTGGGGTCCTTTATCACCCTCTAATGAATTGGTTTAATTTTATATCTAATGAACTAGAAAGGGTACATAAGAGAATTTATCCTTGGATAAAGGGTACATGGGAAGATTTATACTAAGCCAAAGGGTACACAAAAGGATTCATACTAATCCAAAGGGTATATGAGTTGATTTATCCCATGACAAAGGGGTACATGGGAGGATTTATCCCAAGCCCATGGGTAGTTAACCCAAGCTTATTATGTGGTGAATTACTTAGTGAGTATCCTTGACATATTGAATCTATGGTTATGTGTATTCCATATTTTAAAATTCCATAGTTTTATTCTTATTGTTATGAATATGTTACACTCTCCTAGATTATGTTTATTGACTCATGTTTCCACACTCGTTTGATACATGTATTATGTTTTTCCAAGCCTTATTACATGATTTAAAACATTTTTTTATTGGGTATAACTTTCTTGATTATACCCATATGATCATCTTATGCTCATTTATGATCTTTGATGGTTATCACTTATGTTTACCCTTACTGAGCATATGAGTTCTACCCTTAATTATATTTAACTTTAACTAGGTTGTAATAATAAGAATTGTATGAAATGTCTAAAATATTATCTTATATAGAGAATTAGTGGATGACGATGAAGACTTGTTGTGAGTTAAGTACTTTCTTACATAGTGGGTGAAAATTTCAATTGTTTGAAAAATAAATGAGTTTTTAGTTACTTTTTTGACGTAATTCTATAATATTATAAACCTAAAAGGTATTTTTAATGTATTAAAATGAATTTTTTATTTAAATCATGTATATTGATGGTCATTTCTATGGGTTGCTGCACGTAGAATCTGGACTATATTAGTCCACACTATTTAGTGATTCACACGAATTTTATAAATGGAATCATCAATTATAATTCACTAAGAATATCCCAAAAAGGAAAAACAATTCATGAAAACCTATAATCATTTGTGAAATGTGTGATGTATGGGGAAAATGTTTTATGGTACCATTTCCCATGTGTTTTATGTATTCATATATATTTGTTGTTTTTATTATGTTTCAAAGTGGTTGGAAGCCAGATCCACCAAAACTGATGAATTGTCTATTGTTTATGACTTCATAAGAACTAAAATCTTCAATATATTATGAATAGTAAAGGTCATTTTCATTTATCAAGGAATCCACATCTGTAATAGAAGTATGGAAACTTTGATGAAGAGATATTGAGTGAATAAAATAGCATTAATACCATACCACCCCTAGAACAATGGGCTTACAAAGGTAACCATTAGAGATGTAAAAAGAATTCATGGGAATATTTATATCTCTAATAGTTAGTATTGGAGCAATTTTTTATAATTAACTTTATGGGGTTACAGAACAACTTATAATACACCCATTGAAATGAGCATCTATAGGATTTTTAATAGTATGAGATGTAACATTATAGTGGAATTGGAACATAAAATATATTAGGTGACCAAGAAGGTCAATTTAACACCCCAGTGTCATTAATAAGATTTATTTTATATTATTGGGTTATTTTCTATATTTTTTATAGTTTTGGGGATTTTATTTTGAATTCTTAGTGTTTTTTGGGTGTTTTATGATTGTAAAATCATTTTTGAAAACCATGCATGTCTTAAAAGTAACCATGAAAGGGGGTGAATATAAATTATAGTGGATTTTTTCATGGTTGGTGCATGGTTCTTCTAACCATGAGGAATTTTTATGAAATAGTGTACATTAGTTTGGTATTTAGGTGAAACATGCATGTTTGGAACACAGCTAGTGAAAACCATGCAGCCAAACTATGTGGATAATCATTCTTGATTAAGTGGAAACCATACTGTTGCCTCTTGATTTTCCTAACCACAAGGAATATCAATGTGTATTTCCCATTTTTTATTTATTTTTTGAAATTACTATATTTACTTCTCATAATTTCAAACTCTTTAGGGTTTCATATCCCACATTGTTTGACGTAGTGACCCTAAGAATATACCCCCTTTAATCTCCTCTTTTGTATGTATTTTATATTGTATTTATTACATGTTTAAGATCAATTAATCAAGGTATGATACTCTAGATCACTTCTTCTCCCTTTCTTCCACTTTTTTCTTTTCATAAAATTCTCTCGCAAGCCCCATGGTTCTTGTTGGATGAATTTAGAGTTCAGGATAAACATAATAATGAGTATTTTGATTTCTAGTGATTGTGTAAATCATCTTCACCTTTGGTTGCTATTATATCATTAATATAGACTTTTTCCACTTTGATTAAGGTGGGTGCTTGAATGAAATTACTTTACTTGAAATGTTTTCAAAAGCATGAGTTTCTATAGAAGCATTTTCTAAAAAATTATAGTTATAAATGGTTCCATTTATGGGTTTTTGAATGCTTTTAAAGGATTTTATCACTTAGTATAAATGTATTTTCATTGTTTTTACATTTCTAAATCTTACATTTTTATGTTTTAAAGTTACAAGTGTATGTATGAATTCATAAAAGGTTTTTTTAATATAATTTTGAAATGAAAATATGTTTTAATACCAGTGTGATTTTTATAAGTGGTTTTTTTAAACTAAAGAGGGGTTTGGGTTTTCAAATAATCCATTAATGAATGAATTTCTTGACTTAAAAATGGGTATTTGTGTTTAGAGTGGTTTCTAAATAAAGTGTTGTTTCGTAAAAGATTCCCAAATTTATTTTTCAGTTTTCTTCCAAAAATAAATTTACAAAGATCCAAATTATAGCTTTGAATCCCAAGATAGTTTTCAAAGGCTCATTTGTAACTTTCAAAAAAATGAATTTAAATTGATGTAGGGATACCATAAGTCATGAACCTCATGTTTTGTATGATGTTTTTATTTTTTCTATGGTTAGGATTGAATTCTTATAAAATTATTTTTAAATATTAAAAGGGGTTTTTTCTTGTGAATGTATTGATATTGAGATAAGGTTTATTTCATTTTCTTTATTGATGCATATTATTCTCATTGATTGTTTAAATGATCACTTTTAGTGGTTGATTTAATGGTAACCCTAGGAACAAATATATTGGTCTAGATTTAAGCAACATGTAAGGATAAACATTGAGGAGATATGTGAGATCAAGCATGCCTCCCCATATTCTAGAGCCTGCAGAATAATAGTGAGGTACTAATCCATAAAATTGGGAAACTATTCTATTGAATTAGTGTCATACTATAGTAGAAATAACAAAAAAATATCCATGAAATTCATTAGAGTATGCATAAATAAAAAAATTCAATGTTATAAAAAAATGAATAAAAAATTCATATAGTCATACATCACTAATAAACCAAAAGGACGATCCTAAATATAAAGTAAACTAAAATAAAATTACACAAAGGCCCTACTAAAATCTTTAAGACTAAAAAACCCTATATTTATATACATGTCAAGTTATCCTATTCTGATTATTTTCATTCCATGTTCTGAGGCCTTTAAGCAGACATATATTTTTCATGTGCACCAGAGTTCCCCTTTAGGGAGTGAGAAACACATCCCTATAGGGTCTCACCATGTGAACCTATTATACTCCACCACATACATGTATATATGAGGAAGAAAATAAAAATTTCACCAAAGTACATTTTAATGTTATGTAGTAACCAATTCACTGTGAATCCATGCATAATAGCTCACCATTTTCTTACTAAGACAACATGATACCCGATCAAACCTACTTCAGTATGATGATAGAATTAAGTCATATCCACTTGTTACTAAACCCATAATCTATATTATACCTAAAGGACCAGGGTAGGGAATCATCCAAGTCTTCCACCCATACTTGAAGGAGTAGGGTATGAAATTACCAAGTCTAGACCACTAACCAAAGTAACAAGGTACAGCCCCTCACCTAATTCGCAAACTCCTTCCATATTACTCAAGGTAGGGTCCATCATCAACACCTAACACCACATCCCATCTATACTATCCTTCTCACAAAATTCTACCCACAATCTTATCCCAAGACTTAATGCTTAAGGAAAGGTCCATTATAACACATTCTTTCTCAAGGTGAAGGAAAATGGTCTCAATCCATACAATCTAACTCAAGGTATACCTGAAATTCATGCACACATGGACTCTATCTTTAACATTAAAATAAAACCAATTGTTTGACACTCAATATATTTCCATTCATTAGGATCCACACCCACACATCAGAATCCATCGACTATAATAAGCACATGAAACAACATTCAAAGCATACATCCCATTACACAACTCACCAGCTCATCCCATGGAACTATTCACTTAGACCTATCCCTTCAACTCAAATACATCTCATGTCACCCAAAAGGGTGTTTGATTGGATCATTATAGCCTTACAAGGTCTATACTCATCGATTCCATCTCACACTTAACACCCCTCAGTGACATAATAGAATGAAATCTCTATAACACCTTGATATTTTAATATATTATTACCTTTAAATAAGTCAATATGTTTGATAGCTATCTCTACATGTAACATTGAACATAAATAAAACAGTGATATATTTAGATAAAATATAAATATTTAAGTATGGCCATTAAAACCTAGTCATTTAATTAGAAGGAATGAATAGGAGTAACCAATTTATGAAATATATTTATAAGGAAAATAATTTACAATTTTAATATAAATTTAATTCAATTCCTTTAATTAAAATGGCTAATAAGATCATTTATTGTCTAGAAAAGTATTTTTTCTAAAACTTACCTATATATGTGATGTAAATTTCTATTTTAAGAAATATACAATTAATGATGATAAATTATGTTTGATATTAATAATTTTTTAACACCAATTTAGTTGGTAAATGATATGAAATAATAATAATAATAGTTAATATTTGAAAATTTCATTTTCCAATAAAAGCAATTTTTCATTATATTTTAGGATCTTATTAAAAAAAATAGAATTGATAAATTTTATAATTTTAATTTAAAAATATGAACATAATTTTTGTATTTAGAATCAAACTATTATATTAAGATTAAATTTTTGGTTTTTTCCAAAATTATTGAATTTTAGTCAAAAATATGGTTTTCATGAAACATATGAAATTTATGACATTATCATTATATAATAATGATATATAAGATTAAAAAACCATTTATGTGATCAAATATGTATATATGTAGTATCATTATTCATGTATAAAATATTCTCGAAACATGTAAAAACCATGCCAAATATTTTTATAACTAAAGTAAAATGTTACTTAAATAAAAACTATATTCATTCTTTCGTTGAATCAAGTATTTTCAAGATGAGATTTGGTTTTGTATTTATATGAAATCCTTATTCATTATTTTTAACAAACCCATTTTGTTCATGGATATTGATAATTTTAATTACTCAATCTTACAAAAAAATTATTATTAAAAAACACACCATTTTCTAAAAAATGGTTTTTCACGTTATTTTCATTAATCATAAAATCAAATTTTCAAAAACCTATACATTTTATTTGATAAAATTATTTCAATGTTTGAAAATTAAAAGGTTCAAATTAAGTAAAGGTTTCATTATTAATTTTTTTATTAATATTAATCACTAAGGTTAAAAATTAATTACCAAGGTAACAATAAATTGGGGTAAAAGTTAAAAAGGATAAATGAAAAAGCCGTAAAATAGCTATGTTCTCTCACAAATAAGTGTTTTACGGTTGTTTCACTATTTTTTCCATTTTTTATCCATTAAAATTTTAATAATAACATCAAATTATTGAAAATGTTAATGGTGCTTCCAAAAGTTCCCTTCTCTTCACTTATAAAATGGTAACAATTTTTCCACTTAAATACTCACATACCCTTAAAATTTATCATTTAAAACCTGAAATATTACCACTCCTATAACCATATACCATTTTTAAAATCCTATATTCACTATTATTTAGCATAAGATATTAAATTTAAAGGATAATTACTTGAAAAACTTTATGTCTCTGACCTGAGTATTCATTTATTCTTAGTGTCTCTTATTAATTTTTTTACTATCCTAAATTTATATTACATTGTCAATATAATGAATTAAATATCATCATAATAATTAAATATCAGTATATTAGTAATAAAATAATTATTAATTCAATTTCATTCACTAAGAAAAACCAAAACATCAATCATGTGTACTTTTTAACTACAACCTCCACGAAGCGATGTTGTTTATTTTTCAAGACCGCTTCTTAAGGTTGGTATAAAGGATGGATTTAGTGAATAAATATGATTTATATTTCAAAAATAAAATTTTTTAATGATCATTTTTCATATACCATCATTCCATCCATTCATTAAGAAATAGGATAGTTAATCACGCATAAAAAGACTATCACCTCCACAAATGATGAATTTCATTTATCTTCAACACCAATATTGGAAAATTATAAGAACAAATTTGATAATTATGTATTATAATTATGAAATGTTTATTCTTTTTAAATTTTCATACTATATTTATCTAAATAAATTACCTTAATCATGAAAACATTGTAAAACATTACCATTTGAGTTGATTTTACCACCTATGTGAACAGTGTTATAATGTTTATGTCATGGATGATTAATGATTATTATATCATGATAATATAATTTAATAATAATTAATTTATTATTTTTTAATTATTTTTAAATGGTTTTATTAATATTTTAAATATATATTAATATATTACATTTCAATTGTTAGACATGCTAAAACAAGTTTATCACGATTTCCATTTGTATAATAAATATTCATGTCTCTCACCTAATGAAAATGGGACCTATGTAATATTTCAAAAAAATCATTATTATATATTAAATGTTCTAGTAATGATGAACTTGAAACATATTAGTGATAATCAATCTCATTTTTGTGAAGTTTATATTAAAAAAGAAATCAAAAGTTCTAAAACCCAATAATGAAAATAAACAATAATTAGTTAATATATTTGTAATATATGGTTATAAAATAATTATAAAAAGGGAATTAGGTTTATATTTATTTTCATAGATAATTTATCAAGATATTTATATTCATCATAAATGAGGTAAGATAATGTCCGAGTAAAAAGGAATACAAGGTAAGGGTTTTCGTCTCAAATTATTATCTTTGCGACATGTTTGGTATTATACACCTAATTTAATTTATGTGGTGTATATACTACCTATTTGAGATACTATATCATGAATTATTCTTTAAAAATTTTATTTTAAGTTAAATTAAAAGACCTTTATTTCAAGGGTTTTTTATTTTAATGTTTATAAAGTTGTAAGGGTTTTCCTGGTCTCAATTTTAATTCTTTAAGGAATAATACATTTTGTGAACCTTTTTTTATTTGTAGGATGTATTCAATTCCCATGAATATATTTTTATCATTTTATTTTTGTTTTATGGTATTTAATTTCCAAATAATTTTCTGCTATTCAATTGGATATGGATTCATTTGTTTTCACTCTCGGAAAAATAAATTTTAAGAAAAATGAATATTTGGTTACTCTTCTTATAATGTGAGTTTTGAATAAAGATATTTTGAAAATAATAAATAGGAGTTTTCCACTTTTAATTTCATATGTTTTATCATCATCTCCACATTTATCCAAGATAAACCTTATATATTTTCAAGGACATATTATTGAATATTATTTTAAAAAGTAATATTTTTCAAATAGTTTTTACATCACTTTTTGAAAAATACATTTAGAAGTGACCATTAATATCATCCTTTACATTTATGAAAAAAATATTTTTTAAGACTCCTTTAAGTTTTCACTCTCATTTAAATTTTCATTTTCAAAATCATTTACCCTAATAGGGATTATTTTTTACTATTTATACTATCATATATATTTATATTTTAGGGGAATGGACTCATGCTACCAAACAATAAAATTAATGATCCCCTCTTAGGTGGTATCATTCAATAATGTTTTTCAAATTCTGTTTTTAATTTAGGTCAACATCATTCTAGGTTTCCTTTATTACACTAGGGTTATTTTCTATTGAAACTATCCACCATCTTTCTAAATATTGGTTATGATAATGTTATCCCTTTTATTGACATGAGGAAAATTATTGGCATACTGTATATTGTTATTCAAATATAGATGATTATTGTAATGTTATATATGAATTTTTTTGAGCATAAAACTTCTTTATCAGGATTTCTTATGATAATGTTACCTATTTTATTGAAATGGGGAAAAATATTTTCATTCTTGATGATTATTGACTGCCAATTCAAGTTGATTATGTATTGAAATTATGTATACTTCATTATACTGATATCCATGTTTTTATTCAGGTAATGGTTCCTCAGGGAATTGTATAAAATATATTATAGAATATTATGGTGAATATATTAGAATTAGTTAGGTGAAGGATGTGGTGAATACTTATATATCACATCAATGTATCGATAAGTCTCAGAAGACAAACATGTGTAGGTATTTTTTGTTTGTCTACCCTATTCAGCAAGATGTCTTGATTTCAGTCTCAACAACAAGTAAATGTATTTTCATAAGGCATTGAAAAAATGTTTTTGATGTCCAAAATTATTCATTCAATCAGTTTGAGATAAATATTATTGATATTCATGTGTTAGTTTATTATCATTGAGGTATAATGCTATCAGTTTTAGTTGATTATGGAATTATTTATATTATTTATTTCTTCCATATTATGTATACTATGATTATGTTTTTATTGATTCAGTTATATGTTTCCCTTATTAAGTGTTTGTTCTCACCCATTTATTATGTTTCCATTCCCCGGGTTATGATGAAAATAATTACATGTGATATGTTTAGTATGATATCACATGTGGAAGTATATTTGGGAGATTTTGAACACTCATTATGGATTAAGTAGTTTCTTATATAGTGGAATGAAATCCCTTAGATGAGAAATACATGGGGTTTTCTAGTTTATTTTTTTTACTAATTCTATAAATCCATAAAACTAAAAGGTCTTTGTAATGTATATAATGATTTATTTTCATCAATTCATGTAATTTTGGGATAGTTATGTCAGGAAAATTATAGTTTATATCGAAGAAAGTACGTAAAGCATGTGCTTATAGAACTAGATCTGAGAGAAAATGTCTTGGGCATCACAGTTAGTATGAGAGTGGGGTTTAGAAAAATTTGGATATTAAGATGTTTGTTGGGGAAAATTTAAGGGTTTATATGTTAAGGGTGATCATAATTTCAATGGTATAGATAACCATTTTGGATAAGTATACAATTTAATGTTTGTGTAATAATGCACATTTTATTTAGGGATTAGGGTTATAGAACCTTAGTGAAAACACTAGATGTGAGTGTAAGTATAGGATAATATCCATAAATATTGGAAAAGTATTGATTATGTGATTATATTAGCAATACATCCTTATCTTGATATTGGAAAGTGGATACAATTGTGACATATATAATCCTAGGGTTAATAACCTCGAAAATTGTTGGTTGATAATTAACTCAATCATCATCCAAATGAATTATGGGTGGGCCTAGGACTACACTTTTTTCTAGATACTATTAGAGGATATTATTTTATTTATCATATGATATTTATAATCCAATAAGAAGGATATATTTCCCAGTTACCTTAGTGAATTTGATTAAGAAGTATAATAGAACCTAAATTAAAGAAATATAGATTGAAATAAATGTATCAAAGTAAGAAATAAAGGTGAAAAATACATATTAGGATTTAGTATTCATATTAATATGATAATTTAATCTTATATTATAGATAACCATTTTTTATACTAGTAATTAGTATAAACATGATCACAAAAATGAGGCTTAGAAAGGTATTTACCAAGAAACCACTTTCCTATAACTGATTTAGGGATCATATATAAATGGTTGATAATATTATTAAATGTATGTAATGATTGAAAATTTGAGTTTCTTATTCTTACTTAAAGTAGTGAGATTGCTATTTTCTTGAAATTCTTGGATATTTTCATTAGTGAGTGATATTTATCAATGATATTCTGGTATATTCTAAAAGATATGATAATTATTCAAAACATATAAGGATTTTTATTCATTAGTATTACATTAAAGGTATGGAAACATATATTAAATTGTATTAATAAAGTTAAAAAGTGATTTTATAATAAGGTTATATTTTTGGGGATAACTATTAGAGAAAACATGATTGAGTTATGGATAAATATTAGGTTTAATGTACACTTGAAGTTGAGATAATAAAGGGTGGTTTGATTTTGAATAAGTATGTTATATATTATTGGTAAACTTGGGATTGATAATTTAATCATGATATTTTTTGTTAAGTTCATATAATTTTTTGGATTATGATATATATTGACTAGTGTGTGTCCTTATGAACTAGCAGTTAATACCATTTGAGAGTTAAATATATAGTTATTTTTTAGAGGAATATACAACTTTTCAATGCTTTATTGACTTGGATATTCAAATGGTTTTGGTAAAGGTGTTTCATATAGAATATATGATTAAGGTGTATACATACTTGGGTATATAATTGTATGAATGGATAATTGTTTTTTGAATAAAATAAGTATCTTGATATATCATACTAGAGTATGGTAGATGTAATAATATAGGTTATACCATAAATGATGAATATGTTAAGAATACCCTCATCGAATTTATTCAATAATCAATAATTAAAATTCTGACGTTGTAGTTTATTTAAGTGGGAAGAATTCAAAAACATAATATTTTAATATATAAATATTGATAGGCTCATACTCCATTGTTAAATTCATCAAGAATTATCAAATTAGAAATATAAATGTTTTTTAACCGCACTAACTACAAAGGCATAGTTTACTACAAGTGTGGGGTCAATCCAACAGAGATAGGGGAATGTAGTGATGATAACTCTTCACAAAAGGTCACGTCGCTCCAATTTATTATTTATAAAATTAAAATAATGATTTAATTTAAATAAATGAATTCAAAAAAACTGTAGATAGGGGAACCCATTTTCAATGATGGTTTTTATAAATAAATTAATTCAAATTCACATTAAAAAAAATTACATCAAATAGCTATGCAACCAAAAAAATTTATCAATAGATGAAATGAAAATTATCTATCAAAATACCATAAAATACAAATTATTCATGGTCAGATGAATAGAAATAACTAAATTTAATCATGTTTAGATTTCCAAAAGGAGAAGAATAATTCCATTCAATGGTCATGAATAAACCATCTCAACCAAGTTGGTGTTCATTCATTATTGAAGGCATATGGTTAATATATTAATGATGAATAAATTATATTTGAATGAAAACATTATAATATTTAATAAAACCATATTATTAGTGAAATTAAATCAAAAAATGATGATATGCATCCCCTTAAATTTATTATACTATCCCATATCGGTTTTATCCAACCATCATCGGGTGATCACCACCAACGATTAAACCCAAAACCATAGTAAAGAGATTAAGAATGAAAGAGAATGGAGAAAATAACAAAGAAAAGAAAATTATTGGAATTAAACTAAATATCATTTGATGTTACATGAAATAAGATGAAATAAAAGAAAATAAAAATAGAAATAAAAACCTATATACGGTGGGTCAGAATCCTACGACAACCTCTTAGTGCTCATGCCTAAATATTATAATTTAATGAATTAATATCTTGTACTAGAACAATATTTATAATACTTAATGTCATTAATGGGATTACATGGGTCAAAGATATGTTTAACGGCTGTTCGGGTCAGCGAGGGTGAAAATACCATCAAAGATATGCTAGAAATTAACATTTTTTTCTATGTTTGAAAGTTACATGTCATGTAAAGATTACCCAATGTGTAATGTGTGGGCCTTGAATGTTTCATAGTTTTCTGGTTTCATCTTCTTCGGGACTTATAAATAGTTCAAGGCTTACAACTTCATGCCATTTAATGACTTTACACGATGTGTATCTTCACCTTCCAGTTCTAGAAACACTCTTTCATCCTACTTCTTCAGTTTTGTGCCACCAGAACCTCTCTTGTCCTTTTATTCTTCAATAATTGACCTCAAAAAATTTTCCCTTTCCATTATCATGACTTGAAACTTCACTACATGATTCAAAGTCCCTTTCAGTTCCTCAATTTCCATCTTTTCTTTGGTATTTCTCCAAATACCGGTCCTGTATAATAATATAAGAAAAAAATATCAGGGAAGCATGTCATATTAAATCAATTAATATACAATGGGAAAAAAATTAAAAACCCATAAAAATATATATATAAATAGAGTTATCAAAATATTTAAATAAGTCAATATGTTTGATAACATGCTCTACACGCAACACCGAACTTAATCAAAACCATGAAATATTTGGATAAAATATAAATATTTATGTATAACTATTAAAATACACCCAATTAATTAGTAATAATGAATAAGAGTAACCAATTTATGAAATACATGTATAAATAAAATAAAGTCCACTTTTAATATGAATTAAATTCAATTAATTTACCTAAAAGAACTAATAAGACCATTTATTGTTTAGAAAAATATTTATCTAAAACTTACATTTTTATATAAAATAAATTTCTATTTCAAGAAAAATTTTATGAATGATGATAAATTATGTTTGATATTAATATATGGTTAACACCAATTGAGTTTTTAAAATAAATTATATAATAATAATTAATATTTAAAAATTTCATTTTCTAATAAAAATGGTGTTTCATTACATTTTATGATTTTATTCAAAAATTAAAAATATAAATTTCATATTTTAAATCTGAAAATATTGAAATATTTTTTTATTAATAGTAATAATATTTTCTTTAGATAAAAGTATGGGTTTTTTCCAAAAATATTGATTTTTATTCAAAAAATACAAGTTTTAAGAAAATTGTAGTATTTTTGACTTTATCATTATATAATAACCACATGAATGATTAAAAACCCATGTAGGTGATAAAATATGAATATATGGAAAAACAATTATCCATTTTTTAAATATTATTTCAACTTTTAAAACCTATTTTAATCATTTTTAAAACTAATGTAAAATGTCACTTTAATAAAAATGGTTTTCAGTCTTTCATTGAATTAAGTATTTTCAAGGTAGGATTTAGTTTTTTATTTCCACGAAAGCCTTATAATTTTTTTTTTAAATAAACAAATTTTTTTCATGGGGGTTTATGATTTTAATATCTATGGATTAAACATAAATCATATTCTTAAAAAAAATTTCTAAAAACTACTTTTACATGTTAAGTAATCTCATCTTAAAATTAACTTTACAAACCCATAGAAATTTTATTTGATAAAATTATATCAACATTTTAAAATCATAAGGTTAAAATTAGGTAAAGGTTCAATTGTTAATTTTTTCATTGAAATTAATAAGGTTAAAGATTAATTACCATGGTAAATGTAAATTAGGGTAAAATTTAAACAAGTTAAAATTAAAAACCATAAAACATTCATGTGGTATCTAAAATGAATTTTTGGGGTGGGTTTCAACACAAAATAAATTTTCTATACTATCTATACATTTTTATCCATTTACCTTAGGCTAGTAACATCACATTATGGAAAATGTTATGGGTGATTTCAAAAGTTCCCTCCTCTATATTTATAAAAATGTAACACTTCAAGTCTCCATTTGACTTCAAATTTATCCTTTAATCTCTTTCACATTTCTCTTAATATAAAACAATATCATGTCCAAAATACTATTTTATATACTATTTATCATAATTTCTTCATTTCAAAGGATAACTCCTAGAAAAATTTCATGTCCCAGATGTGAGTATCCACTTCTTCTTAGTGTTCCTTCTTAATTTTTACAATCATAAAATTATTTAACCTTATGAATATAATTAATTAAGTATTTTTATAATAATTAAATTTAATTATATTTCTTTAAAAAGAAATTATCCATTCCACTACATCAACTAAGAAAAACCAAAACATTGATCACGTGTACATGTGGGCTACTACCTTTATAAAGTGATTTTGTTCAATTTTCAACATTGAATATCAATAATGGTATCGATAATGAATTTATTGAATAAATAAGATTTATATTTTAAAAATAAAAATCTAATATTATCATTATTCATAAACCATCATTCCTTCCATTCATTGAGATATAAGATTGTTAATCGTGCATGTGTCAGGATACCACCGCCATGAAAGAAAAATTTCATTTTTCATCACCACCCATCTTGTTTGGTTATTATAATGGATTTACTAAGGATATATGATAATAATGATTTCTTTGAGATTATAAATATTTCATAATATATATATCTAAATATATTTCATTACTCATGAAAAAATTATAATATATTTCCATTTGGGTTGGTTTTACCAGTTACATGAATGATGTTATAATGTTTATATAGTGAATGATTAAGGATTTTTATATAATGATAATATAATATAATAATAATTAATTTATTATTTATTAATTATTCTATAGTGATGTTATTTAATTTTTAATTATTTATAAATATATCAACTTTCGATCGTTAAACACGCCGAAAGTAGTTTAAGGAAATTTCCATTTATACAAGTTGTGTTCATGTCTTTCACATAATAAAAATGAGACCTAAATAATCATTAAAAAAATTATAATTCTATAATAAATTATCTAGGAAATATTAACTTTAAATAACTATGTTGGAATCAATATTTTCTTTGTAAAGGTTATATTAAAGAAGAAACCAAAATTTCTAACACCTGATAATGAAAATAAACTACAATTAGTTAATATATTTGTAATAAATGGTTATAAAATAATTATAAAAAATTTAGTATGTTTATATTAATGTGTTGAGATAATTTATTAATATATTGATTTTCATTATACATAAGGTTAGATAATGGTCTAGTATGTGGGAATACAAGGTAAGGTTTTTCATATCAAATTCCTATCTTTGAGACATGTTTGGTATTATGCACAAAATTTAATTTATATAGTGTATAAAATTCTTATTTGAGATATAATATAATTAATTCTATTTTAATCATGATATTTTAAGTTTGATTACAATCCCTCTCTTTCAAGGGGATTTGATTTAAATGTTTCTAAAGTTGTAAGGGTATTTTTGGGTCTCAATTCTGATTCTTCGAGACATAATACATTTTGTGCACAATTTTTTATTTTATGGTGTATTAATTACCCATAGATACATTTTTATCATAAAATTTTTATTTCATGGGGTCTACTATACAAATCGTGCTCCCCTATTCAAGTGGATATTGATTCAGTTGTTTCCCCAGTGGTATGTATTTTTGGTAACTAAACTTTCTTTCTTTGAGTTATAAGCGTAATCTTGAATTTATTTCATTTAAGTTAGTAAATTATTACCTTTTATTTTATTATTTTTGATCCTCTATTTTTTTTACATTTTTTACATGTAAAACCCTTTTCAAATGTTTCATGCTTCATGGAGTATATTTTTCATAAGGGATATTGATAACTCAAATCTCCTTTATTTGAGTAATAATGTTTCATATTTAAATTTTATTTTCCATGATTGGGTTCTCCCACCCTAATATTTTATCATATGGTATTTTATAATTCTCTTAAGTAAAGTTAAGTTTTAATACAAATAAAATGTTTGTTATTCTTCTAACTAAGTGAGTTTTGAATAAAGGTATTTTGAAAATAATAAAAAGGGGGTTTCTCCTTTCACTTTAATTTTCTTTATCTTCTCCAAATTTATTCAAGATAAAACAAATATATTTTAAAGGAATTATTATTGTAGATTATTTTTTTGATTAGTGTTTTTTGAAGAGTTTTCACTCTACCTTTTGAAAATGACTTTTTGAAGTGACCTATAACTATGCCTTTTATGTCAATGTTAAAAAAGTTTTCTAGAACCTCTTTTAAGTTCTCAATCCCATTTACCTTGTAATTTTAAAAAGGATTTACCATAATCGTTTTTATGTTTCACTATTTATACTCTAATATATATTTATCCCTTGGGGGTAATGAACTCGCATTACCAATGAATCCAATTTTGGATCCCTTCTTGGGTGGTATTATTTAAGCTTGATTTTACAAGGTTGTTTTTAATTTATATAAAAATCATTCAATGTTTCATTTTTGATAATGGGGTTATGTTTTGTTGAAACCATCCAAATTATTTTTCTAAATGGATTATGATCATGTTATCCCTTTTATTGACACATGGAAATTATTGGAGTACCGTATATTTCTATTCCAATATTGATGATTATGGGAAAGTTGACTATATATTATTTGAACATTCACATTATTTATGATGATAGATTATGATCATGTTATCCATTTTATTTACATGATTAAAATTATCTAAATTTTTTATGATTATTGAAAATAAACATATTTTGATCATGATTTGATATTTTCTATTCTTTATTATATGGATATCTATGGATTTATTTAACTAATGTTTCCTTGGATAATATTATGAAAGGTATTGTTGAATCTTATGGTGAATTAATTAGACTTAATCAAGTGAGGTGTAGGGTTTGGAATAATATATCCCTATGATTCGTTTAAAGGTATCATGAGATAAACATGTTTGGGTATTTGGTGTATGTCTTCCCAATTCAGTAGCTATCTTGACTGTGGTCTCTACGATAATTAAATGTCTTGGCATAAGGTATTTATATTATGTTATTGATGTTTGAAATAATGAGTTCCATCAGTATGAGATCAGTATTGTTGATATCATTTTTTTCATATATTATCATGGACATATCATTCTCTTAGTTTTAGTTGATTATGTAATTATTCAAATTATTTTCCCTTCGATATTACATTTACCATTATTATGTTTTTATATCTTTATTTATATGTTTCTCTAACAGAGCATTTGATATTATCTATTTATTATGTTTCCATTCCATAGGTTATAAAGAATAGTATTACTTGTGATATGAATAGAATGATAGCACATGTGGAAGTATTTTTGGGATATATTGAAAACTTCTTATAGATTAAGTAGTTTCTTATATGATGGAAAAATATCTATTCGTTGAGAAAGACATGATTTTTTTAGTTTATTTTTTACCCTAGTTGTCTAATGCTCTAATCCTAATAGGTATTAATAATTAATTTAATTCAATATTTGTTTTAATTCATGTAATTATGGGATATTTATGTTAGTAAAATTATATTTTTCATCGAAACCAATATGTAAAGCATGTCTTTATGATACTATATCTAGAAACATGTGTTTAGGGAGTCATAGGATCCCTTATGCAAAACCATTGGTGAACTTCCCACATACATTTATAATACTCCCATCACACTCAGAAGACCCCCAAACCCATCATCTACAGAATAACCTCTCCATCACATCCCACCTAGTTCTGAAGGACCCACCCAATTCACAGCACTTACCAAAACCCTTTCCACACTTAGGAGGGTGCTCCTCATCGGGTGTTAGATGTATAACAATATCAGCCATTTCACATTATGAATAAGCCTCTATTACCTACCCAAATAACCCTAGTAAAATCACCAAGTATAACCACATTATGTATCATGCCTCAAGACCTTCCCAAGGACTCACGTAAACTCATTCAACACCCTCACCCCTTAGTGACATACGCATCAGGCGATCTCAGTTATCTAATGTGCTAAAAGACTTATCCTGAGACTAGGAGGCCAAACACCATCCTAATACTTATTCCAAGGAATTATAATTCCCTACATGTTGGGTAAAATACCATTGGAAGTTTATATGGGTTTTTTGATGAAAAGGTGAAGAAGGAGGAAGTTGGAGAGGAGTTTTATCTGAAAGAAAAATCCCATATAGTAGTTCATGCTCCACGCCATAGGGTGTGCTTAATTTTAGGATACTATGTCATGGAGGATATGCATGATTTACCACATCGTAGACACCATGGCTACACCACAAGGAGGAGGATACACTACAATTTTGTTCGAAAGGATGCAAAAAATTGGCCAAGCCCACTCAAGGACAATACCCGAGTAGCCTCCATATAGGTTGGTGGTCAGGATCAGGCACCCCATAGCCAAGAAGGCTGATAGTGGTGTGCATATGAGCACCCATGAATGTAGGTATAGGTGAATTTATAGTTAATAAACATATTAGTTGATGTCATGAGGCTTATAATTCTCCTCTCACTTGTGATATGGAATCGAAGGCTATAGGCGAGCGTCGACACCAGTCAGAATCAATTGATCTGATGAAGGGATGATATATCTTATATTTAACTATAATTAAGGAGGTAATTCTTATGTCAAAAACATGGTTTTTTTTCCATTCCATAGTCAGGTACACCATGGTGAAGATCCTTTTTTGTTAAATATAAGATCCACTAGAGATTTTGAGGTGCCCACACTAGAGTAAAAGAGGCGACAATGCAATCCCTTTTGGAAGAGAAGGCATCTACACCACAACTACACATTTCACTGTGGATTGTTGACACCTGGTATGATCAAATATAATTAAAAGTAATCATCATCAATTAAATACAATGTAATTATTGAGTAAAAGTGTATACCTATTCCTAAAGTTCATCAGTTCATTAGTAAATGAAAATATATGGTAAAGTATGTTGAAGATAAGAAGAGATATGTGGTTGTTTTAAAACCACAATAAAAAAATCCTTAGAATAAGTATATCTTAAAAAACCAATAAGGAAACAGGACATGTAGGAAATGCATACTATAATTCATTAAGAGTTTATTGTTTTTTTGTGCAAAAATTTGGGACACACATACTATTTTTGATCTATTTCTAGTAAGTCATTCTAAGAGAATCACAAATCCAAATATAAAAGCATAATTTCTAAAAATTATTTTTATTTTAATGGATAATTTTTTATATTGGGAATAAGTAAATCAATTTTACATTAATAATGAAACAAAATTTACTAATAATTCCTTAAAATAAATGAAAGAAAAATATGGAATATTTATCTAAAATCATATAGACTCAAGACATATTTTCATTTTTCCAAGATGAATAAGAGTTCATGGATACAAATGTTGATGAGAAACAATAATAAATAATATGGTCAATGAAAAACATTTTAGATAAGGATAATATTACTGATATTAATTTAATAGAAACAGACAAGTTAAGCTCATGTATATTGGATAGTGGATTCACATAACATATGGCTAGAAACAAAGACATCATTGTGAATTTAAAGAATAATAAAGATGGTGTTATTCATTTCGGGATCAATTAGGGTATTAATATTATTTGTCCTGGAATGGAATTTTTTTTGGAAAATAACTCCACTGGACTGAAATTCTATTAGTTCATGGGATAAGTCATAATATTCTCAGTGTTGGCCAATTTTGTGACCATAGACATATGGTAATGTTCAGTGAAAAGGTATGTACAATAAAAAAAACATGATTCACTAATTATATAGAGAATAATAACCAAGGAATATTTATACCTTTTCATAGTGGAATATTTTTCTATGTTTTCCAAAGAGGAGTAGAACAGGCTATGACATAGGTAGTTTACCCATTTGAGAAAAACCTCTCTAGAGAGGTTTGTAAAGAGAAATAGAGCATGTAATATTCGCCATCTCACATATGATCACACTCTCATATGTGATTCATGTCAAAAGGGGAAGATTATTTGGAAGCCTTCCAGTCTAAATAAGATGAAGGCACTAGGGTTTATTGAATTTGTGCACATAGATGTTTGTCGGCCGATCTCACCCAAAATAATGGATGGAGTAATGTATTATGTGTTTTTTGTTAATCATTTCAACAAAATGGCATGGATTATACCTATCACACAAAATACCTAGGGGTATATATGTATCAATCTATATATAAGGAGAGATAAAAAGATGCTTGGGGTGAAGATTCATAAATTCTGAACTGACAATGAGACAAATTTATAAATCATCAAGTTGATGAATATCATGAGTATAATGGAATCCAACATTGATTTGAGACTATTAGAACACCCAAAAAATTTGGTTGTTTAATGAATAAATTTTATATTCGATAACACGTCGTGAAAAATGTTTATTGAAAACTATCTTCCAGAAAGACACTATAAAGAATATATTCTTGTATTGGTTTACTTATCCAATAAAGCAATACTGTGTGAAAATAAAAGGATAAATTCATATGATATTTGGTGTGGAATGAAACCTCGACTCAAGTATTTCTATGATTTTGGAAGAAAATATTTTATTCTCAACAAGAAGAAGAGAAGAAAATTTGAAGATAAAGGAGATTAAGGAATATTTTTTGGATACTCATAAAAGAGTAAATATTACATGTGTTACAATAAGAGACTTGAAAATATGATTGATCAAAATGAAATTTTGGTGGTTTAATATGGGAAAATGAAAGTTTCACATGAGTAGATCTCACATGAAAACCAACTAATCCATAAAACCAAAACTAATGAAGAATCATAGGGTTCATGGGGAGTTACAAAGAATAATGAAAACTCTAATGAAGTCTCATATTTTAAAGAATGTATATAAATTAAAAAAAGATCATAAAGATAAATTAATTAGGATAATGTGGTTGAAAGAAAAATTATTGGAGACCATACATCGCAATACAAAATAGAAGAATTAATGCTCAACAACATGTATATTTATTTTCATTTGTAGAAACACAATTAATTAAAGAATCTATAAATTATGAGATTTGGGACAAGGATATAAATAAATATCTTGAAATAATAGGGAAAATGATACATGGGAAGTTATTCTATGTAAAAGTGAAAGTAATTGCATCTGAACTAAGTAGGTTTTACAAAAATAAAGTTAATGATTATGGAAAATGATTTAGAATAAGGAAAAAATTGTGTACAAGGTGTATTCCCACATTGAGGGAATTTATGTTGATGAGACATTTTCACCTGTATCATGACTTGAAACTATTATGTTATTCCTAGTCATGGAAATTCAAAAGGGTTTCAAATTATATCAAAAGGATATCAAATATGCCTTCTTGAATGGTGTCATTAAATAGGAAGTAGATATTGAGAAACTAGATGGGGTTTTCATTGATGAAGATGAAGGGAAAGTGTTTCATCTGAAAAAGGATTTGTTTGGACTTAAATAAGCACCCAAAGAAATGTATTTTGGGTTTGATCAATGTGTAAATAGTCTTGGATTTTATGGAGAAGGATTTGATCATAACCTCTATACAAAGAAGGATAATGAGTAGTGATTGATGGTTCTTATCTATGTTGAGAAAAAAAATTAGAGTCATAGATGATAATCAATGTAAGAAGTTTTTTAGATCTCATGAGGTGAAAATTAAAAAATTTTCTAATTAGTGAAATGTCATGTTTCCGTGACATGTTGGTAATTCAAAGATTGCATCAGATATTTATCTCACCAACGAAATACTCCAAAGCTGTTTTAAGAAGATTTTAAATGGAGTATTCAAGGACCATAAAATCTATGCTGGATACATAAATAAATTATAAAAAAATGAGTAGGGAAACATTGTTGATGTAACTACCTATTGATAAATCATTGGTAATTTACCATATTTAATTTCCACTCAATAAAATATTTTATTTTACACTTTTCAAGTAGCCCATTTTTAGAGTGATCCTAGGGAAAGTCACATGGAAAATATGAAAATAATACTTCAATATATCCATCATATGAACTATGGGTTGTTTCATTATGATAGTTAATAGTATAATTGGATGGGATTCACTGATTTTGATTGGTCAAGCTTGGTAGATGATCAAAAGTAAATTTCATATGGTTCTTTTTATCTTGTAATCTCATTTATATTATAGAAAAATAAGAAGTGGGATTTCACATCATTGAGCACTATGGAGGCAAAGTATATTGTTGTCACTCAGTCATGCACCCAATTATTGTGGATAAAACAACATCTTAATGGTGTGGGTGTTAAAGTGATTTATCCTATTCTATTCATGTGTGAAAATTCCAGTGAAAAAATATTAGTAAAAATACTATCCAATATTCATGGACCAATCACATTGATTTCAAATATATTTCATAAAGGATAAGGTGGGATATGGAATTATGATTTTGGAGTATGTGTCAACTCAAGATCAAGTTATAGATATCTTAACAAAGGTCCTACCTAAAATAGTGTTTCATAAGAATTATTTGGCTCTTGGATTCCATCCATACTTATCTACTTAATTGACTCTAAGATGGAACCCCAACATCCTGTAGTTTATTTCATGGGCATGTTATGTTTTATTGCTTAAATTTGTTTGATTTATAACCCAATATTATGAAATTTTTAGAGAAGTGATCTCTTTGGGTTCATTTACAAAGGGAGAGAAATATCCATGTGTGTTTGAAAGGGGGAGATCATGTCAATGAAAAATAATAAAGAGAGATGTTATTGTTGAACAGATTCAGAAGTGATCATGACATTTTTTTCACTCAATTATCATTTCTTACACCAATCATGGTTCAAATAGGCTTATAAGTTATTTTTTCTGGTACATTGAAATGAATCTTTAATGTTTCATTTTCAAAGGATATTATTATTGAAGTGTTTGATGTATTTTCAACAAACCCAAATAGGGAGATTATTGAATAAAATACCATTGTAATTTTGTATGGATTTTGTTTCTTGACATGGTGTATATGGTGGTAGTTGGCGAGGAGTTTTGTATCAAAGATAGATCCCATGATGTATCTCATTCTCCATATTATAGAGTTTGGTGAATTTAAGGAGACTACACCATGGAGAATATAAAATATTTACCATGTCATAGTCACCATGGCTAAGATGCATGGAGGATGATGTGTTGACACTTTGTTGAGGGTGATGCTGAAACATAGACAAGACCACTCAAGGTTAGAACCTGATCGGCCTTTAGACAAGCCGTTGGTTGGGATCAAACCTCACATAAGCAAGAAGGTTGGAAGGGTTATGCATGTGATCACTCGTGCGTGTAGAAAAATGATAAAATGAAGGAATGACACAAAATGGGTGAGGGCCAGAGAATGGTGATTCACCCCTCATGTACGGGGTGGAATAATAAGATATATGAGAGAATTGGTGCCACTCAGACTCAATTGAGCTGATTAAGGGTGACCATTTCATATAAGGAATAAAAATTCTAGAGGTAAGTCCGATGTGGGGAAAATGTATATTTTTACATGTTGTAGCTAGGTTCACCATGGTGCAGGACCCTATTCGATAAATTCTAGAGACACTGAAGATTTATAGGTATCTATGACCCAAAGAAAGAGGCTACAGTAGAATCCCTTTTATAAGAGAATGTGTCTACACCACAACTAAGCCTTTATTTGTGGAGAGTCTAAATTAAATAGGAGTAGATAATTTGGAATCTTTAACCCTATATGAGCTTACACCATAGTGATATGTCCACGCTGTATTAGGTTATGTGTGAAAAAAGATTATAGGAGAACATTCTAGATATCATATGTCGATTAATGGAGTATTTATTACTCTTGGAGAGGTGGATCTTGTTAATTACATGACTCCACACCATAGTGCTATTGAATATACCACAAGTTTATCTGAGGAATTGATGGTTGCATCAAAATAAAGGTTTATAATTTGTACGATAGGAAAAATAGTCAATTCTACATTGTAACATATATGACCACTCCACATCCAGTTAATTTTAGTCTACTAGAAGTTTTAGCCCAAAATAGGATGAAATGAGGTGAAAGATTGAATCTATTGATGTTCATTTCATATTAAATAGTGAATTATTCTCCTAGTAATTATAAGAGAAACTGAGAAAAATCTTAAAAAATGGAGATTCAATCCTTACCATTGTATTGAATTAAAAAGTGGGTGAGTCCAGTTGCATAGAATAGAGAAGAAGCTAAACACAATGGGATATTTTTTGGAGAAAAATTTCATGGGGTTTTTAAAAATAAAATCAGGAATGTTGAAGTTAAAATAATGTGTTATTCTAGGAGTCATATTCTCACTAGAAGTTGAAAATTTATGTGCTGAAGAGAAACACCATAATAGGTGTATGTTTTCGTCATCTTCATGTGAAGAAAGAAAGATTCAACAAATAGAGAAGTGAGATCCTTGTTGAAGGAGAGTGGATACTTCTCTAATTTTTCAAGGTAGTGAACTAGACAGTTGAGTGAGACCAATCCAAATTTTACTTTTAAATAAATGATCTTTAGTGAACATGGTGCATAGACTCATTTTAGGGAATTCTCTTTACACGTATCCCAGTTTGGGTAAACCAAGTAAAATCACTTATGTTATTTACTTTTTTCATCACTCATTGTGAGAAAAGAATAAGATAAATACAAGTGTTCCTCAAGGAGAGAGAACAAGTTTATCATACAAGAAAGAATTGGTTTAAACATATATACCCAGATTCACTCCACTATCAGGGTGTAATATTTTATAAGGCTTTATCACTATCCATCCTCTTGGTCTTATAAAGCATTCACCCATGAAAGAAAACATACATAAATAAAAATACGACTTTATATTATAGGGACCACCTACCTCCTAGATGTAGTTACTATCTATAATAAGCTCTGTTTTACTATGAATAATCATTTCCATGCATTTTCCAATGCCACATTAGCTCTTGAGACCATTTCTCAGGCCATACAACATAAATAATTAATTATATAATTTCAATCTAAGGATTTTTATTCATAAGGAACTCATCAAGCATTGTCGTTTCACTAGAACTACATCTAATGACATGAAATTAACCTTTGGATACATTCTATAGTCTTCACACATGTATTCCCCCATCATTGTAACCTGATTTCACCATGATATGGTGGTATCAGTTCAAAAACCCTAAACTGATTCATCCAAAATCAAAGGGCTATGAAAAAAACAAAACAGAAGGAGAGAAGAGGAGAAATGTACCCGAAACTACTGTTAAATCACTCCCAAAACCATCCACCAACATGGGGTATCAAGGGTGAATATAGAGGGAGGGTCATCCAAGAATGTTTCTCACGTGTTTCCTCTATCCCATAAAATCAAAGGGTGTGACTGGGAAATCACTGATCCTGCCTTGGTTATATAAATTACCCAAGGCATAGACCATTAAATAGTTATGAGTACCACTTCATGGAACCTCATTAGTAGGACATTCTGTAACAACCCAAAATTTTATAAATGAAATTCCTTTTTGAATAAATAAATGTTTTATTTAGTAATGTAGTTATAGAAAACACATACACTACTTTGGTTATTTTGGACCATTATACAATATAACCTATCATATTTAAAAGACTATTAAACATCATAACCATTAATAAATAGTTATTGTATAGTAATCGTTAATATTAGTATATTAAGGGCTATGATAATGACTAATTTACATAGATACAAGTAGCTATTGAATTGACTAGTATAATCATACCCTATAGAGACCATATATTATAACATCTGAGGGATTTAGTATTAATGGGATTTCCCCTGACGAATACCAGGATGAAACTCAATAACACAAGAATGAATGAAACTGTTTACCAAATAAGTTCAAGATTATCGAGATCACGACCCAACCATGTTTGATAAACCACCCCAAGAAATCCCCACCATCAAACACCTTACCCTTAGGAATTACGCTGGTCTAATAAGGGGTTATATATCTAGACCCTAGTAGAATGAGTTTCTAAGTTTTATTTAAAATAAAATAATGATTATTTTTATCCCATTTCATTATTTATTTATATTTACAATTATATACATGTTGATCAAAATTATATTTTTATACAAAGAGGCCAATATTTTTTCGAAAATATATGGTATTAATTTAATTTTTTTTTCATAAATTTAAAAAATTAAACAAATTTTATTTCATATAATAATATTATTAAATAATATTTATTTAAATAAGGATTATAATATAATTTAATTAATTCCAATGAATCTTTATAAGGGTTATAAAATTGATAGTCATAAAAACCAGTATTTCTCAATAAATAGAGATTTTTTATTTTAATGTAAAAATTATATTATTTAAAGAATTATTTTGATAAAATAATTGTTATTTTTTAAATCATTATATTGAAATTATCCAATGATATATTTTTCATAATTCTTTGAGATAGTTAAATTTTGGGGTCAAAATTAAATAGAGTAAAAATATACAATATGTATGGTGACATAATAATTTCCCAAAAGAGATGTAATAAATAGAATAATTGGAATCCAATACAAAAAATATGTTTCCCCTTTAAAATAATGTATTTTTGAAGTTATTTCTATTAATTTTATAAATCCGTAATGAATCCTCCAAAACCTATATCATATTATATGGATTTAAAGTCAATTCCATAAGAAAATGACTAACTTCCACTCCCAAAGAGTATTATTTTAATTATTTTAGTTCTTTTATATAAAAAATATTTAAATAAATCTTATTTTGAAGAATACATGGGAAAAAAACATGTAATGTTTTTTGATTTTGATTATTTCATCATATAGTGTCAAAAACCTATGTTTAGAAATTAATAAATAATATCCCCCGCTTTTTTCTATAAATACCTACCCAACCTCCCAATCATCTTCACTCAAAACCCTTTGAACATGGATTTAATCTCCATATACCTATATAAATCCCTCCAAAAGTTTTCCCAATGTTTCAATAATTGCCTCCCATGATTTTAGAATCACCATCTCAAGGTAAGGGACTATCTCTTATTCTTTTTTATTTTGAGTACTTTGTTTGTACTGAACCATTTTGATTTCCAATTTTTAATGTTGTAATTTATTTTTAAACATCCCTTAACCACCCTTATTAGTTAAATCAAATGAGATACTACCCATCACTCTCATTCACCCCTTTCATAAGCCTTTATGTGCACCTATTATACTACCAAAATTATCCTATGAATTTTCAAGCCAAACATTTGTGTAGTGAATACTATTCCCCATTTCCAATCATGGGTATTCACCTAGTTAAACCTATTCTTAATTTATTTTGGAATTATATTTATATTACCCATAATTCTTAATCATGGGTTTAAAATTGATTATAGTTGTTCTATCTTTTTATGATCTATGTGGAACACAAATGCATGTACATTATATAAATGTGACAAGTGGGAAAGAGATTATGTAGCCTTAAATGAATTGGGTAATGTTTTTATCTCATTATATGCCATTTATAGTGCATGGGAGGTTATACTAAGCATATTATTTTAGCTTTCTTGACATATAGCCTTGAATTATGATTATAATATCTTGTTTTATGTTGTCACCAAAATCCCATGTTTCCTTAATGTTATCATCTTACATTATTCTTTGATGATCATGTTTATGATTCTCACCCATTTTATGCCACCTTGATATGATTATTTTCCAACCCTTTTCTTATATACATCCATGGTTTATCTCATACAGTTTTAGAAGAGTGATGGAATTTTAATATCATTTTAATGTTTTTTAAATAATATCGACGTACCATTATTTTAAGTTATTATGATTTGTATCTAATTTCCAAAAGACACTAAGCCTCATGATCTTTTGGGATTTTATTAAGTGTATTTATGTAATAAATCATTAATTATGGTGTATTAAATATATGGGTTGCTATACACGTTGTGGCGTGGCCTACCTGACTATAGAATATATTTCCTCGATGAGAAGGAGAGATGAACCTAGATTCACCACTATAGGATATCCCCTATAGGCTATTCTATGTTCTACCTTCACCAAATCCATACTATAGTGTGGCCCTAGGTTATAGCATAGCCACCCATTAAAGTGTACGACACCAAACCTTGAAGGCCTCCCACTTACACTGTGAACCCTAAGGGATATGCCAAATGACCCCACCTAGGAATAAACCTCCCATAATTCAGCCTCTTTGTTGAATTTTTTTTCTTTACCACACATAACAAACATATTTTATACCTCCATATTGTATCATGGCCTCCTTATCCATGAGCCACTATGTTGAAACACTCTTTGTTGATCCGTGGTGGCACCTGTAGCTGAAGTTTCAACTTTAGAGCTACCCCAACCCTTCTCTTATACAAACTCAAGTTCTTGAACACCCATCCAAGACCAATTCCACATCCAAGGACAACTCTTGGATATGTTACAATACTCATATTTCCAATATGAATCCTAATTAATGAAAATAACCCTTCTTCATATCAATATTTCAAACTCCCTCTAAAAAGTAACAAACCTAAAGTTTGGGGGTCATTAAAAACTCTTTTCCCTAATAATTATCATCCTTGAAAATTCACGATATTCCTCAAACCATAATTCCTAGACTATCATAATATTCAATTTATTTAGGAATCTTCATGTTCCATCTAGGAATTACAAATGTTCTTTCGAAGCACAACTCTAACCGACAAGAGAACTATTAACCAGAATTTGAGCTACCCATTTATCACCAAAATCAACACTAAGATGATTATTACTACACCCATATCTATTAATACACAATGGTGTCTTTAGTTAATCTATCATAAGGTTTAGGGTTCTCCCCGTCACATGAATCTTCTCAATATGGTCAATTTTAAACCGTGGTGCTCTCCACTATGTGAATCTCCTAAACATCCTCTTCTAGTGGTTCAACAACATTCTTGGTGTGCTTTCCACCTCAAAACATCCAATTCCATGTAAAAAAATATGTTGGACCTCCTCTAGCCAACTTCTCTAAGAGACACTTGGCCACACCCACTGAAGTGTCATCACACTACCTCACTTGATCATGATGCCTTAACTTATGAAGGCATTTCAGGACATTCTAAACATCAAAACCAATGTTCAAGCCCAAATCCTACTGTAACCCAATTTTTGGATCACTAAAAACCTATTACAATACTCAACCTCTCATCATAAGAACTGGAACACCGCCAATATGAATCATGATCAGATCAACCCATCTCCATCCTGAATCTGTTGCTAATATACTGAAGCCAACCAACACCACATTATAATCTTGATTAGGATATTCATAAAGGAACTAGGTCACATTGTATCCATTTTCACAAAAGAATTTATGTTCCACCTTAGCAACTTACTAACCATTCTTATTTCCCCCATGACCCTTCCAACACAAAGGTCGTATTCCCATGACAATTATGATACTCTCCACTATAATGAATATCATTGTCATTGATCCTACAAATAGAATTACTAATATTCATAGTTCTCACTCCATCCATTAGAAAATATAATGATAGTATGTGTTCATCCCTCTCATACCCGAGTGACAACATGATACATCAACCATCACCCATTACTGGCCCACCAAGAACATTATCTATTCATTCAATAATCTACTCACAATGAGGATTATGCCCTCTGATAGAAAATGGTGAAACTCTATATATGGATTTCATTACATTTATCCTCAATCATTGAACCCAAATAGTTCCCATCACTGCAAAGTATAACTCCTCCCAAGCCACGATCATCAACCTTCCAACCCCTAACACGATGGTCAAGGAAAAGTATTATCAATCAAGCTAGGATACCCCAATCCATTTTCAATGTCACCTATTATCCCTAAGGAATGTATCTCATTATCATTGGAACCTCAGGATCATATATTTAGAAAAACCTTACAAAACTCACCGGTCCCCATCCTCCACATGTCCTCTCACCATTCTGCAACTCAACAGGCACTGCACATATAGAATACACACCTACCCTCACATAATAAAACTTTTATTATAAAATACATGCCAACTCTCACTCTTATTTTCATAAGTTATATCCAACCTAAAATAAATTTATCATGGGTTTTCACCCAAAATCTACCTCTATTACACTGAAATCCAATGGCTGCGTTCTCCCATATAGCCTAATCGTACAACCCAACTCATGTTCCCATGAGTCATATCCCATCAGAACTAGGCTTATGCTCCTAACCCAATGACCTTTCTCCTCAAACTTTTCAAGACCATACAATAACCTAAGGCATATCAATCATGCCACATCTAACCACATGATCATCCACCCTGAAAGAATCATTAAAAAACATAATCATATATCCATGCTCCCACAATGCTCTCAAAAGCACTTCCAAAATAATTAAGTCTATGAATCTAACAGAACCCGACCTCTCTACTAGCTTTGATACCAATAAAAAGGAATTTTGTATTCATTTATTTAACTACATGGTTTTTTTAAGTGGAGTGAATCTAAGAAACTATATATGAAAACACCATATATGTTTTTGTTAAAAATTTAAGTAACTAAACCCATATCCTAAAGGTAACAAGTTCCCATACTTAGATCACTCCTCAAGCATGATATTTTATTACTAACCCACTAAGGAAAATCATATATCCCCTATATAAAGGGAATGTGTAGTCATAGCTGGAGAACATCACATAATATGATCCACACGACCTTCCATATAAAGGAAGATATCATGGTTCGGTTTTGAAACATTCCACAAATAAGTTATCTGATAATATTCAATATAAGTTTTTGTTGGGACTTTAAAAAACCAAATCCTATTGTTAGTGAAATAAATCACATGAAAGTACAAAAAAGTTCATATAAATCCAAAATTAAAATATGAATAATGTACATAGGCCTTTATATAATAGTTCAAGATCCAAAACCTTAAATCAAAACCTATAATAATACATCACATTTAATAAACATCTCAATTATAACATAAAAAAACTAGAAAATAAATCTCATAAGCTAGGTAACTAAGACTTAATTCTAGAAATATATTAATGAATCACCAGTATAAAGTCCATAAAAAGTTAAAAAAACATTCCTAAACCACTTTTTTCTATATACCCAAATAGTAAGCCAAAAGAAAAAGCTATGATAACACTTTGTAACACCCTGGTCTGAAGTCCAGTCAATAGCACCCTGGGCCAATGAACTATGTGACCTTAGGATTGCCTCTCCATATGTTAGAATTTTCCAACTAGTTTAGAGGTTTAAATAAATATAATGGGGAGACTATACCCTTTAATCATAGTCATAAAATAGTGTAAATAACCAAACAATATCCATGTTAATCATTAGATTACATAATAAAATAACAAAATTAATATGGAATTCATATAGTCATGCATCTTTAATCATCCAGTAGGATGATAAAAAGTTTAAATTAAACCAAAATAAAAATAAAAAATGACTTAATACTATACTCATTCCTCAAAACTCTATCCACATATTCTTGTCAGGTTATCCTAGCCCAATCCACTATAAATCTTATTCTCTGACCTATAAAACCCCATGAGGTCTACACGTGCACCATAGTGCCTGTGAAGGGTGTGAGAAATACATATCAGTATGGTCTCACTAGGTTCCCCTAGAATATGTTGTTATATACAACTACTAAATCTCATAACCTAGAGACATACATCAAAGAAAAGGGTGAGCAAAAAAGTCTACTAAGGAAAATGAGGGAATCAGTTTACTTGTGATATCAATAAGAACTTGATGAAAAACATAAAAACATGAGAAATGTAAGTAGAGTCATTTAATAATGAAAATAACTCGAACCATAACATGAATATGTGGATAAAACATTTAATTTAGAAATTCATGAACATATCACCAACGTTCATTCCCAAGGTGTCATAAAAATCACCAAGGTTATTCACTAAGGTATCGTGAAACTTGTCATCTCTAGAGATTAATTTTTTTACCCAATGCATTGGGGTGATATCAGGGTGCACCCTTAATATGTATTTATTTTCATGTGACAAAAATAGATCAAAATCAAACATTTCATAAATAACCCATAGATAGTAAAAGTAATGGGTTTTACTTCAAAATCGTGACATTTTAAAAGTTCTTAGAAACATGATCATTAGGTCTTTTATAACCCTTGGAAAAAGAAAGAGGGTTTCTTGTATGTCAATTAAAAAATCAACAAGATCAATTTAATTTATTGATTAATACCTCTATAAATAAAAATATATTTGGATATTTAGATAAATAAAACAAGATAATTTCTTGAGAAAAAGAGAGATATATTTTGAGACAAAAATTCTGCAGCATAACGACTATATAACATGGTTTTAGAAAACAATAAAATGAGAGGGGAAAAGGGTATTCCATGAATAGATGAATAATTAATAGTAGAGGTACATATTAAAATGAAATAAGATCATGCTGTGTAATTACACACCATATGAAAAAGGAAACTTGAAAGAAAAGAGAAAATGTGATTTCTTTTACGAAAATTTTCCAGCCTAACGACGTCACTTAAAAATTCAGAAAATAAATTGATGAGATAAGAAAGGGTCTCTCGTCATTTGAACATAAAATGGATAGTAATAAGAATATATAATAACATAACACCACATAAAAAGATGGAAGCTGGAAGACATAACTTAAAGGAAATCCCGACTAAAAGAGGAGGGTGAAAAGTTTCCTTACATTGAAGAGTAACTTCGAAAGATTCAAGGTTGAGACCTTGGGGGGATTGAGGGAATCTTGGGAGGATTCCCGGGGTGGTATAATGACTAGAAATTCATTGAGGAGTATTTTGGAATGAAATGAAAGAGGGAATGTCTTGGTATTTATAGGAAAAGCGAGGGAATATTTAATTAATTTTCAAGCGACACCTCAAAGGTGGTATTGGAAAAACCATGGGCTTGCCCATGGTATTTTCCCATGGTATTGGCCACTTGGGACACCTCAAAGAATATATTACTATTCAAAAGGCGACCAGAATTATTACATCATTATTACACCGTTAATTATGTCATTAAACACCATAAACTCAAAACTGTATTTTCACTATTCATCAAAAAACAAAACATTTTATAAAAATCTCATAAATTAACTCTAAACTAATATTGATGCTCTAAATTATAAAATGAACTCCATTTTATGAAAATAATTTTCTAATAAAATTTAATTTATTTTTTAAATAAAATCAATATTTATTAAAAAAACAACTCTAAAACTATAACTTATTTTGTAATACCTTGAAAAAGTAATAAAGGTCCCATAAAATTATCGTATAACCATTATAAAATAAAGTAACAATTTATGATTACATTTTATGAAAATAAATTTTCATTTTAAATTATTAAATTAATTATAAATTTGTAATTAAAATACTTATGACCTAGAAAAATAAAAAAACTTATACTATGACCATTTTTCACTTTTAAGATGTTTAAATTGTATTTATACATTCAAGGGTAAACTTTCTATTATTTTTTGGCCAATTTACTATTCATTACTATTCATAAAGGTATGTTACTATTCATAACTTAATATTTATTAAAAAACTAGTTGATCTTATTAGACTCTAAATTTCTTACTGATCACAACTGTAAAAGGCCATTTTTTGAAAATCATTTCACATTATTAATTATTTACAGTTTACATGAATATTTTAAAATACCCTTTTTCCGAAATTCATCAATAATATTCATCCTATATTTTTCCGGAAATTTGAAAATAAATTTTTTTACCATAATAATAAATAACAATTTTATTTATACCAAGGGATTAAAAAAAGTATCTAAGGACTCATTACATAGCCCCTTATGACACCTGTATAGGACCTAAGTGTAAGGTGTGCTATGGTGATAGAATCTTGGGGCGGCTCAAACAACATTGCCCGAGTGGTAATTTCTATCAGCTTGAACTTCTCCCTTTAGGTGATTCTTTTCAAGTTTCACATGTTGAAGCTCATCTTGGGCTTGGTCCAGAGCAAAGCCCAAAGATGCTACCTCCTTCCCTAGCTCTGACAGATGGGCTTTGTATGACCCAAGTCTACTAGGTGAGGCCATAAACTCTTCTTTCTGTATTAATTAACCAAGATAACTTGTATTTATAAAAAATAATTTTTACGTTATGAGTTTAGTTTCCAATGGTCATATAACAGTCGAAACCCAATGGTATCACTTCATTAATTAAAGGATATAGTTCTGTGGAGTATAAAATGAAATAACACACAAATTTAGGAAACAAATATTATTCAAAAGTTTGGGTCCTTACATTCTTCCCCCCTTAAGAAATTTCATCAATAAAATTTTAACTCATACCCTAATAAGGGAAAATGTGTGGGTACTTATGCCTCATAGACTTCTCTAGTTCCCACATGACTTCTTTGCATTTGTGGTTCCTCCACAATACCTTAACAAGGTGGATAGTCTTTTTGCATAGAACCTTGTCTCTATGATCCTAGATCTCCACCGGCTGCTCCTCATAATAGAGGTCATGTCCCAGTTGTATCACCTCTGGATTTAGTACATGTGAAGGGTTAGGTATGGACTTCCTTAAGAGGGATACATGGAAGATATCATGAACTTGTGCTAGATTTAGAGGAATTTCAAGCCGATATGCCACTGCTTCTATGCGATCAAGGATTTCATAGGGGCTAATGTACCTAGGGATGGGCTTCCCTTTCTTCCCAAACCTGATGACTCTCTTCCAAGGTGAAATTCAAAGAAAGAATTTATCACCAATATCAAACTCCAAGTCCCTTTGATGGTTATCGTCAGAGCTATTTTGCCAACTCTAAGAAGCCTTAATGTATTGTTGGATGACATGGACATTTTCTATCATCTCTTGCACAAGATCAGGACAAAGAAGCTTTCTCTCACCAACTTCATGCCAAAATGTAGGATTTATACATTGCTTACCATATAGAGCATCATATGGTTCCATTTGAATGCTTGAGTGGAATCAGTTGTTGTAAGATAACTCAACCAAAGGGAGATGTTGATCCCATCCACATTTTAATTCCATTGAGAATGTTCTCCGAATATCCTCAAGTGTTTGAATAGTATATTTATATTGGCCATCATTTTGGGGGTGATATGCTATACTAAAATTCATTTCAATGCTCAGAGCATGTTGAAGACTTCTCTATAATTTTTATGTGAACCTTGGATCATGATCCTATACGATAGAAAGTTGAACACTATGCAACCTTACCACTTACTTTACGTAAATCTTGAAAAGTTGATCAGGAGAGAAATCTTCCCGAATGGGGATAAAATGGGTAGTCTTGGTGAGACGGTCCACAATAACCCATATCACATTGTTTCATTTTGAAGTTATTGGGAGAAAAATGACGAAGTACATAGTGATATTGTCCCACTTCCATGGTAGTATGGGTAGTGGATGTAATACCCCTTTTAGAAGTTGTCGCTCTTCCTTCACATGCTAACATAGAAGGTACCTTGAAGTGTAGTCAACAATCTCCAATTTCATATAATCCCACCAATAAGGATCATGAAAGTCCCTATAGATTTTTGTGCTTCTAGGATGTATATATAAAGTAGGTCTATGAGATTCATCCATCATCTCCTTATTTATTTCTGGAATAGATAAAACACATAGTCTTGTATGAAATTTCATTACACCTTCTTGATCAATATTGAACTCAAGAAACATACAATCCTTCACAGACTCAAAATTCTTCTGTAACAAAGGATCTTATTTCCGTTCTTTGTTGATCTTATCTAGTAATGATGGTTGATAATTCATTTGTGTTAGGGTTGATAATATCCCTTCCCTTATAAATCCCATGTCCAACTTTACTAGGTCATTGATCAAAGGATCTCTTTGAATTCTCATCATGGAATGAACAACTGGGTATTCCCTAATTAATGCATCAACGACTTGGTTTCTCTTCCGGGATGATAATGAATTAAACAATCATAGTCTTTGAGAAGTTCCAACCATCTCCTCTATCTAATGTTCAATTACTTTTGTTTGAAAATATACTTCAAACTTTGATGGTTTGTGTATATATAGCAATTCTCCCAATAAAGATAGTGCCTTCATATCTTTAGAAAAAAATGACTGCAGCCAGCTCCAGATCATGCGTAGGATAGTTCATCTCATGAGTCTTCAACTATTGATATGCATAAGCAATGAATTTTTCATTTTTCATGAGGAAACACCTGAGCCCTTTCAGATATGAATCACTAAAAATAACGAATCCTTCTCCACTTGAGGGTAGAGTTAACATGGGTGCAGTAACCAATATCTTTTTCAGTTCTTGGAAACATGCCTCACACTCCTTTGTCCGTATGAACTTGACCCCTTTTCAAGTTACCATGGTTAATGGATTATAATGTTGTGAAAAGTTTATCACAAACCTCCTATAATATCCCCTACAAGTTTTGTCTTTTTAATGTCAAATGTGATTCCTTCATTGGTAACAATGTGCCCCAAGAAAGAAACTTGCTGTAACTAGAATTCACATTTGATGAACTTCCCAAAAATCCTGTCATTCTGTAGAGTTTGAAAAATCACCCTGAGATGATCCTCATTCTCTTCATGAATTTTAGAATATATCATAATATCATCAATAAAAACTAGTAAAAATTTATCAAGGTAGTCCGTAAATAATCTATTCCTTAAATCCATAAAATAGCAGGTGCATTAGTCATTTCAAAGGGCATAACAACAAACTCATAATGCCTATATCTTGATCGGAAGGCAGTTTTTGGAATATCTTCTTTCTTCACCCTCAATTAATGATAACTAGATGAAAGATCAATCTTAGAGAAGAATTGAGCCCCATGAAGTTGGTCAAAAAAGTCATCAATTATTGGAAGAGGGTATTTTTTCTTCACTGTGATCCCGTTCAGTTCTGTATAATCAATTCATAGCCACATCGATCCATCCTACTTCTTCACAAAGAGAACTAGTGCTCCCCAAAGAGACACACTCGGTAGAATAAAAACATTCTCCAAAAGATCTTGGAGTTTTTTATTTAACTCCTCCAGCAACAAATTTTCCATACTATATGGTGTCTTTGATATCAGATGATATCCATGTATGAGTTCAATGGAGAACTCTACCTCTCTTTCTATGGTAGTTCTAGGTAACTCCTTGGGAAATACATCAACATATTCCTGGATTATGAGGACATTTTCTATCCTCAAACTATCATTTCCTTCTTCTTCTTCACTGATCTACTCCACAAAAAAGGATATATGATGTTCTTCTAGATAAAGATCTGGTTGAGATATATCTTCTTGGAAGATAACTGTAGTTTTTCCATCAAGACTACTAAGATTTCCTTACTTCTGCATTTGATCTTACCATTATACTTGGAGAGACAGTCCATCCCTAGTATAATGTTGAATTCCAACATGGGAATGAATACTATATTTGCGATAAGATTGTGCTCACTAATGTAAATACTAGAGTTTCTAATCCCAAATGATGCTTGGATAATCCCACCTAGATTCTTGACTGATAACTCTACTTTTAGAAAATCGGGGGTTGATTCTAAATTCTTTGCAAACTTGGACGAAATAATGGAATGCTTAGAACCAGAATAAAACAAATTACTTTATAGATTTGAGAGAACAACAAGATTACTTACCACCCCATAATTTGTCACTTAAAATTCAGCCATAGTGATTGAAAAAGTATGACCTTGTTCCCTTGGCCATTGTTGAGGTTGATGATGATTACCCTCCACTACCCTCAGATTTGTACAGTGATTGGAAAAGTGCCAATGTTTTACACACTTATAGAATTGGACATCAGGTAGGGCCTGCACCATATTCCACTTGTCATTAGTGTTGGGATATTGTGGCTTCACCTCACTATGACAATTCCATTCAATGTTGCCATCTCTACAACACTTGTAGCACTTCCCGCTCCCAAGCAGGAAGTTCCCCGAAAGCTTCTTCCCACATTTATTAGACATGGGACGTTGTACTTTCTTGATTCCTATTCCCAAATAAAAGATCCTCCATAAGATTGGATCCATAAATATTTTCTTTTCAATTGATTTATGAGACCATTTCCTCTCACAAAACTCCAGTTCACCTTTCATCACACTTCGCACAGTCTCCTCAAAGCTATCATAATCTTGGTTGGCTAGATTCTTCCGCAATGAGGTCTGAATTCACCAAATAATATATCAACATTACCATTTAGATCCATGAAAAATCTAGAGGTTTAACATGAAATCCTTGTGAAGTTCATCTCATAGCTTCCCACATATTCATTATCCTTCTACTTCAGCACGAGAAACTTATTCTCCATTCTTGTTCTCATCGATCGAGGGAAATACTTGTTGAAGAATGTCCCTATTAACTCTTCCCACTACATAGATTCAACTTCCACTCTTGGCCTTGTGTTTTTAATCAGTTCCCACCATTGATCAGCTTCTCCCTCTAAGCAATAAACAGCCAAGGTTACCTTCTCTTGTTCAGAACAGTGTAGCAAATAAAAGATCTTATCAATAGAGCTGATCCACTGTTCAACAATAAATGGTTTGGTAGATCCACTGAAGGTTGGTGGTTGTTGACACATAAAGGATTCAAAAAAAAAAATTGTTTCCTTCACGGTGATATCGGTCTCTCATCTTGATTCAAATTATTTCCCATAACTTGAGTTAGTTGGTTCATCATTTGAATGAAAGTTTCCATTCTGGCTTCCATCAGAGGGCCGTCAGCGTATGGTCCATTGTAGTCACCATTTTCATGGTTCCTTCTATTTCCTACCATTTTCTAAAACAATAAATCCTTTGTGAGAAAATTATATCGTTTATGAATCTTTTAACTATAAAGGATTTTATATCTTAAAACTTCATAATTTAAACAACTACATTTCTCTATAAATCCTTCATAATGATTCATAAAAAGCTTATGATTAACCAAAAATCTGGGAGTGTCGTATCCAAGAGTGCAGCAAGGCCCATTGTCATGTACCAAGAGACCCCGATTCAAGCCCAAAACTCCATGTCATAGTTTTCACTCCTAAGTACATCTGTGCCAGAGCCGCCTCTACCTGCTCATATAAAGACATGAATGTATTTTATTGATAATCCACTTACTCAATAATCACCAAAATACACGAAAATATTCCTATATTTAAAATTTTCTATAGGGTTCTTCCTAATTTTTTCATAGCCTAATTTCTATAAATAAATAAACATTCCTTTGATACCAACTATGACATCCTCTCTTTTTAACATAACTTTTCATTACATTTTACAAACAAAGGACCTTTAAAGTATTGTGTCTTGGAAATCAGGAAAAAAATACCCAAAAACATAAAAAATATTTTAAATCCCCTTAAAATCCCCTTGAAAATTTCATCCTATATACAACTATTGCATCTCATAACCTGGAGACATACATCAAAGGAAAGGGTGAGCAGAAAGCACAGTATGTAAAACAAGGGAATCAGTTTACTTGTGATATCAATAAGAACTTGATGAAAAACATAAAAATATAAGCAATGGAAGTAAAATCATTTAATAATGAAAAGAACATGAACCATAACATTAATATGGGGCTACAAAATGTAATTTATATATTCATTAACATATGACCAAGGTTCATCTCCAAGGTGTTATAAAAATTACTAAGGTTATTCACCAAGGTATTGTGAAACATGTCATCTCTAGAGATTAAATTGTTTACCCAATGCATTGGAGTGATATTAGGGCACACCCTTAATATGTAATTATTTTATTGTGATCCACATAGATAACAATCAAACCTTTCATAAATAACCCATAGAGAGTAAAAGAAATGGGTTTCACTTCAAAATCGTGACATTTTTAAAGTGCTTAGAAACATGATCATTATGTCTTTTATAACCCTTAGAAAAGGAAAGAGGGCTTATTGTATACCAATTACAGAATAAAATATATCAATTTCATGTCTTGATGAATACCTCTAGAAATAAAAATAAATTTGGGTATTCAGATAAATAAAACAATACAATTTCTTGAGAAAAAGAAATAGATATTTTGAGACAAAATTTCCGCAGCATAGCAGCTATATAACATGGTTTTAGAAAACAATAAAATGAGAGGGGACAAGGGTATCCCATAAATAGATGAATCATTTATAGTAGAGGTTCAAATAAAAAAGAAATAAGATCATGGTGTGTAATGACACACCACATGAAAAGGAAACATGAAAGAAAGGAGAAAATATGATTTCTTTTACGATGATTTGGTAGCCTAACGACGTCACTTAGAAATTCTAAAAATAAATTGATCAGAGAAGAAAGGGTATATCAAAATTTGGACATGAAATGGATAGTAATAATAATATATAAGAACATACCCCTACATTAGAAGATGGAAACTGGAATACATAACTTAAAAGAAATTTTGACTAAAAGAGGGGGGGTGAAATGTTTCCTTACCTTGAAGAGTAACATCGAAAGCTTGAAGGATGGGACCTTGGGGGGATTGAGGTCACCTTGGAAGGACTTCCAGAAAGGTAAAAAGAATAAAAATTCATTGAGTATGATTTTGGAATGAAATGAACGAGGGAATGAATTGGTATTTATAGGAAAAGTGAGGGAATATTTAATTAATTTCTAATGGACACCTCAACAGAGGTATTTGAAAAACCATGGGCTTGGCCATGGTTTTTGCCCTTGGTATTGGCCACATGGGACACCTCATAGAATATATTACTATTAAAAAGTTTACTAGAATTATTACATCATTATTACATCATTATTATATCATTAATGATGTCATTAAACACCTGAAACTCAAAACTGTATTTTCACTATTTGCCGAAAAACAAAACATTTACTAAAAAACTCATAAATTCACCCAAACCTAATATCAATGCTCTGGATTAAAAAATGAACTCTATTTTATGAAACTAATTTTCTAAATATTTTTAATTTAATTTTTAAATAAAATTATTATTTATTAAAAAAACAACTCTAAACTATAAATTATTTTGTAATACCTTGAAAAAGTATCCAAGGTCCCATAAAATTATCATATAACCAGACAAAAATAAAGTAAAAATTTATGATTACATTTTATGAAAATAAATTTTCCTTTTAAATTATTAAATTAATTATAAAAATATAAATAAAATATTTATGACCTACAAAAATAAAAAAAACTTATACTATGATCATCTTTTCACATTCAAGATGTCTAAATTGTATTTATACATTTATGGGTGAAGTTTCTATTTTTTAGGCCGATTTACTATTCATTACTATTCATACATTACTATTTACTAAAAATCAAGTTGATCTTATTAGACTTTAAATTTCTTACTGATCACAACTGTAGAAGACCATTTTTTGAAAATCATTTCACATTATTAATTATTTAAAAATTACACGAATATTTTAAAATAACCTTTTTCCAAAATTCATCAATAATATTCATCCTATATTTATCCGAACATTTAAAAATCACAAATTTTACCATAATAAGAAATAAAAATTTTATTTATACCAAGGGATTACCAAAAGTATCTAAGGCCTCGTTACATATCCCCTTATAACACCTGTATAGGATCTATGTGTAAGGTCTGCTATGGTGATAGAATCTATGGGAGGCTTGAACAACATTGCCTCAGTGGTGATTTCTATCAGCTTGAACTTCTCCATTTAGGAGATTCCATTCAAGCTTCACATGTTAAAGCTCAGCTTGCACTTAGTCTAGATCAATGCCCAGAGATGCTAAACTTTGATAGATGGGCTTCGTACAACCTGAGTCTACTGGATGAGGCCATCAACTCTTCTTTCTGTTTTAATTAACCAAAGATCACTTGTATTTATAAACAATAATTGTAACATTAATATTTTAGTATCCAACAGTCATATAATAGTCTAAACCCATTGGTATCACATCATTAATTAAATGATATAGTATTGTGGAGTATAAAATGAACTAACAGACAAATTTAGGAAACAAATATTATTCAAAAGTTCGGGTCGTTACAAGTTTATATCCATTGGGGATCGAGAACACCCTTTGGGCCTAGTGGCATTCCAGGTTGAGTGATTTGTTAAGTTAATCTAGGCTGGTTCATTATAAATGGTAATTGAGCCAAGGTTTCCAAAATAATTAGGTTTTTAAAGGTGCCTTTTCTATTTGGAATGTCTGGTTGTGTGGAGATAGGGATATCAGAACATAGGAGGTAGATTAGGAGTAAGTGACAGATCACCACCATTTGTGATCATAGTTGAGTTTTCATGGGTACTCAGAAGTTAAATTTTTATTTTGAGTTTATTTTTGTATTTATTTTATATATTTTTATTTGAATTGATAATATTTTAACCCTTGAGGTGTTTTATTAGTAATTTCAAAATTTTCTTGAGTTTTGGGGTGAAATGGATGAGGAAACAAGGATATATGATTAGCCCACATGATCTAGTAAACCATGTAGAGCTTGTGCACATGTTTCTAAGTAATCCTCAAGGGATGTTTCACAATTAGTGTATAATCAACAAAATTTTGTGGCCCAACCATGCAAAACTTTTCATCCCTCTTATATTTTTGGTTTTTACCCCTCTGGATTATTAATTTATTCCTGGGTTATTTCTACTCATTAGAAATGAATTAAACCATGTTTTATGATGTTTCAATGTTATGTGAGTGAATTTTATGATATGTGATGTTCTATGTTTAATTAATGATTAATTCATTAAGGGATTTTTTTGGGTGGAAAAGAGTATCCTATAAAATGTTTGATTTCCCACCATGTTTTTATGGGCTGTTTAAAAATGATATTTTATATTTTTTGGGTTTTTTCAAGGTTATTAATTTCATTATGAAATTTGTAAAGTGTTTTAAAATCATCATCGGTATTTATGTAAATATTTAAAATTTCATGGTGGGAGATTTAAAATTTTCACTTATAACAAATTAGTGAAGTGGTTTTATTTGTTTATCAACATGAAGTGAGATGTCTTGGATTTTAAATTCATTTTTTGTTAGTTAAAGATGAATAATTTTGTATTCATATATTTTTTTCAAGGATAGTTTTATTAAAATATATTTGGGAAATTACTTTGAGGATGAATATGGTTTTATGGAAATGGTTTTGAACCATTGTATTGGGAGTGATGGTTTCATCCTTCCAAGGTAATATTAAATTATTTTTGATAATTTTTATAAATGTGAATAAGAACTATGAATGTATGGTGTATTTTAAAAAATGTTTATACATATATAAAATGGGTTTTTAAAATTCGTTATTATGTTTTTATAATAAATACAAATTTCAATATGTGTTTTTTAGTGATTTATGCCACTATTTTATACCCCTTGATTCATATGGGGTTTTGTGATTTAATATAAAAAACATAAATTGATTGAATTTATGTTTTTTTTATTTCAACGATTCCTACCAGAAAGGTATTGAAGAGGAATGGATAGTTTTTTTATAGAGAGAAACCTCTGGGTGATTCTATTTTTCTCTTAGATGTAGTTATTCTAATTACTTACTCTACCCAAACTCAGAATGGAGTAGTGGAGATAGAAAATTCCCTACTCTTGGAACCTTTCCAAGATTTCAAAAATTAAATTCCTCTTTCTTTTTGTGGTGATAATGGTATTATTATCGTAATGGAGTGGTTGGTGAGTGTAAGATATCTTAGATCTTTATCATTTCAAATAATAAGAATAGGTTACTTCTGTGTTTTCAGTGTGGGAAACCTAGGAACTTGAATCCCTCATACTTCAAAGCTCATAAGACTAGTCTTATCTGTGGTCATCTTAGTCATATATAGATATTTTATGATTCTAATTATCAAATGAATAATAAGGATACATGGTTTTAGTTTGGGGTTCACTGATATTCTATTTTTAGGAGTATTTCTCAATGAGTTTAGATTATAAGAAATATTTTGAGGTAACACTTATCTAGACTGTGCATGAGTGTTTTAATTTTTGGTGCTTATGGGATACTGGTAATTCTTGTGGTGATTATTCCTCAGTGATGATCAAGTTTTTTATTTTTTATTCTCACTATTATTTGATTTTAATAATAAAAAATACTCTTAAAGTGTTTAATATTTTCTCTTAAGATATATACAACTAGCCCAATATCATCATGATAACACACCTTGAAGATTCCTTCTTGAAGTCATATTGACTAATAGAATAAAAACTATGGTCCAACATAACGAACCATGCCAAAAAATAAGAATTAAAAAACATATCCTAAGAACTAATCCATAAAAATCCACAAGGACTAAGATTACAACACAACCCTCAGGACAACACCATAGCTTATATGGGTCAAATCCATTTTCCATATTTATAACAAAATTCCTGACATTCAAATCATAGTCAAAACTGTATATCCAAAACATTCGTTCATCTCCACATCATAAGGTATTCTTTATGTCATAATGTTTTCTTGGTAGGAGTTTTATATGCCACAACCCATAGTCTACGCTATAGTTTCCTAATATTTTACAAAACCATAAAAAGACTCCACAAAACAACCTAGATGCTATGCCATAACAACCTTGTTTTTATAGAATCATAAAATGGTCCTACAAAACTCAAAATCACTACATATTTACTCACACTACAAGTATATTGTTAGAGAGATACATTTATTATGCTCAAGATTCATTGAACTTGAATATCTTTGACTTTTAAACCCTTAAATAATTTTATAACTTTACTAAAGGATTTGGATCATATAAATAGAGACCTTTGGATGCCTTGTAAGTCCAAAATATAACATTAACCACATTCCCATTTTATATATGATCTTAAATGATTTTTAAGATTTTAGATCTATGAATTTATAACAATCATTATTTTCTTCAAAGAGTGTGTGAAAAATTATATATGTTTCTCACTCTCATTATTTTCTCAATATCTCTTAGTGTTTTTTCATATTCTTTGTGAGATTAGATACTAAGATAAAAAGACCATATTCCTCATCTTTCATTTATTTTTTGGTGATTACTACTATTAAATTAATGTATTGTGGTTTTCCTACCATTTTCTTTAAAAATGACAGGGACAACAACTTTTGAGGTTTCTAATTTAGCCATTAATGTGATAATGTCTATTATATCTAGTTTATTTCTATCAATTAAAAATAAAGGGATCATTTTGGTATATTGGATACCATTAAATCCATGTGTATAATTCATTAAATCCTAAAGAAATTTTGGTGGGAGGTGTAGGGGAACCATTAAGCACTATTGAAAAACTTCCATACCAAATATCTCCTTTCATTTAATTTCCACATTTTAAAATATTTATCTATTTAAATAATTGTTTTATTTAAATTATGTAATCTAAAAATTAAATCTTAATCACTTAATTGTTTTATTCAAATAATTTATTGATTTTATATTTCTCTTTATTTTATTCTTTCAATTTTTTTATTATATTTATATAATTTTTTTTGTTTTCAACTTTGATGCTTTTATTTATTTATTTGGTATTTTATAAAGAAGTTTTCATAATTGGATTGTTTTATTTTTAATTTATTGAAGGAAAATCACCCACCTCTTTCAATTTTTCCTATCTATGGTCTATATTTGCTATCCGAGGATTTTTTTTATTTAATTACTTTATTTTAATTTTTTTTCGAAGTTTTTATTTTTCAAAATAATTTTTCAATTTTTCAAATACAAATATCTTTAAAATGGATTTTTCAAACACCCATGGTTTTACCTAATGACAACCACTGGGTCATGCCCCATTTTTTTGATGGTATTGATTATTCTTATTTTAAATATATAATTTATAATTTTATTTGATCAATTGGATATCATATTTATCAAATTTTTATGCATGTCTATGCTCATTCAACTAAAAAAGAAGAAAAATGGACCCCTGATTATATTTTTTCTTTTAATTTAGACGGTAAAAATATGAAAAAATCAAATTGTGTTTTAGAAGTTAATGTGTTCAATATAGTTTCTTCATATAAAACTACACAATAAATTTTGAAATTATCAGAATTTACAAATGAGGGAAAAATATAGTTAATGATGCGAGAATTGAAATGTATTGGAAATACTTTGAGGGTTTTTCTAGGTATCCTAATGATTCAATCACTACAATGTTTTACAGATTTAATGATATTTATAATGGTCTAAAATCTCTTATTAAATCTCTTTATTTAGAAATTTTATTAAAGAAAATAATTTTGGTTTTACCATGTAGTTGGGTATAAAAATTCACAGAAATTCAAGAAGTTAAAGATGTTAAATATAGTGGTTGAGGAACTCATTGTTTTCTCATAACAAATGAGATAACCATAAAGAGAAAAGTTTAAAATGAGGATAATGAGGTCAAGTAAACTAAAATAAAATTTTATTTTAATTAAAATAATGATGTCTAATCTAAGATTGACTCTAACATTTCAAAATTTAACAAAATGGTGTAAAAGTTCGAGAAGAATAAGAGATCCACTAAACACATCAAAAAGTAAAATCAATAACTCAATGTAACTTGTTTTGGTTGTAAAATATAGGGCTAAATAAAACCATATTGTACCTTGAACAAGAAAACGTCAAAAGAGATGAATTAGGGTAAGAAATATCAAAAGGTCTCAACTTTGAGTGTGAGAGAGGACTCCATCTTGAAATATTAATCAAGCAATTATAGTCCCAAGTGTCTCATGACACATGTTGATGATGAAATTTATGTTAGTTCTAAAATTTATCTCTCTCCAACTCATTCCTCTTATTAAACTTTTACTTATAATACCTCTTCATTAACTTATAAAGATCTTTTTTATAATAAAAATTAACATCAAAATGGTTTTTGTGATCTTATTTATAAATTAAAAGACCTTAAAAGGAAACACAACCTTGTTTTTTATGAAATATATAAAATTTTAAAAGAAAAATATGATTTAATTTTAAAATTAAAAGAAAAACCAAATGTTGAAAATTTTCAATTTGAAATTACAGATCTTAAAAATATTGTTTATCATTTCACCCAAGGGTAATAAACATAAAATAAAATTTTGGGTTATAAAAAACCTATTAAAAATCATGATGGTTTTGGGCTTTCAAGACAATCATATTTTCTAACTAATTTTAGAAAGACTACTTGTGTAATGGTAATTTCTCAAAATAATTTTTTTAATTATTTCAAGAATGTTGGCCATCTAGTTTATGATAGTAATTGTATAAATAATAGATATGGTAGACCTAAAATAATTTATCTTTATTCTCATATTTCAAATGAAAAAACCTGTTTGAAAAAAATGTGGATTACAAAATCTTTATTTGATAACATAATTAGAACCAAATACGTGGGCACTAAAAGTTATAGTTTCTTAATATTTTTTTGAAAATGAGAAAAACCCAAAAAAGATACATGGTATATAGATAGAGGGTTATCAAGGAATATGTATGGTAATAATTCTAAATTAAATCATCTCAAATATATTGGTGGATGACAAGTCACCTTTTGAGAATATTCCATTTTTTCCGGTATAGGTACAATTTTTTTCTCTAACACTACTCTTATTAATGATGTTTAGTTTGTTAAAGTATTAAAGAATTATTTAATAAGTATTATTAAATTATGTGATTATGGTTTTAAAATAATTTAAGTGAACAAGATAACAATTATTATATTTTTTATCAGCACCTATTTCATTCTAATATACATTCTCTTGTCAAACTCAACCATAATCGACTAGTATAAGATTTACCAAAATTTTATTTTAAAGATAAGTTAGTTTTCAAACCTTTTTAACTGTACAAGTAGCAAAATAATTCATTTAAACTTTAAAAATCCCATTTCTACATCTAAATAATTATAAATATCACACCTTGATCTTTCATACCAAATGATGTTTCTAGTATTGGAGGTAAAAATTAATATTTTTTAATTATCAATGATTTTCATGGGTTTTTTTCTTATATCATAAGAATAAGGATTGTAATGTATTTATCAAATTTTCAAGGAAATTTGAAAATTAATGATTAAAAAATATTTTCCATTATAAGTGACCACAGTATAGAATTTAATAACAAACACTTTAATTATTTTTGTTCTTATCAAGACTATCATCACTCCTTTTACTATCCTAGAACACCCCAACAAAATGGAGCTATCAAAATATGAAATATGACTTTCTAATAAATGACTTGAACTCTAATTAATGAGTTTTCTATTTCTCAATAATTCTAGGATGAGGAAACCAATAACGTATAATCTATACTTAACCATGTTCTTATAAGACCGATCTTAGAAAAAACCCCTTAGAAACATTAAGAAATAAAAATTCCAAAAGTTATATTTTTTAAAGTCATTATTTTTAAATGATTTATCTTTAATACCAAGGATAATCTTGGAAAATATGACCCTAAATACAATTAAAGCATATTATTTGGGTAATATAACTCAATTAAATCCTTTCACATTGAAGGTGTGGCCAATTTTCACCTATCGACTATTCAATGTTCTGGTGCTCTGCTAATGTGTATAGCATCACTTAGGTCGAATCCTAGACAATGATACTTTTTAATAGTCGATTTTTTTAGTTGATTGTATTCTGATTGGGGGGTCTATTTGTAGAGATTATGAAATGAATGATTTCTTAAGATTAATTTAAAAAATTTATTAATATTTGGGTGAGTTCATCATTAGGTAGTTAAGATTGTGATATCCTTGAGCCTTGCTTTATATTGCATTAAATTAACACCCATGTCAGAAGTTAACGTTGATTGGAATCCCTAAGTGTTAAGGGATCAATCCAAGCCTTAACATAACTAGGATTCTAATATAAATCCATAATTTATTGTGGTAGTGTATTTATGGTTCCAATAATCAATGTAATCCTTATGTTAAATAAAATAAGTCATTAATCCATGAAATGTTAAGTGCAACATACACAATGTTAATTTAAACAATATCCATCAAGTAAAAGCTCTCAATTGATTAACATTCCTAAATTATAAATCACCCTAATGAGATATTTACTCATCCATTAAATGATTAGTAATCTGGATAAAATTATTATGATGATAATTTAAGTAGATAAGAAAAATAAAGGGATAAGAAAAGATTGGTGTGATGAACACACACACAAACGATGATGATAATTAAAAACGAAATTTAGATTGAATTAGAAAGAAAAATAAGGTATGGGGATTCAAATTTATTTAAACTATTTTAAGAACATTAATATTAAACTACATAAGTTGGATGAGAATAATATAGAGTTAATAAAAAACTTGAATTAAAACAGAATTACAAAGAAAAGAATTACAAGATTACAATAATGAAGAACAAAAAAGTAAAAGGAAAAAAGAGAGAGGAGGAAGGGTATCTCAAGTGAAAAATTGAGTATGGAAGGTCCTCCCTATACCTTGTAAAGGATTTGTTCATGCCAATATGTTCTCCTCTCTTCTTAAATTCTATCTCTTTTGAAGGAGAAGAGGGGGATGTATTTAAGCCCAAGGAAGTGGACTATTTTCATTCCCAATATATCCCTCCAATTTCATAGCCATCTTGGTAATTTAGCCAGCCTAATATCAAGATATACCCTTCTCCAAATTTTCATATAATAATTTTTTCCAACTAGTCTCAAAATTTGGAGGCATTTTAACTTATTGATCCAACGTTATGACCATTTTATTAAAACATATTAATCTCTCTATTTCATTCCAAAATTTTTAGAAGGCCAACATGTGAATGGGTTTATCAATAGGAAGATGCCTTCAAATATAAAATATTTTTTCGAACCAGTCAGCCACATATATATATTCTTTCACACTGTAAACTATCAACTTGATTTGATGACTAGATTAGGAGACATGTCATGAATATTGTACTAATTTTAATTCCCAGACAGAATAGTTGGATAAGTTTAAATGAATCATTTGGGCCTCTTGTATTTGGATTTGGGCCTTTAAATGTTTATCCAAGACTCCTTACATTTTCCCCAGAACATTATGGAAGAATAAATGAATTTGGAATTCTGGATTGAGCCCACTAATTCAAGATTCATAGTTGGTCCAGGTCTATCACAGTTTCTTTGGGTATTCTTGTGTGGAATATATAACCCTTAAAATGGAATAATTGTCCCATGATTACTTCTAATGAAATGTTTTATATTGAAATAAGATTCCTAAAAAAGAAGAAATATTCAATTTGGATATGTAAGGTGATTTTTATTATCAAAACATTAAATAGACTTGAATCTCGCTGAATTCAAATAGTGCTCAGAAATTATATTTAATGTTTATACATAAATATTTCACACAAATTATGTACATTTCCTATAAAATCAGTAAAGAGAGTATATAAAAATTTATGAAAATATTAATAACATCAAGTCCCCCACACTTATTCTTATGCAATACCTCGTGTGAAAAAAAATATAAAAACATGAAAAAATCATTTTCACTCCCCAAAAAATATTAAAATTTTGTTTTCCCCAATCAGGGGAGGTTTAGAAAATTCCACTCATCCAAATTAAATTCCACCACAAGTTTTTATCGAAAAAATGTTCAAAAAAATTCATTTTGTCATGATCAAATTTTTAAATGGAAACTGGTGGCACACAAAACATACTCCTCTCAAGATGATAAAATTAATTTATAGAGTTTCACTCATTCACCAACCAAAAGTGAAAATATTAGAGTTTGAAAGAGATCTTAGATTCCACTCCCAATCCTAAGGTGCTCAAAAATCAAGAGGTATTTTAGGGGGTTTTTTGTGGATATAGGATGTTAGGAAGATGATATCCCAAAGATAGGAAAAGGGGAGTAAAATACCAATATGGAAAAAGAAATGTTCATTTTTTTTGAATAATACATGAAAGGAAATGAAAAAACATATTTAACAGGGAATGATTGTGTGAATAAAGACATAATAGAGGAATAAAATTTTAAGGGGATGAGAAGATGAAATATTTACAAAACACAAAACTTATCCCAATGACATAAGTGTTCTTTTTTTCGTTTTTTTTCTTTTCTCAAAAGTTGAACTTGAAAAAGATCTCACACTCATATTCCAACCCATGATTGATCTCCAAAAGACAATAATTTTAATAATTATAAGAAGATCAAAGGTTGAGGGAGAGTGATTTTTGACCTACCCAAGACACAACCCATTATTTTATTCCTGTTTTTTGATTTTTTTTGATTTTTTTGAACACTTTTCAATAGCAATTACAAAATTACACAAATGAAAGTACATTACATTCCCCAAAACACACTGATTGAAAACCTCTCCCCCACACAAAAATGTATTCTTTACCTCAAGCATATAATAACTCATTGAAAATCAATAAAAGGTCACCCAAAAAATGAAATCCATTCCCCCCACACTTAAATTTCAATAAATAATGCAATGTAAATCCATGTATATATCGGGTGGGATAAGGTATGGGCTTGTAATTTAGCTATATAAGAAAATGTGTTTATAGTCTTGAAGGGGATTTCAAACGGTGGATTAATATATGGTTAATGGGAGGCTATTTGGCTATTATAAGTATCCTAGGGTTCAGAAATGCCTCTATCACATTAATGCACACAAAAGTTGTAAATTCAGATCAAAGGTCCACAAACTCAAGACTCACAAATAGGGGTGAAAAGCACACATTTTTAATATATGGACATATGTGGCCTTGGAATGAAAGCTAATATTGGTTCTCACGGTTGGGGAAAATCAGTTTGAAAAATCAAGAATTGATCATTCAAATTTTTTTGGTTTTGACACAAAATTATTTATCCAAATTTATGAAGAAACCATAATTTTTTGAGATGAAACCATGTATTTTGACTCCCCAAAATAGTTGGACAAAATTTGAAAATTGGAAGGTGAGTACGCATGAATCTTGATTTTTCAAATTGTTTTTAAATTATTATTTTTTTGTTATTTAGTTTTTTAGGGTTTTTTAGTTTTTTATAAGGGCACACCTACACAAAAAAGAAAGGGTAAATAAAAAGTGTGATGATGAAAGTGGTAAAATAATGAAAATGAGAGAGGAAAAAATAGAGAGAGAGAGAGATAAGTTAAAGGCAAAGAGGTTACCCTGGATTGGATTTGGGGGGTTTCCATCTCTATCCAGTGGTGGGTCAACTGGAGATGTTCAGAATCTGATGGAAGTCAATGTGGTTCCAGGATTGTGCGTCCTCTCATGGTGATGATTTTAGAAAATGGCAATTAATCGAAATAAAACAAAATTAAAAATAATTATTCATTTAATAAAAAATGAAAAGAAATTAAAATTTCATAAAAGTAAAAGAAAACATGGGTTGCATCCCAAGAAGTGCTACATTTATTTTGTCTACAACTGAACAGTTTCTTTAGAATACCCATAGTCCGATGGTGGACATCATATTTCCTCAACTCCACTGTGATTCTAGAAATACTTCTCCTTTGGGATTTTTGATTTTACATGGTATAATTCCTTTCCATCCTTGTTGATGTGTTTTCAATTCAATGGGGGTGAAAAGAGAATATTTATATCCTCTCTTTGGTCTTAAACTTGAGGAATGGTGTTATCCACAAAGTGATGGTTTTCTATGCTTGGAAATTTAGGAATATGTATCAATTCTAATGGTTCATTTATGTAAGGTTCAGATAAAACGAAGCCAGAATATGAGATCCCAATTGTTTTTGACTCATTTATTTCATCACATACCGATTTAGAGTAATGAGGAACATTAGAGTCATAATATTGAATAAAATTTTCTATATCCTTTATATCAATGTTGTTCGCCAATGAATGGTCAGTTTCAGCCTCACAAGTGATCACTTGATTAATTAGGGAAAAATATCACAAACATAACTACAATCAGGACAACATAAACACATTAGTTCAGGGTTCACCTCACAAATAACATAATTTTCAGAATCATGGACAGGAAATGATGAATGTTGGATAATCTGATTTGAATAAAAAATGAACATGCTTGTTCGTTTTCCCTATTACCATCCAAGTTGGAGAAATAGAGGCCAGAGGTGAGATGGGATTCTAATTAGTTTTCAATATCCTTTAGATCAATGGAGTTTTCATTTGTAATGTCAACATCAACTTCTCCTTTTATGACTTGGTTAATCATGGTTCATATTTCACAAGATCCATTATCAGTTTAACAGGGATAACATGATTGATTGGGATTAAACACACTCTCAGAGAAACTTTCGGAAGCATGGATAGAGAATACAAATTTATTCTCTAATGGGTATCACATGGATAGAAAAATAATGAACTTAACCAGTTGGTAACCAAATTCCATGGATAAGATGCTAGCATAGACATCGATCTTAGTTCTAGCTGTCACCTGGAATTGTCTTCCGAGAATTAAGGGAGATCGAGAAGAGTTTGTCTCACCTTCCATGTCAAGGATATAGAAATCAACAAGGAAGATAAGATCATTCACACGAACAAGGACATCCTTGATTATACCATCAGGACTAACAGTGCTTCGATTGGCTAACTGAATGACAACACCCATTGTATGTAAGGGACCAAGACCCAAGTTGTAGAATATGGATTTGGGCATGACATTAATTGATGCTCCTAGGTCTATGAGTGCATCATCAATGTTTGAACTTCCAATTTGGAATGGAACTGCAAAGGTCCCTAGATATTTGTAGTTTAAGGGAATATACTGCAAGGTGGAATCATTTTCGAAGGTCCTAAGTTGCCTCTTGTGGGAGCACAATTCCTTAAAAAACTTGGCATACTTAGAGATTTTTTTATGGAATCCAAAAGGAGAATGTTGACTTCAACACCTCTAAACATGTCAAGCATTTCATGATCAAGTTAAAAGGACTTTTTTGTATTAGAAACGGCTTGAGTAAAGGGAATTGGGTTCTTAAATGGAATGGGAGGAGGTGAGGGAATGGTTTCAGGTTCCTTTTCAAGTTTCTTTTTCTTTTCATTTTCTAGGTCAACATTTAAATGGGGGTTGGAGGCCTTATCTTGAGGAATAGAAATTTTCTTTCCCAATCTAAGTGCAATTTCAATTACATTACCCTTGGGGTTGGGTAATGGTTGATCTAGGAGTTTGGATGAATTGAATAGTTGCTGCTGACTAAGGTGGGATGCAAGTGGACCAATTTGGGTTTGAATGTTCTTAAGGCGAGAATTGGTGAAGGAGGAAATATCTTTTACTACACTTTTACACATTTTCATGGAATAAGAGGCTTATCCCAGATTGGGATTACCTTGATTTTGGTTCTTGGTAAAGAAATTTTATTTTTTTGGGAATTGAGAAGGCTCACTATGATTTTGGAAGACTAAATAAGGAAGAGGAGGATTTATCCATCGAGGATAAGGAACAAAAGGGTATGGTTGTTGGAAGTTACAAAAACCTTGACCATATTAGAACTTTTTTGGGTTTTGATGAGGGTATTGAGGGGGATGAGAAATGGGATTCCCATATCTCATGTTAGGGTTATATGTAGAAGAGAAGGGCTCAAAATGGGATTGGTTGAAGTTTCTAACAAAATGACCTGATTATTGAGGGTTGGGGTTCTGCTATGTATATGCTACATTGATCTCTATTGGTCTAGATGAATCATATGGTTCAAATTGAAGTTGTGGACATGTGTCTGTTGGATGAGTTGGTGAGTTGCGGATTCTGTAGTTTTTGATAGGTCCAGGAGACATTGATTATGGAGAATATGAGGTTGGGGCTTTGGTAGCCACAACTAGTTGTCGCACAAGACCTGTAGGTTCACTCATCCACTCTGTCATCTTGTTTGGATCTATGGATTGATTATCTTGGGATTGTTTGGGTTGATCATGTGCTTGAGTATGGAATTGTTGGGTGTTTGTATCCATGTTTCTTATGAGATCTCTTGAAGCTGTGGGAGTTTTATCAACAAGAGCGCCACCACTTGTGGCATCAATGAGAGTTATCCCCATAGCCAATAACCCTTCATAGAAGTATTGGATCAAGAGCTGTCTAGGGATTTGGTGGTTTGGGCAGGTTGCAAAAATATTTTTGAACCTCTCCGAGTATTCATGGAGTGATTCACTTGGGAACTGATGGATGCCACTTATTTCCTTTCAGATAGAAGCAGTACGAGAAGCAAGAAAGAATTTCTATAAGAAGAGTAACCTCATGTCATTCCATATTGTTATGAAACCAGGAGGAAGGTAGTAGAGAAATGACTTAGCAGTGTCATCTAGGGAGAATGGTAATGCTTGGAGTTTTATTTGTTCCTCAGAAACCCCTTGAGGCTTCATGGTAGAGCACACCTCTTGGAACTATTTAAGGTGGAGATGTGCATCCTCACTTGCTAGCATGTGGAAATGAGTGAGAAGATGAATCAAACCCAATTTGAGTTAGAAGTAAGCCTTTATGTTTGGATATTTAATACCAAGAAGTTGGTAAATCATATCAGGGGAAACAAGTTCTTTTAGTGATTGTTCCCTAGGATTGGCCATTTATAATTCAACTGGTTGGATAAGGACTGGTTCTTGAATTATTTTACTATTACTAATGTTCCTACTAAGTTCGTGAAGAGTTTTCTAAATTATAGGGTCAAACAAATTCGAGTTATTTTTTGGGAGGCTATGGGTAATTAAAAGAGATGTTGTATGAAAGAGGAAGATGAGTTTTTCTTTGTGTTTTTTCAGTTTATGATATTTATGAGAAGGTGGGATTTTCTTTTTTTTTCTTTTTTTTAAATTTTCATTTTGTTGTTTTTTTATAATAACCAGAAACTAATAACTAGATAAAGAACCATCCCCATCAATGGTGCCATTTTAAAGAATAGACGATTGTCGTCTATCGACCGTTCAAAGTTCCGGTGCTCTGCTAATGTGTATAGCATCACTCAATTCGAATCGTCGGCGATGATACTTTTTAATAGTTGATTGTTTTTAGTAGATTGTATTCTGATTGGGGGGGTTTGTTTGAAGAGATTATGAAATTATTGATTTATTAATATTGATTTAACAAAATTATAAATATTGGGGTGAGTACATCATTATGTAGTTAAGCTTGTGATATCCTTGAGCCTTTCATTATATTGCATTAAATTAACACCCATGTCACAAGTTGATGTTGATTGGAATTCCTAAGTGTTAAGGATTTAATCCAACCCTTCAACTAACTAGGATTATTATCTCAATTAGTACTTGATTGTGGTAGTGTATTTATGGTTCCAATAATCAATGAAATCCATATGTTAAAAAAACAAAACATTAATCTATGACATGATAAGTCCCACATACACAATGTTAATTTTAAGAATATTCATTGAGAAAAATCTCTCAATCGATTAACATAAATTAATTATTACTCACACCAATGAGATATTTACTCATCCATTTAAATTATTAGTAATCTGGTTATAATTATTATGATGATAAATTAACAAGATAAGAAAAATAAAGGGATAAGATACGATTGGTGCGACGAACACACACACACAAACAATGATGATAATTAAAAATGAACTTTAGATTGAATGAGAAATCAAAATAAGGGAATGGGATTCAACTGTATTTAAACTATTTTAAGAACATTAATATTAAACTACATAAGGTGGATAAGAATATAATATAATTAATAATAAACATTCATTAAAAAATAATTAAAAAGAAAAGACTTACAAGAATACAATAGTGAAGAACACAAAAGTAAAAGGAAAAAAAGAGAGGAGGAAGGTTATCTCAAGTGAAAAATTGAGTATTGAAGGTCCTAAAAAGACCTCTGAAAGTATTTGGTCGTTACAATATGTGCTAATCTCTTCTGAAATTCCAACTCTTTTGAAGGAGAGGAGGGGGATGTATTTATAGCCCAAGGAAGCTGACTGTTTTCATTCCCAATCTGTCCCTCCACTTGAACCGCCATTTTGATAATTCAGACAGCCGAATCTCAAGATATCTCATTATTTAAAGTTTTAGATAATAAATATTTCTAACTAGTCTAAAAAATTGGTGGAATATGGACTTATGGAGCCAACGTTATGGCCATTTGATTAAACAATGTTAATTTATCCATTTCAATCCAGACTTTTTAGAAGGCCAAAATGTGAATTGATTTATCAATAGGAATATGCCATCAAATCAGAATTCTTTCTTAAAAAAATTAGTCCATATATATATTATATTTCAAACTATAAAATATCAACTTGATTTGATGAATATATCAAGATACATGTCATGAATACTTTACTGATTTTAATTCCCATTCAGAATGGTAGGATGAGTTTATATGAATCAGTTGGGCCCCTTATCTTTGGATTTGAGCCTTGAAATTTTTATACAGGACTCATTAAATTTTCCCCCATATAATAGAGAAGGATAAAAGAATATTTAATTATGGATTGATCCTAGTATTTCTATATTTATAGATGGTCCAGTTTCATCATAGTTTCTTTGGGTCTTCTTGTGTGGAATATATGATCCTTAAAATGGAATAATTGTCCCATGAATCCTTCTAATGAAATGTTTTATATTGAATGGGGAATCATAAAAAACAAGAAACATTAAATTTGGATAATTAGGGTGATATTTATTAGTAAAACATTAAACATACTTGAATCAGGATGAATTCAAATAGTGCTCAAAAATTATATTTAATATTTATAGATTAATATTTCACACAAATTATGCACATTTCCTATAAAATTAGAAAAGGGAGTATATAAAAAGTTATGAAAATATTAATAACATCACATGTCTTCAATAGGAGAACCATGACCCTAGAATATTTGATTAACATTAAATTCGATGATAACCTTTCTAAATCATATATTCCAAGTGAAGATGATGTTGGCCAACCTAGTTTGAACCTTTATAAACCGCAATATTAAAAGTTAATTAAAGATTATCTAGAATCTTTACCATCTAATTTATCGAAGTCTTGGACTCAATCAAAATACCATCCTCTTGAGAATGTTATTGGGGAATTATAACCTGGAACTTATACTAGAAGGTTGATATCAAATGAGGTTGAACATAAAGTTTTTATCTATCAAAATGAACATAATTCCTATGATGAAGCTATTAATAATGTAAATTATATCCTTTACATACAATAGAGCTTAACCAATTTAAAGGAACATCATTAGGAATCTTATGGAACATACCAATAATCATCCTATTATTGTTACCAATTGGGGTTTTTAAAAAAACTTGAAGAACAAGGAAATGATATCCATAACATGGCTCGACTTGTTTTTAAAGGCTATAATCATGAACAACGTATTAATTATGTGGTAAAATTTTCACTAGTTTCTCAACATAAATCCATTATAATATTGTTGGCATTCACCGATCATTTTAATTTTAAAAGTTTTCAATGGGATGTCAAATTTTATTTTTAATATGGTTTTATTTATGAAAATGTTTTTGTGGAACAACCGCCCAATTGTTAAAATCATTAATTTCCAAAATATGTTTCCAAGTTAACCAAATATTTATATGACTTAAAAAAAGACCCTTAGGGTTGGTATGAGAGGTCAACAAAATTTATTTTATCAAAGGATTTCAAAATTAGAAAATCTAATTATACCCATTTTCTCAAAACCATTTCAATTGATTTATTAAATTATAAAAAATTGTATTGATGATATTATTTTTGGATCAACTAAAGTAACTACTTAAAATTAGTTTTATTATCTAATGAATACATATTTTGAATTGTGTTTTATGGGAGAACTATATTATTCCTTGGTTTTCAAATTTCCCAAAATTTTGATGGAACCTTTTTAAATAAAAATAAATACACTAATGAACATATAAAGAAGTTTGGAATGGTTCATGATAAGGACATTAGAATTACTGTGAGTATAAAATTTAATCCATCATTGGATGAATCCAATCATTCATTAAACAACAAGTTTTATAAAAGTATTATTGGAAGTCTACATTACCTTACTATGACCCATCCAAATATAATGATCAGTGTATGACGTTGTACTTATTTTGAATCCAATTCAAAGGAATCTCATTTAAAATCCCTCAAAATAATTTTCAATTATTTGAAATTAATAAAAAACCAAGGATTACTTTATTATAAGAAATCCTCTTTTGAAATTGTTTATTTATCTGATGCTGATTTAGGAGGATTCCAACTAGGTTGAAAAAGTACTAGTGAAACTTTTCATCTACTAGGAAAATCCATCATCTCTTAGAGTAGTATTAATAAAAACTATTTTTCTCTTTCTATAGCTAAAGCGAAATATCTAGCCACCTGGATTTTTTGTGGCCAAGTTATATGGATGAAACATACTATCTTGGAATTTGGGATAACATATTATTCCATACATATCAAGTGTTAAAACACAAGTTCAATCAATGTTTCTAAAAATCACATCCAACACTCTTGAACCAAGCATATTATCATGAGACACTATTTTCTATGAGATCAATTTTAAAAAGGAGATATCATTTTTGAATTTTTTTAAAAACATTATACCTTCCAATATCTTCACTAAACCCATTCCTATTTATTTCTTTGACTTTATCAAAGGTGATTTAGGTATGATTAGATTATGATACTTATCTCTTAAACTTATCAATCTTGAGAATGTTTTTTATTTTTAAAAAATATTATTTAAAAAAATGGATTTCAAATTTAATTTTATTTTAAAAAATATTTTTCAATATTTATAATAATTTTATAAATGTAATTTGAGTATGATACTCCATGAAAAACATTCCTATTTAGATAAAAAAGTGGATATAGTCCTAACATAGATGCTCATAGGGATTTATCCTGAAAGGAGTAGATTGGATTTGTTAACCCTTTATCCATCCAGGGAATGGTGGGTGAGTCTTACTGCACACCTAGTCTAATAGTACTAAAGATTTTTTTATGGTTTATAAATATAACCTTAACTTTACCACAATAATGAAATGATTTTTCAAAATATTTATTTTCTAAGTTGTTTCTTTATTTTTTTCATGTTTAATGGCTATGGACCCTTAAAACTATCATGATGCATTAATTATGGGGGGATAATATTGTTGATAGTAAAATTTAAATATAATAGACATTTTATTTTTCAAAAATCAATTTCAAAAATCAATTTTTTTTTCAAAAAACTTTTTTTCTATATTTTTCAAAAAAAAATTCAAGGTTTTAGTTTTTGAAAACAATTTCTTAAAGTTTTTTATTTTATATTATCTTATTATTTATTACATAAACTTCTTTTAAAATATTTATAATTTTTCAGATTTAATTTTTAAAAACATTAATTTCTTTCTCTCCTAAATGATTATTAATGATGGTAAATGTAAATTGAATTTTTATTACTTTATTATCTAACCCCAAGTATGAATTCTTTTTTATTATATAAAATTTGTAATCTTATTGTTTGGGGATAAGTTTTAAAAAATGATTTAAAAAATTATTATGAGGAGAAGTTATGTTTGTGGGAAAAGTTTTTTTCTTTTATACTATTATATAATTTAATTATTATTTAGGTGTTTATGATCATCCAAAGGTGAAGATTATTGTGCTTCTCACTAATGTTTTATTTTAATGATCTCAAACACTCTTAAAGTGTTAATATTTTCTCTTATGTTGTGTATAGATTTATTGATTTCATTTTCATATAACTCTTTGAAGATTCCTTCTTGAATTAATGTTAGACTCCTTAAATAAGGACTATGACATAGTATTAAGAACCATGACACAAAACAATCATTAAAATACTGCTCATAAGAACCATAACATAGAAAACCATAGTTACTAAGATCACGATAGATCCCTTAGGACCATGTCATTTCCTAGCTTGATCAAACCCATTTGAGATATTATAATGAAAATACAAACATTCATTCCATATTCAAAACTACATATCCAAATAAATTGGTCAAATAAATGACATATGGTTTTCTCTATGCCAAAATGTTTTCCTAAAAATATTTTTCTATACTACATCCCATAGGATACACCACATCTACCTCAAATTTGGAATAACCAAAAAATAATTCACACCATAGCCCAGATGTTACAACGTAGAGAATTTTTTTCGATAGAAACATAAAATTGTCCTACAGGAATCCATGCCACACCATCTTTCCACACACTACATAGCCCTTCTCTATGATGTAGAACGGTAGACCACACCACAAATAGCCACTCTAAGCCCTATATTTATTATTCTCATGATTCATTGAATTTGAATGTCTTAAAATTTAAAACACTAAAGTATTCCAAATATTTTATGAAGGATTTGGATGCTATAAATATAGACCATTAGAGGCCTTGGAAATCTACAACACAATGTCAAAAATGTGCTCAATTTCTCTATGATATTCAATGATTTTAAAGCACTAAATGATATATCTCTCTAAATATTCTTTCTTTACATCAAAGAGTGTGTACTAAATTTTATATCTTTCCCACTCTCATTATTGTTTTCTATATCTGCTAGTGTTTCTTCATATTCAATGGGAGATTAGGGACTAATATATAAATAACCTCTTCCTACTCTTTCTTATGGTTCTTACTACCATTAAATTAAGAGGTCATGGTTTTATTTAAATTTTATTTTATAAGTAAAGGTAATACTTATTTATCAGTTTCTAGATTTTCTATTAAAGATATATTTTATATTGTATCTAGTTTCATGTTATAACCTTAAAAATAATGGATAGTTTTTGTATCTTGGCTATGATTAATTACAATGGACAAATTCATTAAATTATCAAGCAATTGAGGTGGAAAACATAAGGGTAACATCGAGTACCATTGTTGAAATTCCTTATCAAATATATTTTCTCAATAAATTTTGGAATTTTTAAATATTTATCACTTTTAATCATTCATTCATTCAAAAATTTTAATCCATAAATTAATGCTTATTATATTATTCGCTTAATCATTTTTATCCAAATTTCTTAATAATTTTAAATATCTCTTTGTTTTATTGAAATTATTTTATTATTATATTTAAATATATAATTGTTCTTTATAATTTTTTAAATTTCTTCTATCTTTTATAAATAAGTTTTTTAAATTGGGATGTTTTCTTTTAAAATTTTAATGGTAAATTCACCTCCCACTTTCCGTTTTAATAATATACAATATAAATATTATGGTCTTTAGTATATGTATGGTGTATTGGAGTATTCGTTTTGATGGATAGAATATGGGAGCCTTGGGTAAGTTAATGGAGGTCTGGAATGGGTGTGGTTTAGTTTTTAATACGTTTGGATTCCATTTATAATATTCTAAATTCACCATGGGTTGAATTCCATGGGTGAAGTTTCAGGTTACTCTCTTTTCCAGTTCCTTGACCCAAGGATAGAGACATGGTGTTCCATGTTAAAGGATATTTTTGATATGGGGTGATTCTTCCTTAACTGATGGGTGAAGATGTTTTGGTTAGACCTTGTCTTAGAGTTATTTGGAGTGTCCTTTATTTGGTGATCTCTTTATGGAATTATGAGACAGTTTTCTAGATGGTTAGTATAAGAAATGGAGGAATTATGATCTCTTTTGGGTATTTTGTGGAAATGTTTTTTCTTGATGTTGTGTCTCCTTATATGTGTCTATCTATTTGATCCACAATTTTTTATGGAATCAAAATGGCATGAAGACCTTACTGGGCCTCTATGTTCTTTGGTCTTATGTCTCATTTTTGTGAGTATAATATTTCTTTGATATGTAAGATAATATATGAGGATGTAATTTTTTGATCTTGAATAATATTTTTTGTTGGAATTTCTATTATCTTATAGTCTTTCCTAATTTTATCTTCCTATCCCAACATGTTTTGGGGTGTTTAGGTTTTATTATTCTTTTATTCCACCTCTTAATAATGATTTTTTTAGGAAATAAAATAGGTATAATTGTAACACTCTCGTGTCACTATTAAGAATTATTTTATATAATTATTGTTTATTTTAAGTTTTATAGGGTTTGGGTGGTTTTTTAAAATTCATGGAGTATTCTAGGTGTTTGATGATTATCACATAGTTTCAGAAAATCATGTGGGTCCAAGAGGAAACCATTTGAGGGGTGTAAATGGACTCTAGTATAATATTTCAAGGTTAGATCATGGTTCTCTTGGACATGAAGAGTCTCTAGAAAATTATGTTTCTTAGCTTAGTGATCCGGGATGACTATCTTGGTTTTCCAATAGTTAGTGAAAACCGTGAAAATGGACTTTATTATTTCAATGTCAACTGCATGGTTTCCACACTACTTTCCAAAACCTGTAGCCTAACCATGTGGAATGCCTACTTTTTTTTCAACATTCATGAAATTTTTTAAGTCTCCCTCCCCTTTTTAAGTCATGAGGGTCTCTTATCCCCTCCCATTCAACCTAGTGACCTTAGGCACATGTCCCCATTGTTACACCTCTTATTTGTAGCTTTTACATCATATTTCTCCCATGTTTAAGATCTATTTTCAAGTTAATATCCTCTAGGTACCTTCGCTATTTTCCTTCCCCCTTTTCTATTAGTTTAATCTTATCCCTCAAACCATAGTGTTCTTTTTGGATGAACATTGGGTTTAGGGTGAACATAATCATGAGGATTTTGATTTCAAGGACTTGTAAACATTATCTTAATATTTAGTTGATATACTATAATTGATAGTGAATTTTTCCACTTACATTTAGTTCGATGCTTCAATGAAATTACTTTACTTTACATTTCATTCAATTCAAGAGTTTAACTAAATCCATATCCTAGATAATTATAGCTATATATGGTTCCCTTGATGGATTATGAAATGTTTTTCAATGATTTAATATCTTGTAATAAATTAATTTTCATGGATTTTACATTTTTAAATCCTGGAAATTTTTATTTTAGAGTTCCAAGTGTCTGTATAAATTCCCTAGAGGCTATTTTTATAATAATTTAGAAATTAAAATGTGTTTTGACACTATTTTAATTTTTCTTATAGGGTTTTTTTCAACTAATGAGGTGTTTTAATTTTAAAAAGACCTTTTTAAATAATGATTTTTTTGACTGAAATGGGTATTTATGTTTAAAAATGCTTCCAAAGAATGTTTTGGTTCCTAAATTATTTTGAAATTAATTTTGAAAGTATTATTTGTAAACTAAATTTATAAAGCTCAAAATTTTGGATTGGTATCCCAAGCTAGTTTTCAAAGGCCCATTTTGTACTTTTAAAAAATTAATCTAAATAGATGTTAAGATACCCTCAGTTGCGAGACTTATATTTTGTATGATGTTTGTATTCCATATATGGGCAGTATTATATAATTATTAAATGATTTTTGAATATGAAAATGGGTTGTTCCTTGATAGATTTTTTAGGTAAGATTAGGTTTATTATTATTTCATCATTGATGCATGTGATTCTCATTTCTTGGCTAGGTTCTTACTTCCACTTGGTTTAAACTATGGGAACCCTAATCACTAATAGAGTGGTCAAGATTTTTATTGCACTAGTTGGTTCAGACACTAGTTAGTGTCCCATTGTTGAGTGTTGTTCCATGCCCAGGGGAGTGCCCCAGATGAGGCCGATGTGGGAAAGTCAGGTGTATTTTTCTATTTTGGATTCAATATAAGACAAATGTTGGTCTCTTATTATGTATTATCATGGAATATCACCCTTTGGTACCTAGTGATTTACCCATGTTTATTATTCATTTATTGATGATTCCATTATAAGGTATTTACACATTAGGTTTGTCACATCACCTTGTTCAATATGATCATATAATAACTTTTATTGCTATTAATAATTTTATCAATTTTAGTGCCAGTTCGACTGATACCTTCTCTTATTTAACAAATATTTTATGTTTAAATTTCTTTCATAAAAGAGTAGTTTTACTTAAGAAATATTTTGGATAAAGGAGAATGGGTGTTTAGCAGACATGTATTATTTTATAAAGCAATGTTTTGTTTTTTTCCCTTTCATGGATCAAAAAGGTTTTATGTTAATGTGAGGATTTTATTTTAAATTTAAAGGTAAATAGATTTCAAATAAAGTAATATCAATGGATAGATATGTTAATTTATCTCTTTTATTCACTTTCATATGAAATTATATTTTCTAAATGTATTTAAAACTAGTATTATTTAAATATCATTTATAAGTAATTGAATATAATCATTGCTAAGATCATATTGGTCTTATTTTTCTCACACCCTACATAAACACTCTCATCTATATGTAGTTATCAAGTTTTATTTCAAGTGCCCAAATTATTCCCCCATGTTTATTAATATTTTTTTTCTTTTTCAGGGAGGTGTTACGAGGTGGACAGTGGCCATGGGACACCTAGAGTTAGTTTTTACACTGTTTGGGTTTGTTTTTGGTTTATTATGGGATGTTCGTATATAATCCATTTCAGCCTAATATATTATTATTACTTTTAGTTTATCTTATAACTATTTTTATTGCATAATTTCTATGTTTATATTTTACAGATGATCTTGAATGTTTATTTTTTTTATTCAAGGTTTGGTTTTAGTTATTTATATTTAACATTTCTATTTTACATGTATGGTAGTCAAATATATTGACATAAAATTTTAGAGTGTTGATATGTTTTTTTAACCATTATTTATGGGAGAAAAAATTCCCAAGAACATGTTTATTTATTCCTAAATACTTGTTTCCAGCCCGTGGGGATCAAGAATTCGATTCTAGACAAGTAGAAAGCTGATTCGGGTGACATATCGAGTAAACCTGAGTCAATTAGATACAATGAACTTTTTCCCAGAAGATGTTTCATAATAAAGAAATATATAAATATAATAGTTGAAAGAAATTAAAATAAAATATTTTCAAAGTGAAAAAATTTCAAGGAGAAATGAAGAGTGGCATATTAACAATTAATAGAGAAGATATACTTATATTCAGGAGAAAAAGTTATTCTTTGAAACTCTAGGATGAAATTAGTGACTATTAAACATTATTCTAGATGATAATCTCTATTTATAATTTGTAATGTTGTACTTTTTGTGAAATATATATAGTGTGAGGAGGGGTAAGGAATCCCTTCATTTTGAATATCTAGATATTGAAGAAGTACTAAGAGATCTATCCAATGAAGTAATTAGAGTATATTGAACTCCTTAAAACATTATTCAAGTGGACCCACTAGGTTGTCCCCCCCCCCAAATTACTTAGCTAAATTATTTATTATTTAATAATATGTTGAGCATGTTTGGATCTAGTACAATTCACTAAATACATTTATGAAACAAGTGTATGGCAGAGTAAATTTTTTTATTTATAAATTTGTATATTTTCTGAAAAAAATTATTATTATTTTTGTTTTGAAATCATTTTGATCTAAATCGATAACCTATTTAACAATATGAGATGGTTACAAATTGGGGAAATGGAATATTCTATTCAAAACTAGGAAATTTATTTTTAACAAAACATTTTTATGGTGAATCAATATTTTCACATTAAATCACTAGAAAATAAGACTTAGTAATTTATAAAATATCTGTTAAAAAATTAACACCTCAAGGAGACAAGATAAGTTATATTTTGATACATTCTATGACCTCGAGTAAAATGAAAATATGGGAACTAATTTATAATTTTATCTATGATACCATGGCATTGTGTGTGACAGATAAGGCCACAAATAGGATTTAAAATAATTCATGATTTAGTTTTCCAAACACTACTTCCATTCCTCAATTATCAAAAATAACCATATAGGATTATTAATATTTGGTGAAACTTAGTTCTAGATTATATGCACTCATACAATAATTTATTTTAAAAAATATGGATAGAAAAATAAAATTACTTCCTAGATATTAAAAAGGGATGGATGGATTTGGGGAGCTCAATACTCAAATGAGTAAGGGGAAGATGGTGTATTAGATTGTTTTACATGAATCATAAAATTAAGTGATGGATTATGAGTTAAATTAAGAGAAATTTTTGAATATGCTTAATGTTGGGAATTTTATTCAACTAATCCATTTTCACTTAACATGAATTAGAATTGGTATAGGACTTAAGAGGAAGTAGAACCTCTATGGAGATTAATGAAAGTGATTACTTGATAAAAATTAATAGAAAAAGTTTGGAAAAATTAATTTATTAAAATAATTCATTATATTTTATTCATAATAGATTAATTTTATTCCCTCGCACATTTTTGTAATGATTACTATATTATGTTTTTGTAAAACACATCATTTTATTGGATTTGGTGAATATTGCTTAATTCAAAAAAATTTATAACATTATTGATCAATCATGTAGAATTAAATGAATGGTTGATTATAAATTATCCATTTATTTATTGATGATCATGATTTATTTTGATAACATGAAGTGTTTAGATATTAAGAAATCTGCATATCCATTGAAGGATTCATAATTTGAGTGGAGTAATTTATGATACATTGGAAGGATAATTCTACCTATGTAAAGGACCATAGTTGTGAAGTAACACTAATAGAAGGTATCACTTTCAACTTATGATAAATTTTTTCCAACACTTTATATTTTAGGGTTTGAAAATACATCATATAGATAATGTAATCCCTTATTTAAACTCTTGACACTGCATCCTCTGTTAACACTATCTCACCTTCCAACTTAATGATACACCAAGGAAAAAAAACATCACATCTAATGTTGTGAGTATTCTATATAACAACCCAATGTTTTATTAATGAAATTCCCTTTTTCAATGAATAAGTGATTTATTAAGAAATGAAGTTATAGAAAAAAAATGCACTACTTTGTTTATTTTGGACTGTTATATGCCCTGTAAGATTTAAAAGAATATTAATCATCATAACCAATGATAATATAGTTTTTTTAATGACTGTTAATATTACTATATTAAGGGTCATGAAAAGGTCCATTTGAAAAAGACAATAAAAGAGATGGCCTCAACTAGTAGGATTGTACACTATGAAACCAATTTATTAGATATTCCTAGAGAGATAGTATCACAAGGATTTTTCGTTGAATAAACCTAATATGAGATTAAAAAAATAATGTATCAGTGAAAATATTTATAGGATATGGTCAAGTTCATCTATATCATGGCCCAAACCATGTTCAATGAACCACCTAACAAAAATCTCACTATCGCAAACCATACCCTTAGGGAATTCATTGGTGTAAGAAATGGTTATGTAACTAAACCCTAATAGAATGAATTTTTATATTTTATTTTTAATAAAACAATGATTTTATATATCTCTTTTTATTATTATTTTAAAATTATTAAATAAATATTTTGATAAGAATTATATTTTGATACGATGAAACACAAATTATATTTCTGGGAAATATATAGTTCCAATAAAGATTATTTTTTGATGAATTTATATATTTTTCAAATAAATGATACTTTAATAAAATATTATTATAAATTAATATTTAGTAAATTTAATGATAATATAATCCAATGAAGTCAAATGTAATTGTTATAAGGGTTAGAAAATAGTTATTGTAAAAAAACTATATTTTTTCAATAAATGGGGAACATTGATTTCAAAGTGTAAATCATCATATTTGGAGAATTATTTTAATAAAATACAAATTATTTTTAAAATTAAAACATAAAAATCTATTAATTAGTTTTTCAAATTTTTTTGAGACAATCAAATTTTTTGGTAAAAAATAAGTATAATACAATTATATGGTATGTGTTATGACATCATAAAATCCAAAAAGTGATGTAATAAATACTATAATGGGTATACACTAGAAAAAATATATTTACCTTTTAAAATAATATGTTTTTTATGTTATTTTATTAATTTTATAAAACCTTAATGAATCCTCCAAAATCTATATTATATTTTAAGGTTTTAAAATCAATTCTTTATAAACATGACTCACTTACACATCCCCAAGGGTATTATTTTTATTATTTAGATTCTTAACCATATAAAATAATTAAATAAACTCTTATTTTTCTTAAATCATTACATAATCCATGAGATGGTATGTGTTTTTTATTACTTTATCATATAGCATCCAAAACCTATCTTTGGTAATTAATAAATAATGCTCCTCTATTTCGCTATATAAACCCACCCAAACTCCTATTCCTATTCAATAAAAACTCTTAAATCATGAATTTATTATTACCTTCCCTCTATAGATATCTACCAAGGTTCCCCTATGCTCTTATTAATATCCTCCCAAGCTTTCAGAAGTGCCCTCTCAAGGTAAGGGGTCATCGTGTTCTTCTCTTTATTCAGGCACCTTATTTATGTCATACCTTTTTGATTTACAATTTTTCAAGTTGATATATGTTTTTACACATAACTATTACCTTCCTTATTATTCAAAAGTAACGATAGACGCATTTTTATCTCATTTACCCCTTGTATGTACCATTATGAACACCTATTATGCTGCTGAAAATATCCTATGACTTTTCCATGAAAAAAATTTGTGTAATGAATACCCATATCCATTTACACTCAAGGGTATTCACATAGTTGTACCTACCCTTAAATAATTTGGGATTTAAATACATGTAACTCACACTCCTTAATCATTGAGTTACAATTTATAAAATAAATTTTTATTTTTTAGGATATATGTGAAAAACTTATGCATGTACATGATATGAAAGTGGTGGGTAAAATCAGAACTATATATCCCTCCAATGCATTGGATAATGTTTTTATCTAATGATATGTCACGTATGATGCATATTATGTTATCCTAATCACACTATGATATTTTTTCTTAAATTTTATACTTGACTTATTTTTATGATGTCATGTTTTATGTTGTTTCCATATTCCTTGTTTCCTTTATGTTATCATATTATATCATGCCTAATTGTTCAAGATTACGATTCTCACCCCTCTTATGTTACCTTTGTATTCCTATTATCTCACATTTACTACTTATTATTCTATATTTTTTATTATATTACTTGTATTTATAGCTCACCCTTTTCTTATATACATCCCCAAATTATCCTATGCAGTTCTTAAAGATCTAATGAATTTAAGGGCATGTTTTGAAGTTTTTAAATAATGACGTTTTACCCATATTTCAAGTTAATGTTCTATATATCTAATTTCCCAAATAAAAAATACTCATCATATTATGGGGTTTTATTATGTTTATATTTATGTAATACTTCATCAAATAAAAGTGTACTAATATAAAGGTTTTCGTAGCTGGTATCAAAAGAAAATTTAGTTATATTGGGATATTTATATAAAAAACTCTAGTAAAATACTTAAGGATAAGACTAATAATAAAAAAACATCCCTATATTTTTGTAAATTATAGATTAAATGGTTTCTATGAAAATAAATCAATTTCTGAATACTTAAAGTGAATGCGGCTCTAGGATAGTTGTACCTAGGGGTAATAACTTGAAAAAGGGTGCAATGAAATGGGCTCGATTGTCACTTAGTGCAAAAAAATGAGACTTAATGCACACCAGGTTTGATACTCCCATGAGATATGATTTGGTAAATTAACAATATCATTATGGACCATTATTAAGTGAAAAAATCATGTAATATTTTATGGTAGTAAATAGATCAAGGATAACTTAGATTGAAACCTATAAATTCATAGTTTAAGGATTATATATCATTTTTTGGTTATCCATTTAATGTTTATTGTATCTCATTTATGTGTTTAATAGTTTAAAAATATTCATCCCTACTTTTGACTTTATTTATATTCAATGGATGGAAATAGGAGAAACAAAGTCAACAACCAATGTGAGGGGTAATGTGATGACTGCCCAAATGATTTTCCCAACCCAATGGGAGTAGGAGTCGGGAACTTCATGGCAATACTTTCTCAATTAAATAAATTTTAACCTAAAACCTAATTTATATGGAATTCCTAAATTCCACTAATAAATATCAAGTGGAAATTGATATCTTTATATGATAAAGTCCTCATACTTTCAATGAATATTTTAATACTTTAATCATGGAACAATGGATCAACTCTATTGAAAAGATCTTCTCCATTATTTAATTCTATGAGAAAGAGAAGGTCATGCTTTATTTTTATCATAAGGATAATTTATTCAATAGAATATGTTGATCAATAATATTAATCCCAAGGTGGAGATCAAAGAAATGGAGTGGAAGGAAATTTGGAAAATATTATTTGACAAATATTTTTCTCACACTCTCTGACTTGAAATGGAGTGGGATTTTCTTAGACTCCAGAAAAATGATGAAAAATCCATCAAAGCGTATGAATAAAACTTCCCAATTCTTGAAATATATGCCTCCATTTTTTTATTACCCCCAAAAAGTAAATTTTATTTCTTATTTGGTAGGAAAAATATGATTATAAAAAATTCTTATCCATTCAGGACTTTGAAAACTATGACGAAATTTTATGGTGTGCCCTCAAATTTGAAATAGAGATTGGACAATCACAATGGTCTCCTAGGACTGTCGATAAGAACTGTATAATGGGTTTTAAGTACTGGGGGTGTGATGGAAAAATCTCATGGGGGTAAGAAATTCCATCATCCCACTTTTCAAAAGTGTGGGAATAATCATCTCATGAATTTATAGAAGGGGAAAAAATACTTTATGTGTGGGAAGGAAGGATTCCTTGCTATAGATTACTGATGGGATAAACCCACCATTGTGATGGAATAAAGGAATTATATTTTCAACCATCACACTTTCATAAACTTTTTCAACTTCAAGGAACATGGAAACTATTAAAATCAATTCCCTAATTCATCGGTTTTTTATGATAACTGATGATAACAACCTACCAGCCATGGGGAGTAAGTGAAATCATATGTCATCACAACTACTATGGTGGATCCCAAAAACAAATCAGTAAAAATTATTATTGTTATTCATTAAAGGATAGTGAACATAGTATTTAATTATAGTTATATGAATTCTTCCCTATAACATAATTTTAGTAGAACAATTCAAATACCACCTCAAAACATGGAAGTAAAGTTATTAGTGAAGATGAAAAATGGATCAATTGTTACATCCCAAGCATATAACTAATCACCTATCCAAATTTATTGGATTAATTACATATAGAATTCTATGATACCCGACTTTGTAGAATTTGATGCTATTCTAGGCATGGATTAAATTTATTTTTAGAGCCAATATAAATTTTATAGAGAGTGAAATCACCCTTCATATCATAAATCACCCTTTAATTCTATATATTTCCATGGATATGGATGAATCTTATTTGGTACCAACATATCAAGCATGTATATTATTACCTTGTGAGCAAGAATATATATCCTAGATGATTGTGAATAAAGAAAAGTGTGTCCTTAATAACATTCCCATTATAAAAGAATTCACTGATGTGTTTCCCAAATAATTTTCTGGTCTTCCTCATAGCCATGAGTTCACATTCTCAATCATTATTATGCCCATATCTTTTATAATATCCAAGAATCCATATATTATGGTCATTGTAGAACTTGAGAAGGTAAAGAATCAGCAATAATATAATATGGATAAAGGGTTTATATTCCTAAGTGCTTCACAGTGGGTTGCACTGGTCCTATTCTTCATGAATAATAATGATTTAATGAAAATTTTCATTGATTATCATGAGATCAAAAAGGTCATAATAAAGAACAATTATCCTCCTACATAGATTGATGAATTGTTCGATCATCTATATAGATACAAGTACTTCTCTATGTTGGATCTTAAATTAGGATATTTTCAAGTAAAAGTGAAGAAGGATAATATCCCCAAGGATTATTTTCATACAAGGTACAAGAATTGTGATTTACTATAGATTCCATTTTCACCCACTAATTCTCCAGAAATATTCATGGACATAATGAATAGAGTCTTTAGGGATTACCTTGATAAATTTGTGGAAATATTTATTTATTATATTCTTATCTAATACAAAATAAATAGGGAGCATGAGAATAATTTAAATACCTTAATAAAGACCTTTTAGAAGTAAAAGTTAAATGCAAAGTATAGTATGTGTAAGTTTTTGTTAGAGCAAGTAACATTCTTAGGGAATGTTATAAAAAACAAAGGGTTATTTGAAGATCTGTCAAAAATAGAGTAAATAAAAGGATGGACCAAACCAAAATCTGTGATATAAATCCATAGTATCCTTAGATTATCTTGGTATTATTATCAATTTTTCAGAACCTTATCATGATTTTTAAACACAATAACCTAGATTACTGAGAAGGGAGTCATGTTTTTCTGGGCTGATGAATGTGAAGAATGTTTTAAATATATGAATAATAGGTTAATCACTGCACCTATACTCACATTACCCACCACTGGGGAAGGAATTTGTGATATATAGTGATGAGTCTAAAATGGATTGGCTTTTTTACTCATGAAATATGAAAAAGTGATATCCTGTGCCTATTTAGAAATAAATATCCATGATCAGAACTACATAATGCAAGATATAGAATTGTTAGCAGTGATCCTCATGTTATATATTTGGTGATATTATCTATATGGAGAGAAGTGTGACCTATATACGGATCATAAAATCCTCAAGTATATATTCACACAAAAGGATCATAATATGTTCCATTGAAAGTGATTAGATATAATAAAGGTTTATGATTGTTCAATCAATTACCATCATGGGAAGGAAAATAAAGTGGTAGATGCTCTGAGTAAAAAGGAACCCACAACCCTATCCATAATGAGTATTTAAATGTATCTAATATTCTTGGGCATGAAAATATGGATATGGTAATAATAAAAGAATCTTCATCCTACATTCCTTAAATAACATATCGATCATATATTCTTGAGAGGATCAAGGAGGCCCAAAAATATGATGAGGTGCTACAGAAATATGTAGAAAATATTTTGGATTTCAACTTTGTTGAAATAAATTTATAAGGTTTGGAACCTAGATATGTGTCCCATAAAAAAGAGAGCCGAGGTGGGAACCTATGGATTATGTGAATAGATCATCCTTCTCTATTCATTCAGGAAGAACTAATATATCTATAGATTTGAAGAAAAACTTTTGTCGGATAACATAAAAAGGGAGATTGTAGATTTTGTATCTCAATGCTTAGTATGAAAACAAGTCAAGGTGGAATGATAGAATTTTGAGGGCATGATGCAACCATTTCACATACTTGTATGGAAATGGGAAAACATAAAAATAGACTTCTTCATAGGAATCCCCTAGACACCTAAAGGAAATAACACTATCTGGGTGGTAGTCAATCACCTTATAATGTCATAAAATTTAATTTCTATCAATGAATATTTATCTCTTGATGAAGTTTCCAATATATATATGAGGGAAGTGTTAAGTATGCATAGAGTTCCACTCTCTATTGTAACTGATTGAGATTTATGGTTTACCTCGAGGTTTTGGAAAATCCCTCAACAAGGGTTGGTTATAAAACTAAGATTCAATGATTCGTATCCCCCTCATATGAATGATCAGTCTAAAAGGACCATTCAAACTCTAGAGGATTTGCTATGATCGTTTTTAATAGATTTATAAGGATGTCGGGACTAGAACCCCATAGAGAATTTCTCATGTAAAAATTGTTTTATTTTTAGCATTAAAATGGAACCTTATGAGGCTCTTAATGGGAAGAGGAGTCAGAATATGACATGTTAGGATGGAGTTAGAGAGAATAATGTGCTGTGACTAGATCTTATAAAATATATGATAGATAAGGTACAAACCATTCAGTGTTATATGAAATCCACACAAAGTCAATGGAAAGTATATAAAGGAAATCATCGAGAAAACCTGGATTTTGTGGTCATAGATAAAGTGTTCCTTCATATATCACCATGGAATAAATTCATGTGGTTTAGGAAGAGTGGAAATCTTAATACTAGATACATCAACCCCTTTGAAATCCTTGACCGCATCAAAGTAGTGGCATATAGATTAAAACTCCCACATAACCAATCTCAACTATATGATGTGTTCCATATATCCCTCTTGAGGAAGTACATACTAGAACCCTCACATGTACTGAATCCATAGGTGGTACCATTGGAGAATGATCTTTCATATGAGGAGTTTCTAGTGAATATATTATATCATAGATACATATTTATATGAAACAAGACAACTCCCCTTGTCAAAGTGTGGTAGTGGAACCACAAGTTCAAGAAAGATGCGTGGGAACAAGGAGAGGAAATGAAACATAAGTACCCTCATTTATTTTAATGTAGAAAATGAAAATTTCATGGTATAAATTTCTTAATGGGGGGATAATGTAATGACCTAAAATTTTATAAATTAAATACCCTTTTTGAATGAATAAATGAATTATTAAGAAATGAAGTTATTGAAATCACATGAACTACTTTGGTTATTTTGTACCATTATATGGTTTTTAAATTTAAAATACCATGAAAAATCATAAACATTGATAATAAATCCACTTTACATTGACCATTAATATTAGTATATTAAGGGTTATTATAAGGTCCATTTTACCTAGATAAAGGAAACTATGGCTACAACTAGTAGGATTGTACCCTATGAGGTAAATTTATCAGATCTTATGAGGGAGATAACATCACTGAAATTTTACATTGACCAATCTAAAGATATGATTCAACAACTGAATCCTGAGTGAAACCATTTATGTTATAAGTTCAAGCTCACTGAGATCATTTCCCAAACTATGTTCGCCAAAACGACCCATGAAAATCTCACTATCACATACCTTACCAATAGGGAATTCTCTAGTGTAATAAAGGTATATGTATCTAGAAACTTAAAATATGAATTTTTAAATTTTATTTATTATAAAAAAATTATTATATTTATCCCTTTTCAATATTAATATTTAAATTATTATGTAATGAGTTTGATAAAAATTATATTTTGATATGATGAAACACAAATTTTATTTTGGGTAAATATATAGTTTTCATCAAGAAAATATATTTAATATTTTTTGAACTAAAATATATTTTATTAAAATATTATTATTTAATAATATATAGTAAATATAAATGATAATATAATTTTAGGAAGTCAAATGTAATTGTTATAAGGGTTAGAAAACTGATATTGTCAAAAAAACAAATATTTATAAATAAATAGAGATATTTCATTTAAAAAGGTAAATTATAATAGTTATAGAATTATTTTTATAAATAAATATTATTTTTTAAATTAGAACATCAAAATTATCTAATTATGAATTTATGAAAATTTTTATAGATAGTCAAAATTTTTGGTAAAAATTGAATATGGTATCATTATATGGTACGTATTATGACATCATAAAATCCCAAAAGTGATGTAATAAAAACTTTAAAGAGAATACAAGACCAAATTTATGCCTCACATTAAAATAATGTGTTTTTATGTTATTTTATTAATTTTATAACAACTTAATGAATCCAAAAAAAACCTATACTATATTTTAAGGTTTTAAATGCAATTCTATATTAACATAACTCACTTCCACATCAGTGAGGTTATTATTTTAAGTATTTTGGTTCTCAAACTTAAAAAATAATGATATAAATTTCTATTTGGTTGAAATTATGGGAAAAAACATGGTATGATTTTTGTTTTTGATTAATTATCATATAGATTCAAAAACATAAGTTTGGGAATTAATAAAGAAATCTGTTTGCTTTTTCTATATAAACCCACACAAAATCCCATTACTCTTGACTCAAAACTCTTGGATCACAATTTTACTCTTCCGTTACCTCTATAAATCCCTACCATGGTTCTAATATGCTCATAATAAAATCCTCCCAAGATTTTAGAAGTGCCCTCTCAAGGTAAGGGATCCTTTCATTCTCCTCTGTATTCAACCACCTTCTTTATGTCATGCCTTTTGATTTCAAATATTTCAAGTTGGGATATGTTTTTACACAACAATGTTACTATTATTATGATTACCAAGTAATTATATACCCATTTATCTATCATTCACATCTTCTATAAACCTTTATGAACACCTATTATGCTGCTGAAAATATCCTATTTTTCCCATACCAAACATTTGTCTAATGAATACCCATATCCATTTCCACAAAAGGGTTTCACCTAATTATAACTGCCATCAATTTATTGGTTATTTACATGTATATAACATGAAATCCTTAATAATAGGGTTAAAATTTATAAAATACATCCTTATGTTGTATGGTTTATGTGGTACAATTATGAATGTATATGATATGAAAGTGACGGGTGGGCCCAGAATTATATATCCCTCCATTACGTTTGGTAACATTTTTATCTCATGATATTCCATGTTTAGTGCACATAAGTTTATCCTAACAACACAATGTTATGTTTTCTTGGATATTATCCTCGACTTATGTTTATGATTCCATGTTTTATGTTGTTTCCATATTCCTTGTTGCCTTTATCTTATCATGTTACATCATGACTCATTGTTCAATATTATTATTATCACCCCTATTATGTTACCTTGATATTAATCTCGGATCACATGTACTAATTAATCTTATTCTATGATTTGGTTATTAACTTACTATATTTTATAATTCATTCCTTTCTTATATACATCCCCATGTTATCTCATATATTTTTAGATGATCCAAGGAATTTAAACCCATGTTTCTAAGTTTTTAAATAATGATCCCACACCTATGTTTCATGTTAATGTTATATGTACCTAATTTACCAAATACACTATGACTCATGTTCTTATGGGATGTTATTAAGTGTATCTTTATGAAATAAATCATGAAATAAAGTGCATTAAGATATGAGTTGTCACATGCAATCACTCCAAAATTATCCCATGTTCTATATTGGGAGACTATGTTTGCATTCCAATGGTTGTTGTAGTAGTATAACGAGGATAATATGACTTCAATGTAACATGGGGGGAAAACCAAAGATTACATAATCTCGAATGATGTATCGTGAATGAAAACATGTCCTATGATCATCACCCAACAGTATGGTGAGTCACGATGAATATTGGGAACATGATATAATGATATCCATATTGAGATACTCTATTCAAGGGAATTTTAAAAAATGAGTATCCAAGGATCTGTTTGAAGACAATATAGTTTAGTATCACACCCCGAGGCTATTTTAGAACCAATGAAACCCACATCAAAACCCATATAATATATTCAGAAATCATCATAATTCTAGGAAGAAACAAATAATCCATCAGCATCATAACATAATATTAATGAGGCTATTTTGAGATTATGTTACCTTTCTAATTACATGTCATAATCCAATGCAGGATCTATTAGATCCAATTGAAACTTTGGTATAATTTTGTAGAAATAATTCAATTCAACAATTTTGACACCAAATTCATTTCATAGGTGTTCATATAACATCACAACACTACGTAAGGGTTTTAAATGATTATTGTAGATGAATGTAGGGGTTATTAATAATTGGGTCCATTTATTAATAAATTATCCCACATTGTAATCCTATAAGGTTTGTTGGGACTCATAATATATTTTATTCATTCTTTTTAACCAAATCATGAAATAAGAACAAACTATAAATGTGTCACATGATTCTTGGAAATGAAAAATTCTGTTGAGATCATGGGAGTGACCCCTTCACCAATATATTAAAATGGGAATAATACATTACACATGGAACTAATATAGATCATCTTACTGATGTATAGAGTGATCCAGTGGGGAGAAAAGTCTTATATATTTAGGATGGAAAAATTAATTAAAGGTAATTTTTTCTTGTTTAAATTTTCTATAGTTTTCTATTCATGCATTATGTATGCTAAGTATTTATGGGTATGATAATTTAAATAAAGTGATAAACCCTACATCAGTGATAATCTAAAAAGGGGAGTGCCTTATGCTTATTATGTTATAATATATTTATAGTTCCTCTCTTACTCTTAATCTTGGATTCAACTATGTTATACTTGTTTTTTTGTGAATGTAATCAGTTTTTATTTCATTTTTTATTTGGATTTTAATCCATTCTCTCCCTGCACTCAATTGATATTGTGTATTATGGAAGAAGAGTGGTAGAGGGTGAAGTATTGTGGATTTATAGCATGTTATTGTGAAAATAGATTATTTTCCTTGGTTTATTTGGATGAACACCTCATGATTGGGAGTAACATTAACAAATGAAGGTGACTTCTCTACTTGAGGATTAGGAAATTTTATCTTATCTCCCTTGAATATAATAATATGGATCAACCAAAAATTATGATTTTAGCATTAAAAATCATTTAAAGTAGAAAAAATGACGAGAATAACATGATTATTGATATATCATTGATAAAAAGTTTAATAAGAACTCATCATTTTAGGAACTATGATAAAATTATAGTGTACATACTACCCTTAAATCAATAATTGTTCCATTTCCTGATAGATTCTTTAATTTTAACAATTGTTTCACTTCATATAATTCAAACACAAGAACCCCCATATTAATAATTAAAACAATAAAAATAGAAAATTTTACCCTTAGATAAAATTTTAGGCCCCATATTATAATATTTCATGGATTGAAAAATAAATGTTCCACCACATAAAAATAACGTGGTGATAAAAATCATATTGATTCAACCAACTAAAAAATGGGATGTGAAAAATATTTCTAATGTCGGTTTTTGAATAAATAAATTGAAAAGAACAATAGATTATTTTTTTATTGTAATTATTTAATAACTAACAGAGATAATATTTTTAATGGAATTTATTAAATAACTGAAATAAAAAACAAGACATTAAAATTATTATTTTAATTAATGACTACTCAAGAAATGTTCACTTTGACATGAGTATGGTTTGATATAACTGTGAATAAAAAATTTATTTCAATATACATGGTGTATGATCTGGATTTACATTTTCAATGTTTAATGGTTGATGATACCATTAACACTCTTATTAAAAATTCTAGAGGGAAGTAAGATGTCTTCAAGACATGAAATAGTTGTGAGTGGCTATAGGCATTGGTATGGTTTTCTCCAACTATATATGAGTATCATTAATGTGATCATTACCATGGACTGGTTGACTCACCTTTGAGATTATATAGATCATTACTTGAGGTGAGTGGTATTCAATTCTCTATTAAATTATTGTTTTATATTCATGGGAGAATGGGATATATAGGCATGTTGTGTAAAATCTGACCTTTGATTATTGTCATGCCCCAGCTCCTGAATACCCAGAGCCAGTGCCATATAGAGGATCAAATTCAGTTTGGGCTATGAGAAACTGGATACTTCTGAAAATACTTCTTTAGTAAAAACCAATACCTGAAAAATTTTAATCAAAAAAGTAGGGTGAGCATAAGAATTCCCATTAAGGGGTTTTAAAATAAACCAATATAACTTTTGGAAACATTCCTTAAAATTTTCCTTAAAACATTTTTCTTAAAGAAAAGGCTATAACACATGTAACGTATCAAAGAAGTGATCAATTAAAAATGTGCTAACAGAAATATGAGGAGTCATGAATAAAATATAGGAATTCTCATTTGGAGTAACAAATAAAAGACATTCTAAACTTATATGACATAAGAATATGTAACCACAAATTAAACAGCTAAGAGTATTGAATAATCAGAGCTGTGCATAAAGGTAATAACTTCAATTTTATACATCGAATACTAAATCACTGAGTGTTAAACATATTTCATGCCATAAGCTTTTAGTTTTCTGATACTCATATGTACTGGCTCTTAACCATGGAAATTCTACTAGATGAATAAACATTTGGTTAATTAATTTTCATACACATAATGAGGGAATGTATAATACCGGACTTTATGTTATGAGTCAATGCCTCATGCCATGACCTATGGGCTAACTATAACCGGACCCCAACTCGGAGAGCCTCTGTAACCAGACTCCATCCCGGAGAGCCTCTGTAACCGGACGCCAACATGGAGGGTCTGCTGTATTCGAACCCCAGCTCGAAGGGCTAACTTTTACCAGTCCCCAACCTGGAACATACTATTCCAATACATTCCTCATATGTTTAAAAAAACCATGTATGCAAAGTGTCCCATACCACATTGAATACGTCATTCCATGTATTTTATTTGGGGTTTCCCATACCAGTCCAAATAATTAAATTCTTAAATCATGATTATATGTAACGAATAATAAAATAGTTTGATAAATTATAATCACTACAACTTATTCCAAAAACATCCAATTCATTACATTGAATGTTTATAACATCAGATAGGTATTATTCATGTTCGAATCATGTGATGATAAAACGAAATGATGTTGGACTAAATTATAATATGTCAGCTATTATTTAGATAATAAATTTCTCAATGAAATGTATAATATAGTAAACACTATTTTAACATGTGATATAGTTTTAAAACACACAAGTAATGAATGGATGGGGTTACCACATAAAAAGATAGATACTTAATTGTCAAAATCCTTGGTTCGTGGAAATGAACATTTTTAGTTTAAAATGACTAAGTTTGAATTAAGGGATTTTTCATTTGTACACAAGCATACATCATTGAGTACAACTATAAATAAAATGTAAAATGAAACAATTTATTCCAAATATACATAATATAACAGATTACACTAAAAATATGGCCGTCTTATTTTATCAAAGGTATAAATGGTTAATTACACATTTTTTTCCACATGAAACAAATACTGAATCATATCAAATAATGGGTAAATAGGGGTTTGACATATGAAATTATAACAAGGGTAATATCTGTAAAGGGTTTTTAATTAGAACGAGTTTGACATAGGACATACATATTTAAAAACCAATGTTTTTCATAATATTACAAATCCATTTGAACCCAAAACTATATTCACATCCATGTCATTCACTCAAAGTTTCATTTTTTATTTAAAATAGAAAGAGCAACAAGGGAAGAAAGAGCAACCAAAACAATAAGAAACACATCTTTCCTAAGGAGGCCTGCAATGGTACAAACCGAGGGCATCCCCTCTAATCAATGACATGACCTCAGTATTAAAGAAATATATATTTGGGGTACTGGTGGCTTTAAGGCCTTTTTTAGCTTGGGATGAAAGATGGTTCACTACCTTATTTCCTTCTCGCCATGTGTGGGTGACCTTTGTGCCGTAGTTGAGAAGAGCTTTTCATTCTCTGATTATGTAATAAATTGACCATGGTATTTGACTTTTACCTTGTAAGGAGCAATTGATAATCTTCGAGTCTGTCTCCACTTGGGATATATTGATATTTTTCTAGATGCTCAATTTGATCCATGTTGACATTGCATTTGACTCTTCCTGAATGCTTGTTCCATTTCCACAGTGAGGCTTAAAAGCCAAGATGACTCTCCCTCTCTAGTCTTGAACAATTCCACCACCACGAGAAATACCCTCTTTGCTAGAACCATCTGTTTTCAGCTTGAAGCCTTAATCAGGGGGAAACCACCTTACCCAATGCCCATGTACCCTGGTGTAGGTCAAAATGGCCACTTTGGGTGGAGCACATAGGTACTTCAGAGATGGCGCTTCTTGCCATTTTTTTAAAAAATGAACCAAGTTTTCCAGCAAGTTCCTGATCCTAGAAATGATTGACCGCCCGAATGATGGGGTCCCCTCGTACTTCACCATGTTCCTCTCTTTCCATAAGCACCAATAGCCTGCATTGAGGATTATGGAATAAGCCAACCTTTCTGAGCATGCATTGTCCGTCCCATGAAACCATCTTTCTAGGAAAGGTTCATGCTAGTGGGCCTGTGAATCATACGCTGTAAACTTTTCGATAAATAACCATACAACCTTCTCTCATTCCCCTTCAAAGAATATATGATTCGTATCCTCTTTATTTAATGATTTTAAATCATATTTATTATCATAAAAGAGAACTAGATTGAATTATGTTTATATGTCCATATAAATATATACTAAGTGTTGATCAGTTTTTTTATAATTAATAATCCATACTGAACACACCCAAATATAATTTCATCCTTAGAAATATTTACACATAAAACATTTAACCTTTGAAAAAAAATTACATGTATTCACTTAGAGATGATATATGTAACAATAAACTATATATATATATATAAGTGTATGAACATTGCATTTCACAACCAAAGCAAGTACTGCTTACGTTGGTTAAACATTGATAAACACATTTAGAAAACCAGAATAGGGTTAGGATGGAAAACTATATGTATACATATATATGTGTTTATGAACATATACATGTTCTTATATTCCAAACGTGGATATGTGATTTCTCACAAGGAGGACCAAGCATAAAAAGTAAACCCTAACAATTAACGAATACCTTTTTAGCATTTTTTAATCACCAAGACACCGTTTTATGAAAACCTATTTCTGATTATTATAAAAAACCTATAATTATAACCTTATATATTTATATACAAGTACACACATTATTTTCTAGAAGTTTTATACAAAATATTCTTCTTTGTATGTTGAGGTTCTTAAATTGACTTCGAAACTCAAGTTTAAAAAAATCCTAATTTTGGACATAAGGGTTTTATTAAAAACCGTAGGGCTATACTTATATATCTATATGGTATGTATATGTGGCACATAAAAAACGTTACTTGGGGTAATTAAGCTTTGGATCCACTAATACCCTATAAATCAAAAATCCCAAGCCCTGGCATCGGGTATAGAAGGGTTTAGACTCAACCTGTAAGATAATAATATACATTATAATATACATATGCATATATTCTAAAATGAAAAGCGCAAATAAAGACAAAATAACCCTTACCAGCATCACTTCTGCCCACAAGAAAAATGAATTAAAAAAGGGCAGGAGTTATCATAGTACTCATGTGTGTAGAGACCTGCAAAATATATAGTAGAAATATGGACGAACATAAGCAGAGTGATACTGCTATTTATTACCTCCAATATCCAAAAAACATAGATAGAATGAATATTATGGTGCAATATATGTGTGCCTACAATGATAAGAATAAACAAGTAAACAATGATTCATGTTGGATAATAGGCTCTTGACAAAGTCTTAAAGAGACAAAGATTACTATTCATAAAATCGCCTACTTCCAAAAGGGAAAAGAAAAATATATATATATTTAATCGGCAGATAGAAATCCTCCATCATTGGTTTAAATTTTAAAAATAGACACATCAGAAGAAAACCAGAAACTTTAAAATAGTCTCTAACATTCGTCCGATAGATAAACGGGTAGAAAAATGAAGATCGGACAAGACAACTTCCAATAAAAACAAACCTATATTTGATATCTAGGAATGAAAAATATTGAAATTTTGAAGACTAGAAAAAATCCGCCTGTATAGAAAACTGAAACCCTAACCGCAAATGAACGCCAAGATAAAGCTCGGACCTACACTTCTTCAGTCAGACCTTCGCCGACTACCTTCTGCTTGCACGACGCCTCTAGATACGGCATGCGACACGACTACGTACGACTCCACCGAAGCTGCTCGGCCTGTTTCTCCCGGAATGTCCTCCTGCTCGACTCCAGCCTTGGCACGACCTCGCAAACCTGCTCTACTCCATCGCCAAGCTCGCCCCATCCGGCTTGAGGCAACCCCCATGCACGACACACCTGTATGCGGCCTATACCCTCAGCACGATGCACCCCCACTCCTAAGGCGCGACCCCCCCTTCACTGCGGTTCTTGCGGGATTCTCAAATCCCTTCACGGGATATCCCCATTTTTTATCCTATTTCATCCTACATTACTATTATAATACTGCTGTTATTATATTTTATCTTTATTCAATTATATCATATATTATATTTTCAATAACTTTAGAAGAATTCAAAAGTTAAACAAAATTAATAATCTATTAAACTTATTTATCAATACTTTTAAAAAGTAAAATTTATTGAATTAATTTATAAAATATATATTTGTATATTTCATATTATATTCTTGTAATGTTAAAATTAAATTGACAATTGGAATTGTATTATAAAAATAATAATTATCCTATTTTGTAACATATATTTGTATTGTTGAAACTTTTAAAGAAATGTTAATATGTTATGATTATAATTTTATAAAAAGTTCATATGTACAATTTTAATCATTCTATTAATATATTTATAATTTTATTAATAAAAATTCAAAAATGTTAACTAATAATCTAACAATTATTACATATATATATATACATGTGTATATAACATATTTATAAACTCAAATAATAGATCAAATAATTTTCCGCATAATAGCGCAAAAATAATGTCATTAAAATATTTTAAAATAACAATATTCAATGTCATGTATAACTGCATATAAAATAATAATTTTAATAGTATTTTCATTCAAATCCAATATACAAATATACCTATATATTTATAAATATATTTCACATTTTGGAGAACAAACAAATTAGTTATGTTATTAAAGTTATTATTTTAAATATTCTATTAAATAATTATTCGATAAGAATAAATTATATTTGACAATAATAGTTATTTTTATTCATTAAACAAAGAGTGATAATATTTACATTGATGTTTGTACTTTGTACGGATAACAAAATAAAACCTCAATATTACTATTACACGAGAACAAGTTTTTGGGGCGTTACATTATTCCCTACTACAAAGAATTGCGTCCTCACAATTCTAAAATGCTTGTACACAAACCACAACAACACTAGACAAACGACACTCCCGAAGTCCCTTTACCGGGAACACCACCAATGGTAGGGTGCTGACAACCTCAGGTGGATCCCTAATATAGTATTCAACAACTCGATTTCCTTGGCCCAAACACACTGCGAACAGCTAGGGTCGAATCTGTGCTTAAAGAACTCAACCTTCCATAAAGAGGCATGAGAGGTGTAGAGGTTGGAAAGTTCAGATTGATGTAAATCTCTATAAGTCCCTCATTTTTGAAAATAATTTTGTTGTAAAGTTATTCTTACTTACTAAAACTAAGGACCTGGAATAGGTAGGCTGCTCGATGGTCACCATCCAAAGCAGCTTCTAGAAATTTACCGACAGCTCGGTAGTTATCAACCAAAGTAAAACATAGAAAAAGGTCTTCATGATACTTTCCTCATTTCCTATATGATGAAAATTGTGCAAATGAAATATGGTAATAGACCATATTGCTTCCTAGGTAAAGATGGAGGATGTTTGGGAGGTTCGACACCTGATTGAGTTGTTTACAAGTCAAACATAAGTCGGCATAGGGCTGGTCCTCTTCAGATCATGTATTGAAAATTATAGTCTCTAATAGCTCTGTAGGTAGCGATAAAATATTGGTTTGTGAACTCATATCTTATATCTTAAATTTTTTAAGAAGTCATCCTTCTCTATGGAAATTCTAGTTTAAGCAGAGTCATTGTTTTATATAAATGCATATCGAAACAGATAAAAAAACATCATTCATTTATACATGATTTATAAAACTCAAGAAATTACGTATTCTATTGATCCATTTCACAAAACACTATCATGGATTTCCTGATATCTTCAAAGATGACTCCTCATAGATTCCACAGATGTTGGGGATTTCCCCAGTTCTCAAACAAACAGATCCCAAAAGTGGTCCTAAATTCTTATATCTCCTTGGTCCATATGAAATGTCGGCAACTTTGATCAACCGCGTGTGGACATCTAGAATTCAGATTGAGAGAAGCATGTCGAGTATCAGTGTTGAGCGAAATCAGTATATACTTTATTTTGATAATGCAAACGAGTTGTCTCGTTCATAAGGGCTTCAAAGTCCATAACTTGACCATGAAGATCGTAGGTCAAACTCTGACATAGATATAGTGCCCGGTGGTCTCCCTCTTATGCAGACTCCTCAAATTCATCAAGAGAAAAGAAATTATTGGCTAGGTTAAAACATTTAAAGATACCATTGAAGTATTTCCCTTGTTGTACATAGAACGAGAATTTTGCGCTCATCATGAGGTAATAGACGAAACCTGCTCCATGATGAAGTTGGAGTACACGAGGAGAGTTGGATACTCGGTAGAGGGTTTTTCATGATTAACAAATATTTTCAAAAGTCTCATAGTTTTCAACACATGATTTTCCCACTATGGTCTCTAATACTTCTGTTGGAAGAGACAAAAGACATGTACTTTCGTTTTCCATATGAAAATTAAGAAAACATCATTCTTAGTATTTCTTAAGTAATTTTTTCATTGTTTAGTTCTGGTTTTCCAGAGTTATCTAAACTGAATTCTATGATACCAACTATCACACCCCAGATCCCGAATACTCGGAGCCGATGGCATACAGAGGATCGAATTTGGTTCGGGCTCTGAGAAACCAGCTACTTCTGTAAATACTTCTTTAGTAAAAACTGATACCTAGAAATTTTTAATCAAAACATAGGATGAGCATACAAATGCCCAGTAAGTGGTTTTAAAATAAACCAATATAACTTGTGAAAACAATACTTAAAACTTTCCATAAAAAATTTCTTAAAGAAAATCTATCACACATGTAACATATCAAAGAAGTGCTCAATTAAAAATTTGGTAACAAAAATATGAGGATTCAGGAATCTAATATAGGAATTATCATTTAGAGTTACTAGTAAAAGACATTCTAAACAGGTATGACATAATAATATGTAAGCACTAATTAAACAACTAAGAGTATTGAATAATCAGAGTAGCGCATAAAGGTAATAACTTCAATTTCATACATCGAATACTAAATCATTGATTGCTAAACATATTTCATGCCATAAGCTTTTACTATTCTGATACTCATAAGTTTTGGCTCTTAACCATGGACATTCTACGAGGTGAATAACCATTTGGTTAATTAATTTCCTTACACATAATGAGAGAATGTATAATGTCTGACTTTAATTTATGTGCCAAGGCCTCGTGCCAAGACCTAGGGGCTAACTGTAAATGGACCCCATCCTGGAGAGCCTCTATAACCAGACTCCATCCTGGAGAGCCTCTATAACTGGACTCCAACCCATAGGGTCTACTGTAACCGGACCCCAACCGAGAGGGCTTACTTTTACCAGTCCCCAACCCGGAACATACTAGCCCAATACATTCCCCATATATTTAAAAAAACCATGTATCCAAAGTGTCTCATATCACATTGAATACCTGATTCCATGTATTTTATTTGGGGTGTCCCATACCACTCCAAATAATTAAATTCTTAATTCATGATTACATGTGATGATTAATAAAATATTTTTATAAATTAGAATCATTACAACTTCTTCCATAAACTTCCAATGCATTACATTGGGTTTTTATAAAATCAGATAGGTATTATTCATGTTCAAATCATGTGATGATAAAAGGAAATGACGTTGGGATAAATTATAATACGCCAGTTATTATTTAGATAATAAATTTCTCAATGACATGCATAATATAGTAAATGATCTTTGAACATGTGATATTGAATTAAAACACACAAGTAATGAATGGCTGGGGTTACAATATAAAATGATAGTTACTTAATTTTCAAAATCCTTGGTTCATGGAAATGAACATTTATAGTTTAAAATGACTAAGTTTGAATTAAGACAGTTTTCATTTGTACAAAATCATGCATCATTGAGTAAAACTATAAATAAAATTGAAAATGATACCATTTATTCCAAATATACATAATATAACAGATTACACTGAAAATATGGCCGTCTTAGTTTATCGAAGGTATACATGGTTTATTACACATTTTTTTCCACATGAAACAAACACCAAGGCATATCAAATAATGGGTAGAAAGGGGTTTGACATATGAAATTATAACAAAGCTAATATCTTTAAAGGTTCTTTAACTAGAATGAATTTGACATAGGATATACGTATTTAAAAACCAGCGTTTTTCATTATATTACAAATCCACCTGAACCGAAAACTATATTCACATCCATGTATTTATTTAATTATTGTAAATAATCTTTATTATCATAGAATGGAACTATATTGAATTATGTGTATATGTCCATATATATATACTAAGTGTTTATCCTTTTTTTAAAATTTAAAATCCATACTGAACACACCCAGATAAAATTTCTCCCTTAGAAATAGTTACACATACAAAATTTAACATTAGAAAAAAAAGAACATGTATTCACTTAGAGATGATATATGTAGCTCTAAACTATATATATATATATATATATATAAGTGTATGAACATTGAATTTCACAACCAAATCAAGTACTACTTATGTTGGTTAAACATTGATAAACACATTTAGAAAACCAAAATAGGGTTATGATGGAAAAATATATGTATACATATATATTTGTGTATGAATATATACATGTTCATATATTCCAAATGTGTATATATGATTTCTCACAAGGAGGACCAACAATATAAAGTAAACCCTATCAATTAATGAATAACTTTTTACACTACTGGAAATCGGATCTTTCCCAACACTTATATACAACCTTTCCCAACGGTTCTACCAAACCGTTGGGAAAGGGGGGGTCTTTCCCAACGGTTTGGGAGAACCGTTGGGAAAGGGGCCTCAAAACACCACTTTCCCAATGGTTCTACCAAACCGTTGGGAAAGGGGGGGGGGGGTCTTTCCCAACGGTTTGGGAGAACCGTTGGGAAAGGGGCCTCAAAACACCCCTTTCCCAACGGTTCTCCCAAACCGTTGGGAAAGACCCCCCCTTTCCCAACGGTTTGAGAGAACCGTTGGGAAAACTCAGCCCCAAATCCAACATTCACCCCCTGGAAATTTCCACCTATCCCAACAGTTTTGAGAACCGTTGGGATAGACCTATCCCAACGGTTTTGAGAACCGTTGGGATAGATTCTTTCATTTCTTCCAGGTCTGCTACCCGAGAACATTATATAAATCTAAATTTTAAATAATTATGATAATACATATATATATTTATGAAATTATGTTTACAAAAGTGATGTTAGCTTAGTGGTTAAGTCGTTCGATTATAAACACGGGGTCGTGGGATCAAATCCCAGCACATGTTTTTTTTTGAAATACATTTACCAACGGTTTTATATCCGTTGAAATAGATTTTCATATTACTTATACCAACAGTTTTGTAAACCGTTGGGATAGGTCTATACCAACAGTTTTGGGAAAACCGTTGGTATTGACCTATCCCAACGGCTTACTTCGCAATGGTTCTCCAAACCGTTGGTATAGGCTATACCAACGGTTTGGAGGCCTATACCAACGGTTCCAAACCGTTGGTATAGGTTAGTATTCTACTAGTGTTAGCATTGTTTAGTCACCAAGACGTAGTTTTAAGAAAACTTATTTCGGATTGTTATAAAAAAACCTATAAGTATAACCTTATATATATATATTTACACACAAGAACACACATTATTGGGAAGAAGTTTTGTACAAAATATGGTTCTTCACATGTTGAGGTTCTTAAATTGACATCAAAACTAATGTTTAAAAAAATCCTAATTTTGGACCAAAGGATTTTATGAAAAATAATAGGACCATACTTATATAACTATATGGTATGTATATGTGGCACGTAAAAAACATTAAATGGTGTAATTAAGCTTCAGATCCACTAATACCCTATAAATTGAAAATCCCAAGCCCTGGTGTCGGGTATAGATGGGTTTAAACTCAACCTGTAAGATAAAAATATACATTATAATTATCCATATGAATAAATTCTAAAAAAAATGAAAATCAAGACAAAATAGCCCTTACCAGGATCACTTCTGACCACAAGAACAATTAATTGAAAAAGGGTAGGAGTCATCATAGTACTCATATGTATAGAGGCGTGCAAAAGACATAGTAGAAATATCGACGAACATAAGCATAGTGATACTCCTATTTATAACCTCCAACATCCTAAAAACATAGATAGAATGAATATTATGGTGCAAGATATGAGTGCATACAGTGATAAGAATAAACAAGTAAACAATGATGCAGTTGGATAATAGGCTCTTGACAAAGTATCAATGAGAAAAATATTCCTATTCAAAAAATCACCTGCTTCCAAAAGGGAAAAGAAAAATATATATATCTTTAATCGGAAGATTCAAATCCCCTATCATTGGTTCAAAGTTTCAAAATAAATACATTCCAAGACAATTGGAAACATTAAAATAATCACTAACAGTCGACTGATAGAGAATGGGGTAGAAAAATGAAGATCATACAAGAAAACTTTCAATAAAAACAAACCTAGATTTGATATATTGGAAAGGAAAATAATGAAATGTTTAAGACTCGAAACACTCACCCTAAATAGAAAATTGAAACCCTAACCGAAACTGAACTCCAAGACAAAGCTCAGACCTACACTGCTTTGGTTGGACCTTCACCGACTACCTCCTGCTTGCGCGACTCCTCTAGCTACGACATGCGACACGACTCTGTGTGACTCCAATGAAGATGCTTGGCATGTCCATCCCAGAATGTCATCCTGCACGACTCTGTCCTTGGCATGACCTCACAGACCCACTCGACTCTACCGCCGAGCTCTCTCCATATTGCTTGAGGCAACCCCCATGCGTGACACACCCATCCACGTCTTGTACCCGGAGTGCGATGCACCCCCACTCACGAGGCGCGGTCCCCCCTTCAATGTGGTTCTTGCGGGATTCTCAAATCCATTCACAGGATTTCCCCGTTTTTTATCAGATTTCATCCTATATTACTATTATAATATTTCTATTATTAATTTATATCTCTATTTAATTATATCATATAATATATTATCAATAACTTTAGAAAAATTCAAAAGTTAAACAAAATTAATAATCTATTAAACTTATTTATTATTACTTTTAAAAAGTAAAATTAATTGAATTCATTTATAAAATTTATATTTGTATATTTCATATTTTATGCTTGTAAAGTTAAAAATAAAATTGAAAATTGGAATTCTATTATAAAAATAATAATTATCCTATTTTGTACCATATATTTGTAATTTTGAAACTTTTAAAGAAATGTTAATATGTTATGGTTATAATTTTATTAAAAGTTCATATGTATAATTTTAATCATTCTATTAATATATTTATAATTTTATTAAGAAAAATTGAAAAATGTTAATTTATAATCTAACAATTATTACATATATATATACACATGTGTATATAACATATTTTTTAACTCATATATTAGATCAAATAATTGTCTGTATAATAGCATAAAAATAATGTCATTAAAATATTTAAAAATAACAATATTCGATGTCATGTATAACCACAAATAAAATTATAATTTTAATAGTATTTTCATTCAAATCCAATATAAAATACACCTATATATTCATATATATATTTCACATTTTGTAAAACAAACAAATTAGTTATGTTATTATAGTTATTATTGAAAATATTTTATTAAATAATTATTCGATAAGAATAAATTATGTTTGAAAATAAAAGTTATTTTTATTCTTTAAAAAAAGTGAGATAATATTTCCATTGAAGTTTTTACTTTTTCCAGATAACAAAATAAAACCTCAATATTACTATTACATGAGAAATAGTTTTTGGGGCGTTACAATTATTAAGTAAAATTACTATTTATTTGCATATCATTATTATTGGGGTTTATGAAATGATAGTGTATATTTCCATTATTCCTATGGTTGAAAATTTTTAGGATTTATTTCTCAAGTATTTCTAATGATTTCAACTAGAGATAGGTTGTGTTCAGTATCAACCTAATTTCTTATACTGGAACCAAATTGATAATGTTGTATCTATTAGAATCTGTTTTAATAAAGGAGGTGGTAGTCCAATATAGGAATATTAATTAAAGGTTTTAATTAGATGGAGTATTTCCCCTATGGGGTCTAATTTTTTTTCCTAAAAAGTTAAATGGGTTTTTTTTATTTTTTATAGATTACTAGAGGTTAAATCTGGTGGCAATCAAGAATTAATAATCTAATACATATACTAGGTATCTATTTGATTAATTTTGGTAATCCTAATTTTTTAATATTATCCATTGATTTAGATTCATTATCTCAAAGTTAGAGAATAAGACATCCCAAAAACAAGTTTCTATAATTGATATACATTATATAAGATTTTAATGATATTAATTCATTTAACGAACATATGAATAGTGTTCATGGACTTAATAAATATGATCTTCCGTCCAAAACTATAGAATTTAATGGTTGTATTTTAATTGAAATATTATCTTATCCAAGATGTTATACTATCATGAGTGGTTTTTGAAAAATATTTTAATCACACTGGGAGAGTACCAACAATATACTAATATCATAGAGTACTATTTATAGATCGAGGAAGTGAAATTATTAAGGCATGTCATATTGGAGTTGGGTATTTCAGTTAACCTAGAGTAGTTATATGTGGTTATTTATTTCATAAAAACCTTTAATTGGTTTGAGATTTGTAGTTTCCTCAAACATAATGAATATTTTAAGTAAATTTTCACTGATTTCTCTTGATTGGAAATGAAAAAAATTGCCTTGATTAAGAAAGTGATAAAATTTAGCTTGGTTTGTAAGTATGAGGTTTATTTTCTAGAGTTGAAAGGGATACTCACATTAATACTGATATTGATCTTAAATTAGTTGGGTATATGTTACATCATATATTGTGGTGTAATAGGAATGTTCTTGTTAGGAGTTTTGATATTGGACAATCGAGTCATATTGTTAGAAAAAAATACTTATAAGAATTTTAGGTTATGTTTATTGAAAAAAATATTATTAAATACTATAAATGACTCATTATATCAATGACGATTCCACATTTGGAGTGAAAAATGGATTAGAGTTATCTTGGAGTGATTATTGTCAATGTTTTTTATACTAACATAAACTATATTGTGGTGTAGGGATGGATATGTAATTGTCTTGAGAATGATTTATTAAAATGGTTGGAGTGTTCATTGATTCCTTATATTTATCCTACTAAACAGGAAAATGGGGAAGCTATGAAGGATTTTTTTATGGATTAGTTTTATTAGAGTATCAAGGAAAATATTCTGTAGGTGAAATAATGGGCATTATGTATGTTATAGTTTAGAAAAAGAGAAAACAAGACATGTTATAATTCACATAGAAGCTTTTGGTTTGGAGAATATATTTGAAAAATTGATATATTCCATATAGAATCCCCAAATAGATATGGTTTCCATTATGGTTAGAAAGTAAAATGGACATTAGAGGAGGAACTTGGGTATTTAGTAGGACATTTCATCTAAAAGAGTATTTGGAACTAATTATTATTTTTTTACTAAATACCACATTATAGTGTCTATACATGTTAGTTTGAATATTAAAATTGTGATATTTATGGGTTAATAATATTTTGAAGTGTTTTTTTTGGAGAAAAATGGGAAAATTGATAATTTCAATATTTAAATAGTGATCAATATTCCATGGTGGGTCGAGTTACAAAAAATATATTTGTTTTAAGATTTCTATATTTTGGGTGACATATTGTTATTCAAATGTGATATAATTTACTCAAAATTGAGTAAATGGATGGAAAAAATTTCATGATATTTGAAGGAAAATAATATATTAAATGAATTGAGACATAGAGATATTTTCATGAATGTTTTATGAAATATATTCACTTGAGGAGAATACCAATTGAGTGTGAGAAAGGGGAATTCTATATAAGTAATTTCTAAAAAGAGAGATAAAATTCCAGAATTACATTCTTTTTGGAGTTTCATGGATTTCATAACATTTATTAACACATAGAAAATTGATACACCAATTTTTGTTTAATATTTTACATTGGTTTATGTACATAAAAGTGTTCACATGGAAGGGTGATGAGATATTTCTTAGTGAGTATAGTATTGAGTTCTTATTCATTGTAAGGTTTTTAAACCTATAAGGTTAGCGAGTCCAATATAAATTGTTAAAACATGCAGTGAAGGTAAAGTATATTTTGGTATATCAACACAATGATGAGTGTTTTCTCATTTGATAGATCTTAGTGATAACAGAGTAAAAAATAAATTATGTATAATTTTTGATATATCATATTTATTCACTGTGTGTTTGAGATTTTAGTTTTAAAATCCTTGAAACTAGATAATTATGAAAGTATTTTAATCATTTTTCATTCCTTGAGTCTCCTACCATTTAGGGTATATTTTTTTGTGTGGGAGAAATTTTTTTATAAGAGTGAAAGGTTTATTAATAAATAGTTTTATATCTATTTAATCTAATTTAATGAAAGTAAATAATTATGGAATACCAACCATTTTTGTTAATAACAATCATCTCTTATTGAATTAGATGGAAGATGAGTTCATATTATTTGGTACAAGTGTATCTATGAATTTATTTTATGGAATTACAATAAATATAGATAGTAGGTATTTTTCAAAAGGGATCTTAATGGGTGGATTATGATAATAGAGTAATAAAAATTTCAATGGGATATCTTTCTAATGAAATATATATTGAGGTAATTATACACCGTATGTGAAATATTTCCTAATATTTATAAATTTGAGACCAAAATAAATATATTGATGTATTCTTTGATTGGTTTAATGAATCTGTAGAGGGAATGTATGGAATCATAAAAACCCTTGATGATTTAAAAATAGTAAAAATAATATTGAGAATAAGTCCAACAAATTTCAATCTGAATTTTTTGGTGATTATGGGAAAGTATCCATAAAACATCAATTATATAGTCTTCACAGAATTATTATTTCATATGAGAGAACAACTAATAAGAATGATCCAATGGTATAGAAGAAATCTAATGATGTTTCATTCCATGAAATGAAGAAGTTCTCAATGGAGGATAATTCTAACAAAAAGAAGTTTGATGAGGTCAGTTTATTCCTTTTGTAAATTATAAAATGGTGAAAATGAATGTTTAAAGGGAATATTCTACTAACATGATTCCATATAAGAAAGGTTGGGCACCATCTGTAACATCCCGGTTTAGGGTACCACCCAAGGGTGCCTTGTACCCAGTTGGTCACATGATCTCAATCGCATTTCCCGAAATGCCAAAGGCTACCGACTAGTAGCGAGGGACAATGTCTGATAAAGGGGAAACTATGCCCTCATTATAATATTATATATAGTATAATAAAAATATAAAACAACAGCGGAAGCAGTAATACTAAAAAAAGAAGTAAACAGTGGAATACTGATTGTAATAAAACAACTAGAGCATATATAAATGATTCCTATCACATGTGTATAGGAAAGTATCCAAATAATTCACAATTCTAGAAATACAATATAGAAACAAAAGTATGGAAAAGATAGTAAATTATAACAGCATCGCGATCCTGAACTTTGTCCCATGCTCTCCAGCTCCCAAAAAAATCAAGTACCTGGTGAAGAAGGGTACTTTCCATTAAATATACCTACAACCATATAATCTGTTTGGGACCAAAATCATGACCCAAATAGGGTGTGAGACAAATCCTAGTAGGCAACAACCAAAAGTTTTATGCCTAACTATCAGTGAATATATAAAGTAGGTAATATACAGAAATGAAGAAAAAAACTAGGAATTACTCAAAATTACACAATCCTACAGTTTTCAATTACATTCAATTATTTTTATTATTCAATCCGTTGAATTATGTAACCCTAAGATCTCACCTAATCCCTGAATCCCCTATGTAATAGTAACAAATAGATTCTTCACAAGACCATCTAAATAATCTAGTTAGACCGATTCCAAGCTTATGTTTTGTATTGGAAGACTCGTCATAATAATTCAATAATTAATAAACAAACCTTTGGGAAAGCTCTCATAGTAAAACCCCTATTGTTTAACATAGCACCAAAACATTAAAGAACGACCCTTTGGGAAATCTCTCATGGTGTAACCCCTTTATTCCCACATAGTAGTAAATAAAATAAAAACAACTTCCTAGATAGCTCTCACGGTCAATATGCCTTGGTTAAAATTGCAACAATAAATTATAACAGCCTCTTGGGTATCTCCCACGGTCAATACACCCTAGGTCGGTATTTAAACCAAGGCTCTCACTGTCCTGTGTAAATAATATAGAAGTCCCTACAGTCTTCCTGGTCTAAGGCTCTCACAGTCCATTGGAAAAATAGTGCACACATAATATCAAACAGCTCATGAAATCCATAACTACTACACGGATAAAAATTCACAATCATATCACATGTATTTCATAAAATCAAACAAATCCATCCTAATCAACCAAGGCATGGAAAACAAGGTACGCCTAACTGACACTCTAGACCAAACCCCCTTAAATTTTTAAAAACGGGAAATACACTCATGATGTGTCCCATAAAAAGGTATTTAACCTTATGAATATTCAACTACACTTTATTAACCTACAAAACCAAAATAGATAATAAACAAGGTTTAATTTCGAAACACGCAATACCAAAATCATGAGTATATGGAACCTTTAGCACATATAATCCAAAGAAAAACAATGAAAGGCACAAACTACCTACCTTGATATCGTACGATCAATATATTTGAAGGTCGACCCCTGAATTTCCCTAGAATAAAGTAGATCTACAAAAAGGTAAAATCAATCATCCCATGATAACTCACAAGAGAGGAAGAATCAAGAAGAAAGGCTCTAGGGGAAAAGAGAACTCATTGGTTGGAATCCAACGCACCTGACAATGTCTCAATCAGAGCTTAGATAAAGAACCGTGAGGGGATGCAAGTTCATGGCTATTCCGTTGCTATCCTGTATGAACAGAGGGGACAAGAAATATTTTCTTGACATAAGACGTGACCCTGCTCCAATTTATCAATTAAAAATAAAAGTACACATCATGTTTATTAAATTTACACACCATATATTAGCGTCAACTATCCCTCTCTTTAGGTCTTCCAGGTCACCACACGAACATTTACTTGGCCATTACACAGCCAGTAAGTGGTTGTATACGGTACCCAAGTACACAACGTGTACTCATAAGTACAAAATGTGTACTTAGAAAATTCCCTTTTCTTACTTTTTCCTAAAAAACAACCCGAAATAAAGATCCATAACTAAAATGAAGATCTGGATTCTTAGAAACTTCCCCAATTAAATAATTTCATCCCTGAATTTCTCTTCCAAGGGTGGTGAATAAGAAACCTCAAACAACTCTGGCCATAATGATCGTATGTCGGCTTCACTCTCCTAAGTCTCATCATGTACTCGCTCGTGCTGCCATTGCACCAGTACTAAAGGAACATAACAAACATAGAGAAACTTTGTATTGCGATCCAAATTCAAATAGGGTACTCCTCAGAGGATGAATCCACCACCAAATCAACCTCCTCAGGTTGAAAAATGTGAGATGGGTCTGAAAAGTAACACCATATGTAAGAAACATGAATGACATCATGCATAAATCGGTACCTCTGAGGTAACTGCAAATGATAGGAAACCGGCCCGACTCTCTCCAAAACATCAAACGACTCGGCATATCTCGGTGGAAGATTCCCCTGTCTCCAAATCCTCCTATGTCCCAACATTAGTGTGAAATGTAAGAAAAAAAGATCCCCAACCTTGAACTCTATAGGTCATCTTCGTCGATCAACATAAGATTTTTGTGGAGTCTGTGCAGTAGCCAACCTCTTCCAAATCAACTCCACCTACCCTATGGACTCTTGGACAAGAAGTGGCCCCAGCATAGCTACCTCTCCTGCATCCATACAACATAGGTGTGATCGACATGACCTACTGTATAAAGCCTCATAATTTTCCATTTGAGTCGGTGACTAAAAACTGTTATTGCTGGAAAACTCCACTAGGGGTATGTGTCTCTCCCAAGAGCTGCTGAAATCTAGGACACATGATCAAAGCATGTCCTAGAAAATTTGAATCGTTCACTCAAAATGGATATATATCCATGGATGTTAAGCTGTACTCAGAAGTACCTGTATACCCAAAGACCTCTATAGTCCTTTCCAGACACGAGAAGTAAACCGAGCATCCCTATCTAAAATGATGGAGTGTGGAACCCCATGTAAACATACAATCTATCGGATGTACAAACTTCCAATCCTATCAAATCTGAAGGTTTCCTTAATCAGTAGGAAGTGTGCAGCCTTTGTGTGATTTTTTATGACAACCCAAAATGCATCATTCCCTCAAGGGGACCTCGGTAAACCTGTCATGAAATTCATCGTGACATCATCCCACTTCCACTCGAGAATGGGTAAATACTGTAAAATCCCTATTGGTCATTGATGCTCCGCCTACATCTTATGACAGGTGGAACATCTCATAAAAAACCAGCTACACCCCACTTTATACCTGGCCATCAATACTGATGGTGTAGATCTCAATACATCTTGGTGACACCAAGATGAACTGCCCAAAACAAGGAATGAAAATATTGCAACCACTCCACATGTATGTTTTCTAACACCCATACACGTCCATAAAAATTCAAGACCTCATCATCACTAATGGTCCACCCCAGAGTAGGGTCCTCACCTGACACTCTCTTTCATAGGACTAGGCCTTCAGAATCTGACAGCTGCCTCATTCACACTCAATCCGGTAGAGTAGAGGTAATAACTATAGAAAAATGAAATGTCTACCCCTACCTACCATGCACCTATAAATTCATATCAGAGAACAAATCCATGAGCTTCCATTCACTACTGGCCTCCTAAAATTTCTGTATTTCAGTCCTCCTGATCAACGCATCAGCCACTGTGTTGCCTTTCCCAGGCATATACGTAAGATCAAAGTCAAAAGACTAAAGGTACTAAAGCAACATTCGTTGTCTCAAATTCAGTTCTCACTAAGTAAAGATATACTTGAGTCTCTTTTGGTCAGTGAATACCAAAAAATGATATCTTAAAGATAATTTATCCAATAGCTCAAGGCATGAACAAATGCAGCCAACTCAATATCATGAGTCGGGTAATTCTTATCATGTGGCCTCAACTGCTGAGACCCGTACACAATTACTCCTTCCCCTTGAATAAGAACTACTCCCAACCCGGTAACTGATGCATCGTAGTAAATGGTGTAACACTTTACTGGATCCAGAAAAATCAGTATCATTGCTGAAGTCAACCTACCTTTTAGCTCTTGAAAGGATAGATTGTAGCAATCAGTCCACAAGTACTTTTCAACGTTCTTTGTCAGGCCTGTCAGTTGCACTGTTAAGGGTGAAAAGTCCTAAATAAAACACCTGTAGTATCTATCTAGAGCTAAAAAAATTCGTATCTGAAAGAAATTCTTCGGATGCTCCTTATAAATTACCATTCTCACTTTCTTTGGGTCTACAAAAACTCTTGTCTCTAAGATGAAATTTCCCATGAAAATAATCTGATCCACCCAAAAGTGTCATTTTGAGAGCTTAACATATAACTGATGCTCTCTCAGTGTACTCAATACGATCTCAAGATGGCTGGCATGGTCGTGTCGAGTGAGAGAGTACACCAAGATATCGTCCATGAAGACTACCACAAAGAAATCCAAGTAAGGATGGAACACTCATTTCATTAGTTCCATGAAAACTACGAGCACATTCATGAGACCGAACATCATAACCAAATACTCATATAGACCATACCTACTCCAAATGGATATAAGAGGTATATATAATGGTCTAACAAGAAATTGATGATAACTGAATGCCAATTCAATCTTTGAGAACACCCAGGCTCCTTAATGATGATCAAATAGATTATTGATACTTGGTAAGGGGTATCAGTTCTGGACCTTTAGCTGGTTCAGCTTCTGATAATCCACACAATTTATAAGGGTATCATATGCCTTCTTCACAAAAAGGATAGTAGAACCCCAAGGAGAAGTACTGGGTCAGATGAAACCCTTTTCCTACAAATCCTACAGATAATTCTTGAGCTCCTATAACTCTGGTGTAGTCATCCTATAAGGAGGAATGGACACTGATGCCACTCTTATAACAAGCACAATAGAGAAATACACCCCTTTATTTGAAGATAAACCTGAAAAGTCATCTGGAAAGACATATCTGAAATGATCCACCACTAAAGGAAATTCCATCTGTGAAATCCCCTAATCATGTAGATATAAACTAGAAATTTTAGTTGTAATTACTCCCAACCCATAATGCTTGGGTCTAGCTCTTCTTTCCTAGAAATCCCATTCACCCTTTTATAGAAATGATCTACCCTATGGTGATGTGAAACTATCCCTGAAGTGATATTAGACAATAAAATCCTTAAAAGAGACTAACCATTCCATTTTGAGAATGGCATCAAAGCCTTCCATCTCTAAGACATATAGGTCCCATAAGAAGTGGCACCCACCAACCTCATGGGGGAAATCCTTGAATTGAAGTACACTAGCCATCCTAATCCCCAATGGAGTGTCTAGTATCATATGTTCGTCAGAAGTAATGATACAAAGCCCAAGGATCTCCACAATGGAAACCGATATAAAACTATGGAAATAACTAGTATCAAAAAGTGCAGAAGCTACAACTGAGGCAAGTAGAATCTTACCTCTAACTGTAGAGGGTCCTAAATACTGCTCTACTGGGACTGCTCTACATAAAATTTCTAACCTATACCGTGGCCCTGCGACCCTACCTAACTACCCTGAGTTGATCTGCTCTGCTGTCACTGAAAACCGGTAGCCTGACTACCACAACCATGACCACCTCCTCAGCCTGAACATCCTTATGAACTCTTGTTTCCTGACTGATGGGAAACTGGTGGTCCTGCTCCTAAATGAGGAGTCATAACTGATCCTATATCATCGGCTTCTGGTGAGAAAAACTGGAAAAAACACTGAAGATGACCCATCTTGCCTCAGTATAGGCACTCAACTAGGTCTCTCAGGTACTAAGGTCTCATGTTCCCACTCTTCCCACACTGGTAGCACCTCACCTGACTACATGAAGATACATCCCTGCTATTGGAATCACTACAAGAAGGCTACCTACACCACTTCCTTTTATTAAATGAAAGAGTACCCAACCTGGATACAGAACCACCCTCACTCACAGCTCGCAACACCCTAAGATTTCCCTTCGTAATCAACACCTGGTTTATTATAGTAGTCACCAAAGTCAACATGAAAACATTAACATGTGATCAGATATCATACCTAATACCATTCTAAAATTTCCTACCCAAAGATAACTCATAACCTCCCAAAATAGGTGGTAAGCACTGAAGCTCTATAAAATGAGTAGGGTAATCTTGTGGCTCGAATTGGATAATGGTAGTTTTTCTGAATCTTGATTTTTGAAATCTGAATGTTGGAAATTTTGAATTTTGAATTTTTCATGTGTGGTTTATGTTGATGTGGGGTATGTGGGAACAGGTTTGTATGGTTTTCACTTTTCCAAAATGTGGATATTTGAAAAATAAAAAAAACGATGGAGTACAAAATGAAAAGGGTAATCCACCACTGAAAAAGATCCCTACTCCAAATGCATGAAATCCCGGGCTTGGTCGGCCCTCAACATCACATGGTAGAAGTAATCATAGAAGGTCCTCTAAAAATCTTCCAAATACATATATCGATTACTTCCCACCTGTGAGATAACATCCCATCATCTCTTGGTGGAATCATGTAGCATGTTTGTCTCAAGCTTCACCCTCCTCTCTAGATGAATATCCAGATTCTCAAAGATAGAAATCATGTCCTCCAACCATAACATTACAGCCAGTGGTTCTACATCCACTTAAAAAGTTGGATGATGATGTTGCTGGAACACCCGTGTCAACTCTTCCATAATCGAGGAAGGATGTGGTGCTCCCTAAAAATTCTGCATTATCCTCATGAAGCCTTCACAGAAATTTGCATCAGCACTTGCGTCCGGCATAACAGTTGGTGCCAAGACAGGAACATCAGGAGGATCAGCTGGTAGTCTATGATCTACCATTTTTGGTGTTTGATCATTACCCCACATCTGGCATACAACTATATGATGTCATGGTGTTATGAATCTGCAAGGTCAAGTGCACACCTCATTACAAGATTATCAAGGACAACAACTTAGATGTTCAATAACGTAACTAGAGAAGGAAAACATTCACCTTTTACAAAAGAGGGTTACAGGACATGTAGAACCACTACACGGTGTGTTCCATTAATCATTAACATGGGTGTGTACCTCTACCAACCTAGTTTTGCAACACCCCATACACACAACATGTTAATCTTGTGACACAACATGTACTTGAATTTTCCCTCCTACCTAGGTTCTTCTACACGATTAGAACTACACGGTTATCTCCTGGTGTAACACTACATGACGTGTTCACCCAAGACACAACGTGTACAATTTATGTTCCATAAACCTTTGTCATTAGTCGTATGGACGGATAAACGGTTGATTTATACAGGGTGTGTATAATCTAGACACGATGTGCACCACTCGAATTTCATCCAACTGTGTCATTAGCCACACGGCTGGATATATGGTCTCTACAACATGGCGTGTACTCCCATTACAAGACATATTCTACCAAGGGCTTATAAACCCCATGTATCTTCTCACATAGTCAGTGACATGGTTAACAAGTAAAAAACATGTACATATAGTACAAAGCATGTACTTAAGAAAAGTTATTTATTCCAAAATAGAAGAACACATAGCATTTGTCCATAACATCACATGATGTGTTGTCTTGGTTTCTTGATAGTAAGCCACAAAAACTTCTTCGAAAACCTTGGTAACGTAAAATGTTTCCAAGTCATTCCATGTTAGGATCCATGAGAGCCCATACTCCCAGTGAATAAATTTTTGGATTAATTATACATGTCATATCATCACAGAATTCAATTAAAGTTCAAACATGTCCTACCAAATTCCTATCCAAGAGGGCCCATATCACCTTAGGGACCAATGTTTGGCATCCATCCAAATGAAACTTTACATATATCAATACCCTATAAAAAATAGTAGGTATTATATCAAGACATCTATTACAACAATATTCATATCTTGCACAACATCTATCACAACAATATGCAGTTAGTAATGCATCCTAAATGGCATGACAAGAATGCATGACTTGTGATATCTAGAAGGCTCCTACATGATGCATAGGATGACATACCCTCATCTCCTTGGGTTTCAATAAAAATATAACCACAATGATACAAATCATAACAACACAAAACAAGTGAATCACCCAAAGGTGAAATCAAATAAACTGTAACAATTGAAAAAGAAGAAAAATTGCAATATTTGAGGTAACTAGGATTTTATCTATAAACGGGTTAGCTACTCCCTGAAAAAACTTATTAACAACTAACTATTCATTTCCATCCTAATACATAGGCTCCAAAGAGTAAAGCAATGTAGAAAGGAAACCTCTTTGATACCACTTTTTAACACCCTAGTTCTTGGTGCCACCCAAGGGTGCCTCGTACCCGGTTGGTCACATGACCTCAAGCACATTTACCCAAAGCCCAAAGGCTTACAAATAGTATCAAGGACCAATGTCTGATAATGGGGAAACTATTACCTCATTGGAAGAGTATATAAATAGAATAAAAATAGTAAACAATATCAAATGTAGTAATACCAAAAATATAAGTAAACAACGGAATACAGATAGTAATAAAACAACTGGATCAAATATAAATGATGCATGTCACATGTGTATAGGAAAGTAGCCAAAGAAGTCACAATGCTGGAAATACAATACAAACAAGAAGTACATAAAATCAATTAAACTCCAAGAACATCCCAAGCCTCAGCTTGGTCACATGCTCTCTAGCTCCAACAATAATCAAGTACATGATGAAGAAGTTCTCTTTCCCTTATCTATACCTGCAACCGTATAATATGTTTTGGTCCAAAAGCATGACCCAAAGAGGGTGTGAGATGAATCCTAGTAGGAAACCACCAAAATATTTATGTCTTACTGTCAGTGAATATATATAGCGGGTAATATCCAGAAATGAAGCAATAAACTAGGAAGTACTCAAAAGTAAACAATCCTATAGATTTCAATTACATTCATTTATATTTATTTTTCAGTCTGTTGAATTATTTAACCCAAGGATATAGCCTAATCCTGGAATCACCTATGTAATAGTAAAAAAAGATTTCTCAGAAGACCATCTAAACAATCTAGTAAGACCGAGTCCAAGCTTGTTCTTTGGCTTGGAAGACTCATCATAATCATTCAATCATTCATAAATATCCCTCTAGGAATGATCTCACAATATAACCCCTATAGTTTAACATAGTAGAAAAACATTTAATAATTACCCTCTGGGAAAGGTCTAATGGTCTAACCCCTTTGGTCCCACACAATAGTAAATCAACTACAAATGACCTCTGGGGTAGCTCTCATTATCAATACCCCTTGTCCAACATATCATCAATAAATTATAACAACCTCTTGGGTAGATATCACAGTCAATACCCCCTAGTTCAGTACTTACAAAAAGGTTCTCATGGTCCTATGTAAATAATATAGAAGTCCTTGCAGTCTTCATGGTCCAAGGCTCTAACGTTCCATTGGAAAAACAGTGCACACATAATATCAAATATCCCATGAAATATATAACTATTACATGGATAAAAATTCAAAATCATATCACATGCATTTCATATAATCAAAAAACTCAATCCTAATCAACCAAGGCATAGAAAACAAGGTATGCCTAATATGAACTCTAGAAAAAAAGACTATAAATAGAAAAAACAAGGGAAACACACCCACGGTGTGTCCCATAAACAAGGTATTTAACCTTACACATATGCAACTATCCTTTAACAACCTACCAAACCATAATAGGTAATTAATAGAGTTTAATTTCAAAACACTCAGTACCCAAATCATGGGTATGTGGCACCTTTAGAATATATAATCTAAATACTAACAATGAAAGGCACAAGCCACCAACCTTGATATCATACAATCCATATATTTGAACATCGAACCTTGAATTAGACTAGAATGATGTAGATCTAAAAAAAAGGTAAAATTGATCATCCTAAAATAACTCAAGAGATATGATGAATCAAGAAGAAATTATTAGGGGAAAGAAGAACTCACTGGTGGGAATCCGACACACCTGAATATGTCTCAATCAGATCTCTGGCAGAGAACTAGGAGGGGATCGAAGTTCATGTACATTCGATTGTTCTCCTATAAAAACTGAGGGGAGAATAAATATGTTGTGGATATGAGACGTCACCCCTATCCGATTTATCAAATAAAAAAAGTACACAGTGTGTTCTTTAAATGTACACATCATGTATTAAGCCTCAACTGGCCCCCACTTTAGGCGGTCTTCAAGGTGACCACATGGCCATGTAGTCGGCCGTTACATAGCTAGTACATGGCTATATGCAGTACCCAAGTACTGATGGAACTGGGCACGCAGCGAAAGCCCAAAATAGGTGGGTTTTTAAATTATTTCCATCGACGATTGATGTAAACTTGTCGACATTGGTGAACTGCAGCACGGTCTTAGCCGAGGTCCACACATGAAGGATTTTAATTTCAAAAAAAAAGTAAAGTACCTGGTTTAATTCTGAAGCTGAACATGACATCTGCTCATTCTTGGTGATCGATGCTCGAAGAATCTGACATCGAAATCCTCTAGATCATCTACACATGCTTTAATAAATCCATGGGATCACCATTCATCATAATCCAGGTGCTAGAACGGAATTTCTACAACACCTTCGATGCTTCAAAGATCACCACATCGCTTTACAAGCAATGCCTGAGAGAGTGCTTGATCCATGCTCCTTGGATCTAGAGCCTTTCTCTCTAGATCATGGGAGATAAGGGAAATAGATAAGCTCTATGAATAGTGCTTTGAAAAATCCTCTCCTCTTATATTTATAGTTTTTAATTAATTACCCGAAAATGCCAACCTGACCCCCGAATACTTAATGCACTATCAATGAAATTTTATGACTACTAAACTGATTCATAAATATTATTATCATTTACTTGTAATATATTAAAATATTTTTCAAGATAATAATTGATTCATTAACTCAACTCGTTTCTCCCATAAATATTAATTGAACCTTAAATAATTTAATATTCATGAATTAATATTTTTTATGTATTTAGTTAAAAATTGTAAATACATTTAATAAATAAATTCAATGCTTATTATTATAAACTCGAATAATATGAATTTATTTATTTCATTGGTGATCGTTTTTCCGTGGACAAATCTCATACCCTAGTAGTGGGGCCCACCATGTCTAAAATTCCTATTCGACTGAATAGGACAGATTCTTGAATACGCTGTTGTGTGTGAACCTATAAAACCTTATCTCGACAATAGTTAATAGTATTCACAGAACAAGAGTGGGATCTAACAATCCATCATGGCCCCTGAAGAGAAAAGGATTATCACAGCAACGAAAACCAATCTACGAACACACACTGTGTAATATAATCTCTTTTTTCTGTAATATCTCATACAGTAGGACGCACACTCATGTCATCACCATTTTCTTGATTTATTGTTTGTTTATGTAACTAGAAAAATTTACCCTCAACATCCAAGGACATGGTCTCATATAGGTACTTCCTTCTATATCATCATGGCCTGAGATATATTAATTCCATAACCCGAAGCAACAAAACCATTCTTAACCATTCAACCAATGCCATGCCACAAATGATGTACCCAACACAAACTACATCACCATGACTTTATTATCATGATTTTTATCTTACATCAAAGTACGCAATAAAATGAAATACATTGGTAATGATATCTAGTCATGAGACCATTACACATGATCATAGATAAGAACAACCAATGACAACCAAAACAAGTGGTGTTCTTATTTGAGGGTCAGTCCTCATGATCTCACTACTAAAGATCACCAAGTGCGAATTTCATGAGAAAAAGTCTCAATGATTATGATCCCCTAGCAACTGATTGTTATAAATCTACTATGTCTAATTAGTAAGATGTATATATACCATAGAACATATATTAAGATTAATGTCATAGTATCTATAGGTTGTCATTATATCCTAGTAACTTTTATAACCATTCATAAGAAGATAACAGTTCTGAAGAAATGGAAGTGGGAAACATTGTATATTGTAAAGATATCAACGAGGAAGTTCTTATAGTGGTTATTGAAAACAAAGAAATGGTGGATAAAAGAGATGGTTATTATACTGATGTTGAGGGTGGTTTAGACCTCATAATGGAGTTGGAGGTTTCTATTTATCAAACATATGTTTGGAGAGTTAAAACAAGAAAATATAATATTTTATCACATAATAAAAAATTATTATTGAAAACACTTAGAAGAGTTGAACATTGATTTGAACATTCATATTGAAAATCTAAAATATGAGAATCCAAATAGCTTAGTGAAAATTGTTGAGTTGATGCTCAAAATTGATGAACAAGGCAAGATCGTTGTTGTCCTTACCAATATAGTGAATGATAAGGTCAAAAATATGAAGGAGAATAAAGGTGTTGTAATTGATATGTGGTGAAAGCTTAATGATCAAGACTAATATAGGACTCATAAAATGACATTGGGAAATAAGATCTTGTAGACCATGTAAAATTTAAAAGAGATGCATCAATATACAAAAAAATATATTGAGGATTTTCTATAGAGATAAATGAATTATCCTGATAGAAAATCGGTTGTGGGATTGATTTTATGAAAAAGTACACCATGGTTTAGGTTAATCCACAAACAAATCCCAAGTATTAGATTAATTTGGTAGAAACTGAAAATTACATCAATGTAGTATTGAAAACCCAAGATAATATATTATTAATAATTTTTTTGGAAATATATGATATAGAAAAATGTGTGTTCTATAGAAAATAGGGTAATCAAGGAATAATAGAAAAAAATATAGTTGATAATAAATCAATATTATTTGTAAGTTATTTCAACTACTGTTTTTAGTGTGAAGATATGGGCTAAACCCATGTATTATTCATCAAGGTTTCAAAGGAAAGTGTCATGGGTGACTAATTGATGTAAAAATAAATAGCTTATGGAATAATCATTAAAAAAATATAAAATCCTAGTTTAGAAATATGATTAGGACCCATTATATATAGAAGAGTAACAAGAATATCAACCACCATTGGATATTAAGCAACAAGCTTGGGAAAATAGGAAAAGAGTTGAGAAGGATACTGTAGAATAAATTGATTTAAAAGTAATAGACTTTGTTAGATCATGGATTTTTAATATTGGATGCACTTACCCTTTATAGAAAAAATGGATTTTTTTTCAAATGTGTTAAATTTGATATGGAAAGAGTAATTTAATTTTAAAATAATAAGGGATTAATGATTATTGGAATTGAAAAAAAATAATAAATGGAAAATATTTGATAAGAAAAAATATATTGGTTGCTGAAGGCCCCAGTTAGAGTTTACTGAGCTTAAGAAATTTGTGTGACTCAGCAAATTTAATCAATTTAACTATGAATAATTATACTAACAATGAAAATTATTTTGAATGTAATACCCAAGATCCTAGTAGGTAAACACTACATTCTTAAATTATTTCCCTATGAACATCATATTATTTTATCAATACAATAGAAATAGTTTATAGTTATATTTAGAAGTAAAATTTATAAAATTTATTTTTTTAACTTGATAAACTATATATAATTTTTGAGTCTTGAATGTCAAAATTATATTATGGTATGTTTTTCAGAATTTTATGAAATATTTGATTTTTTATTGAATAGTGAATAATAAATATTTTAAAAATACTATCACTTTTATAAAATAATTTTGGTATAATAATGACTCTAACATTTTTAAAATATTTTTCTAGAATAAATATAAATTTAATAAGTAATATTAACTAACTATAAAATTATTTTGTAATTATAATCCTATGTTTTACATTTTTAAAGCTAAGTGATGTTTTATTCTAATAAAAGAATTATTTTAGATCCTTTTATTTAATTAAGTAATTACAAGGTTAAATTAAGTTTTTGATTGGTTTTTTATTTAAAAAAATCCGATTTATTTGTTTTTAAACCAATACGTTTCATAATAATCAATTCTATACCTGATTTTGGTGTAAAATCAATTTTATACTTAAAAAGACATTTTTCAATTAAAATTTATTTTTCATTGCATTTTACATACTTATATTAAATATAATTTATAACAACTATATAAATTTAATTATGAAAAATTAATTCCATATATGGAATTATAATAATCAACATTAGTTAATTTGTTCAACATAACTTTTGGTCATAATGAATAGTTACCATTAAATTTTTTTATCTCAACAGTTCAGGGTAAAAAGGATTAAATGATGGTTAAACATAGATATAATGCTTAAAATATCTCCAAAAACTATATAAATTTTACTTTATGATAGGATTTAGACCTTGAATTATCCTATATTATTAATTAGACTAAATTGGAGGCACTTTTCTTTAAAAAGACATTTATTATATTTACAAGTGTCACTCATCACACTTATAAAAGGGATCCTCTTATTATCACTTCTACACACCCCTTTAGAACCATATATCACCCACAATATACCAAAATACCTACCAAAACACTTATACATGACCAGTAGTTTTCGGTCTTTCGAAAAAATCAATCTAATAATCCTTAAGGCGTTTTCAAATGAGAATATCCAAGGAAAAGTTATATTTTCATACTAAGCCCTTTCAAGTTTCGTTATTTTTAATACTACTCTATTTATTCTATAATAATATTAAAATATTAAAATAATTATTTTATTGTACTAATTTTTTTATTCTAATGGTATAATCATTTTCAATCTCATTCCCATCTAAAGGAAAATGAAAATTTCACTCATGTGTATATGCGAGATACTTCCTCTCTAAAGCATTGTATTTCATTTTTCCTCACCACCTATCATTGATGGTGATATAGATATATTTAATAAATATATATGAAATTTATAAAATAATTATTACCTTATAAATATAAGATATTATTTAATTTCATTCCCTCCCATCCATTGGAAAATGGAAACATCACTCGTGTGTACATGCTGATTGTCGCCTCCCAGAAGCGATGTAATTTATTTTTCATAACCACCATACATGAATGGTTCTAAAAGTATATTTGATGAAAAAATATTACATATATTATATTATTAAAATTCTTCAGTTTATGAATCCATGACCATAGTGTAATGACCAGAGGCACCAAATCAAAACATGTATGAGAAACAAAATAGTTAACACCAAAATAATTGATTTTAACAAATAATTATAAGTAAATGGGTAAACAGAAGTTATGAATAAATTATATGTAGAATAATAAATTATAATATGGATATTATATATATGAATAATAAATATAAATTTATTTTAAAAGATTTTCAAATGCATCCCACCAAACGGGAATCTAATGTAAGGGTTTATGTTATAATCTCACTTTTTATCAGGATTATTTTTATTTAAATTTTCATTAGGATAAAATTGTATATTATTTATCTTCTAAACCTCGTATATTATATTATAATCTTATTATTTCTAATTTTTCATGTATTTTTTCCATTTTCCCTCTATTTGGAACTCGAAACCACCAAATGAAAGATTATAAGAAAAACCAACATTATTTCTCCTTTTTTATCATGAATATTTCTATTTCATATCTATATTCCATATTTAAATTCAGGTATGTTATTTTCTATATTTAAATTAATTATTATATTCAATTTTTTTAACTTTTAATTTCAATTCAATGTTTTGAAAATATTATTTTTAATGTTTTTTCTACAAGTCATTTTTAATTATTTTTAAAAGTGGGAAAAATGATTTTTAATGCTTACCGCATGATCGTATTTTCACTTGATAATATTTATTATTAGTTATCAATACACCTATATGGTTTACTTTGATTTTTATTCAAAGAATAACTTATTTATATTGTTCTGGGATTTTTTTAAATATTTTTAAAATAAAAATATATTTCTTTTTATTTTCAAAGTGACTTTATAATGTATTTTATGATGGTTTTTTATCTATTTAAAAATCCTTTAATGATTCTTATAATTTACTAGGGATATTATCTAGTGACACAATCCAACTTTATTCTCTTCATTTCTTATAACCGTGTATTCCATTTATTGACTGGCGTAAATATTTTCCTTTTGTATGCTAATTTTCAAATGAGAATGTTTATTGACTATGTATTGTATTATTATTCATTTTTTATATGATGAATGCATTATAAATAGTAAGTTACAAGTGAGGAATGATATTGGTTATCCCCTTGATGCATCAGTAGGTCTCATGAGACAAATTATCTTGGGTATTTGGCATAGTAATTACCTATTTATGTATGATGTCTTGGCCTGAGGCTTTGACGGTAAGATTATGATGTCTATAATTATGAATTCTATTACTATGAAAACTATTAAATCTATCCATGTGATTATTTATATTTTTATTCATACATTGATATATTTCACTATATTGATCTTATTTATTTGAAATATTTGATTATATTTTGTCTCTTCCATATTATGAATGTCTTATTTATTCAATAATAGCTTATGATGTTTACATTACCTTACTAAGAATCTGATCTCACCCTCTTTTTTTATCTCTAGGGTACCCAAAATAGAATTTTGAATTATTATAAGGGATATCATAGAAGAAATAATATATTTTTTACTAAAATTTAAGTTGTATTCTAATTGTTCAAATATAATGTGAGAATCATGTATATACCTTGTCTATCAAGAATAATAAAATATTTGATCCAGTGGGATGCAATGCCTTGTAAAATAATCTAATATAGTATAATAAATATCAGCTCTGGGTTACTAGAGTTGGGGTTGTTATAGTTGGTATTAAATAATGTTTAGTAGAAACCTTGGGAACTAGATTTAGGAAAATATAGATTAAAACACATAACCCTATGAAAAAATATAGGGAAAAGACTATATATAGGAAAACAACATAAATTTTTTATAAATATAGAGTGATGATCTTATAGAAATGAAATCTCTATCTGGATACAAACAAGTGGGTTAAAGCTCTGACATAGATCCACCAAGGGTTAATAATCTTGAAAAAGTAAGGTGGGTATTAACTAAATCCTCACTCGATACAAAAAAAAGGCCTAAATGAAAACCTATTTTGACACTCCTAAGGGATATGATTTGGTTGATTCACACTCTCTTTTCAAACCATTATATAGGATTTGAAAGATTATTATTATTTAAAGAGATTTTTAAAGACACTTATCTTATGATTTCGAGATTAGCTGTGAATATTTTTTGTTAATTTATGTTAATTATTTCATTAGATTATGTGTTATAAATTATCATTTAAAATTTATAATATTATGAGGTAATATAGTGTATTCTATTTTCAGAAATGGCTCCTAGAAGGAGTAATAAAAATTATTTCAACACATGTAACCTATATATAGAATTTCCTCATGATCAAGTCAATGATGTCAATGAGGATGTTGATAGAGCTTTGAAGATAACTATATTGGGACAAATGACTTGGGTCATGACCATTAACCTTACCTGATGGAGAAACTTTTTGATCCCCAATAAGGTGAAATAATGATAGATAACTTCATATGATAATTTTTTTTATCATTTAATGGGACTAATAATCTATTAGTATCTGAGCAGTGATCAAGACTCTTTGGATGATATTTTTATCATTAGGAAGAAGTGAAAAGAAAAAATTTATTATAGAAATTTATCACCTAAAGAGAGATATAGATCAATGGTGGTCATTCATCCAAGACACTAAGTATTCAGAGGAGATAAAGAGTATAGAATAGAATAATTTTAATGTAATATTTTTTTTAAAATACTTTCCTTCTAAGAAATGATTTGATCTAGAATAATAATTTTTAAAACTTAGGTGAAAGGAAGAGGAAAATATTTTTGAATATGAAGATAACTTTACAATGTTAACAACTCATACTACATATTATGTACACAATCCATGAAGTAATATTGATCACTTATTTAATGGGATAAATCCTATTATTTTAAAGTAATTTTTTTCTTGTTTTTTATTATACAAGGATATAACATCAATTTCTATCATTATGAAGAAACAATTCTACAATTTATATGTCTTCCAGGGAAATCATGAGAATATATAGGTGGGTGAGCATTTGGTAAAATGAAATATGAAAAAAGGGATTAATGGAAGGGTGGAATTTATAATATGTATGATTTTTTCAAAGAAACACTATAAAGAATTCTTGAAAAGAATGGGAGTTTTCATCATGTGTGGAGATAGAATGCATCAGGCTTTTGAATACAAGGGAAATAAAGAAGATACCAATTCAAATACCTTAATTTTAAGAATATGGGTAAATATTTGAATTAATACCCCACGATCCATGAGGATTTACCATATAAAATCCCATGGTAGATGAGCTAATATTATATGATCACTAGAATTAAGGTTGAAGTCACAAATAAAATGATAATAGGTGATTTGAGTATAAACCCAATGTTAGCTAATGATTTATTTAATTCTAGATCTACTCAATTTTTATATCTTACATGTTTTTTGATAACATTAAATCATTACCTAACAATTTAAGGAAAGATTTTTTAATCATGACACTTGATAAGATATTTATTAAAACCAGGATATATCAAGTAGTATCTATTCATATTTATAGATATTCCCTAGTTGTAGACCTTATTTTCATACCTATGAGTGACTTTTACATAATTATTATTATGTATTAGATTTCAAAGTACAATGTAATACTTTATTATTGAGAAAATTAATTTACTATTTTTGAACGAGGTAGGGAATTAATTATTTTTAAGGTACAAACTTAATTATATGAATATTTTATGGATCCACCTCTAGTAGATCACACTAATGAAATTATAGGAGAATAGGAATATAAAATTCTATCTATGTATGGGGAATACATCTTAGGTTTAGATTATGTTCTAATTGTAAAGTAATAAATTGATGTATTTCTAGAATAATTACTGCTTCATACACCAGATCATGATGTTCAGTTTTCAATTAATCTCATATTGGATACAAAACCTATATCCAAGAATCCCAATAGAATGGAACCTATGGAATTTTTAGAGTTTAAGAAATAACTATAAGAGTTATGTAATAAAGGATTTATAGAACCTAGTATTTCACCTTGGGGAGCCTCTGTACTGTTTGTGAAAAATAAGGACAGGTATATGAGGTTGTGCAACAATTATTGCCATTAATATAAATAATAAGTATCTTTGTAATGAATCTTATTTTTCTATGTATTTATTTATAATATTATATGGATTATTTTCAGATCTGGACACTAATATGACATGAGAATACAAGGCTTGGTGAACCCAAAATTAGTATTTAAAAATTAATACAAATATTAATATCACACACATAAAGTTTTCCTGAAAAAGTAATATAACTCATAAATGGAGGCTTGGATTAGAAATCAGAGTGCACCGTTGAGTTTAGATCATGTGTTTCACCCTAGGGGAGAACTAACCTTGGAGTGCTTTTGATACTCGGATTGGGATCTATCCTGGGTGAATTGTTAAATTAATTAATTAAATGATTTTAAAAAAAAAATCATGACCTAAAATCCTCTATAAATAAACTTATATTCCTCAATACCTATGGTTATCCAAAAAAAACCTATAGATTTAGAGGACTTGTTGGAGAGGAGTCAATGGAGGATCATTAGAAGATAACATCGGATCAAGATCAGATCGAGGATCACACACCAATTGAGTTCGTGGATCTCTCCAATGATGGAAATTCAGGAACATTATTTATCATCAACTGATCGAAACTACAAGTAGGAAATTTTTTTGTGAAATTACATTATATTCTTTTATCCTAGTCAAACGTAGATCAGTTCCACAATTAATAATTGATTCACGTATCAATGGTAGATTTATTTATGATGGATTTATTTTTGTTTGTTGTTAAAATACATATTCCTTCATCCAAATATATGAAAATGGGTTGAGGATAAAAAAAATAAAGGTCTAGGTTTGTTCTCCACTTCTTATGGTTTACGTATTCCCCCCCCCATTTCTTTGCACATTCATCATTAGGATTTTCATTTTCCAAAAGTTTGTTGAATTCCCCGTATTTGATCATTACATGGTCCTTCGGTGCAATGGATCAATACCACTGGTCCAGTTCCTGATTGAGAGTCAGATCTAGGTGATATGAGGATAGAGGATGATTGAAGATGGATTGGAATTGATTGGAAGTTCATATTCATTCTGGATTCAATGGTACGACTACAAATGGATCATGTGGTCATTTCTCGAGCATATTTAAAGCCTGTAATTCTTATCTCTGGTGACATTTAGGTTATACAGCCTTGTATCTTTTATTTTTATGGTGATTTAGGTTTTGGAGGTGACACAAAGGATGTCATAGAAGAGGAACTAGTAGGATATGAAAATCCTAGGTTACAGAACATGTAATCTAAAATTACAGCCATGTGGGACCATGTCATGTGGCATTAGGGTACTAACACAAAGAAAGTTATCACACATCATGTGACCCCTATAATGTGCCATGTGACCCATTTTGGAAGATAAAAATGAATCTTGGAGGATACATGAGCATAGGTAATCCACGATAAACATACATGGACATGAAATTTTATACACAGACATAGCCAGGTGTACAGAGGTTGTTACATGGTCATGAGCAATGAAACATGATTACAAAAAGATATCATGGGAAGAGTGTCAGGAGATATCTACATTCTATGTATAACTACCTTGACACTGTTTATTTTGAAATTTACAAGCCATTTGAGTCATCATCACAAGGGAAGACAAGGGGTTGGATGGAATTTCCATGTACCCCTAGTATACACCATGTACCGCCTTTAAGGGAGTTTGGAGCCCTTTATTTTTTTAGTTTGGACTATTATCAATCGAGAATGTTCCCTTGGTCTATAATATTAATGGTAAAGTGTGTAATTACTTCCACATATCTAGATTCTGATCCCCTATAGAGGACGAGTCTTAGATAGATTTTGTGGTGTCCCTACATGATACTAGAGTGTGGTTCTCTATCATTTTATAACCTAGGTGGGGTTTTTGGAATTAGTATTTCCTCCTTGAGTAGGGAATTAATCATCTATTTATCAGTATATTTTTTAGGGTTTATGGTAATGTCAGAGTACGATCCATTATATAGAGGGTTGATCCAGTTTGGGTTTGTGGTGCCCCTAGTATTGGGTTAGATCCCCTATCGACGTATTAAGGTATTCAGAGATTGGTGAGATTTATTTGGTTGGGCCCAATTATTGAGACCCATAAGATGAGTGTCTCTATCGATGGAATGGATTATGGAATTGATAATCCAATAATAAGAATTTATTTTTGTTAAATCATGTGGCTAGAAATTTGGTTGTGACTATTTGGAGGCGCAGCTTCCTTCCTGAGTATATATGCTGTTTGTTTATGAATTAATTACTATATCCATGTTTTGAGCTAGCTATTTTTGATGGTACATGTTTAGTGTTTTTAGGGTGTCCTAATGTTTATTCTTATACTCACCTCTACATGGGTTCTTCCCACACGTGTCATGTCTTATGCAGATGATGACCTTTTTTACGGTATACTATGAGGAAAAGAAGCGGGTGGAGCATAGCTTGATCTTGAAAGACTGAAGTGTTTTCTAAGTGGTCACATTTTATAGTAGTCCCCTCCCTCCAAGAAGGTTGGACTCTCAGTATTTTTTGGTTGTTCTTGTATTTGGATCATTTATCACTTTCAATACTTTACTCTCATACTCTGATTATGGGATCATAGATATATGCATGCATTTGTTTCTGTTGTTTTACATTTCAGTCTTGTATGGTCTTGTATATGTGTTCATGTATACATGTACATTAGTCTAACACCTTCCATGTGTGTGATATGCCTACTTGTCACTGGTCTCCAACCTTTGTCCTATTGGAGGTGGGATTGGGGTAGTCATGGATTGATCCCGTTAAGTCAGTTCGTGAAAAATTAATATCAGATAAGTTGATTCTACCTTAGAATCTGAGTATGTGAAATTGGATTGGGTTTTATGGAAATAATGTTTAGTGTTTTGAGTTTAGATTTCAGTCTAGGGACTCCAATGTTAGTGTGGTATCCAACATATCCATACACCAAGACTCCGACCACTTGACTTTCAAATCCCTATATATAGATATTGGTTTTTAGGAAAAAAACGGGTTCATGCATCATATAGGATTGGGTTGTGGTTTCCATGTCATTTTTGATTCATATTCCTAGATATAGTTCTTGACCATATTACATATTATTTACTTCAAGATACTTCCATGAAGACATCCATTGAAGATTCCACTGTGTGATCATGAGGATGATCCACATAGTGATGAGGCTTTACTAAAAGGGTCTATACTAGAGATAGTACCACCTAGTGGTTTACCAGCTATACAATCACCCTTCAATATGTAGTTATAACTAGTGGTTCTAGCTAAGGATGAACGTAGTTTGAGTGCATTGCATGTGTTCTATAGGAAAAAAACTCCTAGGATTATAGGTGATCCAGACCCACAGGTGGCTGAGGACAGGATACAAGCAGTCACTTGAGTTTTCATCCTTGTGAGGATTCCTGTAGGTTTGATGGAAGTCCTCAAAATTTGTCATCTATGGGGATATTCTGGGTGAAGGTGGAGTTTATTGACCCAGTAATATAACGTGATAGTTCTCACCTAGTCAGAATTAGTGTGTATCTTTAGGGAGGATTTTTTTCTAGCCATGTTGTGATCAGTGTGCATATAGGAGATTCTATATCTGAAGTATGGTAGTTCGACTATGGTAGATTATTTAGTGAGTTTTACTGATCTCTCATGATACTACATGAATATTCTAAGAGATACATTATTTATAGTTTGCACTACTAGAAATTCAGGCAATATTCATGGTTTATAACCATAAATATAGGTCCAGAAACCATGGATATAGGTAATATCAATAGTTTAGTGAACCATGGCTTCTATTTTCCCAGAAATATGGCCACAAATATAGCCATAATATACACCATGGTAGTACACCTATATCCAAAGTTTTAAACAATGGATTTAACTTATGCCATAAAGACTTATAGACATGGTTCAAAACCATGGATCTAGGTCTACTGTCGTGGTTCAAAACAAAAAAAATAAGTCTAATACCATGGTTTAAAACCATGTCTATGTCCTCCTATTTTTAGAAAAAACACCCAATATATTACCATAATTTACAACCATGTCTATATCCTCCAGTTTATAGAAAACAAAACAGAAGTTATACACCCTTCACCCTTCTAAAACTCATATAGAACATAAAAAACAACTGGATATCATCAAAATACATGAATAGTTTGAAGTGGAGATCAAGGAATATTCAAACAGTCAGAGCTCAGTAGTTCAAGATTCATTATCAAGCATAAAAACAATGTTCAAATCAAAATATGCATGTGAAATGCATATACTGTGTAGGAATGATGTGGATAATTTAAAAATGTTTACTTATATTAGATAACTATACATATAAGTAAATTTTATTCAAATATCATATTCATCCTTAAAATAAAATAGTAGCATTAATTAATTATCAAACTATATGAATAATTTTGATCAATAATTCATTTGAAAACTGTATGCATATATCATTTACATAGAGTGTTGTCCAAATTAATACACGCAACAACAATAAATGTAGTAGCATATACCAAAATTTCACAAAAAAACAATTTAATGATAAAAGAATACATGAACAACTATAGGTGAAAATTAGACAAAAATACTGACCAATTCAACTCACTGTAGTATAGGAATCAGTGAAGCACTAGAAGCTAGTGAAATGTAGGAAAGATGCCCTCCCAAAGTTTTCCTTTATTTATCCCACTCTTTAGGTGGATGAAAATTGTAGCATAGTTTCTTCAATTACCATAAATTAAAATAAAATTGAATGTTTGACCTCCAGTAGTCGATTTTTTTTGTAAATTTGGAGTCCACTAAATATTTTTAAGCAAAAAAATAGCACAAAAAATTTGTATTTGCTTATTTAATCTTCCTATAATTTCAATTTTGGAAACTTACTACGTTATATTTTAAATTTTATATTGATGTTACTCAAATATTTTCATGTATAAATAAAATCAAAATATAGTTCAAATGTAAGCTATATTTTGATGGTATTAAAATATAATTTTAAAAAATTTCATGTATACATATAAACTATATACCTTTCATTCTATATTGATGTTAATGTTTTATGATAATATTTGAAAGTTGGAAGTTATATTCTATTGTGAACAATTTAAATGTAAGTAAAGACACACTTTAAATAACTTTCATACATTTTCAAGAAATTATGGAAAAATATTTGACTATACATGAAAAAATTGATTGTGGTTATAAATAATGAAATATAAAGTGAAAATAATCTTTTAATTGAGTTTATATAATTTAATGAAATGGAAATATATTTTAACATACCATTGGGTAAAAATATGACAATGATGAGGTACATCAGTCATTTGTCCCAGATCTTGCATCGAAAGAAACACCCTATAAATAGATAAACAATAAAGAAGTCAGAATGTGTATATCTTAGGTAAATTTAATATATATATATATATATATATCATATAATTGATTATCTTCGGTATGTTAAATAGGTATGATGTTTATAACTTGTGTTGGTTTGTAGGATTGTGGAAATATTTTATGTGTTCTAAATTGTTTGTAATAAAAAAATCTTTGAATATATTATGTTCTAATGGTTAGTTTGTGTTTCTTATATTGAATTCAGATATTTAAACACTCATAATAACTATTTTATATTTGAAAATTTCAAATTATTAGTAAATAAAAAATCTTCATTGTCATATAATGTATAGTTATTTTTTATTAAAAAATGTACACCAATATGAAGAAATAGAATATTTTTAGTCATTAACCCAAATTAGTATATATCATTGGTATAAATTGTATGACCTGTTTTTTAAAGAGGTCAATTGTGATATATCCATCATTATTATGGACTTTAATTTGACTCGACATATGTGAAAATACTGATTCATGTTAAATATTCTCCACACTAAGCATCAATAATAGATGAAGTAAAAATGTTATGAAAATAGTCCTTACCAATAAGGATACGCTTCAAATCATTTATAACAGATAAAATCTGAGACATTGATTTCTAGACTATAAAAGGACCATATACTATCATATAAACAAACATATGATGGTATTTATTCTATTTTTATTAAAAAAATTAAATTAAAATTTAAATAAAACTGTGAATTTTATGTCGCTAAAATTCAATATATCAATAAGAATTTGGAAACTAAAGTTGTGTATTTGGTTACGTAATCAATAATGGTTACCTAACTTACTACATGCACAATTCACCACATCTGATAAATAATATGGAACATGCAATAGGAAACTAGACACTATAAAAAATAGAAAAGAAATGAATTGAAGACTATAAAATTCCTATAAAATTGAAAACTACATGATGGAAGTAGTTACCTCTAAAAATATACTAATATAATACAAGTTTTTCTTCTATAATTATATATAAAAAAGGAATACAATACACAATACTAATTGATGTCGATGTCAGACTGTTATGTTAAGAAGATGATAGAGGTGATAACCTAAAATTGATGATCATGAATAATCATATATATTATCTATTTTGACATATACTATGTAGAAGTATACAGTTTGTACAATATACCTGAATAGAAGGAACATGAACAATAAATTAGAGTATTGGTTGAAAATAATGTATAGATTTTACATAATAAATCACATGGATTTAACTTCTCTAAAGATGGAATATTAGGATTATACATTGGTTTTTTCCCATTCATGCTTGAAGTAAAAATTACAAAATCTACAAGATGATATTTGAAAAAGATATTATTTTTTATATAATAATGTTTTTTATATATGTATTGATAAAGAAAACATTGATATTAGAGATATCATACTTCTTAGTTTTTTTTTTCGAACTAGTTACATGTAACTAAAATAATTATTGTGTGTGTGTTTTCATTCATGAAATAGATTATATTTATGGTGGAAGCATCCCAGAGTGTATAAATTATTATTACACCTCTAAGAGTTTTAAAATAAAAAATTTATTATCAATCATGTTCATGTAACACGTATCTAGTAGGAAATTATGTTTTTTAAATAACCATTTATTCTCTGTAATTTTTTTTCATATTATTCCTTATACTTCCCCAAGGATGAATTTAATGATATTAATGTAAGTGGTTAATAAAGAATTTTAAAAAAGGTATGTAGGATTGATAGGAAAATATATGAAGAAAATTTTATATTAATATGGTACCTAACAAATTAAATATCTTTTAGTGTAATTTATCACTTAAATGTTTAAAAATTTCAATATCCTAGTATCCTAAAAGTCATAGTACCTGTAACTGTAATATAGATGGTTAAAATTAATAAAATAATAATTGGGAATTGGAAAATCAAAATCCTAAAATATTTTGCAAATAGAAACATTAAAATCATTAAATGTTAGCAATTGAAAATGTATTAGGTCATGAGAATGTAGTGGTGTAGAATGTACCCAAAATAATTTTAAGTATAAGATATACCTAAAATAATTTTAATGTTAGTTATTCAAACATGATGCTAACATATATTTAAAACATACTATTGAACTATGAACAATTGACAAAAAACATATAATTAATACATATATTGTATAATATATTTCCATTACCAAATTATGAAATGTCCCTTTTCTAATAAGCACTTATAGACAATAATCGTTTGAAAAGGGTGCTTTTGTTGAGAATAACAGAGATACACATACAGTTTAAATTTGAAAGAAATCGAATTTCTACTGCGTAGTTTCACTTGGGTATGTACCTCATGATCCAATAATTAATAACAAAAGGAATTCCTCCAGACAAGAATTTTGGAACAATGATTTCATGTTCAATACGAAAATAAAAACAATGTATTGATCATGGAAAAAGAAGGCTTGTCAACCATCAATAAAAGAAAAATGATAAAATTGTGTAGGATTAATTGAGGTATTGAAGAAAATATAGACCTGGAAATGGATACTAACAGATCAAGTAATTTAAAGTGTGAGAGAAATTGGTAGGATCAACGTCATATGAAGAAACCTTCATGGACATCAAAGGATAACATTATCATTTCTAGTTCTATGTATATTATATCGAATAGAGGATTGAAAATTTATAATATAAAACAAAAAAACAACCATAAAATGATACAGAATATAAACTATTTTTATTTATAATAAAACACTAAAACATTATCAATTATAGTATGGTAGATATGCTATTTATTTTATTGATGAATGTATGTAGTGCCTTCTTTTTTTATAAATTGGCTTATATACGTTCTAGAAACACACACACACACACATGAATATACATTTTATGAAAGAATTTCACTGTAACAAAAAATAATGTGAAAAAATTATTTTAAAAACATAGAGTAACTTGAAAAAAACTTTTTATAAATGTTAATTGTTATAATGGAATGTGTAATAGAAATATGAAAAAAAAATAAAGTGATGTTTATCATAAATTAAATAAACTATTTACCTTTAATAAAAACAATAAACATAATGTATAAAATTATTTAAATGGAATGTCAACATTATTACATATTTTATTTGAATAAATATAAGGCTTTGTATCTATACCAATATATAGATTAACAAAGAAAAAAAACAATGAAACATCATGCAGTCATCAATAAAATAAAAAACATGTAAATTGAAAATGTGTCAGTTTAAATAACCAGTAAAATGATTCTTACATATAAAGATATGACTTGTTATAGTATACTAAATAATGGAAATTTTAGATATCAATCTATTATGAAACTAATATAACATTACGTTGAAGTAATTTTTGATTTCATAATGTAAAATTTCTATAAGAATAATCATATATCACACTTGTTACCACATTACATGTTGGACTTCTCCTCTTAAAATTCCCTATACTTGAACCTGAAATATAACAGTCAAATATGAAAAATATCAATTAAATCAATAAAAATAAAAAAAATTAAATAATAAAACTATATATTACCTTATCTTGCACATGTATACATGTTATAATATATACACATTAAAAATTTTGAATAGTCCCATTGAAACAATGTTTGGTAGAAAAAGGCTCATGCATACTCAATTAAAACTCAAAAATCATAATAAAAATCAAAATGAAATAAGGATATGATAAGAATTAAATATTACATCATGATAAAAAACATACATATTAAATTATTGTTGAGTAGTTATAGCGTATGAGATTAATTGAGAAATTAAAGAGGAAAACATAAGATGAAAATCTAAATCAGAAGGAATTATTATACAAAAACATCAATGAATCTATTGTTTAATCTTGATTTGTGTTCTACATGTTATTATACAAAAAAAATCACCAAAAAAATAATTCATGAATAAGGTCAGACTCGACAATTCTTAATCAAAACTCGAAAATTATATTAACAATTAAAACACAGTAAGAGCGTGATATGAATTAGTAAGGGATTTATGTTAAGAAACAATATTATTCAATTGTTGTTGAGTAGTTAAAACTAATTAACTTAGTTTAGAAATTAAATATGAAAATGTAATATCAAAATCTAAATTAGAATGTAGTCATTATACAAAAAAATAAATTGTGATCAGAATGGTGATGAGTGAAATGTAATAATTATGATAAAAAATCAATTCGAAGAATACCATTTTTTTTGAAAGTCCATACATTCCAGACAATGTTCGTGGTATTAGGATACTTTTACTTACTAGGTACTTAGTAGAAAAAAATATGAATATTTGGACCAAATGTTCATTTTCCAGATCAAATTTCTCCACCACAAAATGAATAATGGTGGAGGGAGAGAGAATGAATTGATGTGTGGTTTCAGTGGTAATATTGGAATGAAGAAAATATAAAACATAATATGTAGTGAAAAACACACTTACCAAAGGTTATATAGTGATGTATATGGTATAAGATCTGAATGGATGAAGAATATATCCTAGTGTTTGGTTATATAGATGCTGCTATGTGCGATGATAAGTTAACGAGATGGAATAGAAATCTATGGTGAAGTAAAGTTGATTAGAATCATGGTTGGGTTTCACAAGGATATATTGGGCCTCATGTCTGATGAGGAGGTGGTTAGGACAACTATAAGTGGCGTCAGTTGGAGGTGGGGTGGCCACATTGGGTGGAAACATCAAGGAAAGAGGATCATGGAGAGGAGATCTCACAGTGGGGTAGCCGTGTTGGGTGGCAGCTTTGGGGGAGGAGGGTGATGACATGGAGGAGATATCATGAGTGTTGAGGAGGGTTATGGAGAGGAGAGGTAATGAGGGTAATGGGAGGGGGTCATCGAGAGTTGTAATCCTTGAGAGTTAATGAACCATTCTGCCACCTTTTTTATTAAACCATAGATTCAAATAACCATATAGCCACAATTTTAATTAAAGGAGGATATTAATTAAGCTATAACCATAGAACTACAAAACTATGGCTATAGGTTTGTGGATATAGATCATATTTATATTAGTGTTGGACCTTTGAGTATTTATTATGTTGAGATATCAAGGCTTCAGTGATATCTATATGCATTTCCACCAATGTTGGGGTACTTGAGAGGGCCTTATTGTTGGAGAGATTCTTGAAAGTGAAAGCACTGAAATTGGGTTCTGGTAGTGGGAACCCAGGAGATGAGACCTTGGAAATAGGTATATTATCACAGTATTAGGGTTATGAGTGTGTCAGATGCATCATGAGAAAATCCTTGTATAGAGGATCTGTGGGGAAAGGATCTCAGGATGACTCAAGTTAGCTAAGGGAGAGGTAGTGTTTCTATTTCGACTGTCAGGGGAATCTTGAACAAGATTTTCCAAACCATCATATAGCTGATCAAGAGATAGTTGAGGGAATTTCATGGTAAATATAGATGCAATAGAAGGGTGTTTTATAGGGTGGAGATCATGGAAGAGGTCTTGGTTTAGCAGCAAGAGGTGATCAGAGATTTGACCTATTATTACCACTACCCCCAAGTTGTTCACATCGGTCTTAGGGAGCTGGTGTTTAGGGATGAGGATAGATGAAGGCTATGGAGGACTATGACTCCAAGGCTTCAGATATGATATGAGGTATGAGTTTTTTGGTATACCTTATCTTTAGTATTTATAGACATAGATTCAAGTTATTCATTTCTTTCAACTTCTTTGGATCGAGACTTAGAGATTTCGATTGAGCCTTTAGAGTGACCCTTGCATTAGGAGAATCTTACATGAGGTGACTCAGTGATTGCACAGTTCTTTTTATAGTGAAATATGACACCTGGAGGTAAGATCTTATTATGGGATCTATTTTAATTTTGATGAGGCCTTATGACATTATCATTGGTATGGACTTGATATCCACAGTTCATTCCCAAATTGAATATTTTAGGTTGAGGATGTGGTGTGTTTGTAGATATGGGATGAGGTTTTCCTTTATGGATGAAACAGAAACCTTGTTAGAGTATGATGAGCTCAATATTATAAGATTGAAGCTGATTATGCACCAGTTATCTCGAATGACTCTTGGAGTAGTGGAAGTTATGGGCTACTGGTTCCCAGTGGTAGTGGCAAAGTATGAGGACATCATTCACGAGGATGTTCCAGGATTACCTCACCACAAAAATCTAGACTTATATATTGAGAAAAACCCAACGATGACCCCGATATCTATACCATCATATTGGATGGATCCCACAGAACTCTGCGAGCTGATGGTATAGTTAAGGGACTTGTAGAAGAAGGGCTTTGTGAGACCCAATGTTCCCCCTGGGAATCCCCAATGTTGTTCACTAAGAAGGAAGATGAGAGCTTGAGGTTATATATGGATTTATAATGCTTGAACTAGGTGACCGTGAAGAATAAGTATCCACTACTGAGGATCGATGACCTCTTTGTTCAGTTGAGATGGGTTTGATGGTTCTAGAAGATTGAATTTAGGTCAGGCTATCAGCAGATGTTAGTACATGATAAGGATATACTAAATATTAAATTCAGATGTCGTTATAGTCACTATGAGTACTTATTGATGACCTTTAGCATCATGAATTCCCTAGTAGTGTTCATGGAACTCATGAACTAGATCTTTAAGACTTTACAAGATTGATTTTTGGTAGTCTTCATCGAAAACATCCTAGTTTACTCGGCATCTAAGGCAGAGCACATGAGAAACTTAAGGATGGTCTTGGATACACTATGAGAGCACCAACATTATTGGAATATCTCAATGTTTTATTTTTTAGTTAGAGAGGTCCACTTCCTAGTAAATTTTATCTCATAGGTAGGAGTGACAGTGAACCCAATGAAGGTTGAGGCGGTGCTAGTTTGGGATCCACCCACGAGTGCTATTGAGGTGTAGAGTTTCTATGGGTTGGTAGTGTACTATCATAGGTTTGTACCAAATTTCTCTTGAGTGGATGAAACCTTTTCATATTTTTCCCCAAAGGGTATGTCTTTCATGTGGATGGGATGGTTATAGTAGTGTTTTAAGGAGTTAAGTCAAAGGTTGATGAGATCCTCCATCTTGATATTGTTGGGGGAGGGTGTCGAGTATGTAGTGTTTTGTGATTCCTTAGGGGCCGATCATGGTCATGTCTCAATGAAGAGGCAGGAATTGAATGCCTATGGGTATATGTAGTTGAGACTAGTTGAGTAGAACCATGTGACCCATGATATTGGGCTAGTAGTGGTAGTCTTCACCCAGTGTATGTGGTGAAACTACCTGATGGACGAGTGGTTTATCATATACTATGAACACACGAGTCTCAAGTATATATTATCTCATAAGGATCTTATCTAGAGGTAGAGGTGATGGATACAGTTTTTTTAGGATTGTGACTTAGAGATTATCTATATCCCTGGGAAGGGAAACATGGTGGTAGATGCTCTCTAGAAGGAGATCTTGTTCTAAGTTTTTGGTTAAATAATTAGTGTATTTATCCTCATTATAGTTGTCCTAAGTGGATAAGAATGGTTCTTTATATCTTCAATATGTGGTTGTTTCCCCATATCTTTTTCAGCATGTTCAGAATGATCAGAATATAGATACCAATTGTGATACCTTATATAATTAGATATCCACTCAATGTACTCCTGATGGATATTCTAAAGGATGGAAGCACTCTATCCTTTTTATAGGATAGAAGATGGTACCATTGACATTGTGGGACGAGGTTACGAGGTATTTTCATACATCCCCTTTAATAGTACATAGAAGTGTGGAAAATATGTACCAGGAACTTAGATTCCAATTTTGGTGGCCATTTATGAATGTTTTTGTTGTAGATTTTGTCTCCCGATGCCTCACTTATTAGAAAGTGAATGCAGAGCACCAGGTTCCAATGGGTTTGGATCAACACCTTGATGTGATAAAGTGTAAGTGGAATGGTATATCCATGTACTATTTTATGGGGTTACCATATACCTAGGTTAAATTATTCCATTTGGGTGACAGTAGACTAACTCACCAAGTTATCCCACTTCCTAGCCATTTGAGAATAGAGTTCAGTAGATAACATGGGATTCCTGCACGTGTAGGATATAGTATAGATACATTTAGTTCCCTATAATATCATTTTAGAACATGATTTTTTATTCACTTCATTATTATGGAGAGTATTGTAAGAGCCCTTTCAGACTCAACTGTATTTTAGAATGATGTTTCACCCCCAGACTGATGGCTAGACTGAGAAAAATATTTAGGTCTTGGTGGACATTCTACAGGCTTCCATGTTGGATTTTAGCCATAGTTTGTAGGATAAACTACCCTTGGTGGAGTTTATATACAATAATAGTTACCATTCCACCATCGATATGGCATTATTCAAGGCCTTATATAGGTTACCTTTAGATTACCACTCTGTTGGACAAATCCATGATAGTAACACTCATTGGACCAGAGTTGGTGTGAGCTATGATAGAGAAGGTGTAGATCATACAAGAGAGGATGTTGACTCCCTAGAGAAATTATAAGTCCTATGTGGACTGATGATTATGACATATGGAGTTCGCGAAAGGATACCATGTGTTCTTGAGGATATCTCCTTGATGTGGATTATGGAAATTTGGCTGTAGTAGAATGTTATCTATGAGATTCGTTGCCACTTTATAGATACTAAGTAGAGTTGGTGATGTGCTTTACCACTTAGCTCTACCACTATAGTTAGACCAGGTACATGAAATCTTCCATGTGTCATAGCTGAGGAGGTACGTTCATGACTCATCACTTGTTATCTACTGGGTAGAGATGGAAATCATGGTGGAGCTACCTTTGTCGAGTACCTGGTGGAGATCAAGGATTGACTGGAGAGGATCCTTTTTGGGCAATAAATTCCCTCAGTGTGTGTCTGGTGGAAGTATAGGATTATTTAGGAGAGCACCTTGGAGCAGGCGACTCAAATGTGAGACCAATACCTTTAACCTTTTGAGTAGGTTTTTCTCTTTTTTGGGATGAATAGCCCTAAGGTGGGGGTAATGTAATGAGTCTAATTTTTCTATATATTTCTTTATAATATTATATCGATTACTTTTTGATCTAGGTGCTAAGAAGGTATGATAATATAAGTCCTGGTGACCACATAATTAATATTTGTAAAATAATAAAGATAATAATATCAAAGGTATGATGTTTTCCTCAAAAAGTGGAATAAATCTAAAATGGAGGGTCATAAGAAATCAAAGTCTATCGTTAAGTTTAGAGCATTGGTTTTACCATATGAGTGACCTAAACTTACAAGGTGTCAGATTCTCATGTTGGGCTTGGTCATGGGAGAATTCTTAAATAAATTAATTAAATGAAATTAATTTATTTTATTAATTTTTTCTGGCCTGAAATACTCTATACATATATGGCTATGCCTTAATACCGAGGGTTAGACACAAAACCTAGAGATTGAGAGGATCCATTGGAGATGATTCATGGGGGGATCATTTGAAGACGACATCAAATTGAGATATGACTCAGGATCATGTGCCAATGGAGTATGTGGATGTTTCCAATGACAATAACACATGATCATTCTTCTTTAGAGATTGAAATAAAATCTAGGTTGGGTGATTGATTTGTGAAATTATATCCCATTATTTTATCCCAATCAACCATAGATCAATTCCATGATAAATAATTGATTCTCACATTGGTGGTAGATTTATTTTTGGTTTCTTTATTTTTGTTCATTATTAAAATTCCTCATCATTTGTCGAAATATAAAACAATGGATCAAGGTCAAATGGAAAAAGGTCAAGGTTCATTCCTCACAACTTGTGTTTTATGTATTTCTACCCCATTTCTTCATGTTCTCATCATTGGTATTTTATTTGGACAATAGATCAATTAATACCTAATATTTGATAATTGCACGGCCGTTATTTGGTGCAATAGATCAATACCATGGTCTTGATTCACGCTTTAGGGTGCAATCAAGGTGAGATAGTTAAAGAAGATGATAGAATTTAGATAAAAAAGGATTAGTAGTACCCATTCATCCCAAATTCAATAGTGTGCATACATATGACATGTGTCTGCATTTCCTAAGAGGATTCAAAATCCAAAATCACAATCTCCAATAACAGGTTGGTAGAATGACCCTATATCATTATTTTCTAGTGAGCTAGTTGACATCAGTGACATATAGGTCAACACAAAAGAGGAACCGGTGAGATCTACAAATCCTAGGTTACATAGTGTGTAATATGGAATTACACACTCCGTTTGAACCCCTTGTGTGAAGCCAAGGTTTCCATGATTATAAAAAGATCACATGATGTGTGAGTGCTATCACATGCCATGTAACCTATGCTGGTGGCTCAATGTGTATCACAGAGGATACATAGGCATGGGAAAGACTAGATACACGGAATCAAATATTTACAGGTGTACATGGGAAGAACTAGGTGTACAAGGGTTAGTACACGGACAAAGACAATGGTACATTGGCATGGAAAGAATACATGGGTAGAATTCTATGTTATCTTTACATGTTGTTTAAGACTACTTACATGCAGAGTATTTCAATAATTACATTCCATGTGAGTTAGCACCACACAGAAAGAATAGGGGTTGTATAGACACACCATTTACCACCAATACAAGACACATACCCCATTTGAGGGTGTTCAAATCCATTTGTTTCATCATTTTGTACCCGTATCAGTTAAGAGTGTTCCCCTAGTTCATCCACTCAAGGCTAAAATGTGTAATATTTTCCACATCTATATATTGTGATCCACTATGGAGGATGAGTACCATATAGTGTTTTTGGTGTCCATTCATGAGTCTGGAGTGTGATTCTCTGTCATTTTATTCCCAAGGTTGGGTTTTTGGAATGAGAGTGTCCTACTTGGTAAGGGGATTGATACTCTATCTAGTAGGTTGTTTCAATAGGGTTCATGGTATAATTGTAGTACGATCCCCTGCACAGTGGGTTTATCCATATTAGGTTTTTGGTGTCCCCTAGTAGTCTTGGGTGTGATATCCTATATGATAATCGAGGTCTATAGATACGAGTGAGATTTCTTGGGAAGGTCCCAATGATCATGACCTCTTGGATGTGTGTCTCCGGTAATTTCATGGCATTTGGAGTAGATTCTTCTATAATGAGAATTTCTTCGATATGAATCTTATGACTGAAAGTTTGGTAGTGGCTTCTTGGAGGTGTAGTGTCATTCCTGATTATATATAGGTTTTTGTTTATGAATTTATTTTTATATCCATGTTATGAGCTTACTATTCTTTATGATTTGTGTTTAGTGTTTTTGAGGTGTCCTATTGGGTAATTTTATACTCACCCTGCATGGGATCTTCCCACACATGTCATGTCTTATATAGATGATGACACTTTTTAAATTTCCCTAGGAGGACCGAGATCTGGTGGATCATAGCTTGATCTTGACAAACCGAGGTGTTTTATAGGTGGTTACATTTGACAGTAGTCCCATGCATTTGAAAAAGTTGGATACTCTATAGTTTTTGGTTGGCATTTTTTTGACACATTTATCACTTTCAATACTTTACTATCCAAATATGATTATGATATCAAGATTCATATAGGAATTGGTTTTAGATTTCATACATTTCAACATTTTGTAGTCTTGTAGATGTTTTCTTGCATACATGTACATTAGGATAATGTCTCCCATGTGTGTGATATGCCTACTCAGTGCTAGTCGCCATCCCAAATCCTATTATAGATAGGATTGAGGTAATCATGACTCGAGACCATCAGTTTGGGTTGTAATAATCTTTTTACACACATTGATCACTTATTTTATCAAATTTATGGAGTTCACTATTTTTAAAATATTGATATTCATTCATGTCAAATTCAATTAATATTTAATGAATATAATTTATCAACAAAAGCTTTTCCTAGGAGGTATGAGCATTATGAGTTTACATTAATGACCTATGGGTTAACTAATACACCCTTTTTTATGGATATGATCAATAGAGTATTCAACTAATATCTTGATGAATTATTTCTGGTATTTATTGATTATATCTTGATAAACTTTAAAGGTTATGAATAGTATGAGAATCATGTATGAATTATTCTACAGACTCTTAGAGAAAATAAGTTATATGGAAAATTTAGTTTGTGTGATTTTTGGCTCTATGAAATTTCTTATCTTAACTATATTGTATATATATATATATAATATTTCTTTATCCTTTAAAGAAAAATGAATTCAAATAATGGCCCATAATGAATAATATAACTCAGATACATTGTTTCCTTAGTTTATTAGGTTACTATCAGTGATTTATTTAAAATTTTACCCATTTATCCATCTCATTAAACAAGTTAATTAGTAAAGGGGTCAAATTCACATGGTCAAGGGAATGTGAATAATTTTTTGAGGAGAAAAAAGGATATTGGTTAATGAAATGGTATTTACATTATCATCAGAAACGAAAGGATTAATAATATATAATGATTCATTAAATAAATGACCGAGATGTATCCATATTCAAAAAAAATAGTGGTTTATTATGCATTAAGTTAATTTAAGATTCATGAATAGAACTATCCAAATCATGATCTTGAGTTTGAATTTGTAATATTTTCCTTAAAAATATAGAGTAACTATATATATGGTGAATGATACAACATATATAAGGGAAAAAAATTTAAGTACATATTCTATAAGAAAGATCTTAATATGAGGTAAAGGAGATTATTGCAACTACTCAAAGACTAAGATTGAATGATACACTACAACCCTAGGAAGGGAAAAAAGGGGGATGATTCATTTATTAAATTGGAACTTGGAGTTATGAAAATGATGAAGATTATTGTAATTTTAAGGAATTTGGTGATATCATTCCTTTTCTAAGAAATTAGTAAATAATATTCACTAGAAAAGATAGAGAATTCTTAGTGGAATAATAAGGACTTAAAAAATAATATTATAGGTGTGAATGATGGGAAATTAATATAATTAATCTATAAATATTAAGTGATAATGTTTGGAAAGAGTTTATGTGTTCTATCCTTACCAAATATAAATATGATATTCTATATAAATCACATAGATCAAATTTATTTATACACCATGCTATCAAAAATATGTATATGGATTTAAGAGAACATTTCTGGTGGGATGGTATAAAGTGGAAAGTTGCAGAATATGTGTCTAGATGCTTGGTGATATAGTTGGTAAAGGTTGAATAAAAACATACTTAGGGAGTCATGAAACCTCTAACTATTTGAATAAGGAAAAGGCATAACATTACAATGGAATTTTTCACTAGAATTCCAAAAAATCGTAGGAATAATGATGCTATATGGATCATTGTTGATCAAATTAATAAGTTTATACATTTCTTTATATTAAGGAAATATGTACACCTTGAAATCCTTTCTTGAATCTATATTAATCAATTAATGAGACACCATTATAATCCTCTATCAACTGAATCTGATTATGACCCTCAATTTATATAAATTTTTTGGAGGATTCATTATGAGGATCTTAGTACTAATATACATTTGAGAAATTCTGATCATCAAAAAATTGAGGGGTAGTCTTAAAGGAATATTTAGACATTAGAATAAATGCTAAGATCATTTTATTTTGACTTTAATGGTATGTGGGATTGATATATACCATGTATATTATTATCATATAATAATAGATTCTATTTAAGCATCCAAATGACACTGTAAAAAGCATTATATGGGAAGAGATTTTGTACTCCCACTTGTTGGAATGAAGTTATAAAAAGGGATCTAGTTGGACCATAACTTATTGGGGAGACAATAATAAAAGTACGTACTATTTAGAATATTATCCATGCCTCTCAAAGAAAACAAAAGGGCTATATTAATAATCAAAGGAATGAATTAGAATTTAAAGTTGGGGATCATGTATTCTTAAAGGTGTATCTATGGTTGTAATTTATAAGAATCAGTAAAAAGGGGAAGTCAGACCCTATGTACACTGATCCTTTTTTAATTTTAGTGAGAATTTGAGTTGAGGCTTACCGATTGGATATGACACTCAACCACTCTAAAGAATAAATCATCTTCTAGGTTTTCTTCTTGTGGAAATACTTATGGATTCAAATGAATGTACTCACTTCATATGGAATAGAGTTAAAACCTAAATATCTTAAAATAAGAGACTGTATATATTATTAACAATAGAGAGCAAGTGTTGTAGAATTAGAAATCTCAATAAGTGTATGTTAATTAGAGAATTCACAGACTAGAGAAGGCAACATGGTATCCTAAAGAAGCTATAAATAAGGAGAACTCACATTTTTAAAAGAACTGACATATATCACAATTTCAATGATGAATTTTTTAAAGGTTTAATGTAATACATGAGTTCTTTCTATAGTAGTTAAAAACTATAAACCTAAACTATTTCTCAATGAACATCATATTTCTTTATCATTATAATAAAAATAGTTCATGGTTATATTTAAAAGTAAAATTTTAAAAATTTTGTATTTTAATTAGATAAAATGGATATAATATTTTATTTTGGATATTTGAATTTATCTTAGGGTAAATTTTTGGGACATTTCCAAAATTAGTGAATTTTGGGTGATTAGTGAAAAATACTACTTTTACAAATACTATCAGATTTTGGAATAATTACGGTATAATAATTAATATAAGGTTTTTAAAACCATTTTAATAGACCAAATATATATTTAAAAGGAAAAATAAATCAATTTAAAATATTATGGTCCATTTAGTAAGCTATGTTTGATATTTTAAAACCTGAGTAATGTTTTATTCTAACAAAAAAATTTTGATCCTTTTTTAATTAAGTAATTAAAAGGTTTTATTCAGTTTTGTTTTGGTTTTAAAGTTACATAAGGATAATTTATTTATAAATATATCAATATGTGTCATAATATTTAATTTTGTACTTGATTTTTGTTTAGTATCATTTTTATACGATTATTTCAAAAAATAATTGTTTCAATTTTCATACTTATATTAAAATTATTTTTTACCAAATCTATAAATTTAATATTTTATAATTCATTACACATTTTTAATTATAATAATAAATATTAGGTAATATTATCAACTTATTTTTTATCGTAAACAATAGTTACCTTGTTAAAAATTTATCTCTACAGTTAAGGGTTAAAAGTGTTAAATAGAGGGGTTAAACAAAGAGATAAGGGTTAAAATATATCTCAAACATGTTTAAATTTTATTTTTTAGGGGATTTATACCTTAAATTAAACTAAATTTTAAATTTTACTAAATTAGAGACATTTTTATGATAAATAAATTTATTATATTTAATAGTTCTTAATATTTACAAGAGTATCACTCCCCTCACTTAAAAAAGGGAACCTCTTATCATTATTTCTCCACACCACTTGAAAAACTTTTCTGGACCAATATATACAAGAATACCTTCCCAAAACCCTTATTCAGGACCAATAGTTTTTTTATTACCAAAATACTCATCCAATAATTCTTAAGGTGTTTTCTAAAGGAGATTATCCATGGAAGAGTTATATATTCTTACCAAGCCCTGTAAAGATCATTTCTTCTTAAACCACATCCAAATAATCTAAAAATAGATTAAAATAATTACATAATTATATTAACTATACTTAAATTTTTTTATTTTAAAGTAAAAAATCATTTTCTATCTCCTTTCCATATAATGGAAAAATGAAAAATGTTATTCATATATATGTTTGGACTGTCGTCTCTATGAAGTGATATATTTAATTTTTATCACCGAATCTCATGGATGGTGATATATATTGATTTTATTAATATATATTATATTTATAAAAAATTACGATTTTTTAAAGATAAACTATTTACTAATTTCTTCCCCTTCCATCTTTTAAAAAATGGAAACGTATCTCGTCTGTATGTGTGGACTACCACCTCCACAAAGATAAGTAATTAATTTTTTATAAAACCTTACATTGAAGATAACAAAATAGTAAATTATGTATAAATATGATATATATGTAAATATTGACATCATTTAGGTGACGAAACCATGACCATGGTTCAAGGATTGGAACTACCAAATCAAAACATGCATGATAAAAAACAGTTAACACCTAAATACTTTATTTAAACAAAGAAATATGAGTAAATGGGTTAAAATAAGTTATGAATAAATGATATCCAAGTATATATATTTATATAAATATTTATCTTATATAAATAATTAATAAATATAAATTTATTATACATGTGTTTGGAAAGCATCAAACTAGGCGAGAATCCAAGGTAACGGTTTATGTTACAATCTCACTTTTTTGGTTTTTTTTATGTTTCAGTTTCTATTTATTGAAAATGTATTTAATTTCTCTCTATAAAACCTTATATTTTTTTATCCTCAAGTAATATATAGGTTTTTCAAGTATTCTTTCCATTTTACCACCTTTTGGTTCTCAAAACCATTGAATGGAAGTCTATAAAAAATATAATCATATTTCTCTTTTTTGGTTATAAATATTACTATTCCATACCAATATTATTTATTTCGATTAAATTAAATTATTTTATACACTTAAATTATTTTTTAAGGTAAAATTTTTTATCTATTACTTTCTATTCAAATTTTTAAAAATAATCTTTTTAAAATTTTCTATAGAAGTCATTTTAAACATTTTTACAAAAGTTAGAAAAGAATTTTTTTCATAATATTTACTACATGATATCCTATTACCACTAACATAATTGTTATTAATTAGAAATAATACTCCACATGTTTTGGTGTTTTTTTAATAAATATATTATTATCATTTTTCTATTAATTTTTAGTTTTAAAATGCTTTCATAAGAAAAATATATATCTTCATATTTTCAAAGTGACACCATAATGTATTTATAAAATTATTTTTCATATATTTAAACATAATTTAAAGATTATTTTGCCTTAATATATATATTATATAATGATACCATACAATTTATTTCTTTGGATATATTTTGATCAGGTATATCCATTTATTTATGGGGAATTATTTTGATATTATGTATGCTAGTTTTGAAATACTAATGTTTATTTATTACCAAGGAACATTGATTATGTATTGTATTTTTATTCAATTATTTCATCTGATAAATACATTGGATTTTTAATTTATGTGTGATGGTCAATATTAAATATCACCTCGATTAATTGATTAGTCTCATGACACAAACTATATAACGACCCACACTTTACATACATTGTTAATACTTCAAAATTGAAGCACACTTATTACAACATATGACAAAACCACAAAGGACCGTATAGGTATAGTGTCTTCAGAAACTGGGAAACATAAACAACTGGTTCATAAATCTTCTACAGTGTCTCCCATTTATTTCATCATATCTAGGGTCCCTTTTAGCATATTCTACTTAATATCCATCTTCCTGACCTGGGGAAAAGAAAACATAAAAGGGTGAGCTCAAATGCTCAGCAAGGGCAAATAAAGGAAATAAAAATCATATCATATCTTTATGAAAATCAAAACCTGCAAAAGAGATCATAATATCTTAACATGGAATAAATCATAGAAGTGAAAATGAGATCCCCAAAATCATAACATAAAACTTGAAACTTTGTGGCATGCACACATAATCATGGAGATCATTTCTTGTTAGTCATGACTCATTGCCAAGACTATCTTAGTGGACAAAGTCCCTTTCTGAACCGAGTTCACTCCTCGTTTCAGTCCTGTATCACTGAACCGAAATAACCTTCCGTTCCAGCCATGTCTATCTCATGAGATATAAAATCTTTACCCAATGCATTGGAGGGAGATATAGGTCCCACCCATCTTATAATGAATCCTTTCTTATGTGTGCCACATAATCATACATCATCGCATAACACATGTAACAAAAATGGGATTCTTGAAACATCATGACATCATAAATCAATTCATATATGATAAAGGAATTCATAAACATAATTCCATCACAACATAGTCAAACCAATGTAAAAATATGGATAGAAACAGAACCCTTTATTATCTTAGATGGAAAATAATTTTGATAAAACACTTGAATTGAATTCTTGAGGAAAATATCCTTTCTTCTTCAAAAACATTTTTCCTTTCATAACATGTCATACAACTTTAAAATAAAAGAAGTTGATTAAAAATAAACTTGAAAACTTGTAAAGGAATCTTCTTTGAAGTAATGTTTTAAAAATCCATTCATGCCGTATAAGTTAAAAAAAACATTCTTCGTACTTTTGTCGGAAAAGTCAAAAAGTACCTCGTACGGAAAAACGACAAAAGATTCCTTTCATATTCTTTACTAAAAACTCACCTAAGGGTAAAATTCGATTTAAACTATTTCAAGTGGATGGAAACAATATTACATATTGAGGGAACATGGATGTGGATGATAAAATACACCCCAGTAAATACTTACGAATAAACAATCTCGGATAAAAATGAGATTGTGATATTTCCCTTACCTTAGGTCCGATTAGCTTTGTACGTGTCCGAAGCTCCTGTATAATGGTTTAAATAATGTTATTGACTTATTCCAGAATCATACATATTGATATGAGATCATATATGGTCATATTATTAGCTTCTTGTTAGTAATATTTCATTGTTACTTGTTACTCGGGTCTTTATAACGTTTTGTTCTTATGCGTGTTTTGTCGAATAAATTCTTATTCTTATATTTAGGTTATAGATAATTCATTTCCAGAATGGTATTAGTGTAGTATATACCATATTCATTCATTCAATTCATTTATACAATCATTATGAAATGAAGATCATGTAGAACGAGTCGCATCACATCGTGGAGACGGTATTCCGTACGTACGCACGAGTGATGATATCGTTCCTATGATCGTGGAATAGTATTGGAGTTTATATATATATTATTTCAGTATCAATATTACTTAATAATAATCATATATAGTTACTCATTACACCATTATACCCATCCTTGTAAGGTGATGGTGGAAAATAGATTACACCACGGCGTGGAGACGGTATTCCGTACGTACGCACGCGCGGTGATTTCATTTTTTCCATAGGATGGATAGAAGGTGAATTATGGTTGTTTCATATTTATAATAACATATCAGTATGTAAGTAATACTGATGTTATTACTTTATCATGAAACAACTAAAGAAGAAGAAGTTGAAGAAGAAAGAAATTGAAAAGATCGGTAATGGATATTACCTCTTCTTTGGAACGCCTTTTTGAATCCTCCACTTAAGGAACTAAGATTGGTCTTTGGAGAAGACCAGGACCTCTAGGATTATTCTAGGGAAGTGGAGAATGGAAAATGGCAGGGGTTGGCCGAGCTTGAGTGCTCAAATTGGTGTGAGGAGGAGGGGGAGGAGGTGCCCTTTTATAAGGGAGGAGAGGGGCACCTTAGGAATATCTCAAAATATTATTTTATATTAAAGTCAAAATCGGTTTATAATGGTTCCAAAGGGTCTTATTTCGAAGATAAAGTGGGGATGGGTCGAAATCCTATCAACCAATAGAATTTAGACAAGTTTAGGATATTATTTTAACCTTATCAATTAAATTTAACTCTAAGTTAAATAATTAACTTTTACCATGTCTTTTTGTTTTCTTTCACTATATAGTTAATACACTTACTATAACATGCCAAACGAACCCCAAATTGTTTATTATTAATATATATATCCTTATCTAAGTCATTTGGCCGAACCTTAGATTTTTAGGAATAAAATAACAATTAATAATATAATATTTGAAAAAACTATTTTGTGTCAATTTTGACACTATTTGATATATGATTTGTTTGAAAGTCATAACAGAATTATATGTTCGAACCAAGTTGATTAAATCAATACTAATATATCATAGTAACCTAGAAAATTAGTGGAATTCATAAAAAGTCTCAAATTATATTTATTTTGGTGTTTATAACATCAATTATGTCAATATTTCATTAATAAGATAATTACTGCATCATCATTATGTCATAAATAAATTAAATTATTTAATGTCTAAAAATTACAAATAAAATATCATCATGTAGGAAATCTTTTTAGCTTTCTAATGAATATTTACAATTGAATTTATCTTATGTATAACCCCATATTAAAAATGATTTACTTATTAAACTTTGATTTTAACTATTTTAACCCTTCTTTAAATAAATTAATAATAAATGTCCTAATCTAATCCAAGTGGGCCTAAATGGTCATATTTTATTCCTAAGTTTGTTTTTGGTCGAATTACACTTGTCCAATAGAATTAGGACATGTGTTAGGGTAATATTAATATCATATTTACCCTTAGTTACCCTATTTACTATTAACCGCGGTAAAATAGTAAAAAGTTACTATTCACCAAAAAATTATTTTCATCTCATTGAACCACATTTTAGTCCTTGATATTAACCGTGTCTCTCGGATTTTTGAAATTCCATTCACAGAAGCGGTAAAATTAAGTTTTATGCAAAATTCAGTTTTTAACCTACCACTTAGTGGTTTCACTATTCATCAAAAATTGAAAGTTTTCAGAAAAATACCAAAATTTCACCCTAGGCTAATTTCGATATTCTGAGTCCGAAAATGAAGTCCATTTTGAAAAATAAAATTTATAAAATTTCAAAAAGTGGTTATTACTATTCATAACGACTAGTTTTAATAGCATATTGTTGTTTAGTGAAACTCGGTATTGCGTACGACGCAAGCTATCGAGGAAGGTTGCGATTGCGTGTAAAGCAAGCCAAGCAAGTGTTGTGTAGAAAAAGATTCCTTTGATGATTTATATAACATAAAAGTCTCGGGTGTTACATTCTACCCCCCTTAAAAAGAATTTCGCCCTCGAAATTCGTCACTTTGCAACAAACAAATGAGGATACTTCTCCCTCATCATATCCTCAAGCTCCCATGTAGCTTCTTCAAGTTGGTGGTTTCTCCATAAAACTTTCACCAAGCGAGTGGTCTTGTTTCGTAGGACTTTTTCGCTACGATCCAGAATCTCTATCGGCTGTTCTTCATAAGAAAGATCTTGCTCCAGCGGTACAACTTCTGAGCTGAGTACATGTGAAGGATCTGGTATGTACTTTCTCAGGAGAGATACATGGAACACATCGTGAACTTGAGAGAGATTCGGTGGAAGCGCCAATCGGTAAGCTACCTTCCCAACACGATCCAGTATTTCAAAAGGACCGATATATCTAGGGCTCAACTTCCCCTTCTTTCCAAATCTCATAACCCTCTTCCAGGGAGATATTCGTAAGAACACTTTATCACCCACTTCAAACTCTAGGTCTCTTCTTCGATTGTCGGCATAACTTTTCTGTCGACTCTGAGCTGCTCTTATGTGTTGTTGAATAGATCTGACCTTTTCTGCCATTTCATCAACGAGATCAGGTCCTAATAGCTTTCTTTCCCCAACTTCATCCCAGCAAGTTGGAGTCCTGCATTTCTTTCCATAGAGAGCTTCATAAGGAGCCATTTGAATACTGGAGTGAAAGCTATTATTATAAGAAAATTCCACCAAAGGTAGGTGTTGATCCCAACCTCCTTTGAAATCCATAGAGCATGCTCTCAACATATCTTCTAGGGTTTGAATTGTTCTCTCAGACTGACCGTCTGTCTGGGGATGATAAGCAGTGCTGAAACTCAACTCTGTATCCAGAGTATGCTGAAGACTTCGCCAGAACTTCGAGGTAAATCTCGGATCCCGATCAGATATAATAGAAAGTGGTACTCCATGCAATCTTACCACTTCCTTTACATATATCCTGGCAAGCTGATCTAGAGAGAAATCCTCTCTAATAGCAATGAAGTGTGCAGACTTTGTAAGACGATCAACTATGACCCAGATAGCATTATTGCCTTTGGATGTTTTAGGAAGTCCTGTGACAAAGTCCATAGTGATGTTTTCCCATTTCCATTCGGGTATGGGTAATGGTTGTAACATCCCCTTAGACTTCTGTCTCTCAGCTTTAACTTGTTGACAAACCAAGCATCGAGAGACATATTCAGCAACATCTCTTTTCATGCCATCCCACCAGAAGTACTCTTTCAGGTCCCTATACATCTTCGTGCTTCCAGGATGAATAGAGAATGAAGAACTATGAGCCTCATCTAGCAGCTCTTTCTTTAATTCGGGGATGGGAGGAACACAAACCCGATTCCTGAACTTTATTATCCCATCACAATCAAGGTTGAATTCAGGAACATTTCTCACCTTCTTTTGTAACTCGACATCTTCTTTCTGTGCCTCTTTAATCTTCACATGTATAGATGGTTGAACATTCATTTGAGAAAGATAAGATTTTTCCCCTTCCATTATAATTCCAAGATCCATCCTTTGTAAATCCATAAATATTGGATCTTTTTTGATCCTCATCATGGATAAACTAGCATGGTCTTGTCGACTTAATGCATCTGCCACCTTGTTTGCTTTCCCAGGGTGGTAATGGATTGAGCAGTCATAATCCTTAATCAGCTCCAACCATCTTCTTTGACGCATATTCAACTCCTTTTGTGTGAAAATATACTTTAAACTTTTATGATCAGTATAAATATCACACCTTTCACCATAAAGGTAATGCCTCCAAATCTTTAATGCAAAGATTACCGCAGCCAACTCCAAATCATGTGTTGGGTAATTTTGCTCATGGATTTTCAACTGTCGTGAGGCATAAGCTATCACCATATCATTTTGCATAAGAACACACCCCAATCCCTTCTTGGATTCATCACTGTAGATCACAAACCTTTCTCCACTACAAGGCAGTGTGAGCACAGGTGCACTGGATAACCTTCTTTTCAACTCCTTGAAATTCTCTTCACATTCCTCTGTCCAGACAAACTTAACTCCTTTCCGAGTCAACTTGGTGAGTGGATTAGATAATCGTGAAAAATCTTTTACAAAACGTCGATAATATCCAGCCAAACCAAGAAAACTTCGGATCTCAGTTACTGTGGTTGGTCTCGACCATCTTTCGATAACCTCTGTTTTTGCTGGATCCACAGATATCCCCTCTTTTGAGATTATATGTCCCAAAAATGCAACTTTTTGAAGCCAAAATTCACACTTGGTAAATTTGGCATAAAGCTTCTCTTTTCTCAGGGTCTTCAATATAATTCTCAAGTGATCTTCATGCTCTTCCTTGCTCTTTGAATAGACAAGAATATCGTCTATAAAGACTACCACAAATTGATCAAGATAGTCTCTAAAGACTCTATTCATTAGATCCATGAAGATAGCAGGGGCATTAGTAAGACCAAATGGCATCACTATAAATTCATAGTGTCCATACCTTGTACGGAAAGCCGTCTTTGGTATATCCTCCCTTTTGACCCTTAATTGATGATACCCTGAACGAAGATCAATCTTGGAAAAGTATTGAGCTCCGCGTAGTTGGTCAAATAAGTCATCAATGCGTGGGAGAGGATATTTGTTCTTGATAGTGATCTTGTTAAGTTCTCGATAATCAATGCAGAGTCTCATTGATCCATCTTTCTTCTTAACAAATAGAACAGGTGCTCCCCAAGGTGACGCACTAGGGCGTATGAATCCCTTATCAAGATTCTCTTGGAGTTGCTTCTTCAATTCCTGCAACTCAATTGGGGCCATTCTATAAGGTGTCTTTGAAATAGGCAAAGCACCCGGTACGAGTTCTATTGAAAACTCAACTTCACGATTTGGTGGAAGACCCGGCAATTCCTTCGGAAAGACATCATCAAACTCCCGTACAATGGGCATATTCTTAATCGTGAGTTTCTCACCAACCATTTGAGATAAATAACCTTCATTTAGTGGAATCAATACCCATAAGATGGAAGAAATTTCCACTGGAAGGTTATGTTCATCCTTGCATTGATAGACGATCGTAGATTGATCTGGAATATGAAATGTGACTTCCCTTCTTTGGCAATTGATATGAGCTCCATGTAGAGAAAGCCAATCCATGCCAAGAATCACATCAAATTCCACTAAAGGAAGGATCACAAGATTTGCAGGAAGCACTTTCCCACAAACTTCGATCGGAGAAGAATTATAAACTTTTGATGCGATTGATGTGCCATTAGGTGTTGTCACGGCTAACTCAACATCTAATTGTTGAGGTAATACGGTGATACCCTTAGAAAAGTCTTCAGAAATAAAAGAGTGGGTGGATCCAGAATCAAATAAAACATTTGCTACTTTAGAATGGATGGTAAGTGTACCTTTCACCACATCGTTATCGTACTCCACATCGCTGATAGAAATTGCATGTGACTTTCCTTTGTCTTTAGCCTTAAGATTTTGTTGACGTCGACCATCATCATCAACCCTTGGATTTGGGCATTGATTGGCATAATGCCCCATCTCCTTGCACTTGAAACATTGAAGTGTAGTAGGTTCATTCTGTGTATCCCTTCCTTTGTTTGCATCATTAGACATCTTCTTCCCATTATCACGGCATTCAAATGCCCGATGACCTTCCTTTCCACATTTAAAACATTTACTTGTCCCTTTAAGACAACTCCCTCCATGTTTCTTTCCACACTTTGAGCATAAGGGAAAGTTCATCTTCTTTTCCGTGTGCTCTTTAGATTTTTCTTTGAATTCCATCTTCCTCTTCTTATCAAACCCATGTGACTGATGGGTTACTCCAATCTCCATCTCGACTTTGAGAGCACATCGAACGATTTCCTCGTAGCTATTGAAGTCCCTTATGGCTAACGCCCTTCGAAGACTTGGTTTTAAGCCACTAAAGAATCGATCGATCTTACTCTCAGGTTGGATAATAATACCAGAAGCGTACCTTGCAAGTCTTGTAAAATTTGCTTCATAGGTACTAACAGATTCATCATCCCTTTGCTTCAGTTCAAGGAACTCTTTCTCCATCTTTGTTCGGAGAATACGAGGGAAGTACTTATTGAAAAATAAGTTCTTGAACTCGTCCCATTCCATAGACTCAATTTCATCCCTTTGCCTCGTATTCTTAACAAGATTCCACCATTGATCCGCATCTCCTTCCAAACGATACACTGCTAGGATGACTTTATCATGCTCAGAACATTGAAGAACTGAAAATATCTTTTCAGTAGTACTAATCCATTGTTCAGCAACTAATGGATCAGTAGACCCGCTGAAAGATGGTGGACGCTGCCTCATGAAGGATTCAACAGAATGTTGCTCCCTCCTTTGTTCGTTTGGAAATCCTGCATGATTCATAGCTTGAGAAAGTTGCGTGAGCATGGCTACAAGATTTTTCATTCCAGCTCCCATATCGTTTGGTTGCTCAGGGGGACAATCATTGCATTGCCCATCGCATTCCGCATTAACACGGTTCCTTCGGGTTCCAGCCATTGACTAAAACCAAGAAGAATAGTGTGAGCAACACTAATTATAATAGGAAACCACATAATTCAAGAATAAAATTTTCATGCTTATGGTCTTATCCTAGGTTATTCATGGCCATTTCTAAGATTGTGTTCTATGCTTAGACTTATTCTTAGGGTTCTTACTAAGGCTTTCACATCCTAGTTTCCAAAGGTTGACTATACCTTTCCTCTGATACCAACTATAACGGTCTGGAATTACTTCCAGTGGACTATAGTTGATACCTATCAGGGCACTCCATGGGCGGCTACACCCCCTGGGCGGGACACACCACCATCCCCAGTGGCAGACATTTCCACATGAAGCCCTTGGGCGGAGAGCCATGCTTCGTCCAACGCTCACATGTGAGAGTTCCCAAGGATCGGATACATTCCTACCTCCTTTGCCTCTGATACCAACTATAACGACCCACACTTTACATACATTGTTAATACTTCAAAATTTAAGCACACTTATTACAACATATGACAAAACCACAAAGGACCGTATAGGTATAGTGTCTTTAGAAACTGGGAAACATAAACAACTGGTTCATAAATCTTCTACAGTGTCTCCCATTTATTTCATCATATCTAGGGTCCCTTTTAGCATATTCTACTTAATATCCATCTTCCTGACCTGGGGAAAAGAAAACATAAAAGGGTGAGCTCAAATGCTCAGCAAGGGCAAATAAAGGAAATAAAAATCATATCATATCTTTATGAAAATCAAAACCTGCAAAAGAGATCATAATATCTTAACATGGAATAAATCATAGAAGTGAAAATGAGATCCCCAAAATCATAACATAAAACTTGAAACTTTGTGGCATGCACACATAATCATGGAGATCATTTCTTGTTAGTCATGACTTATTGCCAAGACTATCTTAGTGGACAAAGTCCCTTTCTGAACCGAGTTCACTCCTCGTTTCAGTCCTGTATCACTGAACCGAAATAACCTTCCGTTCCAGCCATGTCTATCTCATGAGATATAAAATCTTTACCCAATGCATTGGAGGGAGATATAGGTCCCACCCATCTTATAATGAATCCTTTCTTATGTGTGCCACATAATCATACATCATCGCATAACACATGTAACAAAAATGGGATTCTTGAAACATCATGACATCATACATCAATTCATATATGATAAAGGAATTAATAAACATAATTCCATCACAACATAGTCAAACCAATGTAAAAATATGGATAGAAACAGAACCCTTTATTATCTTAGATGGAAAATAATTTTGATAAAACACTTGAATTGAATTCTTGAGGAAAATATCCTTTCTTCTTCAAAAACATTTTTCCTTTCATAACATGTCATACAACTTTAAAATAAAAGAAGTTGATTAAAAATAAACTTGAAAACTTGTAAAGGAAGCTTCTTTGAAGTAATGTTTTAAAAATCCATTCATGCCGTATAAGTTAAAAAAAACATTCTTCGTACTTTTGTCGGAAAAGTCAAAAAGTACCTCGTACGGAAAAACGACAAAAGATTCCTTTCATATTCTTTACTAAAAACTCACCTAAGGGTAAAATTCGATTTAAACTATTTCAAGTGGATGGAAACAATATTACATATTGATGGAACATGGATGTGGATGATAAAATACACCCCAGTAAATACTTACGAATAAACAATCTCGGATAAAAATGAGATTGTGATATTTCCCTTACCTTAGGTCCGATTAGCTTTGTACGTGTCCGAAGCTCCTGTATAATGGTTTAAATAATGTTATTGACTTATTCCAGAATCATACATATTGATATGAGATCATATACGGTCATATTATTAGCTTCTTGTTAGTAATATTTCATTGTTACTTGTTACTCGGGTCTTTATAACTTTTTGTTCTTATGCGTGTTTTGTCGAATAAATTCTTATTCTTATATTTAGGTTATAGATAATTCATTTCCAGAATGGTATTAGTGTAGTATATACCATATTCATTCATTCAATTCATTTATACAATCATTATGAAATGAAGATCATGTAGAACGAGTCGCATCACATCGTGGAGACGGTATTCCGTACGTACGCACGAGTGATGATATCGTTCCTATGATCGTGGAATTGTATTGGAGTTTATATATATATATTATTTCAGTATCAATATTACTTAATAATAATCATATATAGTTACTCATTACACCATTATACCCATCCTTGTAAGGTGATGGTGGAAAATAGATTACACCACGGCGTGGAGACGGTATTCCGTACGTACGCACGCGCGGTGATTTCATTTTTTCCGTAGGATGGATAGAAGGTGAATTAGGGTTGTTTCATATTTATAATAACATATCAGTATGTAAGTAATACTGATGTTATTACTTTATCATGAAACAACTAAAGAAGAAGAAGTTGAAGAAGAAAGAAATTGAAAAGATCGGTAATGGATATTACCTCTTCTTTGGAACGCCTTTTTGAATCCTCCACTTAAGGAACTAAGATTGGTCTTTGGAGAAGACCAGGACCTCTAGGATTATTCTAGGGAAGTGGAGAATGGAAAATGGCAGGGGTTGGCCGAGCTTGAGTGCTCAAATTGGTGTGAGGAGGAGGGGGAGGAGGTGCCCTTTTATAAGGGAGGAGAGGGGCACCTTAGGAATATCTCAAAATATTATTTTATATTAAAGTCAAAATCGGTTTATAATGGTTCCAAAGGGTCTTATTTCGAAGCTAAAGTGGGGATGGGTCGAAATCCTATCAACCAATAGAATTTAGACAAGTTTAGGATATTATTTTAACCTTATCAATTAAATTTAACTCTAAGTTAAATAATTTAACTTTTACCATGTCTTTTTGTTTTCTTTCACTATATAGTTAATACACTTACTATAACATGCCAAACGAACCCCAAATTGTTTATTATTAATATATATATCCTTATATAAGTCATTTGGCCGAACCTTAGATTTTTAGGAATAAAATAACAATTAATAATATAATATTTGAAAAAACTATTTTGTGTCAATTTTGACACTATTTGATATATGATTTGTTTGAAAGTCATAACAGAATTATATGTTCGAACCAAGTTGATTAAATCAATACTAATATATCATAGTAACCTAGAAAATTAGTGGAATTCATAAAAAGTCTCAAATTATATTTATTTTGGTGTTTATAACATCAATTATGTCAATATTTCATTAATAAGATAATTACTGCATCATCATTATGTCATAAATAAATTAAATTATTTAATGTCTAAAAATTACAAATAAAATATCATCATGTAGTAAATCGTTTTAGCTTTCTAATGAATATTTACAATTGAATTTATCTTATGTATAACCCCATATTAAAAATGATTTACTTATTAAACTTTGATTTTAACTATTTTAACCCTTCTTTAAATAAATTAATAATAAATGTCCTAATCTAATCCAAGTGGGCCTAAATGGTCATATTTTATTCCTAAGTTTGTTTTTGGTCGAATTACACTTGTCCAATAGAATTAGGACATGTGTTAGGGTAATATTAATATCATATTTACCCTTAGTTACCCTATTTACTATTAACCGCGGTAAAATAGTAAAAAGTTACTATTCACCAAAAAATTATTTTCATCTCATTGAACCACATTTTAGTCCTTGATACTAACCGTGTCTCTCGGATTTTTGAAATTCCATTCACAGAAGCGGTAAAATTAAGTTTTATGCAAAATTCAGTTTTTAACCTACCACTTAGTGGTTTCACTATTCATCAAAAATTGAAAGTTTTCAGAAAAATACCAAAATTTCACCCTAGGCTAATTTCGATATTCTGAGTCCGAAAATGAAGTCCATTTTGAAAAATAAAATTTATAAAATTTAAAAAAGTGGTTATTACTATTCATAACGACTAGTTTTAATAGCATATTGTTGTTTAGTGAAACTCGGTATTGCGTACGACGCAAGCTATCGAGGAAGGTTGCGATTGCGTGTAAAGCAAGCCAAGAAAGTGTTGTGTAGAAAAAGATTCCTTTGATGATTTATATAACATAAAAGTCTCGGGTGTTACAAACTAGCTTGGGTATTTGGAACATGCTATACCAATTTATGTCTAATGTATAAGTATGTGGCCTTAAAGGTAAGATTATGATGAATAAAATTACGAATTATATCACTATGAAACCATTTATTTCTATCCATGTGATTATTGATGTTGTTATTTTATCCATGGATATATTTATCTATCATGGTATTAGTTATATGGAATATCTTTTAACGAACCAGCCTGGGTTACCCTCGACTCAGCATCTGGACTAGCCCATGTCATGGATTTAAGGGAGTTTCTTATCCCCATGGGGTGTAAATTAGTTCTTCGGAATCTATGAAATCCTTTGGGAATAATTTTCCCATTAAATTAACTAAAATTATCATAGAAACATCTCAATAAAAATTTGTTACAAAAAACATAACAAAAGAGACATACATGAGTATAAGATGTTAAATATATAATCTGGTACCAAAAAAAAAGGACTTAAACTAAAAGAACCCCATATATCCTTATGACATAAAGGCTGACTACCCATTTTTTCACTGTCATCACATAACCCAAAATCTACTAGCAATAATACCCACCACCACAATGTGAAGCCTTTATCATACCCATGTCAAACAAAACAAAGTCTATATACACCCATTGTCTATATGTAGGGTGTTATATCACTTTCCTAGAAGGATCCCACCAAGTGTTTCATTCATTACCAATATTTTAAAAATATAACATGCTAGTTTTAATTACAATTTGGGTTTAAAACATGCTTTTACTTTTAATGAAAAATTGTAAACATTGGAAAGCTGATAAATATGAGAGAAAATAAACATAAGAACCATGGGTATCCCTAGGCGTCTAATGTAGGGTTTCATATTTGGATCCTCATACTCTCAATGATGGATCCATACATATCTATTCTGATGCATGAGTTTTTTGGGAGGATAGAACCAAATTCCAAATTGTAATAAACCTCATCACATCACAATTTATTTTAGTTAGTGTTCTCTTGTGTATACATTACTAGATAGGGAATTCAAATGACTAGATTATTTTTCCTAGTCTACCCAACTTGGTACCTGGGGTCCCCAGTGCTTTTACCCTTTTATTTTATTGTCATCAAACCCATGTTCCTCACATTTTATGCTAAAACATGCAGTAATAGTTCATTTCCAACCATTAAAAAAGGGGGATCCAACTGAAAAACCCTCACACACACCAAATAATTCTTGAAATCATATTTTACATGAACCAATAGAATTTAAGAGATTTTTAAATATAGAAGAAATCAAATTAAATTCTTTAAACAATGGAATAATATCAAACCACCTACCTTCACCCTTGAAATCACCAAGAAATAGTTGGAACCCATATGAATGGAGGAGTGGGAACACTATGGTGGAAATAATAAACCATAAACATTAAAACCCACAACATAATATTTGGATTATATAAACCCTAGGCCATAACAACCATTTAGTAGATGGAAATTGAAGAAAGAAGAAATGAAAGGGAGATGAGGCACTTACTTGAGGGTTTCATGAAGAACTTAGAAAAAATCCATTGAAAATTGATTCCAAGAGGGTATGAGAAGAGATTTACGTCACATATAGGTCTAGAGGGTTTGAGAATGGGGATAAATAGTGAGAAACTGGTTAAATTGGGCTAGGAATAAAATTGAATTATCTAAAGTTTTAAATTTTGAGTAGGCTTCATGAGATTTTAAATGATGCACCAACTGTGTGAGTGCCTCTGCCTTGGGAAGGCTCTCTGATCAGTTTCCCAAGCTATTTGGAACCAAGTATCTCCTTTAGGGAAGCATATAAGTATGCATAGTTTATATGTGCGGTCCTAGATAAAACTCATCAAGAGACTTTTTACCTCATTGATATAAACTACGAACCTGAAAAATGTCTTTTATAGCCTCTTCCTTAGGTACCTTCTCTATGTGTGAATTTCAAAGGGAAACATTCTCTTGGGACATAATTGATCAGTGGAATGAACTGATATGGTGAAATTTGTTCCCCATGAAATATAACTTCTTTACCTAGAGAATCAGAAACCAAACAGTCCTTACTGATGATAATATTAAATGATTTTTATCCCCATTGTATTTAGGTGCGTGTTCTGTAGACAGAGCATTGAGGGGAGTCTGAACAACCTATTTTTTGAGGGTGATTGGGAACAAGATATATTGAGTTAAATTGGTGATTTCATAGCATTCTCATACCAGATGCTCCCAGGCGCTCCCTTCTTGGACAAGTGGTTCAATGGAATTGGCAACGCGAGCCTTGAACAGAAGGCTCAAGTGATTATTCTTAGCGTCGACTAACGGTGCATCTGGTAAGCTAGAAACAAGGATCTCCATGATGAGGATTGGACTTCAGGAAAATCCCTTATTATCTTCACTAAGATCCTCCTCATTTACCTAGTTAGAATGGTGAAAAACTAGTGCGACGCCTCTACCCTTAGACCTCTCTAGGTTAACATCCCTCCCACTCAGGTCATACGCGACCCTCCCCAAGGCTCTGGGGTCCATTGTTTACCTCCTCCAATGGGCCTCAAACTTAATATAGATGGTTACTATCATCAATGCATCTTGAGGAGAGGATGGTTCATTCACGATCCCAAGGGATCCCTTATTATGGATTTTCAGCTCACTTCGGATGCATGCAGTCTCTCCAGGCTAAGTCCAAAGTAATGCTCAATGGTTTAAGCTTATGTTGTTAAAGGAATATTTCATTATCCGATGTGGAAATGGAGTCAATTATTCTTCACAATCCACTACATGATACATAAACCACCCCTTGTCCAATATCCTACATTATCATAAAGTAAAAATTAATTATTTACAACAACATCTGTGTGATATATACTTGGCGCAAGGGGAATAAGGTGGTAAGCAACCTTGCTTCTATATCTTTCCATGATACAAGTATCATTTTATTCCCAAGATAAAACCCCTTGTGTCTTGAGGGGTAGAACATTTTAAGAGGGGATTCCCTTGGGCTTCACTATGTCAGGCCCCCTTAATCTTCTCCTTGGTCATACTACTTTGTTCTCTTTTTCTTTGTACTATTTTCTTCCATATGAATAAATAAATAATAATTATTAGTAGTGAACTAACCATGTGTCATGATATATCCTTCCAGAAAATTTAAATTTTAAAGAAAATGTCATATTAAAATAATAAATAAAAAGGAGAACCATAAATAAATAAAAAATACCTAAAAATTTCATTTTGTGTTACAATTCTCCCCACATTTACACTTTTCACCACTGTAAATCCAACTCATAGTATAATTAGAAAGAAAGTGAGTTCATTTTTCCTTCATCCAAGATTCCCATTCCCATATATCATACTCATCATTCCTATGTGTCTATAGAATCATAATAAACTATATAGATTTACCTTATAAAACCTTTAATTGGGAATCAACGATCCAAACTGGCTAGTCGGTCACTGATATATTAGGTTCCAACTCATTATCTTCCAAATTAAACATGTGCGAGGGGTTTAAGATATAATTTTTTAGCTGGGATATATGGAAGACATGATGAATTTATTTCAATTGAGAGGGAAACACTAAATAGTGTTCAACCTTACCAATCTTTCCTTAATCTCAAAAGGCCTGACATACCTCAGATAATGTTTCCCTTTCTTCTTAAGGTGGTGATGTCCGAAATGAGGTGTCTCCTTCCAAAACTCCTAGTCACCCTTTGAAAATTACAGGGGTTGATGTTGGTGATTGGTATATGACTTATAAAGACTCTGAGATATCATCAAATAATGCCTAATCATCTTGATCTTGTTTTTAATCTCTTGTATGATGCTTGGTCCCACCAAAGAAGTATCACTTACCTCATTCCAACACAGAGGGGATTGGAAATTCCAACCATACAAGGATTAAAAGATACCCATCTTGATCAATGATTGGTAACTATTATTATAGTAAAATTAAACCAATACTATATGGTTTTCACAAGAACCCTCAAATTATAAAACCCAAAAACAATGAATATCCTCTAGAATCTGGTATGCCCGCTCCATTTGACCATCTTTTTTGGGATGGTATGTCATGATAATATTGACCTGCAACCCCATTACCTTTTGGATACCTTCAAAAAATTTCATGGTGGATCTAGAATACCAATTAGAAATGATTGAATTTAGCACTCCATATAGTCCCATGATATCTTGAACATATAGTCTGCCCAACTCCTCTTATTTGGTGGTGTCCTTAATTGGGATGAAGTGAGTGAATTTAGTCATATGACTAATCACCACACAGATCAAATTCATTATCTCGGGATTTCATGATATCCCATTGATAAAGTATATAGATACCTCATCCCACTTAAAAGTAGTAATAATATGGGACTAGATAAAACCTGAGGGCTTATAATGTTCATATTTGATCTACTAACAAGTATAACATTGAGAAAAAATGTAGAAAAAGTATCACATCATGATTGGATACAATAATTGGAATCAAAGGTCACAAAAAATATTCGTGGAAACCAGTATCAATAGACCACTAAAATTGGAAAAAATCCTATACAACCACTTTCCCTAGAGACGATGGTACAACAAATTGGCCTCTAAAAAATGATTGAATCTTAAAACAAAGACCATTCATAGATTACCTCAAAACAATTTAGGATCTGATTGGAGTGATGGAATACCACCTATTTTGATTTCTCTACATGAATACACATTAAAATAGAAGGAGTCAACTAAATTCTATCCAAAATCATCACCTCTTTCTCCTCCTTTTCCTCTATATTCAACCACGAAAAAATATGAATGAGATTTCACTCACTGTATGACTCCTTCATATCCTAGGGTTTAAATTTCATTCTTAAGGAATTAGTGACAATGTTACTATTATCTAGGTTGTATAAAATTTCAAAATCAAATGGTTGATGATATTACACTCTTCATCTCGACCTCTAATTCAAGCATTTCTAAGAAAATATATAGCTTTAGATTTTTGTGATCAGAATAGATCATAAACCTATCCCCAAAAATGTAGTGTCACCAAAACTTGAGAGACTGCATCATAAGCATGAGTTCAAGGTCATGAATTGGGTAATTTTCTCCTGTTTTAAGTGTTAGTAGTATCTATATACCAAAACATGATCACCTTTCATAAACACACAACCTAGACTCATGCCCGATGAATCACTATAAACCACATAACCCAAAATGTCTTTTAGAAAATTCAATACATGGGATGATGTCAAATGAAAATTGAACTCTTCAAAGGATTATTGACATTATGGGCTCCAAGATAATTTTACCCCTTTTGGGTACTGTTATAGGTTATTCAAGTTGAGAAAAATATTTAAAAAACTACATGTAATACCCTTTTAGGATCAAGAATCTCCTGAAGTCAAAAACATTTCTTAGTTTCTATAAATAATTAATTACTGTATAATTTTATGGATCAACTAAAACCTCACATTTCGATATCACATGGAAAATAAAATATACTTCTTAGATCTATAAATTTCATTTAAATAATTTTTCACAAAGACGGAGATCCAACAACATTCCCAAAACGATGATTACATGTTTCCCATGATCTTATTTTGATTTTGAATAAAAGAGGATGTAATACAAAAATACCATGATAAATAATTCAATATATCTACTGAACAACTGGTTGATAAGTTCCATGAATACTGTGGGAGTATTCTTCAGTCTAAACAACATTACTAGGTTCTCATAGTGACCGTAATTTATTTGAAAAGTAGTTTTAGGGACGTCAGCCTCCTTCACCCCGACCAAGTGATACTCTAAGTGGACATAAATATTCAAAAACCATATTATCCCCATATTATAGTCAAATAAGTCATATATTCATGTAAATGGGTATTTATTCTTAACTGTGACCTGATTTAACATTTCATAGTCGATGCATAAGCAAAGAGATCCATCATCCTTTTTGGATAAGAGTACTGTGTGGACCATGTGGATATGATTAAATAGATGAAGCCTTTTGACTCTGAATCATCTACCTAAACTTATAAATCCCTCAACATGGTGGGTATAATTCAACATGAAATTAGAGAAATAAATTTTGTTTGTGTCCCTAAGACCAAATTGATTACAAACTCCACTTCCCACTCTAGAGGTAAGCCTGATAAATCCTCTAAGAACACCTCTGAAAAATTTCTTACCATGGGAGGCAACCTGATTACCCTAAATTCTTCATTTTCATTCAATGAAAGATTAGATTATTGACAAGTATGTTTTCCAAATATTAGAAGTGGGGGTACCACTCATCCAGAACATGGGTAATATTCTACCTGAAAGACCCGAGTGCTCCCATCTAGGGTCAAGAATGTCACCATACAATGATAGAAATTGATGTGGTCCTTGAAGAACATAACCTAAATCTATAGGACCACACTGAAGATTTCTATCTTTGAGATGAGAAAGTCCCACTTCATCTCAACTTCTGACATAGAAACAATGCACAATAAGAATCAGAAACCTTTCTCATTCCTCTTCCCAAGTGGTGAAACTATCTCCATAACAAACGACATGAGATTAGTTATGAGCTTTGTAAGGTACACAAGGTGAGGAGATATGAAGGATTGAGAATCTCTTTTATCATATAAATAAATTTACATAGACGTAGCAATAAGAATGGTACCTATGATGGTCACAGGGCCCAGATCAGGATTCCACGGATGCCTGATCCACCACATGAAGGTGATTCACCTTTATCTGATCCTAAGGTTGGATACCAACCTATGGATCTACCCATAAGAAGAACTATACTTGTCATCACACCCAGTAGAGAGAGAACACATAGTTTTAGAAGCATCAGACTGTTCTACAGATCCTTTAGCAGTAATAGATCCTATACAACTCTAAGGGGTAGGAATATACCCATAAAATATTTGTAAGTGGTCCAATGATCTACATTGATGACATGCCCTAGGTGGGGCTTAGTATATAGGTTTCATGTTCCCATCCTTCCCAAACTGATGATATACAGCTGTCCCAACACCTGAAACTACCGATGAATATGGTTGGGGTGAATATCCAAAACTAACACCACGCATTTTTCCTTACTATTCATACTTTCACTTCATTTTAGAAGATGCAATTCCATTCTGACTAGGCATAAGGGTAATCCTAGTAAAACCTAACATACCTACCTGTTCAATCTCTACCATTAGGGCCTAATGAACCTCCTTAGTATATGCCTTCAACTTAAGTAGGAAGAATTGGGACTGGATATCAGGTCGCAACCCCATTTCAAAATAATGAACCTTTAACCTATCATTGGTGATAATATCATGATCAAAGTGGAAAATATCTACAAAATGTTTGGCATATTCCATCATTAAGTGGTCGCCCTAGTGAAGGGTTTGGAACTCTCGAGACTTCGCAAGGGTAAAGGTATCGGGGAAGAACCAATATATGAATGTGAAATTGAAGTCCCTATACCCTATATTATAAGACCAAAATATTTTATGATAGATTTCTATATAATTTTTTTCATTCATTGATTTATTTCAATACACACAACACCATGTTTAAATGAACCATGATATAATATTAAAATATAATTATTTAATTTGATATTTACCTCACAGACATTGGATTGGTGGGTCTGAATAAGACATAATAAATTATAAAAAGCATGTAGTATACATATGTAAAAAATAAATTCATTTGTTATCAATTAATTATAAGTGAAAATAAAAATCATTTGAAAATAAAAGAGAAGTTTTTTTTGAAAAAGTGTTTTTATGTGAACAATGTGTTTTTTATTAATATATAAAATAAATTAATCAATATTGGTGAATTATTTAAATAAAATGTATATATTATATATTAAATATTTTGTTAACATTAATATAATGTTTTTTATTCATGGTATGGGAATAAATCTAGTTTTATTCTTGATAATGTATTTTTCTTAAAAATGGTTTTCATCGCGTTTTGTGAACTTATTTTAAAATTAATATCAGCCACTTATAGAAATTTAATTTTTAAAAATAGATTCTATATATCTAATCATGAGGTAATTTTTTTGAAAATAAGTCACTTTTATTTTTATACATCATGAATAGTTATCATGATAAAATTTATTACCTCAGTAAACAGAAATATATCATTTGTTTTCCCATAGGAAAATACAATTTTTGAATAAATTTTTATAATTATTTTGAGATTAGTGAAATTATTTTAATTATGGTAATTTATTAATAATTTTTATTAATTACATAATCATATTAAATGCTTATGCAACATCGACACAATATTTATTTAATTAATAAAAAATAAAATAAATGATTTTTAAAACATTAAAAGGAATATAATTTGAGCAATTTTTTATGTTAAATGAATTATTTAGATAAATATGATATTTTAGTTTTGTATTAAAATATTACATTCAAATTATATCTTTGTATCGATGTCTTTCAAGTCAAATTAAATAAATAGTTTTAAAATTGAAATTAATGACTTTTTATAATAAATAATCTTTTATTAAATGATTGAAAATTCATAAAAATGTTATCTTCATCCACTTGAATATAATTTCGCTGTAAATATAAACCATGGTCCATTTGGGATTCATTTTTCTATTTATTCTAACATTATTAACCCATTAACATTGAAATAGTTTTTATCATGATTAATGTCAAAAATAGTTAATAAAAACGGTAATAAAAAATATAAGGTTTATAATGACACCAGAACCTATATAAATTTCATCTGTTGATGTAATTTATAGCATATAAAATTTTTATTTGAATTCATGTCCATTGGGAATAATTTTTATTGATAATTACTTTACTATATTTTAATCATTTAAGAAATTCTAAGTGCACCATCACCCTCTCTTATAAAATGGAACCCCATACTTTCTCTTCCTTACATAACTTTTAGCCCTATATATTGACAAAAACCAACCAAAATCCTTTAAAAATTTCATTGTCCACGTTATAAATTTTTTTATCTCCCTAGAATATCAAGACTAGGGTCCTTAAGTGGAAATTTAAAGGGGTTCTTTCAAAGTAGAGGTAATCACCTTAACTGATCACTTTGTTTTTTACTTAATCATTAAAATACTAAAAATATATCGTATTTATCATAAACAAATAAATTACGTATCAGAAATATACTCTAAAATTATTATTATTATTATGAAACCATCATTAACAACCCTCTTTCCCATCAAATATGATGTGAAAGGATTACTCATGCATAAGTACGACTTATCGTCTCTAAGTAGTGATACATTTCATTTTACATCACCATATTTTATAAATCAGTAGTATGATGGTGTTAATTTTTATATATGATATTTATGAAATAATTATACTTCTGTAAGTATAATATCATATCTACCTTCTTACCTTCCAATATGTTAGAAAATGGCAATGTTACTTGTGTGTGCATGTGGACTACCACCTTCACAAAGCGATGCGATTTGTTTTTCATTTTTTAAATGAATGGTAATAAGGAAATATTTGATGAATATATATAATTTATATTATAAAATAATGAATCTGGATATTTTAATTATTATTAACCTTTTTTACATTTGTCGAAAAATGAAAATAGTGTTCATGCATACATACAACCTACCGTCTCTATGAACACTGTAATTCATTTTTCTATATCTACCTTTAATGAATCTAAAAAACTTTATATATAATGAATATATATGATATTTATATCATGATTAAAATTATGAATATGTTGTAACCCTGATCAAAGTACAAGGATCAGAACTATCAAAAAAAATTTATAAAAAGATAAAACAATTAACACCCAGAAATGATGATTTTAGAAAGGAATTATTAAAATATGGATGTTAAAATGTAATAAAATCATAATATATGATATTATAATTATTTAAATGATTATGTAATATATATAAATTAAATTTAATTTTATTATATAGGATTTTAGATCACTTTCAAATCAAGTGGAACTCAAGGTAAGGGTTTTATGTTACAATATCATTATTTTTTGAGATTGTTTATGATATAGTTTCTGATAATGAAATGATTTGATATATGTATCAATAAACTCATTAATTTTATTATCAAATGATCATTTCTAAATATTACATTTAATTCATCATTTTTATCTTTTTATGTACTTAAGAGACTGAAAAAATATTTTTAAGGAAACCAACATTATTTCTCTCTTCGATCAAAAATCATTTTCTTCCATTTCCATGTTTTCTAAAAATGTTTTCAATAAGGTTATTAATATTATCCTATGATTTTTAAAATTAATTATTACCAATGATTTAATTTTTAAAAAAAATTTTAAAATTAATTTTCTTGAATGTGGTATTTTTGACTTTTCTTACAGCATTATGAAATTAATGTTCTATTTTAACTTATACATCCTGATAGAAGTCTTCCACTTTCATGATCACTCAATGCTTTAAATATCACTTTAAAATATTCCATTTTTAATTTCTAATATATTTTTTTCATAATATTTTTAATTTTTTTAGATTTTAAAGAAGTAATTTTAAGTTATTTTCTTCAAGAAATATTCTAAGTGATCTTTAAGGGAATTTTAATCTAATATGACATCATTTTATGTCACCAATGATTTAGTGGTGATATGATCCAATGATACCATAATTATTATTTATATAAATGGTTTATAATTATTATAATAACAGTTTTATGAAACATGATCCTTTTTATGGGTTATTCTTAGATTAACAGATTAAATGTTTATAAAACATAATTCCTTTTCACGACTTATACTATAATGAAAATTTTATGAATTTTTTTTTATTTTTAATTGGTTATGATATGATGTATATTTTATGATATTGTGTAACACATATGTATTATTTTCATTATGTGATAGGCGGTACTAGAATTATATAGCTCTCTAATGAATTGTTAAATATTGATATATCATGAGATAAACAAGATTGAAATGGGGTTTGAACCCAATTTTGTAAGAGAATTTTTCCACTATGACAGTATTTGAGTGAATTGTGACCACTGCGATGGTTTGGGGAGTGAGCCCAACCCACAATGATAGTCTTGGTATTAATCCTTGAAAAATAAGTAAATTATATTCTATACCTATATGTATTCCATAAATACATGTCTTATGCCAATGTTATGCTCAAATGGATCATGTTCTTTGATTCCTTTATGATTCATGTCGTATGAACTTCATATATTTATGCTATGCCTCAAGATTATGGTCTATGATATTTGGGGTATGATTTTGAAATGTTATTCTCATGTTATCAAACCCTTATACTCATGTTATATATAAGTGATCATTGATATCTCCCTTGTCTACCCTTACTGAGTATCTAAGCTCACGCTTTATTATGTTTCCTTTAACTAGGTTATTGAAAAATGAATTGAGTATGAAATTTCTAAGAAGAGTTCAGGATAGAAGAACTTAGTGGGTGATAATATGGTTAATTTATGAACCATTTTTTTATGTATCCATGTTTCCAAAGATACTAGACCAATATGATTCTAACATGGAAGTCAGTGGGGGTTCCTCCACATTATAGTTCTATTTGACTCCAGCCTAGAGTGGCGTTGTCTACTCAGACCTGCTCGGCTCCCATTATCGGTGATAATCCATTAATGTGTTTCCAGATCTTCTAGTCCTGGGTGATGAAGATTTGGATTCATCTCTTTGGTTTTTCCTCCTTTTCGGGTTTCCATGGATGTTTTCAATGGTTACCTTGTGGTTGAGATGAGGTTCTTCTTGTTTCGGTTCCATCGACTATTGATGTGGGAGAGCTCAACTTTTCTCTACCCTTTGGCTTGTATTCTGGTTTCTTTTGGTGATTTGGATTTGGGTGATTTTTTGATCTCATCATTGATGGCTGCTTTGATTGATGTGTTTGGTGGAAGATATTTTTTTTGATCTCAGAGGTGGAAATCTAGTGCAGTTGTACTCGATCACTTAGAATAGGCCCAGAGGAGGATTTAGAGATGTCATTTCATCATTGTAGTGATTTTAGAATTTAGTTTTTTGAGAGGGTATGGCATCGACCATCAGATCAATCATGTGCTTGGAAACAAAACACAAGCTTTCCAATTGCATCTCAATGTTGCAGTGCTTCAACAAATTTTTATACTGGGAATGGGATGCTCTGATTTTTCAGTTTGGTGTCACTCTTTTTTCCTTCAGGTGTGATTGTCCTAATTCTACAAAGTCCTTTGGGTTGTACCCTTTCTTCCCTTAAAAGGGTTCTTTTTCAATAAATAAAAATATTTGAAGGCCTTCGGGCCGTTGGATGGATGATAACATCCTAAAGTTTTGATAATGATTAAGGAAGACCTAGGTTAAACATAAGATTCCATAGATTGAAAACAAGGTTTCATTATTTAAACATCCAATAAGTGATTTATCATGATTATGTGGTTTCCCAAAATGATTATTGTTTATGGCATTATAATTTTTTATTATATTCAATGGATGGAGCTGGAAGTTATCATGTTAATGCTGAATTCAATGGAAAATTTAATACTCTTGAGAAAAAAAATTTTATAGGAGATGAAATGAAAAATATTATTGTTATGCTTACACAACTTTCTCAATCATTGAATCATATCGATCTTCTGAACTAGTAATGGATGAAACAACATTATATGGATTCCTTTATGAGGAAATACCATCCATCTTTTAGTGGATCTTCTGATTCACTAGTTTCTTTGAAATAGTTCAATACCAATGTAAATATTTGTTCATTTGATAGTATTTGGAACATGAGAAATTTATTTTGGTTGTATATCATTTGGTAAGAGATGTAGATCCATGGAGGAATTTTATCATGAACATGGGACAATGAGAAGAAATTGACTCTAGGGAGTGGAAATAATTCAAGAGATTATTTTTAAATAAGTAATTTCCTTATATTCTTCATATGAAAATAGAGATGAAATCCCCATAGCTAAAGAAGAACGATGATGCTTTTTTTTGTACCTGTGAGGAAAATTTTAAATTACTTGTGAGATATTCTTTTAGTATTATCATCCAACTTAAAAGTAAGGTTCATCCATTCGTAAGTGGATTAAAATCATGTCTCCAGTTGGTTTTATCCATAAGACACTTTATTAGTTAAGAAGAAATTGTTTGATGTGCTATCAAGGTGGAAATGTTGATTGGAGTTACCCATAAATCACATGGTTTTGGTAAGAAAAAAATATTAATTTAAATGAAATTATAAAAACCATGGGGAGAATAATATGATCTTTCCTTTATGCTTGAAGTGTGGAAGGAAACACATATGAAATTATTTCCAGGGGACATGTAAATGTTTTAAATGTGGAAAAGAAGGTCATAAGGAAATTGAATATTGAAATGATGTTAAGAGACCATTCAATGAAACGATCATTGAAAAATATCAACAGAATACACCACCCACACTCTAGTGTTTTAAATAAAAGTAGTATGGGCATTATGCTAACCAATTCTCAAACCCTAAGGTTAAGGATGATGTTTGACATCAACAACCTCTTAATACAAGAGAAAAAGAAAAATATCATGCAATCACTATTGCTGATGAAGAGTATGATAACTAAGTGGTAAAGGTAAACTTAACATCCACTTTAGAATTGTTAATGTCTTATTTCATTCTAGATCTACCCATTCTTTTATGTATGTGTAATTTTCTAAGTGTATCACAGTACTACCTCAACAATTAGATATTGAATTTAATTGAAAACCCCTAATGGTATTATGATCTCATATCAATTATATGATTCTTCTATGATTAAGTTTTGTGGGAATATGCTTCTGGTAAATATCTTTATTCTCCCTTTAGTTGAATTTGATATTATTTTGAGAATGGAATGGCTTTATTTACATAAATATCACATAAATTTCCAAGGATGGTAGGTCATTTTGATATTTTTAACCAAAATATGATTGTATATCAGTGAAATGATAAATATTAACATCCAATGGAAATTTCATACCTTACATGGGCATTGAATCCTATTAAAAATGGGTTTTTATCTCACATGGTTGGGGAGAAAATCAATATTGAGGACATGCCTATTTTATAGGACATTGTTTATTTATTTCTAGAATAATTTAATAGTCTTCCACTAAATCTTGAAGTGGAGTATTCAACATAACTCATACCTGGTGTTGCACTTATTTTAAAGACTCTATATAGAATGGTCCTAATTGAGTTGTTGGAATTAAAGAATAAACTCCCGGAGAATCTTCATAATGGATTCATTAAACCAAGTGAATCACCATGGGGTGTACCTATTATTATTTTTAATAATAATGATATATCAATTCAAATATTTATATATTATCAGGAAATAAACAAGGTCACTATCAAGAACAAGTATCCTCTACCCCGTATTGATGAATTGTTTCATCAACTATGTAGAGATTAATTCTTTTCCTAGTTTGATCTTCATTTTGGATATCATCAATTGAGGTTCTAGAAGGAGGATATAACCAAGATAAAATTCCACAAAAGTCATGGAAACTATGAATATATGGTTATTCCAAATAGTATTTCTATTCCCCAGTATATTCGTGGATTTAATTAATAGATTCTATAGATATTACATTGATCAGTTTGTGATATTATTTATTGATGATATTCATATATATTAGAAATGAAAGGAAGATAATAAATATTACTTATGTATTATACTAAAGACCCTAAGGAAGCATAAGTTATATGAAAAATTTAAAAAGTTATAATTTTGGATATTAAAATATTCATCTTTTGGTCACGTAATCTCAAGGGAGGGTACATCAATGGATCCATAACATATAGAAGTAATTTAACATTGGCCCAGACCAATCACCATGACTAAGATCCATAGTTTTATTGGTTTTTATAGAATTTATTGATGATTTATGGAGAATTTCTCATGACTATCTAAACCACCAATGAAGTTAACTTAGAAGGGAAATAAGATCCTTTAGATAGATGAATGTGAAGAAAATTTCATGGAACTGAAGATAAGGTTAGTTACTTCCCCTGTTCTTACATTACCCAATTGTAGAGAAAGTTTTGTAACTCATAGAGTCATATTAAATAAGTTAATATGATTAATTATCATTAATAATTATATGGTTATATCTTACACCCCCTGTTAATTTATGTTTCATGAGAAAAATTTCCCAACTCTTGATTTGGAGTTAGATGTGTACATTTTTTTCATTAAAGATATGATGATATTATATTTATAGAGAAATATGTGATATAAATACTGATCATAAAAGTTTAAATTATATATTCACTTAAAAGAGATGAATATTATCCAGAGAAGGTGGTTAGAGTTGATTAAATATTATGACTCCTCTATACATTACCACCTTAGTAATGAAAACAAGGTGACGAATGTTCTAAGTCAAAAGGATCATGATAGATTATCTATGATGAGGATCACAAAAGATCAAATATTTATATATTTTCAAATAATAGATCCATAAATCTTAATGAAAGGGGAGAAATATTATTTTTCTCAAATAAGTGTTTAACTATCTATCCATACGAATATTAAGGAGGCACAGAAGGAATATGTGGAACTATTGAAGAAGGTTAGAAATTTTTTTGAGTTCAAACTTGATTGTGATAGAATGATAAGGTTTGATAATTGTGTATGTGTTTCATCCATACCAAATTTGAAGGATTTATTAGATGAGGATCATATTTCCCCATTCTCTATTCATCTTGGAATTATGATGATGTTTAAAGATATGAAAGGGTATTTCTTGTGGAATAGAATAAATAGTGATATTACAGACTATGTATCTCAGTTCTTAATATGTTATAAAGTTAAGTATGAGAGACACAAGTCTAATAGGTTGTTACAACCATTACTCATACCAAAATGGAAATTGGAAAATAGAACCATGTATTTGGTAATCAGACTCCTCAAAACATGTAAAGGCTATAATTCTATTTGGATTACAGTTGATTATCCTACAAAGCCGTCCCAATTCATTTTTCTCAGAAAATATTTCTATCTTAATCGTATCTCCATAATTTATATTAAGTATGTTTTAATATTTAATGGAGAACCACATTATATTATATATGATCGAGGTATGAAGTTTACCTCGAAGTTCTAGGGAAGTCTACCATCAGATTTGGAATCATAGTTGAGTTTCAGTATGGTGTATCATCCTCAGACAGATATTCGGCCTGATAGAAATATAAAAACACTATAAAATATTTTGAGATCTATTTCTTTGTATTTTAAAGGTAGTTTGTATCAAAACATTTATTACAATAATAAATTTCACTCAAGAATTCATATTGGTCCTTATAAATCCCTATGTGGAACGAATTGTAGAATTATAAAATGATGGAATGAAGTTAGAGAAAGATAGTTATAAGGACCTAATCTAGTTAAGTAAATGACAAAGAAAGATAGATGTATTCAGTAGTATATCAAGGCATCTCAAAGATGACAAAAAATTTATGATGATAAAAATTGGCGAGATTTGGAGTTTGAAGTTAGTGAGATAGTGTTTCTTTGAATTTCACAATATAAAAATGTTTTGAGATTCATAAAGAAGGTAAATCTGTGATATAGATATATTGGCATGTTTGAGATTCCCGACTATGTATGGTATCTTATCACTTGACACTTCCACCAAACCTCTCTCAAGTTCAGGACATGTTCCAATATCTCTCTTGAGATTGTACATACCTAATCCTTTATCTAAACTAAACTCAATGGTTTTAACACTGGTCCGTGATATTTCCTATAAATAGAAACTCGTAGAAATATTGGATCGTAGAGATAAAGTGCTATGCAAAAAAGACAACTCACATGGTTAAAGTTCTCTAGTGGAATTATAAATTCAATGAAGATACATGGGAACCCAAAGATATGATGAAATAGAGATATAATCATTTGGTTATATCAATGTGGTAGATTTTTAAGCAAAAAAATTATCTTAAGGGGAGTATAATGTAAAAAATTGATATTTTATAATATAGTTCTTTGAAAAAAATTCTTTCTTCTATAGCTTGTGTTAAACACAACGTTGAGTTTAAATGAAATACGATATAATATTAAAATATTATAATTTAATGTGATAGTTATTTCCTAGAAATTGGATATTTGGGAATGAATATTACTGAATAAAGTTTAAAAAGGTATGGTTTAAATATGTATAAAATTAATTCATTAACTATCAATTAATTATAAATAGAAATAAAATCATTTGAAAATAAAGGATATGTTTTTTATGAAAAATAATGTTTTTCTGGGAAATGTGTATTTAACTTAATAAATTAAATTTAATCAAACTTTTAGAATGATTTTATAGAAATTTATATATTATAAAGTCAATAAAATTTTTTAATACTCATTAAATGTATTGGCTAGTCATGGTATAATAATAAATCTAGTTTTATGATTAAAAATGATTTTTTTTCCAAAAAATGATCTTTATCGCATTTTGAACACTTATTTTCAAATGAATTTCTACCACTTATAAAAATTGAATTTATGAAAAATTGATTCCATATTTGGAATCAGGAGGCCCAAAGTTGTTGAATAGGTTCCTTTTACTTTTAGGCATTATGAATGGTACTGTGGTAATATTTATCACCTCAATAAAGGGTAAATCAGGTTAACTATGGTTAAAACTAAATTTTAAGGTCAAATTTTTTATATTAATTATTATTTTATGAATTTAATTGGACCCTAATCAAATGGGTATTGTAATTTAATTTTCAGGGGACACTTTTCCATGAAAATGACCTATATAATATTTAAAGCAAAGAGAAATACAAAATGTCACTCTCTTACTTTTAAATATCTCTTATGTGTTCACATAGGGACAAAAATAAAGTTGAGAATGAATATTTATAGACAAATATGACTTTTTTGGGATGTATTAAAATATAATATTTGAATTCCATATTTTTCTTAGTGTCTTTCATGTCAAATTATTTGAATAGTTCTAAAATTGACATTAATGATATTTTATAATAAATAATATTTTATTAAATGATTTAAAATTCATAAAAATCTTATATTAAGACAATTGAATGGAATATGGTTGAACATATCAACCATGGAATATTTATGAGTCATTTTTACATTTATGGTAACATTCTTAACCGTTTAATGTTTTAATAGTTGTTACCATGGTTAAGGTTAAGAATGGTTAAAGAAGGGGTTAATAAAGAATATAAGGATTAAAATGACACCAAAAAAATATAAATTTTATTTATTAATTTTATTTCAACCCTAACCTATTTTTATTTGAATTAATTTCCATTTGGAATTATTTTTCATGTGAATGAATTTATTATATTTTAATATTTTAATAAATTCCAAGTGCGTCCTCTTCATTCATTATAAAATGACACCCTCTTTTATCATATTTACACCACATTAAGCCTTTTAGATTAGACAATCCCTACCAAATTACCTTATAAACTTCCCTATACATGTTATAGAAGTGATGGGATCCCAACATACTAACCCTATAGTCCTTATAAATTCTATTATTATTCTTATCAAACCACAATTATCCATCCTCTTTCCCATCAAATGGGAAGTGAAAGTATCGTTCATCCGTACATATGACTTACCGTCTCCACATAGAGATATAATTAATTTTACATCAATGTATTTTATGGATGGGTATTATAATGAGTTTAATGTTTATATATTAGGTTTATGAAATAATTTTTCTTATTTAATGATAATATCATATTTACCTTCTAGTTTTTTGGTAAACAATAACGTCGCTTGTGTGTATGTGTGGACAACCACCTACAAAAAGTGATGTGATTATTTTTTTCATTTCCATTTTATATGAATGGTAATAAGAATGTATTTTATGAATATAAATGATTTATATGATATAATAATGATTCTGGATAAATGAATTATTATTTATTTTTGTTTATTCCTTCAGTCAAAAAATGAAATTAGTGTTCAAGCATATGTACGACCTACCATCACTTTGAATGATGCAATTCATTTCCATATCTCTAACTTTTATAGATGAATAAATAAATAAATAAATATATATATATAATAAATATATATGATATTTATATGATGATTAATATTTTGGATATTGTGGAACCATGATCAAAGTACAAGGACTGGAACTACTAAATTGAAATTTGTATGAATAAAAGAAAAAGTTAACACCCAAGAACAATGATTTTAACAAAGAATTATTAATACATTAGTGTTGAAATGTTATAAATAGATTATATTTGATATTATAAGTAATTTCATGATTGTTTTATAGAATTATAATTAATTTAATTTTTTTATACAGGAGGATAGATCACTTTCAAATAAAGTTGAACTCGATATAAGCTTTTTATGTTACAATCTCGTTGTTTATTAAGATTGATTATGATGAAGTTTTAAATGATGAAACATTATGATCTATCTAAAAATAAACTAATTATTTTTATTATCCTCTAGTTATTTCTTGATATTACATGTTTTCCTTCATTTTCTTTTTTTAAATACTCAAGATACCGGAAAAATATTTTTAAGGAAAAATGACTATATTATTATCTTCAGTCGAAAATCATTTTTCTTCCATATCCTTGTTTTATAAAAATTATTTTAATATTATTATGTGATTTTTTAAATTCATTTTTACCCAATATATAATTTTTTAAAATTAATATTCTTTTCATTTTTTGAACGAGGTACTTTTGATTTTTTATAGAATTATCAAATAAATGTTTTCTTTTAAATTATATTGAATGAATGGAATTTCCTACCAAAATGACCACTATATGACTTTAATATTAATTTAAAATATTACAAGGTTCTTTTAAAAAAAATTCTATAATTTTTTTAAAAATTAAATATTTTAAAGAATTGATTTCAAAGTGAAAGGATATTTTTATAGAGAAAGATTTCAAGTGATATTTAAATACGTTTTCATATAATATGACATTATTTGATATTAATGATGATTTATTAGGGGATATGATCCAATTATTCCATAACTATTCTTTATTTGGATGATATATGATTTTGATAACAATATTTTTATGAAACCAATTATTTTTCCCTGGGTTATGCTATGATGAATTCATTAAATGTTCATGAGATTTGGTTTCCTTCCACAGGTTATGCCATAATAAAATATTTACAAATCCCATTCCTTTTTCACGAGTTGTGATATAATGAATGTTTTATAATATTAGGTTACACATTAGTATGGATTTCATTATGTGATGAGTGAGCCCAAAATTATATAACCCTATAATGAATTTTGTAAGGATGGATATCTCGTTAGATAAATAGGACTGGAATAGGAAGTGGACCCAATTTAGTAAGGGACTTTATCCACTATGATAGTCTTAGCTTGAATACTATGATTGTTTGGGGATTGAACCCAATACACTGATATTATTGGTAGTAAGAATTTAATACTAAGAAAATTATTTTCTATGATTATGTGTGTTCCATAAATCCATGTCTTATTTCAGTGGTACGCTCACATGGATCATGTTATTTAATTATTTTATGATTCATAACATATACACTTTCATGATTTATTCCATAACTCCTGATTATGATCGATGATATGAATGATATGGTTTTCAAATGTTATATATAGGTTCACATGGCCTTATGATCATGTTATATTTATGTTATCATTGATATATACTTTTTATACCCTTAATGAACATTTGAGATCACCCTTTCTTATGCTTCCTTCAACCAGGTTATGAAAAAGGGTATTAAGTATGATATGCCTAAAAAGGGTGTTAGTTATGACGTTTTTAGTGGGATATGATGTAATTCACATATAAACTAGTTGTGTATACATCCAATTTTACAAAGATACTAGACATATAGAATTATTAACTGGGTTGTTATGTAATGTAAGAAATATTCATATAATAAAATGTAATATATATGTATGAAAATTATGGGATGTTATGCATATGATCATACTTCCTAACCTATACCACATTCTCTTACCACCTACATAAAAGGCCCTTAAACATAAAAGTAGCACGCTTTACCTTAATAACATCCATATTTTCAAGAAACTTGAATATACACTTCGTATTATCCACCAAATCCTTAACATACAAGGGATTAGTTCTCCCCAAAAAGAAGGGAGGATTATTCTTATGAAATCATAATCCCAATCCTTCTCTGGTCTTGATTCATCTCTTTGGTTTGGAAAAGACAAGATCCCTCTCCTTGATCAGGGGCATGAACATCTCAAACCACTACCTCTATAAGCCTCTGATCAATTAATTGGTTAACTTTTATAGAATTCCCTCTATCTTAATATTTTGGTTCATCTAGAGTTATTTTGGGATCCATGATACAAAAAAATTCAAAAAAGGGAAACATAAATATAATAAAACAAAAATTATAAAAAAAATTATAAAAAAGTTCAAATAAATAAAAAATACATCATTAAATAGTTAAAACTACTCCACCCTACCATGTAATTGATGCCCATTCTACAACCCATGCACCACACCCAAAGAAGGAGTCAAACCAATCCCAAACATCTAATGGTAACTCATGGACTATAATGAAGCATGTTGGTTGGACACCCACTCATAACCAAAATCTCAATCCCCAACATTACTATATACTATTTATTCAAACTTTTCCTAAATTGAATGACCTAAAATAAAATTGAAAACCAAGATTTGATACCATTTTTTCATGAACCAAACTGTGTTACCCTTGACCCAAAAATCAGATCGGACTATTACATGGAACCAATGGTGTCCTCGATCCCCACAGGATGGAAAATAGTGCTTGGTCATATAATAACTCTTTTGGGAATTATTACATTAACCAAAATTATTTTAGAAACATCCCAACAAACATCCAAAACATAACCATAAAAAAAAGGGGAAACCTGAGTATAAGATGTTACATCCATAATTAGGTACACAAAAAGTTATAAAAAAGAACTGCCCATATCCATATAACATTAGGTCTAACCACCCATCATGTCACCATCATCACCTGACCCAAACTCTACGAGTAAGAATACACACCAGCTCCATGGGAAGCCTTTATATTTTCTATGTTAGATAAAAAAATTCTATATGCACACATTGGGTGTTTATAGGGCGTGAGATAACTTTCCTAGTAGGATCCCACAAAGTGTTTCATGAATAACCATTATTATAAAAATATAACATGCTAGTTTTAAATAAAATTTGGTTTTAAAATATACTTCTACTTTTAATAAAAAAATATTAAATAAAGGAAAATAGACAAACATGTGAGAAGATAAACATAATAACCATGGGCAGCCCTATATAGTTAAGGCTGGGTCTTATCCTAGTATCCTTATACAGAACCATACTTTTCAAAAAAATATTTTACATCTTAATATTTGAATAAAATATAAATAACATTATGATCCACACCAAAATAATATAGGGAAAATATCTTTGGAAACTTATATACATAAATAACTAGATCATAAGTGTAATACATCATCTCCCACTAAAATATTTAAAACTATAACCATTCTTAAACATATCACAATTAGTACATTTATGCATAAATTAGGGATAGGGAACATAAGAAAATGGCGTGCTCAGATTCTCAGTAATGGTAAATAAGGGAGATATCAATGATCACATGATAATAACATGAGTATAATGGTATAGAAAAATGAGATAACATTCGAAAACCATACCCTATATATAAAAGATCGTAATATCGAGTCATGGAATAAATTTTGGAAATTAATATGATATGAATCATATAAAAATAAAATAACATGAGTCATGAGAGCATTACATTGGCATAAGAAATGATTTCATGGAATACACATAACCATATAAAATCATTTCATTAGTAGTTAAGGATCAATTGCAAGGATATAATAATGGATTGGGTTCAATATCTAAACCATCATAGTAGTAAAGGTTTACTCCTATGACTATAGTATTGGATACAGTACCTTATTGAAATGGGTTCACTTCCCATTCCAATCCTATTTATCTCATGAGATATCAATCTTTACCCAATTCATTTGCGGGATATATAATTCCAGGTCCACCTTTCACAAAATTAAAATCATATATATGTGTTCCAAAAGATCATAAATCATTCATAAAATCATAACCTATAAAAATTAAATGGGTTTCAGAATCATTTAATAAAATTATAACCCATGTAAAATAAATAGTCTTCATAATCATTTCATCATTTCATTATAGAAAAACCCATGTAAATGAAATGAGTTTCATAAACATCTTATCATAATAATAATAAATCATCTACATAAATAATGAGTATTAAATCAATGGTTAATATTCCTTGTAAATATTAATAAACATAAAAAATGTTTTCTTGGATGGAAAATTATATAAACAGATCACTTAGAACATTTATTGAGGAAACAACCCTTTTCAATTTGAAATAACTTATTTAAAATCTAAAAGAATTAAAAATTTTAAAGGAAATATTTTCTTTGAAAAGAAACATAGTTTTTTATAATTTAATTTTCAAAGAATTGATTGGTTATGATGGTATAAAATTATATTCATACCATTTAAGTTAAAATACAACATTCCTTTCATAGTTTTTAAAAGTATAAAGGAACCTTATTCAAGAAATGAAAAAAAGATTAATTTTAACCATTTTTAAAGAGTAAAAAATGGTCAAAAATGAAATTAAAAATACTTTTATAATATTAAAACAATATTGAAACCATTTTTAGAAAATATGTACATGGAAGAGAAAGGCTTTTTGACTGAAGAAAGAAATAAAGTTGATTTTCTTTAAAAATGTTCATTTAGTATCTTGAGTACATAAATAGAAGAGAATGAAGTAAAAAAATTATTCTCCAGAAATAAAAATAGGATAATAATATTCATTATTTTATTGATATTTGGATACAAATATTTTTTCATCGGAAACTTATTCATAAAAAATCCAAATAAACAATGAGATTATAACAAAAAACCTTTATCGCTTTGGTAAAATTTGAATCGTAACTTCCATACAAGAACAAATTAAATTGAAAATAAAATATCATTAACATATGAATAATCATGATATAAAATATCAAAGGGTAGTATATACACATAATAAAATAGGATAGGTGGATGACATGAAATATTTACCAAAGAAGGTAATTTGATATGATAAACCCTAACCTTGAGTTCCAATTGATTTGAAATCACTCTAAACATATGTATAGTAAATTTAAATTTATTATTATTATATACCATAATAATTTAAATACTTATTATATCATATATTATCCCTTTATAACATTTATACACCCATTTATCAATAATTCCTTATTAAAATCATTGTTTCCAGACGTTTACTATTTCGTTTATCATGAGTATTTCCGTTCAGTATTTTTGGTCCTTATACTTTTATGATGTCTAAATCATCTAAATAATGTTAATAATGACTTGAATATCATATATATTAATTATATATATATATATATAGTAACCTATAAGAGTTTGATATATAAAAATGAAGTACATTGTTCATGGAATTGGTAGGTCGTACTTACACATGAATGTTGTTTTCACTTTTCGAAAGATGTAACGAAAGAAAGGTAAATGATAATTCACACTTAAAAAAATTATTATATTATAGAAATCATGTATATTAATTAAATATATCCTTATTAGCATCAAATTAAAACAGAAATAAAAACAAATCACATCACTTCGTGGAGGTGGTAGTCCACACTTACGCACAAGCGATGTTATCATTTTCCAACAGATTGGAAGGTAAGAAGGTAGATATGATATTATAATTAGATAAGTATAATTATTTAATAATTATCATATATAATAATTAAATGTATCATAATAACCATTCATTAAATATTGTGGTGGAAAATGAATTGTATCACTATGTAGAGATGATAATCCATACAAACACACAAGTGATACTTTTACTTCTAATTTTATGGGAAAGAGAGTTGAAAATGGAGATTTAATAATCATAAAAAAAATTATTATATTAAATATACATAAGTTATTTTTTATTATAAAAAACATAGATTTATAGAATATAAAGAAGAAGTAAAATAAAAGTGATCGGTTAACGGGATTACCACTTCTTTGAAAGAACCCCTTTAGATCTCCTCTTAAGGATTATATGGTTGGTATTTTTTGAAAACAATCACCTACATAATTTTTATAAGGATGTTTTAGAGATATTGTTTCAAGGTTTTTTTGAGATATATGTCTCAAAATTTTTAAATGAGTGAGGGGATGAGGTGCCCTTTTATTATTGAGGTGAGGGGCACTTTTTGGAATTTCATAAAATATATAATTATAGTAAAGTAATTCCCAATCCAAATGATTTAAAATTGACATATATTTTAAGATAAGTTATTATTTTATTTTAATATCATCAACATATAGACTTTGGATATGTTTAAGTGTTGTTTTGAACCTTATCTTTTGGTTTATCCCATCAGTTAACCCATTTTAACCATAACTGGAGTAACAAAATTTTAACTCTTAAAAGGTTTATAATTTTACTTATAAGGGAACTATTGAATCATAAATATAAAAATATAATAAAATATTATACCTTATATTATAATATTTTTATTTTTGTAGATGTTTTATAAGTTTGAAATTATTTAATAAAATATTATTTCCATAAAATATCATTAATTTCATTTTTGACTCTATTTATTTAATTTGAATTTTAATGGAATATATATATATATATAATTAGAATATAATCCTTTAAAACATTAATAAGAAGTAATAATTATCTTAAACAATTCATGGTACACACTAATTTTTCTTAATTATATTACTTTTAATATTTTAAATATCATTTATTTTATTTTTCTATTAATTTAATAAATATTATATTAGTGTTACATAATAATTTAAGATAATTATATCATTTATTAAAATAATAAATAAATTATCATTATAAAAAAATTATTTACATTTAAAATACCCATTTTGAAAAGAACTTATACTCTTTTTTTCCTTATGTAATAATTCTAGAGATATTAAAGTGAAGAGAATGAAATTTTTGACTTTATCTTTTACTTAAATATTATAAATTTCATTATCAAGGGAAAATTTTCAAAAATTAATATATATTAAATAAATATATGGTATTTTCTAAAACAAAACACATCTAATAAGATAAATTATGTTTTGGGATGATTTTTAGACCTTATTATATTATTTTTAACCTCAATTATCCCATTTTACATTTATTGTGATAATAAAAAATTATAATGGTTACTTTTAATTATGATAAAAAATAGAAGTGACCTAGTCACAAAGTTTTTACCTCATTATTCTAAATATGGAATCCAATTTTCAATATTCAATTCATAAAAGTGGTAGAAATTAATTTAATATAAAAATAAAAACACAGGGAAAATGTTTTTTTAGAAAAATTTCCTTTTAAGTATAAACATGTTTTTATATCAAATTCAATATATAATTCTTTATAATGACAATAATTATATTTTTTAATCAAAATAACCTAATTATAAATACATTTTTGAATAAATGTAAATTTTAAGTATACAATTTCTTTACTAAAACTTCAATGCTCCTTTTCTGAGAATTAATCATTAAATTTTTACTAAGTAGTTATTATATATATATATATATATTTTATACTGTATTTAATCCTATTCATACCTTCAGATTCAACGGATATGTTATAATGATAATATTTCATGGTTTGTTTAAGCTTGGTGTTGCATATCTTGTACACTATCAAACACAATGTCCTTCTAAAATACAGGGGTGTTACATTCTTCCATTTAATAAATGTTATTCACTAAATTTAACTTGTGCTTGGTAATCAAGGGTTTGAAATTTGAAAATTCCATTTTTGAAAAACCATTTTATAATAAGGGTTAATAAAAATTTCTCTGGAAAAGAGGGAAAGAAAAATATGAAGGTTATATAGAATTACACATATATATGTTTCTAGATAGGTGAATACTAGTGGGAAGTGAAAATAATGACACATATGATAAAACTAATGCCCAAGGACTACAATAGAGTGATAGAGAGCATGGTTAGGAAAAGGTTAATTACCACCAATACATAAATCTATGGTGTGTGAAAAGACCATCAATTCATTAGAAATAAAGGTAATATGTTAATTTTTTTTATGATACTTTTCCTTGATTTGAGGAATTCCTTATCCATTTAGACTAAAATCATTAAGAAATATACTTACTTTACCAGTATAATTTCACCCTTTAATCGATTTCCACCACAAAATGATATTTTTCTCTAAATGAAAAGTTTTCAAGATTATTTTTTATGACTAAAGCACTAAAATCAACATCATAATCCACTAAAGGATATTAATTTATTATTTATTTCTTTATATATGACCTAAAAACAAATGGTTGGAATAAATTAAGATAATATCAAAAGTGTATAAACCTTCTTATTTAACTCTACAACATCTATAATAATAATAATAAATGTTACACTTAGATCATTTTATAAATAACACTACATCCCAAATAACCATAATAACCTCAACATTAAATAATATATGAACCTCAAAGGTGATCTCATACATTTCATCTTGCATCCCAAAAATTTAATTTCATTATTTCCAAATAATCATTCATGTTAAATCACATTTTAAAACTGAGTGTTACATATACCACAAACTAATGAAAACACTCCCAAAATTTCATTAATTACCATGATATATCTTATAATATAGTGAAATTCACCAAAATACCATGAATCAAATTTATATACTAACATAAATGGTAATCCTTTTCTTGAACATATATATCTATTAGAATATTTATTTTTCAATTAATTACTTTTAAACCATCAAAATTATCTATTTAAAACTATATAATAAATAATAACTAACTTAACATCAAATCATTTAATAACTCAAAAGGTTATTTAAACCTTAATAGACTATTATTACAAAAACTGATTAAAAGTTCGAAATCACCTCAAAATCGCATCACTTAAAACCTTAAAAGGGGTGTCGATTCCCTTAAACCTATAAACCCATTATGGTATCTATAAAAAATAATTTAACCTCACATGAAAACATATATTCTTCCATAATTCTTATTCCTCAAAATAAAATCACATTATAAAAATAAAAATAACTTTATCAAATAAAACCAAAATCACTTTGTCATCAAATCGCTAAACAATTTCATGGTCACCAATACTATAATATTTGCTTCATCAATGTTAGTCATCTCTTTATCCTAATTAAAAATCACCACCATAACAAAAAATAGATTTTCTATATTATTGGTACCATTCAATATATGTTTTCAAATCCTTAAATAAAAACTACTATAGAACAATCCTTAGATGTTTTATGATTATTATATCCATAATATCATTGATATAAAAGATATATAACATAATTCTCAAATACCGACACATAAAAACATCAATCATTCCACTTCAATAATTGGAATAGAATAATTTATACCTTGTCTTATGAGTTAACCCTTGGATTTGGGAATTGTCATAGATACTTCTCATATTTCCCACACATAATACATTGAAATATAAATGGTAACTTATGATGAAATTAATTTCCCCCCATCAAGATTTTCATTTTTGATAAAAAAAATTAATTTCTATATGCCCTTATCCATATAGAAAACATCTTATCATTCCTTTAATACAATACCTTGAATGGTTATTCCCACATTCTCGACATGTTATAAACTAAATCTTATTTCCTAAATGGTCATTATAAAACTCCATTTTTATCTTATTAAGTATATCATGTTACTCACCCAAAATGATATTATTAATCATATAATTATATACATGATTAGAAAAAATGATAAGGTTTCAAATTCCATCTCCCATTTCACTTGGTTTCTCATAAGGACAATCATTACAATGTTAATCACATTTAGTATTAGAATAATTCCACTTGGTTATAGCCCAAGAATGAAACCAAAAAGCAGAGTGTGAGAAAAAATAATCAATGTGGAAAACCATATAATCATTAAAAATCATTTAATGTATGTCTAAATAAATACACTATATTTTAAATCTATGAAACCTTATGTTTATCCAAAGTAATTCATGATCATTACCAAAACATTAGGACACTATCATATACATAAACTTATCCCTAGGGTTCTCACTAATGTTTTATCATCCTAGATTTCAGAGGCTAACTAAACCTTTCTATGATACTAAGTAAAGAAATCCATGCTTTTCATACATAGATATGATTAATTATTACATAATTATTCATTACATATATAAAAATTCATTCTAGAGTCATAAAGTTCTATTGTACTTGGAATCTAATATACATAAACAATTGGTTCATATGTATAATACATAATCTCCCACTAAAATATTCATAACTACCACCCTTCTTATACATATCTTACTTAGTACCATTTTTTATAACTTTTCGAAAGGAAACATAAGAAACATGTGAACTCAGATACTTAGTAAGGTTAAAAAAGGGATATATCAATGATTATTTGATCTTAACATATGAATAAGGGTATGAGAACATGTGATTAACATTTTAAAACCATAACGTACTTATAAAATATCATAGTATTGATTCATTTCATAAGTATTTTCAATTCAAAATACATTAATCATATATGAATCAAAGAACATGAGTTATGGGAGCATAACATTTGGCATAAGACATGAGTTTGTGGCATACACAGAAGCATAGAAACTAATTTTTTAGTAGTAAAGAATCAATTCCAAGGATATCATAATGGATTGTGTTTACTCCACAGACCATCAAACTAGTAAAGGTTCACTCGCAGTACTATCTTCGTAGATATAGTCCCATACTAAACTGGTTCACTCCCCATTCCAGTCCTATTTGTCGCATTAGATTTCAATATTTACCCAATGCATTGTACAGATATATAATTTTGTGACCAGACATTACATAATTAAATAATATATATATATATATGTGTGTGTGTGTTTGTGTGTGTGTGTCTGTGTCATAATATCATAAATCATTCATCATATCATAACACTTGGAAAGTAAATGGATTTCATAAGCATTTCATCACAGTATAACCCTGGGAAAATAAATGTGTTTTATAAATATTTTTTCATAGCATAACCTATGGAAGAGAAAAAAGTTTCACAAACATATTATCATCATAATCATATATATATAAATAATAATGATGGTATCATTTTATCATATCCCTATTATATATTAATAAACTTCAAAGGATTCCATCTTAGATGGAAAATTATTTTGAAATATCACTTGGAACATTTCTTGACTAAAATAACATTTTTACATTAAAATAACTTGCTTAAAATATAAATATTGAATAAAATATTTTATTTAAAAATAAACTTGGAAAATTTTAATTGAATCTTCAATTCATTGAGTGGTCATGATAGTGGGAAATATTTTCCATGCTATGTAATTTAAAAGAAAACATTCATTTCACAGTACTGTAAAAACTCAAAAAGTACCTCATTTGGAAACTAAAAATAAGATTAATTTAATTTTTTTTAAAATCAAAACATTTGTAAGAATTAATTTAAAAATTACTTTATAATAAAAAAATTAAAATGTTTTTATAAAACATTCACATGGAAGATAAAGCACTTTCAATCAAAGAGATAAATAAATCAGTTTTATTTAAAAAATTTATTTCTGCATCATAAGTACTTAATGATAGGTGTATGAAATTAAAAAAATTATTCTCAAAAAATAACAAGACGATAAAAAAATCATGAGTTTAATGAGAGGTGTATCATATTATTTCATCATCATAAACTTAATCAGAAAACAATCCTGATAAACAATGATATTGTAAAATGAAACCATTACCGCTTGATAACATATGAATTGTAAGATCCATGAAAGAATAAATTAAAATGAAAATTAAATATCAAGAAAATAATTCTAATAATTATATAACATATAAAAGGTAATTATATTCACCACATAAAAGAAGAGAGGGGCATGACATAACATATATCCCAAATAAGATAATTTGAGATGATAAACCCTTGACCCAAGTTCCACTTTCTTCAAAATCACTCTAACCTCATGTATAATAAATTCAAATTTATTATAATTATAAATCATAATCATCTAGATATTTATAATATCATATATTAACCATTTATAACATTTCAACAACCATTTATCAAAAATTCTTTATTAAAATCATTGTTTCTGAGTGTTAACTATTTCATTTATCATGAGTATTTCAGTTCAATTGTTCTGATCCTTGTTCTTTGATTATGGTTCCATATTATAAAACAATTTAATAATTATTTTAATATCATATATATTCAATATATATATATATATATTTATAGTGATCCATAAAAGTTAGATATAGAAAAAACTCACCATTCATGTAGATGGTAGGTCATATGTATAGATGAACGTTGTTCTTCACTTTTTTGATAGATGAAATGAGGGGAAGGTAAATAATAATTAACCATTTAAGAATAGTTATTATATCATATAAATCATTCATATTAATTAAATATTTCCTTATTACTATCCACGTAAAACAAAAATGAAAAACAAATCACTTCGCTTCGTAGAGGTGGTAGTCCACATGTACACATAAACGACATTATCATTTTCCAATAGATTGGAAGGTAAAAAGGTATATGCGATATTATAGTTCCTGAAGTATAATTATTTAATAATTATAATATATAAACATTAAACTCATCATAATAACCTTCCATTAAATGTAGTGGTGGAAAATTAATTGTATCGCTACATGGAGATGGTAAGATGTACGTACACACGAGCGATACTTTCAATTCCCATTTGATTGGAAAGAGGGTTGATAATGGTGATTTTATAATCATAATAAAATTTTAGTATATTTTGGACACTAAATTTTATATTTTATTAAAAATAAAATGTATTTATATGTGGTAATGAATAAGTAAAAGGAAAGTGACCAGTTAAGGAGATTACCTATTCTTTGAAAGAACTCATTTAGATCTCCTCTTTAGGATCCTAGGGTTGGTATTTTGGGAAGAAAATAATATCTATAATATGGATAATAATGTTTTTGAGATATTATTTAGGTCTTGGTTTATCTATATGGCTCAAAATGTGTGAATAAGTGAGGGGTGGAGGTGCCCTTTTATAAATGAGGTAAGGGTAACTTTAGGGATTTCTTAAAAGATAAAATTATAATAATGTAATTATCAAGTAAAATGATTATAGATATAAATATATTAAAATATAATGTAGTATCTGGTTGTAATAACATGAACCAATTTAAATTTTATAGGTTTTAGTGGTGATTTAAACCTTTTCTTTTGGTTTAACCGCTTAGTTGATCCATTTTAAACTTAACCACGGTAACAACTTTTTCACTCTTTGAGGGTTATAATTTTACCTACAAGGTAACTATTAACTCATAAATGAACAAATGATGAATTTTTGACCATATATTATCCTAATTTTCCTATTTCTGATCTTTTATATTTTAAAATAATTCAATAAAATAATATTTTCATAAAATACCATAAATTTCATTTTTGAAACTATTCCTTTAATTTGACATTTAATGACCTAAAGAAACAAATGGAATTATAATATAAACCTTTAACATAATCATAATAAGTAATAATTATCTATAAAATTAATTTCATGGACTAATTTTTCTAAATTTCATTACTTTTAATAATTTTAATATCATTTATTTTATTTTTCTATTAATTGAATAAATAATGCATTAGCATTGCGTAAGCATTGAAGTTTCTTATTTCATTCATAAAAATTATAAATTAATTACCCTGATAAAAAATAATTTATATTTAAAATAAAAATTTGTAAACAAACTAATACTTTTTGTCTTTATGTAATAATTTAAGAGATATTAAAGTCAAGAGAATGAAATTTTTGACTCTATCTTTTACTTAAATATTATAAATTTTATTATCAAGGTAAAATGGTAACAAAATTCCATATATTTGAGAATTTTATGGATTTTCCCGAAAATAAACTCATTAAATATGATAAATTCTAGTTTTTATTTATTTTTTAGAACCTATTATTTTAGTTTTAACCATAATTAACTCATTTTACCTTTACTGTAATAATAAAAATTTACTATGGATACTATTCAATATGACTAAAAGTAATAGTGGCCTATTTAAAAAAATTACCTCATTTTTCCAAATATGTAATACATTTTTCAATATTCAATTCCTAGAAGTGGTATCAATTAATTTAACATAAAACCCAAAAAACGAAATGAATAATAGTTTTTCAGAAAAATTCCCTTTTAAGTATAAAATTGGTTTTATATTAAATTCAAATATAAAATCCATTTGAAATACCATAATTATAATTTTTTTAATAAAAATTAACTCATTTTCTTAAAACTACTTCAAAATAGAATTTTACTTTGTAAATATTTTGAAAAATACATTTTCAATAAAAATAAGTATTTATCACTATTTATTAATAAATCAAACCTTTCAAAAAATTCTAAAAAATTCATCATATGATTATTTTGATATTTTAAATTAATAAATTATATAATTTTTTATCAAAAAAAACTTCTAAAATTTATACAAATTCATTTTAATATTTTCCCACAAAAATCAATAAAAATATATTTTGAAGCATAAAACGACTTTACAAAAAATTCAATGATCATTTAATTTGAATTAATCAATAATTTTATATTGAGTAGTTATTTTGTATATAAATTTCATAATTTTATTAATCATATTCGTACCCTCAAAATTAATGGGTGGGTTATAAGGATAATATTTCATGGATCATTGAAGCTTGGTGTTGCATATCTTGTTCGCTATCAAACATAGTTTTATTTTAAGATATAATGGTGTTACAATCCTTGTAATCTTGGTGATCAATCCATACATATATGTTCCCATGAATTAGATGTTGGAGAGGAAAAAACAAAATTCTAAACATAAATTAACCATAAAACTTCAGAATTTAGTTTTGTTAGTGTTGTACTGGTTTCCTTGGATATGTTGGGAATTAAAATGAATATTGTAATTGACCAAGTCTATAAAACTAGGTACCTAAGGTCCCCAAGTTCATTACCTCTGTCTTTTTCATGTTATAAAATCCATGTTCCTCACATTTCATGTTAAAACATTATAAAGAAATTCATTTATAACCATTGCCAAAAAGGGGAACCAATTCCAAACCCTCTCTCACACTAAATTATTCTTAAAAAAACATTTATACACACAAAATGATTAGGATATTATTAAAAATATAAGAAATCATATTTAATTCATAAAAAATGGTGCAACATGAAACCACCTACCCTCACCCTTGAAATCACCATGAACCATTTAGAACCCACAAGCCAAGATGATAGGGGACAACTATGGGAGTAAGAACAAACCAAAGAAATAAAAACACATGTAACATCTTAGATTTTCCATGTATTATTTTTGGATATTATATGGATTATTTTCCAGACTAGTAGTTGAGACGAATTTCGATTTTGAGGCCCAATGTGCCCAAAATAAATGTTTGAGATATATTAATTATATTAAATAACAATCACACACAGTTTTCCCAAAAAAGTAGAATAACTCATAAAAGTTGTCTCGAATCAAAAATATAAGGGAACTATTGAGTTTATAAAATGGGTTTCACTATAGTAACATCTTAACCTTGGTCGTTGCGGGCCTTTAGAGAAAAATTCACCACAAACATGAAATTATTAAAATAAATTAACTAAAGAATGTATTTTATTTTTTCAATGCAGTGACCTACTTCCTATTAAAATATATTGAAATATATTTTCTCTCAGGGTTGGATGCTAAAACCTGGAGACCTAGAAGCTATAGGAGGAGAGAATTCTTGGTGGATGACAATGGATTGGGATTAGATCGTGTATTATCATGCCAATAGAGTCTATGGATCTCATCAATGATGGAAACACAATTTTTCTTCTTCAAAGATCAATCCAAACCACATGTAGGGAATTTTTTTAGATTTATTCCTCGTTGTTTATTTCTATGATGAATGTGAGTTAATCAAAGAATAGATTAATCTACAGTTTGATCGTCTTGAAAGATGGGTCAGATTAATCGGGTTTTGGGAGAATTATTTTATAATTGTTGATTTCATCAATATTATTCTCATGGAATTGGATCAAGATCGACATGAACATCAATCAAGGTTTGTTCCTCTTGTTTGTTTATTTTATTTTCTCCCTCGGGTTTTCATTTACTATCAGCATCCTTCCTTTGGATCAGTGTTCGAAATATCCTAATCAATTGATCATTTTGAACACATTTCTTATCTTAACAATCCTAAATCATAGATATGGGATCTACATGACACAATAGTGGTGTAGAGATAGAAGTGGAAGTGAATCAGATAGTTTTGGATACCCAATTTCATGTTCTTCCTTTTTCTTTGGTGCACAATGAAGAATGACACGTAGATCGGTTTTTTGAGTGGATTTGAGTCTAGATCATTATTGGAAAGGACTGGATGAACCATGATATACAAGTTCTAGTGTAGGAAGTAGCTCCAGCAACACATAAGATGACGTAGAAGATATCCCAATAGATATAAAAAATCCTAAGAAACACAGCATGTACTTCATGATTACATTCCATGTGGGCCCCCCTGTGCAGCAGATTTGGTTTCAAGAAAAACTTAAGTATCAAACAATATGTGACCCTATCATATGGTGTGTGGTCCTTCCTCACTTGACTCAGAAATTACTTTAGTGAGTACATGGACACAAGTTAAAGTACACCACCATATGGCATGTCATGTACTTGTATGCAGAAACATCTTAGCATACAGGATATAGTTCATAGATACATCCTTGGTACACAGACATGGCCATGCAACATAGTTAGGAAATTGTGTGTCTCAATGCATCGTGTACTCATTCTATGTTCCATGTATATGGAGACTACATGTCATGTGAGGATCTTCCACACAAGAAGGAAAGGGGGTAGTTTGACATTCTGTATACCCCCTGGTACACACTATGTGCCCCCTTCAATAGTTATTATTGCTTTTAATTTTCCTAGTTTGGACTATTATAGGTTGATTACATTCCCTTGGTCCTTTCCCTCAAGGGTATAGTGTGGAATTACATCCATATCATAGGATTGTGATATGCTCTAGAGGTCAAGTCTCAGATAGAGCTGTGGTGTCCCTATGTGAGACTGGTGTGTGATCCTCTATCTTATTCTACCACCCTAGTTAGATTTTATGGAATCGGTGTGACCTCCTTTAGTAGGATGTTGAGCCTCTATCTAGAAATCCGTATTGGTAGGGTTTGTGGAATCTTTGAAATATGATCCCCTACGTAGCGGGTTGATCTAGATTAGGGTTTGTGGTGTCCCCAAATGGTTTTGGGAATGACCCATCTATGTATCAGAGTCTTATTGGACAAGTAAGATTCCATTGTATGGGGACCAATGAGCTAGAATTCATCATGTTTCTTTGATGATAGCATGGCTCATGGAGTGAGTTTTCCTAGAATAAATGTTTCTTTGAGAAGAATCCAATGGAAGTAAGTTGGTTATGAACACCTATTATTGTGGGACCGTCCCTAAGTATATCTTGATATTTTTTATACATTTATTGTTATATCTTGTATTCAGATGATTGTACTTGGTGCTTTGTGTTTCATGTTTTCAGGAAGTCATATTGAGTATTGTTATACTCACCCCTTAATGGGATTTTCCAAAAAGTGTCATGTCTTATGAAGATAAAACCCATTTTGATGGTGTCCTGGGTGGATAGGGAGTAGGTGGAGAATATCTCAAGCTTGATAGACTAACGTTTTTACTAGGAACATACATTTGACTTTGTTATTTCCTTTGGAGTAGGTTATAATTTTTCAGTTTTTGGTTGGTCTTTTAATTGGACCTTTTTTTCCTTTTAGTACTTTTAATGTCATGTTGTACTATGGGATCTTAGATGTATACATGCATTGTTTCAATTATTTTAAATTTTAGAATTGTATGGGATGGATATTTCTATATTTGTACATGTACTTTACGTTAATGCCTCCCATTTTTTGGACATGCATACTCAGTGCTAGTCACCATCCCCTGGCCTACTGGAGGTAAGCTTGGGGTAGTCAAAAGTCAGAACATGGTAGGTCAGGCCATGACATAGTGGTATCATAGGAGTTTCTACCTTTTGAAAAGATTCTGTGAGATTGGTTTGGGGAAATAGTGTTTAGTGTTTCAAGTTTGGATTTTAGGATAAGGAATCCAGTGTTAGTGTGGTCGCCGATATATCCATACACCAAGACTCTGATCACTGGCCTTTCGACTTGGAACATGTAAACATTGGTTTTAGGGAAATTTTTTAGTACATGCATAATATAGGAATGGTTGTGTATTACATGTCCTTCTTGAGTCAATTCCTTAGATATTCTCTTTTGATATTGGGACATCTTATATTAATTTTAGGATGCCTCTACATAGATAGTTAGGATTTCACTACATGATCACGAGAAAGATCTTCCTAGTGATAAGGCATCCATACATGGGAATGTATCAGAGATATAACCTCTGGGTAGTTTACCAGCTATAACACCACCCATTAAGAAGTAGATAAATATAAGAGTGCAAGTTGAGGATGTACATAAGTTGAGTGTATTACAAGAGTTTCAGAGGAAATAATCACCCAGGTTTTAGGGTGAGACATACCACCAAATGGATAAGGACTAGCTAGAGGTAGTCAATCATGTCTTCCACCTTATTAGAAAACCCGATGATCAGTTTATAGTCCTCACAACTAGTATTCTTTAGGGATCTTCTGGCCGATGGTGGATCTTGGGGACTAAGTCACAAGATGAGACAACTATATCCTGGATAGACTTTGATCATATATTTAGAGAGGAGTTCTATCTAGCCATGTTGTGATCAATATGAAAACATGGACTTTTTCATATTCAGTAGGGAAGTATGATCATGGAGGAATAATCATCAAGATTCACTGATCTCTCATGTTACTCCTTGGATATGGTGCAAGACCGGTTCATCAGCTCTCAGACCTTTGATAAGGGCTTGTATTGGTACATCAAGTCATTAATGGTATCTCTTTGAATTTCCACCTATGTTGAAGTGCTTGAGAAAGACTTGTTGGTGGAAAGATTTCTAGCCGATTAGACATCGGTAGTAGGAGATTGTAGTGGGAACCCAATAACTAATACCTTGACAGTAGGTATTTGGAATAATTCATAGGGATCCAAGATTGTTAGATTCTTTAGGAGGCAATCCAAGGACTCAAGGCCAGTAGTGCAAGGCTCTCAATGTGGATCAAACCATCTGAGGGACATGCAGTGTTTATCCTATGATGGTCGAGGAAATATAGATCTATATTGTCCCACACATCTTACAACTAATCATGAGATGGTAAAGGGACCACTAAGAAAGAGATAGAGGTAGGATCAGGGTGGTCCACCTGGAATCAGATGTGGAAGATGGGTTAGCATTATAGCAGGATGTGGTCAGAGGTTTGACCGATTACCACCACCACCCCTAGGTGGTCCACACTAGGCTTAGGGAGTTGGTGGGTAGGGACAAGGCTAGATACAAACTATAGAGTCCTACGATCCTGATACTCTTGGGATGATTCGAGGTACAATCTGTGTCTTTTCAAATTTAGCTATTGTATTGATAGGAAAATGTTCTAACCATTACATCCTTCCCACTTATTAGGTTTGAGACTTATATATTCTAGTTGATTCATTGTATTGACCCTTTTAGATGGAGAATTGAATAGGTGGTGACTGAGAAATTGAGAAATTGTGCCTACAGTGGGATGTGACACTTGGAGGTGAGAGTTTATTATGGTTTCTATTTGTTTCTACAATGAGGACTTACAAAAAAATCTTAGGTATGGGCTGGATATCCATAACCCATGACCCAATTGACTATTTTAAGTATAAAATGAAGTGTGTTCATAGTGAAAAAAATGATATTTTCCTTGTTTGGGTGAATATGAGACCTTGGAGGACCAGGATGAGTATAGGAATAAGAGAGTGCATCTGATCACTAATAAGTTGGCTAAGATGACTCTTAGAGAAACAAATTCCATGGGCTATCAGTTCCCTATAGCGATGGAAGTGTATGAGGATATATTTCTTGAGGAAATGTAAGGTTTACCTCCCCAATGAGAGATAGAATTCTATATTGACATGCATCTCCGGACAACAATGATATCTACACTATCATATAAGATGGATCCCATAGAGATTCTTGATCTGATGGTGCAATTAGAGGACTTGCATGAGAAGGGATTTTTGAGACTGAAATTTTTTCCATAGGTAGCCCAGGTGTTTTTTTTCAAGAAGGCGGATGGGAGTTTGAGGTTATGTGTAGATTACTAACACTTGAATCAGGTGACTATGAAGAATCTGTATTCTCTACAGAGGATCAATGACTTATTTGATCATTTGAAAGGGGAACTATGGTTCTCCAAGATTGGCCTTAGATCAGGTTGTCACCAGTTATGAGTATAGGATGAGGATATACTAAATACAAACTTATGATGTAGTTATGATCACTATGAGTATTAGTGATGTCATTTGGAATGATGACCATCCCATAAATGTTCATGGGACTCATGGAGCAGATCTTTCAAACCTTCTTAGACTGGTTCATGGCAGTCTTCATCGACGTCATCCTACTATTTTTTTAATTCAAGGATGAGACCAAGAGACACTTGAGGATAGTCCTAGACACACTCCAAGATCACCATATTTATGGGAATATCTCAAAGTGTCTGTTTTGGATTTGAGATATCCACTTTGTCGGACATGTCATCTTAGAGGCATGAGTAGTAGTAGACATAGTGAATGTTTAGGAAGTTCTTTCTTGGGAGTCAGCCAAGAGTGTTATCGAGGTGCAGAGTTTCCTTGGGTTGGTAGGGTACTATTAGAGTTTTGTTCCTAGATTCTCTAGAGTTATAGGAGCCTTGACGGCTTTGACTTTAAAGGGGAAGAAATTCATGTGGATTGAAAGGTTCCAACTATTCTTTCAATATCTAAGACATAGATTGATGAGTTCTCCCATATTGATATTTCCATAGGATGGTGTCAAGTATATAGAGTTATGGGTTGAATTAGGGAATGGACATGGTTTTTTGCTGATGTAGAGTAAAGTGATTATTGAATATGTTTCATGCCATTTGAGACAACATGAGTTGAACTACATGTCCCAAGATCCTGAGTTAGAAGTGGTAGTATTCACTTTGAATATGTGGTGACACTAGCTGATGGGTGAGCGGTTTATTGTTTACACTAAACACACTAGTCTCAAGATTATCTTCTCTTAGAAGGATCATAACTTGAGAAAAAAGTGATGGAAAGAGTTCTTATAGGACTATGATTTCAAGATTTTCAATACTCCTATAAAGGGGAATGTGGTAGAAAACACTATCATCCAGAGATCTTGTTCTCATTTATTCGCTGAGGCATCAGAGTAGTTAGCCTCATTGCAGTTGTCCTTCATGGAAAAGGTTAGTGCTTCACATCTTTAGTCGATGGTTATTACTCTACCACTTTTACAACATGTTAGGAATGATCAATGAGGATATGTCAATTGTGAGACCTTACGTACATAGATATCAACTAGACATGCTCTTGATGGATATTAAGAAGGTGGAGAGAACATTATCCTTTTAAAAGGATAGACTATGATAACTTTGATTTTGTAGGAGAAGGTGTTTCATGAGTTTTATCAATTCCATTTAGTGGTACATATAAGTGTGTAAAAGATGCATCAAGACCTAAAACATTAGTTTTTTTGGCCAGGTTTGAATAAGGGAGTTGTAGAGTTTGTCTCTTTATTCCTTACTTGTCACCAAGTGAAGGTTGAGCACCAAGTTCCAGTGGGTTTTGATCAACCCTGTGAGGTGATAGGTTGGAAGTGGGATGGGATTTCTGTAGAAAGAATGATTTTATTAACATGTACAAATAGGGTACATGATTCCATCTTGGTGATCATATACCGAATTACCAAGTTGGCCCACTTTCTATCTATTTGAGAGAAGATTTTAGTATAGATTTTGGGATTCCTCTATGTGTGGGAGATAGTCTAGCTCCATGGTGTTCCCATGATGATCATATATAACTATGATGATCTCTTAACATATTATTTATGGAGAGGATTATAGGAATCCTTTCAGAATTATTTATAGTTGAGCATATTGTTTCAACTCAAGACTGACGACCAGACAGAGAAAACCATTTAGGACTTGGAGGATATGTAATGGGCTTACATGTTGGACTTTGGTCGTAGTTGGGAGGATCACCTACCCTTTTTCAATTTTGCGTACAACAATATCTAAAATTTATCCATTGGTATAAAACCATTCGAGTCATTATATATGAGACCCTACATGTCACAACTTTATTGTACTAGTCCAGGAAAGTCAGAACTCATGGGCCCAGAGTTAGTATGACCTACTACAGAGAAGTTTCATGTCATCCAAGAGGATATGATAACTATAAAGATTTTTTATATGTTTTATATGGATCGATAAATAATAACTATGGATTTCTAGGAAGGGGACCATGCGTTCCTGAGGGTCTCACCTCGACATGGGTTGAGGAGATTTAGCCGTGGTGGAAAGTTAGCTTTGAGATTAATTAGCCCCATCCAGATACTACATAGAGTTGGAAAGGTGGTGCACTTCTTATCGCTACAGTCGCAGTTGGACTGGGTACATAACATCTTCCACATGTCACAGTTATGTAGGTATGTGCATGAACCATTTCCCATCACTGACTGGGGTAATATAGACATCAACAATGGATCTACCTTTGTAGAGTACTCAATAGAGATTGAGGATCGATAGAAGAGTATCCTTCATGGGAGATCAATTCCCCTTGTACGTGTATGGTGACATCCTGAGAATCTTCATGAGAGAACATGGGAGTGAGAGGTACATATTTTTCCTCAGTACCCACATCTTTTTATATAACCCTTAATTTGGATTTTTGGGATGTGAAGCCTTAAGTTGGAGAGAATGTAACATCTTATATTTTCCATGTATTATTTTTGGTTATTAAATATATTATTTTTTAGACTAGGAACTAAGACGACATGAAATTTTGAGGCCATGTGTTCCCAAAATATATGTTCGAAATATATTAAATATATTAAATAGATTGCATGTCATGTTTAAAAAAAAGAGGAATAACTCCTAAATGGGGGGGGGGGAGGGTGGAATCATAAATATGATGCTACTGTTGAGTTTAGAATACACCATTTACCCTAGGTGCAACTTAACCTTGGTGGAAATAGGTAATTAGTGAAAAAGTCATCACGGGTGTAAAATTAAAAAAATAAATTAACTAAAACATTCATTTTATTTTTAAAACATAATGAAATTATTCGTATTTAAATATAAGACAATGGATTTTTTATCAAGGTTTGACACTAAAGACTAAATACCTAAAATCTATTAGAGGAGAGTGTTCTTGGTAGATGAAGATAGATTGAGATCAGATCAAGGATCATCGTGTCTATAGAGTCTATAGATCTCATCGACAATGTAAACACAACCATTATTTGTAATGATTGAACCAAACTATAGGTAAGGTGTTTTTTTTTGTTTTTATTTATTCCTGAGTCTTGATTTCTACGATGAATGTGAATCAATAAACGAAAAAATTGACCTACAATCCGATCTTATTACAGAATGGGTCAGATTAATTGTGTTTTGCGAGAATTGTTTTGTAATTGTAGATTTATTTGTTGTTATTATCATGGAAATAGATTGAGATCGACATGAAAGTCGATCCAGGTTTTATCCTCTCATTTGTTTCTGTGATTTTCTACCTTGGTTCTTCGTTCACCGCAAGCATCCTTTGTTTGGATTAAGGTGAAAAATATCCTAATCAATCAGTCACTGCCCACTCATTTCATGGAGAAATAATCTGAAATCAGATATCTGGGATCAGAATAACATGATAGTGGTATGATGATGGAATCAGTGAAGAATTGGATGGTTTTGGATACCCAATTTCACATTATTCAGTGTTCTTCTACGCACAATGAAGAACAACATGTTGATCCATTTTCTGAGAAGATTCAAGTCTAATTTTTCATAGACCAGTGTTGGTAAAGACCATATGAACCCCGATCTACACGTTCTATTGAGGTAGGTAGATCTGAAGATGCATAGGATGATACAGAAGAGATCCATATAGATCTGGAAAATCCTAAGTAATATAGTATGTACTTTAGGAAAATATTCCCTATGGGGAGCCTAATGTAGTGGCTAGGGTTTTGGGATAAACTTAATTATCACATAATGTTTGACCTTATCACACAGTGTGTGGCCCTACTTTGACTGAGATGGAATGTATTTCAGAGAGTACATGAACACATGTTAATGTGCACAATCATATGGCATGTTGTGTACATGTAAGCATACAGAAATTGGAATACATGAGTTGGTACATGGACACAGCCTTGGTACATGAACATGGCCAGGTGACATGGGTAGAAAACCATGTGTCTCTATACACTGTGTAGTCATTCTCCAAAAAAATTATATAAAGACTATAGGTCGTGTGAGGCTCTTTCACACGCTTAGAAAAGGGGATAGCTCGACACCTAGTGTACCCCATTCCAGAGTGCTTGGGGATCTTTTTTTCCTAGTTTGGACCAGTATAGGTTGAGTATGTTCCCTTGGTCCTTCCCCTTGAGGGTATAGTTGGGTATTACATCAATATCATTGGATTGTGAAGTTACCCAGCCAGTATCCAAGTATCACTGATAGAGGGAGGGGGTGAATTAGTGATATCTTTTTTCTTTTATATTTCCTTTCTTTTTGAAACAAACATCACCACATATTGAGGAGTTATTTCCCTAATGAATGCATAGAACCATTGAAACACAAGATTTACAATGTTTACTATTCAAAAAGAGAATTTATGTCCTTAGTATGGTATGTAAAAAATCTAGTACCACACAATCCGCTAGAAAACAATCCATTATTGTGGAATAAAATGTGTAGGATATACCCTTACACTCAAGTAGAACTTGGGAGATAATACTCAAGTGTTTTTGCACTCTCTTACCACAAATAGGTTAATGTAATATCTCTAGGATTCTTAACAAACTTTCAAAAATCTGATCTTTGAAAAAAAATATTCTCCTTCCTATGAAAAAGTAGACATGAACTACCTGGACTTCATAATGATACTTAGTCCTATACCCTAGTCTTATCATGATCCAATTGAAAGAACTTCTCACTTAATTTGGGTACTCAAATCTACTGCTCGCAGAGCTCCTTTGCAGAGCTCCTTCACAAAGCTCCCAACTTCGCAGTGCACTCAAGTTCGTAAAGCCCTCTAGTTCTCAGACCTCACTATTTCATAGAGCATAGATTGGTATTTTCGAAGTTCACTTATTTCAAAAATCTCAAAGGATCTCCAAGAATCTCCTTTCCTTCGCGAAGCTCACTACCTTTGCAGAGATCTATTTCTCCGCGAACCTTCTTCGCAATTTGAGAGATCAAATATTATCATTAAGATTATATACTTTTCTCTAGGGGTTAGGGGAAAACTTATAGGAATTTCCTACTGAATACAAAACCTCCCAACCCCCTCATCTCCACATCAGCACCAAATCACAGAGCTCTAAAATTTACTCTCTTTCGCAAAGCAGTAAGGCTATTTTATAGATTCACAAAGCTCTTCATAATTGAGAAGTATTCCATAAAATACTTTTCACCACCACAATGCCTATAATTACTTTGTTCCACCAAAATTCCCTTCACCTTCACCACTACAATTCTCATCTGCAATGCTCTATTCCCCATCCATTCACAAAGCTCATCGTAATCGCGAAGAACACCATCAACACTCTTCATGTCTTCACGAAATATTATTCATGAAGCTCATCTTAGTGAAATTCATGACTTTGACATATTTTGATGTAATATTCAAGGAAATCCTATTTTCTCAATGCTATCCCAACTCGAAATTTTGGACTCCCAAAATTTGGCTAACACTAGAAAATTGCACTACCTTAGACACCTTCTTTTGTAAGACCAACCATACTGATTGATAACATCCTTTTTCCTGATTTCCTTCACAAATATTGCATTAATATCTCTGAAAAAAACATATGATCTTTGTGAAATACAAATTATCAAAGCATAATCAGATTTACCATGGAAAGTATTAAAAATTTCTTATTTTTCCATACCCAATTATAAAAATTCAAGTGACTTCCTTTCTTCCCAAACTTACTTGACAACAAAATACAATAATTCAAGGATCCAAAAACCTGCTCAGACAACTTGGCCCCAAAATATTGTGACCCCCTCTAGAGGCAAAGTCTCAGATAGAGTAGTGTTGTCCCTCCCTGAGATTGGAGTGTGATCCTCTATAATCTTTTGTTCCCTAGTTGGAGTTTTTTGAAATCAACATGAAATCCTAGAGAAGGAAATCGATCCTCCATCTAGATGTATGTATCGATAGGGTTTGTGGAATTGTTGACATATGATCCCCTACATAGAAGATTAATCCAAATTAGGGTTTGTGGTGTCCCCTAGTGGTTTAAGGCAAGAATCCCTTTCTATGTATCAGAGTCTTCTTAGAATAGTGAGAATCCATTTGGTAGGACACAATGATCTAGACCTATTCATCTAGTGTCTCCAATGATATCATGGCTCATGGAGTGAGTTCTTCCTGAATGATCATTATTTGAAGCATAATCTCATGGATGGAAGTTCGTTATGAACACCTAGTGGTGTGGTACCTTCCCTATGTATATCTAGGTGTTTAAATTATAAATTTATTGTTATATATTTTATTGAGATGACTATACTTGGTTCTTTGTGTTTAGTGTTTTTGGGGTGTCCTACTGAGTATTTTTATACTCACCCCCGTATGGTATTTTCCCACACATGTCGTGTCTTATGTAGATGGCGCCCCTTTTGTGGTATCCTTGGAGGATAGATAGTGGGTGGAGCAGAGATGGAGATTGAAATATTGAGTTGTGTATTGAGAGCTTTCATTTGTCTTAGTCCTCAACCATAGAGAAGGTTGGACTTTTGTAGTTTTTGGGTGTGCTTGTATTTGGAACCATTTTTCTTATTTCAATACTTTTACTATCAAACTCTATTGTGGGATCTTAAATGTATGCATGAATTGTTTCAGATATTTTACATTTCATCATTGTGTGGGATTGGATATTTTTTCATGTGTATAGATACTTTAGGCTAATTTCTCCCATTTGTGGGATATGCCTACTCGATGAAAGTCACCTACCCTTGGCCTATTGGAGATGGGCTTGGGGTAGTCATGGGTCAAACCTTAGCAGGTCGGGTCAAGAAAACACACACCATATAGTTTGGATTAAAAAAACCCAAGGTCATATTAACAATTTAGAATAAAGAAACATATGAAATATGTAAAGAAACACCAAATGAAAGGGAGAGGTGAAAATTGGGGTTTTCATGAAGAACATAAGAAAATCCCCCCAATATTGATGCTAAGAGGGGTGGATAAGAGATCGATGTAATCCTGGGGATAGTGGGTTCTAGATTTAGTAGAAATGGGAAAAATTGGGGTTAACTTTTAATTTAAAAAGTTTTAGATTATGGAAATACCGAATGGTTTTCGAAACCATGTTCCAACCATACATGTGCCTCTTCTATGGATTACATGATCTCTTGTAGGTCTAACATAGTTTGGAAAACTGTTTAATGTCTATACCAAACCCCACTAACAATGTTCTGTAGCATTTTCATCGTTTCTACACAATTTTTTTTGTAATCATGTGAAAAATGTACACCATTCATTTTCCTCTAAAAAATATAAATTTTTCAACAAATGGACACAAATAATTTCAAATAAAAAGTGGAACCATAAATAAAAAATAAATAACTTAAAATAGAATAATGGGAGTGACATATTTGACTATTTTGTACCTTTTTCACACAATTTATGCATTATTTATTCTACGATAGATTCCTCTGTAATATTTACCTTACTCAACATCTAATATCACCCCTTTATTTTGATTATTATTCCTAGGGTACCCAAAAGTGAATGATAAATGTTTTCCATCAAATATACTAGACGAAATGATAATATTCTAAATAAAATTTATGTTTTATTTCCTTTTTTAGAATGTAATCTGAGAATCATGTACGTATATAGTCTCTCAAGACTACTAAACTATTTGAACCCATAGGAAGTGGTCTCTTGTATCTTATAGAAAAGTAGAATAGTAAACACCAGCTCTGGGTTATAGGATTTAGGGTTCTTATAATGAAATTATGGTTGAGTTAAATCACACTAAAGGGGTTTTTTTATTATCATAGAAGAAGAAAATTTATTCATTTCCAAGTATGACAAAAATAAGTATTGTAATAAACAAATTTGTCACATGAGAAAATTTTCTTAGAGGAATTGATGAAATAAGAAGGATCACATGATATCCATAAACATACATGTGATCATACATATATTTTTCACTTTTTTGAAAAATAAAATCTCATTTATATTTTAAAACCAAAATATTATATGATATAGTTCTCTATAAGTATACTCGATTTCTTTTATAGCTTGTTTTACCCACAACACTGAGTTTAATGCAATTGTGATATAGTATTGAAATATTATTATTTAATTTGAGACTAATCTCCTAGCTATTGGATTGGGGGTATAAATAGGAATGAGTAAATTAAAAAAAATATGGTTTATACATGTATAAAATGAATTCATTGGTTATCAATTACTTATATATGAATATAAAAATCATTTCGAAGTAGAATATATTTTTTTTGGAAAAAACTATTTTTATGTGTGCAATATGTTTTGGTCTTAAAAAATTAAAATAATCATTATTGGTGAATTATGTTAATGAAATTGATATATTATATATTAAATAAAATGTTTTATCATTCATATATTGTTTTTTCTAGTAATAGGATATGAAAAAATCTAGTTTTCTGATTAAAAGTGTATTTATTAAAAACGATTTTCATCGTGTTTTGTGAACATATTTTAAAATGAGTTTATGAAACTTATAGAAATTGAATCATAACAAATGGATCCTATATTTGGAATCAGGATATTGAATTTTTTTAAATTGTTCTTTTTTTTGGTTGTTATGAATAGTAACCTTAGTAAATTTTTGTCAACTTGATAAAGAAAAAATGGGTAAAATATGGTTAATACATTGAGTTACGGATTTAAAATTCCTCAAACTCTAAATTTATCCTCTTAGATGAGTGTATTTCGACCATTACAATCCAATTCTCACAAATATGGAAATTTGGTTTCATTTTTTTTGATTATGACCTTTATATTGTTGTAAGAAAATGATAAATACAAAATCTCACTCTCATGACTTTAATAACACTAATTTTTTTATTACAAGGATTAAAAGATGATATTTTTTGTTAAATTTTTTTATTTGAATGATTAATTAATATTTTTTATCATGATAATTTATTTATAATTTTTATTTATTGAATAATTACATCAAATACTTACACAACACCAACATAGTATTTATTAAATTAAAAAAAATAAAATAAATGATTTAAAAATATTAAAATAATACAATTTGGGTGAATTATTATGTTACACAAATTTTATAGATAATTATAAAATATTATGAATGTGGGAATGTTTTATATTTTAATTTATTTGTTTTAATGTTGTCTTTAAATCCAAATGAAATGAAAAGTATCAAAAATGACATTAATGATATTTTATGTTAAATAAAATTTTATTAAATTATTTATAAAATATAAAAATATGTAAATAATACTATTAGGATGAAAAATGTTCAAAAAAAATTATCAATTTTCCATTTATGAGCTTATTGTTTCCTTATATGTAAAAGTATAACTCATTAATATTAAAAAAGTCATTACAATAGTTAAGATTAATATTGATTAAGAAAAAGATTAAACCAAAAGATAAGGTTTAAAATGACACATAAACGAGTCTAAACCTCATTTAATAATAATATTTTGATCTTATCCCATTTTTATTTGAATATATATCTATTTTAAACCATATTTTTTGAGAATGTCTTAATTATATTTTAATATTTTTTGTAATTTCAAGTGTGTCCTTTCCCTACCTTGTAAAAGGGTACCCCTTATTTCTTAACACAACTTTACGGAATATATCTCAACAAAACCCTTCCCAATTATCTTCTAAAATTACCAATACATGAATTATGGGTTTTCTTCTTCTTTAAATTCCATTCCAAGCATCCTGAAGAAGGGATCTAATGGAGGTAGACCAATGAAATGGTAATCTTCCTACCCAGTCTCTTTTAATTTATTTCTTATCATAACTTATCTAAATATGTGGTATTCATAATAAAAAAATAAATTCATTATACTAAATATAATTAAATGTTATAATGATTATGTAACTACTATTATCGACCTTAATTTTCATCAAATGGAAAGTAAAAGTGTCGCTTGTGCATACGTGTGGACGATCTCTATATAGCGATGCAATTCATTTTTCATCACCATATTTTATGAATGTATATTATTATGGGATTAATTTTTATTCATTATATTTATGAAATTAGTATTATTTTGTAATTATAATATCATATATACCTTTTCACCATTCATTCTGTTGGAAAATGATAATTTCGCTCATGCGTATGTGTGGACTACCACCTCCATGAAGATGTGTGATCCGTTTTTTATTTCTGATTTACATGAATGGAAATACAGATTTATTTTATGAATATAATATATATATATTATATTAATTGTTTTTAAAATTTTATTTATTATTTACCTTTCTTTTATTCTAAAAGTGAAAACAAAATTCATACGTACGCACGACCTAAAATCTCCAGGAATGGTGTAATTCATTTTTCTATATATTACTTTTTATGAATATAAATATATAAATAATTAATATATATTATATTTATATCATTATTATAATTCTAGAGATAGTTAAACCATGATCAATGCATAAGGATCATAACTACTGAACTGAAATTCTCAAGAAAAATAAAAAAGTTAACACCCAAAAATGATAGTTTTAATAAATAATTATTAAAAAATGGGAATTAAAATATTATAAAAATATAATATAATATATTATTATTATTTAAATAATTATTTTATAATATTATAATAAATGTAAATTTATTATATAGGATTTCAAAGCACTTTCAATGAATGCAAAACTTTAGGTAAGGGTTTATCGTATCAAATCATCTTTTTTGGAACATATGATATGTTATGAACCTATATTACTTGATGAGGTGTATATATATCCAAATTTAAATTTTATATCATGAATATCCTTATGATAATGATATTTAATATTTCATTTGAATTTATTCTTTCATGGGTTTTATGATTCAAAAGTTACCAATGCGATAAGAGATTTATGTTACAATCTCACTGTTTATCAATATTGTTAATGTGTATGTTTACAATGATAAAATTTCATGATATAACTATAAATAATTTCAATAAATTTTTATCCACTTTTTATTTGTTAATATCAACTTTTTTACTTTCTTTTTTCACACTTTAAGTACTCTATATACCAAAATAAAATTTTAAAGGAAAACTGACTTTATTTATCTATTGGATCGAAATTTATTTTTTTCCATGTTTATGTTTTCTAAAAATGTATTCAAAAATGTTTTTAAAATTATTATATTAATTTATAAATTCATTTTTACTGATGTTTTAGTTTTTACAAAAATTCTTAAAATATATCTTCTTGTTATTTTCTGAATGAGGTACTTTTGACATTTACAAAAAATTTGAAAGGAATATTTATTTTCACATAGACGACCTGAATGGAAATTCCAACCATCATGACCACGTAAATATTTTAAAATTAATTTAAAATTATCCATGGTTATTTTTAATGAATTTTCCCTTAATATATGGTAAATTTTTATATTTAAAATAATTGATTCCAAAGTGAAAAGGGTATTTTCTTCAAGAAATATTTTGGTGATATTTTTTTAAAAAATAATCTATAATAATAATATCCTTTTATGTTACTTATGATTTTATAGGGATATTATCCAATGATACCATCTTTATTATTTCTCAATATGGTTTATAATTTTGAAATATCGATGAAACGTGTTTTCTTTTCTATGGTTTAAGTTATGATGAATGTATTTATGATTTTGTGGCATACGTGTGAATGGATTTTTTATTATGTGTTGGGTGTTCCCATTATTTTATATCCCTCTAATGAATTAGTTTAATATTAATGTTTTATGATCTCCAAGGGTATACAAGAGGTTATCCCAATCCTAAAAAAGAGAGTACATTGGTGGTTATCACAATATCAAAAGAGGGTACATGAGAAGTTATCCCAAGCCCAAAGCAAGTACATGGAAGGTTATACAAATACAAACATTTTTTTGAATGTATTGGGTGTATCCTTGACATAATAATTCTATGATTATGATTATTCCATGTTTTATACCACTCATTCAGGACATGATATTATGCCAAAGTTATGTTCTCATGGCTCATGTTCATTGACCCCTTTATGATTCATGTCTTTTGAACTACCAAAATTTATACCATGACTCTTGTTTATGATCTAAGAATTTATTGATATGATTTTCACAGTTTAACCGCATGTTCTTTAACCCTTTATTCTCATGTTCTATTTAAATAATCATTGATATCTTCCTTTTTACCCTTACATAGCATCTGAACTCACCCTTTATTATGTTTTATATTGCCTGGGATATGAATAATTTTTTTATGTATGATGTGTCTAATAAGGGTTCTATTTTTGAATAACTAAGTGTTAGATGTTGTAGATATTTCATGAACCAGTTGATAATGTATCCAAGTTTCCAAAGACACTTAATTAATATGGTTTTGGTGTGGATCTTAATATTATATAATGAATATTCATATAATAAGATGTGGTATTTATGTATGAAAAGTATGTTTCAAAATATATATAGACTATAAGATGAAATTAAAGAAGTTGATATGATTTATAAAAGTGAGGCATGTTAATGTTAATGGTCAAATAATAGTAATATATGTTTATGAGAATAGATATTACATTTGATTCATTAATCAATATAATATAATGGAATGGTTAATGGTGAAAAATCACAAATAAAAGGAATTTAATTACATGACACATTATCATAGTTTTATAGAGAATATTTTTTGATATTAAATATTAGAATTTTGGACAGATAATGTAATGCATTTTTACCAATATCCAATTGGAATATTGTCTTGAAAGAAATGGAATGATTCATTGATTTTCATCAGTAAAGACTTCTCAAAAAAAAGTTATAGTTAAGACAATGAACCATATAATCAACATCATATCTTGAATGATTCTTATTGAAAAATTCCTAACAAATATGTTTTGGAAGTAAGTTTCCTTAACATCAATGAATACCACTAATGGATAATTTTTATGATCGAGTAAGGAAATTAATCCATATAATATGTTTTATAATAAAAAGTATATAATTAATTACTTTTTAATATTCAAAAGTAAATTATTTATTCACAAAAAAAGATAAATCATTTTGAATTGGAATCTAGTGAATATAGTTCAACTATTATACTTAATATTACATGTGAAATTAATAAAAATGTTTTCAAAAATGGCTTAGAAAATGGTATATTTTCATGAATTCATTATATTTGAAAAATAATTGATTTTTAAAAAAAATTGTCAGAAAATTTTAGAGGAATAATTTTGTTTGTTATGAAGCTCAGTGGGAGCATAAGGGGAAGGTATTAAGGCACCCCAGACCTGGACTCAAGAGTCCTATGATAAAAATGAATATTTTAAACAAATAATTTAATACTAAGTAAGATATCCCAAGATAAATATATCTTTATTTTACATAATTTACATAAGTTAACCAATGAATATAAAAAAATTACCTAATCACACGAATATAATGTTTAGTTTATTTGAGAACTAGAAACATAAGAAACTTATTTGAAAATACTTGTGAACATTTCTCCATAATTAAAACACACTACACCCACTTCTAGGCTCATCATAGGTTATACTAATCTTCATAACCTAGGTAATGGAAACATAAAAATTGGGTGAGATCAAACCCTCATCAAGAGAAAATATATCAACATTCCATTAAGGGATATATTATATGACTATGAGAAAACATAATCATAGTAGAAAAATATTATTAAAAAGAACGTGGAACAATAAGAGTTTTCAACAAGTTATTATTGAATTACATGTAATCCCAAATGATCAAACAAATACCATGCCATTTGAGAGAAAAAACATGTGATAATAAACATGAACCATGGAGAATAACATAAGAATATAATGTTGAATTATTGAATAGGCATGAGTATATGAAATCATGAGGCAATAATCATGTTCCATGAATCATAAAATAGGAATATAACATAGAAATATTCCATAAGCATATCAAATAAAAACATTGTGAATATAGAAAACTGCATCGTGCCCACTCTCAATCTTTTGAAAATATATAACATAATTATGTCCATGATTAACCTTGTGAACATATCTAACCACATCATTTACATGTTAAACCATATTAAAATATCTAACTACATTATTTCTATGATAAAAATTTTGAATATAGCTACCCATATCATTTCCACACCTGAAATAATTATTTGATCAGATATAAAACCTTAACCAATATATTTGAGTGTGATATAAGACTCCACCCTTCACCATACCTATATATTTGTTCCAAAATATATCAATCATTCATCATATCATGAAAACCCTTGGGAAGAAACAGGGGTTTCATAACATTTAAAAATGAATTAAAAAATTTAAAAGAGTATTTATATGACATTACATATCATTGTCATTAAAATATATGGTATGTGTCACCTTTGAAATAATGAACCTTGAGAAATTGAAAATAATGGATTTTTTAAATCATTATTTGGAAATAAATTTCAATAATGGTTCCTTGAAAAAATATATAATGGTTTCAAAAATTTTATGTGGAAAAGTTTAGAAAAATTTTACTTTTAAACAGAATATTTAATAATTGATCCTTGAAAAATCTCTCATTAAAATAAATAATTCCTTTTTAAAATAAAAATTTTACTTTTGAAAAATATGACAATATTTAATTTTATATTCAAAATAAATATGAATTAATATAAATTGAAAAACCATTTTTAATATGAAAAGGATGCTTCATCATGAATAATTTTCACAATGATAAAAGAATGAGTTCACCATGAAAACATTTTAAAGGGACGTTTTTGGCAAAATGATACATGTCTAAATCTTTAAAACATTATATTAAATTATAAAAAAAAATTCAAAATAGTATAAAAATACATTAATAAATTATTGAAGTATGAAAAATAGAATTAGTAAAATTAATTTGTATATAGATGAGGAAGATCCCCGACCGTAAATAAGAGGTTTGTTTAGTTTCACATACACACGTCACATCAGGTAAATTATTTACCAAGAAAAATTAAATTGGGAGAGGAAATTTAAAACCTCAAGAATAAATAAAAAATAATAAAATTGGAAGTATTTATAGATAAAGAAAATTAAAAATCCTCATATGTATTCTCATTCAAAAGAAATATCAATTTGAAAATGAGATTGGTGAATAAACCCTTACGACTTTAGTAACCCATGAAAAATAGGTAATTGAAATATAGAAATTGAGATTGATATATAATACATTTCATAATCATATAAAAAATGATAAAATCAAATCCAAGGGTATTATATACACCATACAAGATTAAATAGGTTTTGGATATATCATCAATCCAAAAGAAAACAAATTGATATGAGAAACCCCTTAAAACATCAGTATTTATTGAATTGAAATCCCATGGGATATATGTAAGAACCTAGATCTTTGTTTCAGGTATGCATCTTGGTTCTGGTAATTTTTGAGGAAAATGAAGATTTGGATGTTTTCTGAGTACAATCAATGTACCTCTTAGTACATTCCATGTACCCAGTTTCCATGGGTAGCTGTGTACTGGCCATGAAATGACTGAGTACATGGTCATGTGGACTGCATAAAGTAGGGGCCGATTGAGGCTAATACACATCGTGTACATTTAATGAACACACCGTATAATTTTCTTTTTATTTTATAAATCGAACTAGGGCCGCATCTCATCTCAAAAACCCCTTTCTTCTTCCCATGCCTCGTACAAGAGAGCAAAGTATGACTGATTATCTTTGAATAGCTACCTTTCCTCTATCTGAGCTCTGATTGAGGTGTTGCTGGGTGTATTGGATTCCCACCAGTGAGTTATCTCTTTCCCTAAATCCTATCTTCTTGATTTATCCTCTTTCATGAGTTATGAAAGGTTGAACGTTTTGACCTTTTTGTAGATCTATGATGTTCTAGGATGATTCAAGGGATGATGTTAAAGAGTGTTCATATTACAATGTCAAGGTATGTGGTTTATTGCCTTTTAGAGATTTACATTGAGTTATATATGCCTAAGTACCCATTACCCATGATTCAGGTATTTCGTGTTAATGAATTGAACCCCGTTATCATCTACCTTAGATATATTGATATATTAAGGGGTTTCGTTGATACATTATGCTAAATTTCATGTTTAGGGGACACACCGTGGGTGTGTTTCCTTTTTTGAATGTTTATGTCCATTTGGTCCAGGTTGCCTATGAGGCAGACATTGTTTCCTTTCCTTTCTTGTTATGTTGGAATTTATTTCTTACTGATGCTTTTTAAATTCCTATGTTATGCATTGTAGGTACATATCCTTTTAGTAGTTGAGATTACTTTGGGCTGGTGGATATCGTTTGTGCATGACTATATTACACAGGGCTATGAGAACCTTGTTTTGTTAGATGATAGGGGAAATTGACGTTGAGGGCTTCCCCAGAGTGTTTGTTATATTTACATTTAAAGACCATAGGGGGAATTGACGATGAGTGCTCCCTCAGAGTGTCTATAGTATATTGTTACAAGACCACATGGGAATGGACATTGAGTTCTTCCCCCGAGATTCTGTAGTTTATCATTAAAATACCACAAGGGGAATTGATGGTGAGTGCTTCCTCAGAGAGTCTTTGTTTATATGGGACCAAATGGGTTAGAATATGTGAGCTTTCCCAGAGGGTTGTTATATCATTATTGAATTGATGATATGTTTAATCATAGGGGTTAGACTGTGAGAAATTTTCTATTGGGTTATGTGTGAATGATTGATTGATTGCGATGCGCCTGCCAAGACAAAGCACAATCTTGGAGTCAGTCTAAATTGATTGTTAGATGGTCTTTTGAGACATATGTTTTTCTATTACATAGGGGATACAGAGCATAGTATAGATCCCATGATTTCATTATTCATCAGTTTGAATAATTAATAAATGTAAATGAAAGTAATTGAAATATGTAGGATTGTTTACTTTTGAGTGCTTCCTTGTTTATTGCTTAATTTTTCATATTTCTTGCTATATATATTCACTAATAGTTAGGCACAAATCTTTTGGCGGTTACCTACTTGGATTCGTCTTAAACCTTGTTTGGGTCATGCTTTTCAACCTAAAAAGATTATATGGTTGTAGGTATAGATAAGGGAAATCACCCTTCTACATCAGGTACTTGATTGTTGTTGGAGTTGGAGAGCATGGGACCAAGCTGAGGCTTGTGATGCTGTTGGAGTTATTTACTGTTTTTACTACTATGTTTTCAATGTTGTATTTCCAGCACTATGAATTTTTTGGCTTCTTTCCTAGATACTTGGGACATGCATCATTATATATATATATATATATATGCTGTAGTTTTTATTACTATCAGTCTTACGCTGTTGTTTATTATTGTTATTCTGTTGTGTTTCTCTTCCAATGAGGGCATATATTCTGCACTATCACAACCAAAGAGCTCACTGCTAGTTGGTAGCCTCTCGTGTTCGGGGAAATATTCTTGATGACATGTGACCAACCGATTGTGGGGCACCATTGGGCGACACCTGGAACTGGGATGTTACAAAGTGGTATCAAATGAGTATCTTTTTTTCTTTGTCTTACTCTTTGGAGCCTATAGTCAAGGATAAGAAGGAATAGGTAGTTGGTAATAAGATGTTCCCAAGAGTAGCTAACCTCTGTATTGTGAAAATCTAATTATCCTCAAATATTGAAATTTTTCTTGTTTTTCAATTGTTAAAGTTGATTTGATTTCACCGTTGTGTGATACACAGGTTTTGTGCAATTATTATTTATAGCATTTTGGTTATATTTATGTTTCAACCCGATGAGATGAGGGTATTCAATCTCACGCTTCATATAGGAACTTGATAGAGATCACATGTCATGGATTCTTGTCATTCCATTTAGGGTGCATTACTGATTGTATGTTGTTGTGATAAATGTTGTGCAAGATATGCATGTTTTTATGAAATATGCTCTAATGAAATACCTTCTATTTTGATAAGGCATTGGAATATATAAATTTTAATTTGGATGGATGCCGAACATTGGTCCCTGAGGTGTCATGGGCCCTCTCGGATCCGAATTTAATGGATCTTGTATGAACGTTAATTGAATTTGGTCAAATTATGATGTGAATAAGGATGTAGAACTTTGATTCGTGGGAGTATGGGATCTCATAGGTCAGAATGTGTAATTCCATGGAACGTTTTTTATATTTTTAAGGGTTTCAGAGAAGTTTCTGAGGTCTACTATCTAGAAACCTAGAAAACAGGGCGTGTGGTGTTATGAACACACACCATGAGTTCTTCTGTTCTAGAAGAAACAACTTTCTTAAGTACATGCCATGTACTATATTTACATGTTGTGTAGTATTTTACCATGTGAATTACTATGTGAGCAGAGACATAGGGTTGGGAAACATGGGTAGAACACACCATGCATTGGGAGTACACACCATGCCAAAGACACCATGTATCTGACCATGAAACTAACTACACGGGTGGATAAAACATAGATTGTACATGATGTGTCCCATTATTACATGTCGTTTATAGTTGACTGTGTCTCCGACTATGTGACTAAAGACATGGGTGGTTGGATCTTAAGTGGTACATGCTGTGTTTAGGGTGAACATGCCATGTAGTGTTACCTAGGAGAGAACCATGTGGTTTGGCCTTTTAGAAGAACTCGGGCAGGAGGGAACAATTCAAGTACATGTCATGTTACAGTAGGAACATGCCATGTGTTGGGGTGTTGCACGACTAGGTTTGGTAGATGTATAATCCCATGTTGAAACCTAAGGGAACAAGACATGTGGAGGGTATACACACCGTGTAACCCTGTTTTGAAAAAACGTGAATGTTTTATTCTCCTATTCTTTTCTTGCACATCTATGTTTTAGTCCTTGATAATCTTGAACTGAGGTGTGTTCTTGACCTTGCGAAGTCATACCATTGAGAAATATTATGGTTGTATGCTAGATATAGGGAAAGGATCAGGCACTAAAATTGGTAGATCATGGACTACCAGAAGATCTTCCTATCATGCATGTCTTGGAACTAGCTGTTATATCAAACATAGGTGATGATGTACAATTCTGGAAAGGATTCATGTGGTTTATGCAGACCTACCAGGGAGCACCACATCCTTCCCCATCTATGGAAGAGTTGAAGTGGGGTTTTTAGCAGAAGTATCCTCCCACTTTCTTAGGGGATGTGGGAGCTCAATCTATAGAGTCATCGTTAAAAGAAATTATATCTATCTTTGAGCATCTCGAGACACCTCTTGGGAGGAGTGTGAAGCTCGCAACCAAAATGATTCTATATTCTTCCACTAGATAGTGGGATATGATATCACAGGTGGGAAACCAACGAGTTATGCCTTGGGATGAGTTCTAGTGGACCTTCTATGACTATTTCTACCCGAAGAACTTGAGGAATGACTGAGGCCGAGAGTTCATGGGTCTGTAATAGGGTCATGTTTTAGTCACGGTGTATTCTTCTCATTTCATAGAGATGTAGGAGCTTCACACCCCTTCTGGGGGTGATGAGTTATTTTTGGTCAGGAAGTTTGAGGATGATCTCAAACATGACATCTGATCCCAGGTGAAAATCATCAGGTTGACTTCCATACCTTCTACGGTCAACCATGCACAAATCACCAAGAATAATCTGAGGTGGTCTGGAGTTGTGATCCAAGGCGGTTCAACACCTAGAGTTGGTACTTCTCTGACTGATATTAGGAAGCAACACGGGGATTCTACACATGGAAATCTGAGTAGTTGAGATGTTCCTTCAGGTAGCCAAATGGCATGCTACCAATGTGGTAAGAGTGGGAATACGGGACCTCCATTCCATAGATACCAAGTTTAGTTCTGATCTTGTTGTAATATGGGCCATCTTCAGTGTTTTTCCTGTTTTTCTCAACATTATCTAGTGATAGGGGTTCTTCTATGACTCTATGTTTAGGAGTAGCACCACCAGTTTCTAATTAGTCTGGGAACTATAGTTTGTCTGGCCATTCATGCCGAGAAGGATTTTGTGGCTGTGGTAGCCATTCGACAGGTTTCCAGTGACATCAGGGTGGATCAGCTCAGGTTAGTCAGGTAGGGTCACATGGCCACAATACAAATCAGACATTTTCAATAGAGAAAACCCATCCAGAGTAGGATCCCAGACCCTCTACGGTTAGAGGTAAGATTCTAGTTGCCTCAGTTTTATCTTATACTATTTTTGATACAGGGGTTTCCCATAGTTTCTTATCTATTGCCATTATGGTGATCCTTGGGCCCTGTATCTTTACTTTTGAGGATGTAATTATACTAGAAGCTTTATTGGAAATTAGGATGAATAGTGTACATCAGTTCAAGGAGTTTCCTCTTGAGTTTTGTGGGTGTTACTTCTTGTGGGACCTCTATATATTAGAGATGACAGGCTTCGAGGTCATTCTCAGAATGGACTTGTTGGTCTCCTTCCAGGCCTTTGTTGACTGCTATCGCCTTAGGGTGAGTTTCGCATCACCATAGGGTGGGTATTTTATACACAACGGAGAATGGTATGTCCATTCTAGAAGAGCTGGATCCAAGAATCAAGGATTGGGAGGAATTACCATCCAAATTTCTATTTTATATCTAGATGACCGAGGGACTTCACAACCTCTTGGATGGAAGTCATTAGTGCTATATGACTCGTGGAGTGTATTTTCCCAGATGACTATTATATGGAACCTTTAAGAAGGAATCCTAATCTATATTTATGGTTGTGGCCTTACCTTGAGATTGATTATCTATTATGAGTATATATTTTATTATTATTATTATTATTTATGCTATTTAGATATCTCTATGATGATCTGACTTAAGTTATTAATTTTATATACTTATTTATTTCAAGGTTTCCTACTAGGTATTATCATACTCTCCCCTACATGGGATTTGACTAAACACGTCATGTCTTATAGAGATGAATGGAATTTTGGAAGAGTCCTAGAGGGATTAGGACTAGGTGGATCTTAGTGATCCAGATAGACCAAGTTGCATTCTGGTGGTTATATTGATAGCAGACCTCACCCACTTCATAGGTTGGTCTTGTTTCTTTTTGTGAGATTATATTTTTCTCCATTCATTACAGTACATTTTTTCATACTCTGATGGTGGAATTTTTGATGTATTCATGCATTGTTATTTATTATTTTACTTTTTATTATTATATTGGTGTATATATATATGTGTGTGTGTGTGTTTTGGTACATTATTTAAAGGCCTCCCAAGTGTGTGATATTCCTACTCGACACTGGTCGCTAGCCTCTGGACAATTGGAGGAGTTCTTGGTGTGTCACGATTTAGGTCCCATCGATCTAGGGCATGAAAGATAGGTATTAGAGTAGTTTATATCTTAGGACCAGAGTCTGTGATATTGGTTTGGGATTTATGGTAACAATGTTAAGTGTTTTAGGTTTGGATTTCTGGAAAGGGACTCTATTGGTGGTGTGACGACTAATGTATCCATACTCTAGGACTTGGATAACCTACCTTTTCACTCAGTACATGTATACACTCGTTGAAAGAAAAAAATTGGTACATGCATCATATAGTAATGGATTGTGGTTTCCATATCCTTCTTGATTCATATCTCCAGAAATAATCATTGACCATCGTACTTATTGTCTATTTTTAGATGCCTCCATGAAGTTTTTTGGCTAGTATTATGTAGTAGGATCATAATGATGATCCCCAAAGGGATGATTCTTTGATATAGGGACCTATTTAGGAGGTGATACCTTGATGTGGTGCACTAGTATTACCACCACCTATCAAGAAGAATATGGTACCAGTTGTACCTGTGGATAAGGTGCATATGATGAGTGGGCTTTATGGGTTTCAATGACAGTGACCCATATGGTGATCAGGTGAGCCTGAAATACTGGCGAAAAAGGACTATCTTGAGGTAGTGACATGGGTATTTCATATTTTCAAGACACCTGTTGAATAGATAGATGTCCCGGAACCGATCCTTTTCCATTGATCTTCAAGGTGATGGTGGGGCTTAGTGACCTAGTCATAAGATGAGGCAACACTTTCATGGTTAGAGTTTGATCACCATTTTCATGGAGGTTTTTTCTCCAGTTATGTTGATGGATGTGCACATTCAAGATATTATACAACATTAATAGGGCAATAAGACTATAGATGAGTATTCATCAAGGTTCACTAACCTCACTCAATACTTGATGGATATGGTGCGTGATCAATTCTTTTAGGATCATAACTTAAAGAGAAGTCAACATAGAGACATCCAAGAGAGTGTGATTCCTCTATACATTCCTACCTATGATGTGTTTCTAGATAATGATTTGGTATTCTATTGTTTCTCGGATGAGAAAACTTGGAAAGTTGGAACTGGAAACGGGCACATGGGAGATGATACTTCTTGTGGTTGGGAGTCGATGTCATGCACAAGGAGTTGGACATGGGTGATGTTTTTGGACGGAGACTAAAGATAGAGGGTTTGTGATTAAGAGATCATATGATTTGTCTAATCACCCTTGGGATAGGTGGTTCTACTCTTGTAAGGATAGGGTAAATCTCACATAGGATTGTATGACCCGTTGTATGGATGATAGAAAGACCGTATATGGGCCACCTAGGTAGAGGTAACGATTGGATAAAGAACATCCTAAGGTAGGATGATATGGAATTAGAGTTGGGAGAGTATCTAGATGTGGTAGATGTTATGAATTATTTCCACCATCATCCCTAGGTTGTCTGTTCTAGTCTCAAGAAGCTTAAGGAAAATGATGACGAGAACGACAGGTGGTCGAGGTTTATGAATCAGAGGCTCTTGTGATGATACATGGTTTAATATATGACTTTTATACCTTATCTATAGTACTAATATAAATATATACAATTCATTCCATTCTTGAAACTTCTATGGTTTGAGAATTAGATATTTTGGTTGAGCCCTTAGCTCAACCCTTTCTCTTTGTGACTCCTACTGGAGGTGATTCTGTGATCACACACTTCATCCTATGATGTGGCCTAACCCTTAGAGGTGAGAGTTTCTTTTCGGATATCTTTGTATAAATTATGAGGACTTATTATGCTATCTTACATATATATTTGTTATCTATATTTCATACCTAGATAGGTTGTTTTAGGTGGAGGATGTGGTGTTTCTCTAGTTATGGGACAAGGTTTTTCTTTGTGGGTGAAAATGAAACCCATGCAGAGTTGGATGGAATATTTCATAGGAGGGTAATTATTATTACACACCTATTAGATAGCATGACCCTTGGTTTATAAGATTCTACGAGTTCTCAGTTTCTTATAGTGGTGGAAGAGTATGAGGAAATCCTTCCTGAGGACATTCTAGGTGTTCTTCCCCATTGAGAGATAAACTTCTGTATGGATCTACACCCTGATAAAGCCTTGATAGCTTCTTCAAAATATCATAATGTTTCAATATATCTTTACAAGATGAGGGTGTAGTTTGATGATTTACAAATAAATGTATTTGTAGGACCCAGTGTTTCACGTTGGGAAGCCCCAGTATTATTTACCAAGAAGGTAGACATGATCATGATATTGTATCTGGAATACTATCACCTAAACCGAGTGACCATAATAATAATTATCCACTACTTAGGATCAATTAAATCTTCAATCAGATGATGGGATAATGATATTTATTGAATATTGACCCCAGATTAGGTTATTCCTAGTTTTGAGTATTGGATGAGGATATACAGAATATGACATTCAGATGTAGCTATAGTCATCATAAGTACTTCATGATGCCATTCGACATGACGAAAACCTCAGAAGTGTTTATGGGACTCATGAATAACATCTTTCAACCTTAATTAAAATGGTTTGTGGTTGTCTTCATCGATGATATCCTAGTGTACTCAGTATCCAAGTATGAGCATGAGAGACACTTGAGGATGGTTATGGAAGTAATCTGAGATAACCAACTTTAGGGGAAACTCTAAAATACTTAGTTCTAGATTATGGAGGTCTGCTTTCTAGGATATGTTATCTTAGCATACAGTTTGGATGTGGACCCATAAAATGTCGAGGGAGTGTTAGCCTTGGATCCACCCAAGAGCGTGATGGAGGTATAGAACTTCTTTAGGATGGAAGGTTTCTATTGGGGATTTGTACATGATTTATCCATTATATCATATCCCTTGACATCATTGACCCAAAAGGGGAATCCATTATTGTATAAAAAGAGGTTCTTTCATGATTTCTAGGATTTGAGGTAGATATTGATGAGCACTCCCCTCTGGATATTGTCAAAGGAGGGTGTCGAGTATGTATTTTTCTACAATTCATCAGGGATTAGGCTCAGTTGTGTCCGGATGTTGAGGAAGGTCGTAATTTCCAATGCTTCACATTAGTTGAAACCACATGAGAAGAACTACATAAACCTCAATCCTAATCCAGTAGCAGTAGTCTTCACATAAAATATGTGGCGACACTACCTTATTAGAGAGCATCTTATTGTCTATTCTGACAACATTTGTCTCAAGTATAACTTTTATTAGAGGTATCTCGTCTTGAGATAGAGGTGATGGCTAGAGTTCCACTGGTAATATAATAGTTTCCAATGTTTTTTCTAGGTAGCGCACATCCTTTTGTTGAGGATGCGATGGATGTTGCCCCGTACTCCCGATTTCCAAAGGCGGGTGGCGTCAATTGCGTATTCAGGGACATATTCTTCTTGATAAAAATGGGATGATGGGATTTCAGTCTCTCCATATGTGGATTCCTCCTCCGAATTCATTTCCTATTCCGAGTCTCCCATAAGAATTAAGACATTATTTGTGAAACTCTTCCCTGGTGCCATATATTTGTGGATTCCAGTTAATTACACTACTGCTATAAGGAAATTCGAAGGGTTTAAATCAGGGTAAAAACCTTCAGTCGAGGGAGTAGTAACTTTGTACATCGCTAGCATGTCTAGATGCTGAAACTCGCCTACACCTTGATTTCTTCCCCTTTTGATAGGGCCTCTCGATGGTGCGGAAGCCCAAGGCATCGAACATTGAGTGTGGGGAATTATATTACATTTTCATTCCCCTAAGGTTTTCCTCATCTTCCCATTCTTAACACGAGGTATGGCGTGAGTTTAACATCTAGAAGAGATGGATCAGACTGATCAGAATAGTAGAAGGAGTAGATCATATCGGTGGATCAAAACATCAAAATTAAGACAAATATAAGGATACTTGGGTCCCTTTAAAGGGGACACCAAGGATCACCATTTTCTAGGATTGATCCTCAGGGAGGTTTCCTACGTACCCTGTCTAGGAGATAGGGATCAAAACCCACATAGTTCAAATGGTTGAGGCTTGAAATCGGGGTGTACTCAAAGGAAAATGACCTAGATACATGATGGGGGATATGCATGGATAGAAACCCATTGCATGAGGGACACTATTGGTTGGATGGTTATGGATTTTTTGGGACTTATGTATGGATTTCTACCCAAGGAAATTGTGTGGTACCACAAATATGTGGCATCCTATGTAGTAATCAGGGCGGATGATGGATGGTTGAATGAAGTGGATGGGAGGAATGAGAAGGAACTGACATGGAAATGATGGTGATGTAGGTATTAAACCATATAGAGGTTTACTGTGTATCCCCATGGAGTTTAATCAATGTCTATGTAGTTCAGTGGGTGATGGGACACTTAAGGAGGTGTCCCATGGGAATGGACACATGGATGGGACCTGACGGAAGTGGAACCTCCGGGTTATGGAATGATCCTCCCGAAACACAAAGGCTTGAAGGAAAGAATAGGATGGGACATGGATTATGGGATTGAACCTCAGGGAGGATTCTTACATATGCCAATGGAAGCGAGTCAAAGTCAATGTAGTTCAGGAATGGGAGCATAGAATCAGAGTGTTCATAAAGGACAACGACCTGAAAACATGTTAGGGATGACTACGTGGTTAGAAACCCATCGCAAGAGGGACAATCTTGGTTGGAGGAGTGTGAAATGAGTATAGGGATTATGCATGGTTTACTGAACATATGTTGAGATGATGACACTAAGAAAAGAACCAAGGATGTGGGTCCCAACAAATGGGTTGTCGACTTTTACCAGTGTTTGGGGTTCAACCATAGGGAGGCTTCCTATGTACCCTATCTATGAGGCAGGGATAAAACCCATATAGTTCGAAAACATAAAGTTTAATGTCATGTAGGATGAAAGAGGCATACAGTTTAATGTCATTCGGTATGAGGGTGAACCGATGTGAAGTGGTCAGAACTGATGGGTGATGGTCTTGAACCTCATTGAGGATTTCTAAGTACCTTTCTTAAAAAGGAAAAGGATCAATGTCAACATAGTTTGGTGGTGATGGATGGGAATTTCACACTAAGGCAGCCCAAGGAAGGTTTCATGGTCGATTCTTACTCTAAGCCCACACGAGTCATGCTCGGTGTGAGAACAAGAGGAAAAAAATGCTTAAAAATCATGTCAATGAAGGTGCATCCATGAAGAATATAGTAGGGATTACACGTGGTTCACATCCCAAAGAGGAAACATGGGATTACTTTGGGAGAGAAGCCTAAGTGGGGCCAATATGTATGAGGATGATATGGCCATTGAACCTAGTACATCCCATCAGAGGGTTCAGGGGCTTACATAGAGACTACCCGAGGTGTGCATGGTGAAAAAGCCTAAAGGGAAAGAGATGGCCGGAGGGCACCGATGCTCATCCCCCCTATGATCTTCCTGTACCTCTCACTTATGTAGTGATCTTAGTTTAACATTTTGTGTCGAGGAGGAAAGTTGTTTTAGTTTAATTTCCTACAGCTCGGACGGTGCAGATTCACTCCTCACCCCCGGACTTACATAACTGATGCACTTTAACCCTTGGTGAATAGAAGACACCCGCAATGCTGTGGATCAACAAGGTTATGGATTGATCCATTTAGAGGCTCATGTTAGCATGGATATTATTTGAAGAAATATAAATTAGTGTTACCATGTGAAGAATCATGAGGAAAAGAAACACAACATGAAGCACCGCCCAATGGACCATGAAATAACTTTGTACAATCCTGGAGGGCTGCACAGGAAAAGGGTTTGCGATGAAATAGGCTTTCTAAGAGGATATTCACAAATAATAAGGGATCTTAGAGCACAAGGCTTCATAGATCTCAGGGTTTCACAGAGCTCAGGGCTTCGCGGAGCTCAGGGATTCATAGAGCTCATGGGATCACAAAGCATAAGTGCTTGGAAAGCACTTGACTTCGCAATGAACAAGGGCTCACAATGAAAAAAGGTTCATAAAGGATATGAATTTTTAAAGAGGAGGGTATTTTAAATTATAGCATCTCAGCTTCAGTGTGGAATATAGATGTTTTTTGAGGTTCCTTTATGATGCATGGGTGCTTCGCAGAGTCTCAAGTACCCAAAGGGGTCTCATACCTCGTCAATGGCCTATAGGCTTCATGAAGGGAATACCTCCTTGAAGAGGGGGTAATATTGAGTAATGGTAAATGAATTTCTCAATAATCATGTACCTCATATGATTAATATTTCGGATGTTTTGCAAGAGTAAAGGGATCAGTGGGATTTGGGATCTTGGAAGGAAAATGGTTATGGTGTCGATCCCTTTCGGGTGAGTGGAGAAGTGTATTTATAGGTGCCATAGGGAGTGAAGCTCTGATGGACCACTGTGAAGCCACATTGTGCTTCGCCATCAGAGACAAATTGTGTCATGTTTTTCGTAACCGCGGAGTTGACTGCCATCCCCTCCATGGTGCAGAGGCTTCCTTAATTACCTTTGTGGATCTCGTAGAGGCTTCCATCAATTTACAAAGAATTATAATGGCAATATTATTCCCTCAATGATTTGAATAATTCGGTAAATTTTTTCATAACCCTATAGTCGACCATCTCATTCTTCTGTTCCAATCGTAGAGGAGGCCACAACTTTGCATCGGCTGTGGTGTCGAAGGGCTTCGTGAAGATGATTTGCGAAGCACCCAAATTAGGAATTGTTGTTTTTTTCATATCTTTCCCACAAACATATTTTTGGTGCCAAAACTCCCCCATCCCCTCAGACATGGAGTTGAGGATAAAATGAGGGTCAAATTATAAGGGTAGATCACCAATATATTAGGTAGATTACGAAGAGAGATCGTGAAGCAGAGTAACAATGTAGATAGGCACTGTGCAAGTTAAGAACATCACAAAACCCACCATGGCCAGGCATGCTGTGAAGCTTAGAGGTTATTTCCTATAAATAGGGGAGGAAGACCCCTCTTTTTTCCTTACCTATCTCTGAATCTTTATGCTTGAGCTCTCGATTTGCAAAGGTCCACACGCTCTATGATCGATCTGTGTGAACCAGACTGTCTCTTGCTCTACACCACATAATGAGTCTTCAGATTCTATGATTTTATGCTCCATGAGTTTTGTCTTCGATGTCCGTGGAAGAACTATGTGACTAGTCTCTGTGATCTAGCTCTTTGTTCGAGCTCTTCGATCTAGCTCTACAATCCAGAACAAAAATTTTCTAAAGTCATGTGATAGAATTCCTCTCCAAGAAGCTATTGGGGGGGGGGGCTTGCAAATTCTTGTTAGAGGGATGAGATGGTGGATAACCTAGGCATTTTGGAATGGGTGCAGATCCATTCATACCACGAATACCTGGTGGAGCTGTTGTCCGAAATCTAGAAGAATTAACCTCTATGAAAAATATTGCCTCTGTATTGATTTGGTCTGAGGGATGATGGTATCATCCCTAATTCGAGTAGGTATGAACTAGCCTATTGGTTCAGGATTACACCATGCCAGTGCCAGTGGTTCAGGTCTTCTGACAGTCATACATGGGAGGACCACACACCATTCAACGCTGACTTGTTGTATAATCACATCAACAATGTTGATGGGAAGGTATTGTAGCTAGAGATATATCCCATATAGTACCACACCATCTTCAAGGCATCAAAGTGGAACCCAGAGAAGGGGTGGAATTATTATTGGGACTTGTGATAGAGTGTCAATTTTACATAAGATTGAGCATGGGCTTACTAGGTTTGTGCCTCCTATGAGGAGTTCCCAGAAGAGATGAAGTGAGTAGGGTTGTATGAAGTTGTGTGGGCCTCCCAATTCCATATTTAACAGCTAAAGCACATGGTGACAGATTTGTTGAGAAGGTGGTTGTCGAGGACCAAAATTTTTCATTTTCACCTTGGAGAGGTCAGTATCAGCCTCTGGGACCTTAACAAGATCTCAGGGATTCTTATATTGGAGTTGATGTATGAAAAGTTCCTCACTACTGAGAATAAATGGGAGGATCTAAATAAGATGCCACTATTAGTAAAGGAATTTTTGGATCTGTTGTTGGGTGAGGAAAAACAGCTGGTGAGGGACGTCCACTTCAAGTTTTTGTTTGAGAACTTCATCAACATCCCATCAGGGTCTTCCATTTAAGGGGAGGAAACACCCAATAAGCTACCAGTCAGGCCTCCCACCTGTCCAATGGGAGCCCAACACTGTAGATAACAAAACTTGGAATACATGGAAGTTACATTTATATTATGAAATACTTAATACATGACACAAACAAATTACCAAAGGCCGTATTAGTTTATTTTCTTTTGAAACATGGAACATAATCTTATAATCATGGTGAAAGATCTTAAAAATATCTCATTAGGATCTTCCACTTTTGTTTTCCTATGTAAAACCTCTCTTTATATATTGGAGAAAAGAAAAAATAAAAAGGGTGAGCTCAAATGATCAGTAAGGGTAAACATGGAGAACATAAAACAATCCATAAACATTATAACGTAAAAGAAACATGAACATAAAGTTTAAACATAAAAATCATTATTCATGAAATAAATCTTGGTATTATGTAAGTCATGGATCGTAATGGAAAATCAACCATGATATAATAGCATTGGCATAAAACTTGTAATTATGGAAAACTAATAAGAATATAATTTGACTTAAATATTAGCCAAATCATTGCTTCAAATACCATCATAGTGGACACAATCCATTACAGAACCAGGTTTACATACCATTCTAGCAATGTATTTCTAAACCGGATTTATCTTTTGTTCCGACCCGACATTACTATACCAGATTTAGTTGTTGATCCAATCATGTCTATATCATGATATATATATCATTTCCCAATGCATTGAAGGGAGATATAGTTCCCAACCATCTTATAATTAAATCATTCTTACATGTTCCAAAAAAACATAAATCATTCATCATAGCATAACCCATGAAATAAAATGGGATTGTTAAAAATAATTTCATCATAACATAATCTATAAAAGATAAATGGACTTAATAAAAATAATTCCATCATAAAAACAATCAAATAAAATTAATAACAGGATAGAAAAATAATCCTATGTCATCTAATATGGAAAATA